>OX392478.1:10964180-11595180 GCA_947623365.1 Achlya flavicornis
TTCCTTATATAGCCTGTAAGAAAGTATTTTTGGAAATACCATTCCTTTATTTTACTTTTACCGCCATTTAACTCAATTAGACGTAAAAAATTTAAAAGCAATCACTCACATAACTCCAATACATTCACACGCATTTCCCATCTCTTTTCCTCAAATCAATCCTTACTCATTCAAAAAATCCTTCCACTCACTCGCATCATAAGACTGAGTAAGTGAGTCTATCGTGGCCACCAGCTGTAATTATCGACATGCCTGTGCTCCAGTACGAGCACCATCCGAGTGCTCCAACTCTTGTGAGGAGGATCCTAAACCCACTGACCTGTAAGTCCTTACAATTATTCCAACATTCCTTCGGCACAGAGGTAAAAAGAGGGCGCGGGTGAAGCCGCGGGCGGAAAGCTAGTAATATATGTAGATAATAAGAATATATCAAAACTTACCTCTAAAATATCAGGCGGTCCTTTATTCATGTACCTCCATGTCTGTATGAACGCAGCGATCGGCACAATCAAAAGTGAACCTTGTTGCATGAAAACTGCTACTTGTCGCGACCATACTGGCCAATAACTGGAAATAAAGATTATATCATCAAAATTTGAATGGCTCTCACATTTTTTACACTAATATATGTACACAATGTTATGAGCTGTTGGTCCTCCAACAAAAAATAAATAAATAAATAAAATATGTACTATATATACTTATTTATTATATACTTTTGCTTAAGTTTTAACTGAGATTTGGATATAAAGTACTATCCTTTTACATAGCATTTACATAATTAAAAAGAGACCGCGATAATTCCGTGATAAGGTTTTGTTTTCTTTGATGATTTTTGATAATTATTAACGTAAGAAAACCTGAGGTCTACTAGCAAAAAAAACTGTAAATTCATCAACGCCTTGGTTTTACAAAGGAAGTATAGTACCTATAGAGCCCAATTCTTCAAAAAAGGTGTGAAGAGATTTTGTATAGTCGCCAACGCGCGAGTGAGACCCCTGGCGTAGCAGCAGTCTCTAGGCAACGGTAACTGCTTACCATCAGGCGGGCCATATACTTATTTGTCACCTTAGTAGTAAAACAAAAAACATACCCTGTAAGTTTCCTCCATGAGTATAGTTGCCTTTGCTGTCCCACTCGGAAATCCATCACGCATATTGCCTGAAAACAGATTTTCAATAATGAACCGATACTCAAAGTCGAAAGCCGTGTCGGCAGATCGTGGTTTCGAATCCTAGACGGAGCTGTAGCTTTCGGTGAAAGAAAATATCGTGAGGAAACCATAGCATGGTGGTAGGGTATTTTTATTACCCGCCTAGCTGGCTACCACCAATTTGAAAATTTGTCGCAGTTGCACGAAGACCCAGTTGCTTTCTAGGCTTTGTAAAAGACGGCAACACTGGCATTTATTCAATAAAAAAATTTATTGCAATACCAGAGGAAATAAACAAGTTATCTTCATACAATGGTACCGAATGGCTCGTATGTGGGCGTGACGCGCTGGTACACCTACACAAGGACAACGTCTCAAAATGAAAACACTGATATAGTTCCCTTGCGCAAACCGAACCTTTCGGCCAAAGTATGTTTGTTTATTCACTGCGGATGCTTCCCTTTTCGCCGGATTTTTGTTTCATCGGAGTGCAATGTACAAAAAATTCCGCAAAAGAACATATTGCAGTGTCTTTGGGTGCTTCTATAACAACTATTCAAATCCAGAGTTCTTCACGATACCTACTGATAAAGAAAGGTGGGTAGCAATAGAGCCACTTGTGGTACAGTAGTACCCAACTAATATGGCTTAGTGCGGGAAATGCTATTGGTCGGCAGCTGCCGCCATGTGTGCGGAAGGGCGTGACTTGCGAGTGAGACGGAACTAACAGCTGCACTGTATTATGAACCTTACAGTAGTGTTCTAAGGTTGATTGTAAGTTTTAAACATTCTTTCGTTAATCTTGGGGCCATACTTTCTTTTCGGTGCGAACGAAGATTCACGACGCGCCTTATCAGTTGGGTACTACTGTGGCTAGCTATTCTATTTCAGTGACAGCCCTGTTTGTCCGGGCGAGAGTAGGTAAGTATCTCCCGCACGGGGCCGGAGTTAACCTGCTCTTCTTAATTTACTATGTCAATACTTACACAGAGCAGCACAGGCAGCACAACAGTCCAGGTGAAGCTGAGTAAGGCGGCTAGAGTAGCAGATATCCTAGTGGTGGAGGAGTACAAAGCCGCTACCACCACATCGGGCGAGTATGGCCGCCCTCGCACCACGAACACGCCGCACGCGAGCGACACCTGTACCACGCACTGCCACCACGACCCCACCCATACGTAGTCTATGAAGTGGACTATTGCAATACCGGCCTACAAAAAATATATATACTTAAGTTCTTTTGCGAAGTCAAGGTTTACTAATAGCGATGTTTCCTGGGTATAATAATGATAATTCTAATTAGCACGACTGTTAGATTATCAAAAAATATTGAACACATATTTTATGCTTTACCAAATCATTAAAAATTGAGTGGGAGGGAGTGGGAGCTCGTGACGTAAATTTTGAGTAAAAAGTGTACTACCAAGTGACGTCACGCGGATCTAAAACACCATATCTTCGTATTTTTTCGATTAATTGACAAAATAAATAATACTTGTCGAATTTCTTTCAAAAATTTTTGATACTGTAAATAACAGTCTAAATAGATTTTAGCCTAAAAATTACGATGTATTTTTATTCTACTAAGGTAGACAATCCCCGATTATCATGTTTTCGACATTGATATCTAAGACGCGAGAACTGGGCACCTGATTGGCAAGTATACCTACTACAAATATCGTGATAATGGAGCGCATAATCAAAATCATCATCATCAGCCTACAATGTCCCACTGCTGAGCATGGGCCTCCTTTCACAAATGAGGGTGTAAGGGAATGGGCAATATTCCACCACGTGTGCCCACTGCGGATTGATGGAGGTGGAGATGGTCAACCTACTGTTGGAATTTTTCAAGCCGCACTAAAGGGCATCCGACTAGCTTAACGACTATCACAATTAAGTGATAAACCGGGACCAACGGCTTTACGTGCCTTCCGAAGCACGGAAACGCTCGATTTGAAATACCACTAGGCGGTCACCCATCCAGGTACCGACCTCGACAGACGTAGCTTAAGTTTGCCGATCGATTAAGAACGGAACATTTTTTTTGTTAAAACTTACGTCTGTACTTAGAAGCAATCCCATGGCCAGTCCAAAAACACAACTGAAGAATGTGATGGTAGTCTCCCAAACTCTTAAAGCCTCAGCGTTGATGGCCATTATGCCTGTGATGACGCAGTGCCATATCGCCAGCAGTTGTGCGATACCAAACATTATTAGTATGAAGTAGAATATCACTGCCCATGCTGGAGACAGCTGGAAATTAAAAATTACCCTTATTAATGATGCTATAAGAACTAAATTCCTTCTGTTCTGGATAATCTTGGGGTATTTCTTCAGAACAGGAACTTATGACACACTAGTCACCTAAAAAGATTGTGCTAAGTGAAAATAAACCACACGCGATAGGTCGAGAACTTCAATTTTTGTAAGCTCGCAACAAGAATTGAGATGATTCACGTTTTTAAAATGATTCATTCTTGAATCATTTTAAAATTAAGAACTTTCCATAAACTATGATTGAATAAGTACCCGTTTATGTACAAAATTATTGTAGTCAGATACTGGTCATACCATTTAGTAACAGTCAGTTACATATTGCTACTTTATTTATTATATAACATAACAATTTGCACGCGTGCATAATACTTCCATACAATTTTATATTTACATCACACAGCTAAATTGAATAGACTCAATATTATCAAATTTATACGCCTATTATCCATGCTGATTTTTTAACACTTTTAACGTTTTGCACGAGTGCATGCTCAGGCGAATATTTGACTGTTTGACGTAAATAGCTGTAATTGAGATTATTTGGATTCATAATCTTATTTATTATGTGAAAAGGAGAAACTAAAAGATGCAAGCACAACTCAAACCGCAGTGTCTAGAAGCTTAGAAAAATTGTTCTTTATTTTGGGTTTCATAAAGATTATTACTATTTATGTAACTTTTAGCTTTTTCAAAATAATAAAAAATCATGGTCTCATCAATAGACCAATATGGGAAAATTTCTGATATACTTGTATTGTACTTATACTTCATTTAACCACAGAATCATCATTCAAGCAAGCTTAGGTGAGTCAGGAAAAAACCTAAGAAATAATTTCCTGCACTCTTGCTGTTCGCATTGTTGTGGAACAACCCCAATATAGTGTGCAATTATTAATTTGACATTAAATACAAATGATACATTAACTGTAATATGATGTGCTTTCTGTATGTTCGCTTTCAATAGACATGTGTTTGTTATATGTTTTCTTAACCTTAAGTTTGCAGAAAAACAAAAGTAATCATACTATATGTATATATTAAAAACTATTACTAAATAGCAATATGTTTAGTAAAGTTAAATAATTGTGTGTATTTTCTGAATATTTTGCATATACTGTGTATCATTTGTAGTATATTTTTATTTTATAAAAAAATAATTCTTATTATTATCATATTTTGTTACATCTACATATTACATACCAGCTTTACACGAGATCAAAAATCTCCCACCAAGATATAATTTACAACTAGTAAAGTTATGGCTGTTATCTAAATAAATAAATATTTTGTCTCATACAAAGTATTTATTTACATTAATAATCGTAAATGACGTTATTTAGATAAGATTTGTTGACTTGTTATAGTTATTTGTGCATAATATTTTCTTACCACATCAGCAGGCAATACCGCGAGCGTAGCAGGCACAACCTGTGTGGCCAGCTGCAGTGGCTGCCACCCGCTGAGCGTCCTCGCGGCGTTGCCCCCCTTCCACACGGTCACTCCGACCAGGCTGCCGTAGTGGCCCATGTACCGCACTGGGGTTGACACCACGCTCCCGGGCAATGGCTCATTCAATGGCCACAGGAATTGTGATGATTTTACCGTTTCTAAAAACGGATTCACAAATCATTTTTATTGTAGTTTTAGGATGATAAATTATAAAACGGTACGGAATGATTATATACGGAAAGTGTAGGTCCATTCAAGTAACACGACTTCTTCGGTAAATTCAAAAAGCATTTATTCAATTTAGGCCCTGATAAGGCACTTACGAACTTTAACAAAAATTACGAGTACGTAATTACGTACGAATTTAGTTTACGGTACGAATTACGAGGCACACAGATCGCGAAAAAGAAATTTTTATAAAAATCAAGTGACGTGAAAAGATAATGAACCTTTGAGTGGTGTCACGTTGGTTATGATTTTAATTCAATAAACTTGGAACTATCTATAAGTAATTTATTTTGAGCACTCTTTTTATAGTGTAGTGGTCTTCACCTCTTTCGGATGAAACCCTTTCCGTTACACGTTTTATAGACTAGAAGGTCGAAAAGATATCTCAATTAAACTTTAAAATTCATATGGTTTTCTCCTTGTTGGTAATTTATTAGGTTTTCAACTAATTACGTAAACACCATTTGCCATAAAAAAATGCATCTTACCAAAACTGCCTGGTATATAAGCGTAGCCATAATTCTTCAGTATCTGCACGCAAGTGTTTGCTAGAAACGAGCCTAACAACAACACGGCGAAGGTAAACGCAACTACACATGCGCTTTCTTTTTGCAACATAGCACTGGTTTTGTTTTTGGCATTCTTATGTGACGTCAACTGCATTATACAGGCTCCCAGCAAACCCCATGTTAGAAATGTTTCCTGCGCAGCTGCCGCCCAACTCTACAAAAGTCACTCGAATTAAGATTCCATGTTAATAGGCATAAAATAGCAATTAAATTGTAGATATACATACATTACTATTAATGAAAAATTCGCTCCAATCAGTCTCTGAGAATATGTTCTTAAAAGAATCATATGGTATGAGCGTGAGTAATTTGGTACACAAAACAAGCGTTCCACAAATCGGCAGAAAAATCAGCATGTATATAGCCTGTAATTATGAATAAGTTGTGATTTCATGGGAAATCAAATTAGCATAGGTGACGACACCATAGAAATCTCAAATCAATGAATATAACAAATGGCATAGTCAAGTTATATATACATTAAACTAGAAATACATTTAAAAAAAACATTAAAAAGATTTTTTCATATTCGTAACTAGGATGTTATTACGTACTTTTGTCGTTTTACGTCGTTTTCATAATTTTTAAGTAATGCAACGTAAAACAAAAATTTCAAAACACATCTACAAAAAAACTAAATAACTAAGCTATCAGTCCACCTAAAAGTGAAGTCAAGCATGAGCAGCTTGTACGACAATCATTTTCAATGAAAATATTAGCAGAAGGTAGTTCTATATACTTTAGATTTCTATGGATATCACTCATCACTACCTTGCCATAAGACCGCAATCCTTTACTGAGCGAGACGAATATGATCATCCACACCACAGCCAGATTGAACGCCACTTGAAACTTTATTGTCCCAAAATATGAGTTATTGGACCCCAAATTCCTCTGCAGCACTTCACCGTGGAAATATTGAGGCAGAGTTTCGTGTATTTTATAAGATCCGTTTTTAGTTGCATCTGTAAAATTCAAATATATTTTTTATGACGAGTGATTGCTTCATTTCCTAGTGAGGAACGATCAAGTGAATTGACCTTGATTACTTCCTGCTACTTACTACGTCTATTGATTGAGATTACATCTTTGTTGACATTTGACATTGAACAAACAATAGGAGATATAAATTTTGAATTACCTTCGAAATTAAACTCATGCGGTAGAGCCCATTTGTATCTGTCATTTGACGTTATGAATGCATCTCTGAAGTATATAAATATCCAAGACAGGCCGATTATGCTGTACATTCCAATTACCGCTTGCGTGATTAATAAAGATACGCCAACACCTTGGAATATTGGTGATATCCTCCACATGTCTACCGGCCCTGATTCCAACACTTGGCCCAAGCATAGATGAAGAGTGAACAGTGGTATTCCAATCAAAAGAGACAATATAAAAAACTGAACTATGAAGCTTGCTGCAAGAAATAATATATTTTTAAAGGAAGTTTACAAACACATTACTTATTATTATCCGGAAGTGAATGTTGTTGTTACCTCCAAAGTGAACACTGAATATTGCAAATCTTGAAATGTTAAATATCCCTACGGTACAACTGAGGCACGCCAGCATAGCGCACATTCGATGTGGCCACACTCCAAAAGGAGGTTCATCAGTCTCTTCATTTCTGTAAACACCCATACAAGCATTAGTCAATCTGTAATCTCTTTATTATTTAGGCTGAAACAGTGATTTACACACGTGAATCATCAAAATCACATCCTATGACCTCATTTGAAGGAGTGAAGTAATAAAAATTACAAAATACTCAAGGTTACCCAATTACGAGTTCGTGCATTGAAAGAATTGTTTAACTTTATTTTGTTGTAAACGAATGATGTAATGTACAGTACGCAAACATGTAATTAAAATATTTACCTGTCATCAGCGAGACCGGGTGTCTGGCCGAGAGGGGCGGCGGCTAAGGATTCACTTGAGGAACTGGAGGCACTGGTACTTCTCGCTGTACTCCTGGAAGTATTGCGGGCGGGCCAGTCCCCCGCCGTCACGTCGCTGTCGCCCGGAGACGGCAACGACAACGTCCTATTCATGAGCAGAGCACGACGTCCCACAATCAGAGGCCCCGACGAACCGTCGCTGTTTAGATTCGCAGCGGTCACTTGCAACTGTATTGGGGCACTCGTCGGCCGCATATTCACGTGATGTTCCAAAAACAAAATAACGGGCAATGTAAGGGGTTCACAAGACTGCTGTGTAGAAATCGCCGGCAGAACGATAGGATCTAATCTTCTCATCGAATTCCGTAAATTATCGTGTGTCGTGCTCGCTCTCTCTAGTGGAACTAACGGTTGCCTGGTGCTTTCGGAGAGATCTGAAAAACTTTTAGATCGACCGAGACTCGGAAGTTGTGGCCTGTCTGATATATTTTGTGTGATATCCATTTCTTCAAGCGATGGGGCTGAAGGATGAACACTAGTATACGTAACGACTTGCGTGTCGTCTTCCATAGAGCTATGCGCCTCCGATTGTTCAGATTGGTCCTGAGACTCACCAATACATTCTTTAATTTTACATATGAGATCCTCCTCGTCGCTGTCGAACGTTTTCGTGCCATCATCGAGACACGCCAATAGAGACTTGTCCAAAACCTCGTCCAGATCATTCAAAATATCCATGAACTGGCAGAGCGCCGTCGCTTGAAATTCCTCGTCGTTTGTGATGTCGCTTGATGTGTGTGATGAAAAGTTCGAGTCGGATTTGTAGCATTCAGGGATGGTCTTCTGCAAGTCTTCTTTGAGGTCGTCATCGTCCGGTATTTTGTCCAAGTCATCGCTGCTGTCGTTGCTCTCGAAGACACTGCTAGAAGCATCGCTATCGGCACTACTTCCCGGCAAATTCTCACTTTGCTCATACCGACCTTCGCCAATATTTACCACTTCCATTTTTATCGCATGGCCTAAGTCATAACCATTCCTTGTCGGTAGTAACCCTGCAACAAGCACCTTGCTTATCAAGTGACACGACATTGAAAAATAAATTTAAAGATTTAAGAACACACATTTAGAGGTGACGATTTTCCACAGCTTGTACATGTTCTGTTATGCGATGCGAGTGAATGTTAAGTATTGTGTAGTATGAATTAACATAAGAATTAACTCGCTTATAAGACTAATTAGTGCAAGTAACACGGCATGAAAGACGGCTAAACGTTAACACTCTGATGCCAAGTACCCGAGTGAGATACACAACAGAACACAACTAGTAAACATGACTCATGTGGGATTAGTGACTATTCGGGTTAAATTCCATTTATTACCAAATGTAAATATTCCATAAAACACAAAATTGCTCACCCCGGCATAAAGTTTTAATTTAGGACACATTGAAAGATTAATCACATTTGTTAGAAAAAATGTTTAACTTACTTCCAACAATAAGTTATAATTAGTTTACACATGTAAATAAATGCAAATCATTAATTAGCATAAAGTTACGTAGTTAACTTTTATATTTAATTATTTCATGGCTGTGGTTTTGAATTATTATAATAAATATAAAAATACAATAAAAAAATCTTTTTGAGTAAGAATTAACAGTACTATTTGAGTAATAATTTTTTTATAAATTATTTTCCTTGAAGCTATTTTAAGTAACAAGGAAATAACAATACTTACTTGCCTATTGCATTTAATTGACCACAAAACCAATTAAAAAAACTATTTGTCAATCACTTATCACTAACTAGGTATGATTACAAAGTTAAGATAAGGCACTAACAAAAAGGGAAAATAATACCTCTCTTACACAATAAACTGATAAAATATTTGCTATCCTATCTGCATTACACTTGAAGTTTTATTTGTTGACATCTGACTAAATGTGAGGGCAATATGTATGGTACATCCATCATTTCACAAGTAATTTCAAGGTAAATGATGTATAGGTATTTATTTCTTTTCTCTGTGGGTACAACTGTTAATCATGGCTACATATCTAATCCCCAGAATGAATTGAATTGAATTAATTAATTCTTAAATAAAATGCATATCAGGGACGGCAACGCGCGAATGATACCTCTGGTGTTGCAAGCGTCCATAGGCTACGGTAACTGCTTACCATCAGGCGGGCCGTATGCTTGTTTGCCACCTCAGTCAGTCAGTCAGGATTAAAAAAATAATAATAATACAATGGGCATACAAGAATACACCTATTAATAAACCTATAAAAAATTGTAAATACCAGGGGAATTGCCAATGTATTGCTGACCTTGAAATAAATATTGCTGGGCACACAAATATCTATCTATTATACCCAACAGAAGGTAACATGTATCAGAATTGAGTCCACTAGATCTACTTTACTGAATATATGGTATGATATTGAAGTATCAACAAAAGAAAAATAATTACCATATTCCCTTTAGTGGAGAATGGACTGGATCAATGGTGTGGATTTGAGTTTTGTCCATACCTTTCTCAGGCCTATGCCTCAGAGGTTTTAGCTTTATATAATATCAGTGTGTGAATGTCTATTAGCTGCCACTCAGCTCAGCACCAGCTGAGAGATTTTAGAATAGGCAACATTATATGCTGGTAAAACATAAGATCCTTGGGAATATTGGAAAAACTGTGGGCTGTGAAGTCTTGAAATAAAAAGAATTTCTCTCAGTGTTTTAACGGCTCCACCATACAAGAGGTATACACTAGCAGTCGCAAGGTATGTTTGTTTGATGTTGAACTGAACCGAGAAAAAACATTACATTACATTTTCTTAATTTGTCATTATGATTCTATTTTTGTGTTTTTGGAATTAAATTCAATATAGTTAAAATAAGCAGGTTAACAACTATCTCTACTAACTAATTTTTAAAGGCAGTGAATTATTAATAAGTCATTACAATGATGTATGCATAAGTACTAGTTTGTTTTGTCCTGTACATAATCATACTGATGTCATACCAAATGATTGTTGTTATATCAAATGATGTCATGTCATGATACAGATATCTGATAAAGGAGAAATCATGGAAATTCAACTTGAAATGGAAACTACATAAACATGTCAAGATAAATATTGTTATTCTTTATGTAATATCTAAAAGTAATAAAAATATAGATGATCCAAGTACAACTTAATTAATTAAAAATAGTGGTCACCTCATACACAAAATTAGACAGTAATTCATTAAAGGGTTTGAAGATTTTGGCATTAATCCATATAAACTGTAACTAAATCTCACAATCCTCCACGCAATGTGTGCTGCGCGATTTGTCTGAATGCACAATTTGCCTAAAAAAGGGTACAACTTAATCTTCATGTATTTATATATAGATTACCCTCACAATTACATATTTCTTACATGTTTACATGTACATTTTTTATAATGTTTTTTTTTTTTTTTAAATATCAATATTTTGACAAACGGGCAGACAGTCCACATAACATAACACATCCAGACAAAAAATATCAACTGTTTTGAAAAGATGATACAACCATAGCCTAGTTTTTTAGTCTGGCATTTGTTGCAATTGCAACAATATTTGAAAGAATTAAGACATGAAAGATTACCAGTTCCACACTGTTATAATACCTTGTGCATCAAAGATATTAGACAAGTAATCAGTGAATTAATATTTGAATCAAAGTTAAAAAAAAAAAATGAAAACAATTATTATCATAGGATCATAGACGTATAAAAAAAATCAAGCAAAAACGAAAAGAAGCAGAAAATTTCCTACGAATGCGTGACTAAAAGAAGTACTGGCCCAAGCAGGCACAAATGATACTGAGCGTTATCGTCACTGTCAATGTCTCAATGTGGAATGACAACCGAGTGTCTTCCTATGGTGTACATGTGTGTGTAAGGCCATGTATTTACAAGAATGCCGGCTTCCTTTTGGTGCTTCACTCGTTTATAGGGCGACACTACATCCTGATTTTTTATATGTCCATGCATAGGATGTGGATCTTGTGTGAGAACTAACAGGTTAAAATTGGCAGTATATTGCTTATAGCAGTATTTCAATATTTTTATAGAGTTACTGTTGTTTTTTCAAGATGATATTTTACTGATGATTAGCTTATATTGTTAGCAGAGCAGAAATATCTTGAGGTTACAAGCTTACAAATGTTGACACACATAATTTAATTTAGATACATTGTTATTGCATAGCTACATCAGTAGAGAGTAAAGGTTCAATAAAATTTATGAAAAACATTATAGATGAGGTTACAGAATCAAAGAACAAAAAATACAACTAGGTACTGTATTCTCATAAAATATTATGCTAAATTCTGCCCACACATACAATTTAATTTTACTATTAAGTCGATGATTTATGTACTTACGCGAACGGCCGTTAAAAATTGTTACAATTATAATTTAACGAAAAAAAAATAGTACACTAACCTGATTTCCTGACTTTTTGTGTTCAGCCCAAATACTGTTTAGCCCATTGGTCGCCAGCTGTTCTATCAACCAGATTGAAATATTTTATACCTCATTTATTTCTTCAAATAAACTCGATTACACAAATAGTTCTACCTTCAATGAAATCAATAAATATCTTTGAAAATTGTGTGTGATAATAAATTATGAAAAGCTGTGCTTCCCTCGTCCGTCTCTCGCTTTTTTTTTTTACAACTACTAGTACTAGTGTTGTGATCTTAGGTTGTGATCAATGTGATCAGGGTTGGATTTAGGTACGTTGAAAAAGATAGCACAAAAAAATTAAAAGGATAGTATTTATAAAAAATTATAGTACACTTTCATTATTTTTAATTTCACTTATTAGTCATTAAAATCAACACCAATTATGGCAAAATTTACTCCTCTTCTAAGTTTATCAGTTCTTGATAGAGATGGGTAGCTATTCATATAACTAGCCAAAAAACGGCTATACACAAAATAGCCACGGCTACGTTATCTGTCAACACGATAATTAGCTACTGGCTACTGGATGGCTACTGGTTACTGGATGGCTACTGGCTACTGGATGGCTACTGGCTATGGCTAGCTAAAATGAGGAGTTTTCTTAAGATACCTCTATGCTGAAAATACCTGTGTAACTATTGATAATTCGAACCAATTTGAACCTTAAGTGCACGATTTTCAGGTATTTTAACCTTTTGTAACATAAACAATCCTCCTCATTACGAGAAGTTAACGTCACACACACAGCGGGTAGCCGCATAGCCACCAAAGGTTAATAGCCACTGTAGCCGCCACTAGCCGGTAGCTGGCCGGCTAGCCAAAGCCATTCTAGCCGAGTAGCCGCGTAGCCGCGTAACCGCGTAGCCGCGTAACCGCGTAGCCGATAGCTGTGTGTGCGTGCGTTCACTGCGAAACTGAGTTGTGTAAGTTCCGAAAGAGTGAAATTCGAGTGCATGTCGTTATTATTAATTCGAATTTGAAAGGTACTAATTATACGAATTTAAACCTGTTTTTTAATTAAATTAAATTATTCTGTAATATTATTATTTATTAAATAAATCGTTAAAATCATCTGAAGTAGCGCGACATCTATGGTTTACTTGCCTACAACTAACGACTGAGTTGATGTACTGTGAAAGCTTTTAGTTCATATCCATAAATAGAGATGACGTTATTGTTGATTTTCGATGTTTTTTTTAGTAATACGTACGACCTATGAGGGAAAGTCATTTATTTTCAAAAAGTATACAACAAAATAAAAAGTAAATGAAAAACAAAATCATTACATTAATTTATTACATTATCATCTAGACTAGACTTGTTGCAGCGGCGAGGATCGAACTCAGATCGCAGTTGAACGTTATTCATCAAGCTGCGCCGCCGCTCAAGCCTAATAGCCACATAGCCAAAATAGCTGACTAGCTAGCTGGCTTTTAGACCACATATAGCTGGCTAGCTAAGCTATTGAAATTTCGGCTAGTTACCCATCGCTAGTTCTTGAATATTACTATTAGTTATATCTTCATCTTTGGCATTTAATCTCATCAACATATCCTCAGTAGGAATAAAATCAGTACAATTCCCACTTTTACTACCGCTTTTGATAGCGTCACAAGATAATATTTTTTTTTGAATTTCGATTGAATTGAAGAAAAACTTTGATTGAATTTCGAATGGAATGGAAGGAACGAGATTAGTGGAAAGATAGAAGTTTACTGCGGAGGATAATCGGGGAATCCCCGGCCATCAACACAGAAAACATCGCAAGATCAGAATTCGGTCGGATACACGCACGGTCGAAATATTCATTTAACGTAAAACTAAAGGGCTGATTACACTGACCAACTTGCAGGGTCCGATTTGACATACATTGCTGGTTATCTTGAGTATTTTATTACAATGTACTCAGATAACCAACAATGTATGCCAAATCGGCCCCTGCAGGTTGGCCAATGTAATCGCCCCATAAGCATTCGGGAGCAAACTTTAAATTATAGTATTTTAGTGTACTATCCTTAGATGTGGATAGTATATAGTACAAAGGGCGAAATTATAGTATAAATACTATAATTATAGTACATAATCCAACCCTGAATGTGATCATATCATCATAGAATACTATTACTCTGGCGAGGTTGTGCCACTTGTATCGTATGTTCCCAATATATTACTCACCTCTATGATCGTATGTAATGTATGCGTTAGCATCTCTACTAAGTCTGTGAATGTAACCAAAATGCAAAATGTTACTTTGCGAGTGAGTGAGGTGAGTGAACATGTCCATCGTAGGGTTAAACCAAGAATCTTGGTTAAACATCAGTTACGAGGCGGGAAATATGATATTTTTCGAGTTTTTTTTCTTTTCTTCGTAGAATAATATGGATGATTGACTATCGATATGTGAGTACTGAAACAGCACTAGCCACTTGTCAATGTAATTCGTATAAGGCACATTTATGCGTAATGTCAAAAAGCCATAATCAACAAACTCTAACATGTTCACTTTAGTGTTTTAAAAGTTAGTACATCAAATGCCAATACTTTAAAAAAAGGAATTTACAAAATAACTACTTCGTTACGTAGTATAAAAACTCCTCGACGACTTCAAAATAAACTAAAACGTATGAAATAACTCTAATCTGACACTGTTTTGCAGTTGCGATTTGTTTTCAATCGAATATGTCGTGCTCTTTTGCTGACTTCAAAACAGTGTCAGATCAGATTAGAGTTATACTTTTTAGTGTATTTTGAAGTCGCTTTTTTATATTACTTTTTTATTTCGTAATTTTTAGTTTTCTTACATGCACTAGAATTTGACCAAGGAATTAAGATGTTTCCCCTTTCATAAAAATGTGAAATCACTCCAAAGTACTCGGGACCCTTTAGGCTCTTACCCGATTTATTTTTTACCCACGTCAAAATTGTCTATGCGTCTATTTCTCTCTCACAAAGTGTTCATAAGGATTGTCCCGCTTCATAAGGATTGTTGATCTCTTGTCCCGCTTTGTGGGTCTGCTTAGCGTAGTGAAAATATCCTATGCTTTTTCTTATCATCTATGCTAAACTATGCTTTTGAGATGTTTTGACCTAAGCCTAACATTACTTATTTTTTGTTCCTTTGCACACGAAAATATCTGTATAATTCAGTGACAGGATATTATTATAGAAGATTATTCCCCATAGAGAGCAAAGAGTATAGTAACTATACCAAATGATATAGAGTATCCCCTTTACCCCATAGTAATCTCGTGAACATATATATGGGGCGTTCCAAAGACTACAGACAGTATATACGAGATACAACATACAACAAAAGATTTGGTTGTGTGTGGTGTGGTGGTATTATCACAATGAAATGAATAATCCTCGAGGGTCAAAGTTTCTAGCAAGATTTGAAATGTATTTCACTTTATCAATATAGTCCATATTGTCATAACGTTAAGGTTTAAAATCACCGCTTAAAAGGTATCTAAAGAGATAAGTTTATGTAAATGTTTTTTATAAAAATACGCGATAAGTATTATCATTATTCTTTAGTTTCACTTCTTGTCGCTCCCAGTGTGTAGTAAGATTAATTATCAAAAGAATACATCATGTTACTTTTAAAAGGAAGCAGGATAATTAGCATAAAAATGCTCACAACAAATAAGGTTCGTTCGTGTTCTTCTGTATAGGTACTTCGTATTTCGACGCTTTCATCAGCAAACCGCAGCCCGCGTATTCAATAAAATTCAATTCAGTCAGTCGTTTACTCGTGTGTCAGTTGCATGACCAGAGAGTGGGTTCCGTGTATTAAAATTAATGTAATTTAGAACAGAAAATCTAAATATATCAGGGTTTTCATCTTGATAATTTAATTCACAGTTTTGGAAAGCAATGGCAGCGTATTCGACGAAAGTTTCACTGAATGAGGTGGTGATAGTGTCTGCAGTGAGGACTCCCATAGGATCCTTCAGGAGCAGCCTCGGCAGTCTTTCAGCCACAGAACTGGGTGCGGTGGCCGTCAAAGCAGCGATCGAAAGAGCCGGCATTCCTAAGGAGGAAATTAAAGAGGTTAATTTATTTTGCCTACTTTCTCTTTTTATTTACAGTTATCATTTGAACTTGCTTGACCATTTAGATACAATTAGATTTTTTTGATACAATTAGAACAAACAAATTTTTGAATAATGATTGCTAAAGTCATTTGTCATGATTACTTAGATTATTTAATCAAATCACCAATAGCAACTAATGATAACAATAACATAAGTACCTAACAACTTCTCTTGTAACATTTATTATTGAAGCATTTGAATTTTGCATTCTTTAATATTTTTATATTTTATTTCATTATAGGTTTACATTGGAAATGTTTGCTCTGCAAATTTGGGGCAAGCACCTGCTAGACAAGCGGTAATATTTGCTGGTTTACCAAAGAGTACCATTTGCACAACAGTGAACAAAGTATGTTCTTCTGGCATGAAATCCATAATGTTGGCTGCTCAAGGCCTTCAGACTGGTGCTCAAGATGTTATGCTTGCGGGAGGAATGGAATCTATGTCAAATGTACCTTTCTATTTGAAGAGAGGTGAAACTGCTTATGGTGGCATGCAGTTAGTTGATGGCATAGTATTTGATGGACTCACAGATGTTTATAACAAGTTTCATATGGGCAACTGTGCTGAAAACACAGCAAAAAAATTGGACATCTCTAGACAACAACAAGATGAATATGCAATTGGCAGTTACAAAAGAAGTGCAGCGGCACATGCAGCTAAAGCTTTTGCTGATGAAATAGTTCCAGTACCGGTACCTCAGAAACGTGGTGCTCCTCCTATAATTTTTTCTGAAGATGAGGAATATAAGAAAATCAACTTTGACAAATTCACCAAATTGGCAACAGTATTCCAGAGAGAAAATGGTACAGTTACCGCTGGAAATGCATCAACTTTAAATGATGGTGCAGCTGCAATGGTATTAATGACTGCTGAAGCTGCACAGCGGTTAAATGTGAAACCCATTGCTAGGATAGTTGGCTTTGCTGATGGTGAATGCGACCCTATTGATTTTCCAATTGCACCAGCAGTTGCTATTCCTAAATTGTTAGAAAAAACCGGTGTTAAGAAGGATGATGTAGCTCTTTGGGAAATCAATGAAGCCTTTAGTGTGGTAGCTGTTGCTAACCAGAAAATACTAGAATTGGACCCAGCTAAGGTTAATGTACATGGAGGTGCAGTTAGTCTCGGTCACCCTATTGGCATGTCTGGTGCACGTATTGTGGTACACTTATGCCATGCCTTAAAGAAAGGAGAGAAAGGTGTAGCCTCCATTTGCAATGGTGGTGGTGGTGCTTCATCTATTATGATCGAAAAATTGTAAGTTGCTTGGAATTTATAATCTCACACTCTAACATGTTATTTTGTTTCTCCTAAACACTGTGCCTTGTTAAAATGGTTTGCTGTTACATAAACAATAAACAGGTTGTAATGTTACTAGTTCTAAGAAGTCAGATTTTATTGTATTGTTAAAGAATTTGTAATTTTATATTCATGTAACTCATGTAAATATCAAATTACAGTGCTGAAATGTTTATGATTGTGCTATATGGAATGAATGGTCAATAAATCAGTCAAACTTGTATTTTTAAATGAGACTGTTATTAACTTGTCCTATCCCATTGTTTCCAGAGCTGAAGCCATTGATGGGCCACCAGTATTGACATTTTATACAAAAGACCCATGTCCCCTATGTGACATAGTCATGGAAGAACTAGAACCCTATAAAAACAGAATTATTATAGAAAAAGTTGACATTACAAGAAAAGATAATTTAAGGTGGTTACGGCTATACAGACATGATATACCAGTTTTATTTCTTAATGGGAAATTCTTGTGTATGCATAAATTAGACAAGAATTTACTTGAAATGAGGCTTCTATTGATTGAAGAAGAAAATTGATTTTGTATGAGCTATTTAAAATAGTTAAGAAAAATCTTGTTAGTATTAAATCAGTGGTTGAATGTAAAAGCTGTCCAGTGGCTATCCATTTATGTTTGACAAATAAATATACTTAGGTATTAAATTATATAATTAGTAGGTAAAGTTTATATAAATGAAGAATTATAACTTTTGACTAGGTAGGTAGCTAAGGTAGGTACTTAGTCTTTGCGCTATGCTAGTAAAAAGTTGGTTTTAGATTTACATTTTGGTGAGTAGGTAAGTAGGTAGAACGCTGCGCTGGTCAGTTCGTTCGTGGTTCGTATCAAAAATCTCTAGATTGTTTTTTTTTTTCAAATAAACGCCTTTGCAAAAGAACCTTAATATTTTACTTTTGTACCCTGTGGTGCTAAGAGTAAAAAATACGAAGGTGTGTGGATGGATGTGGATGATTGATTGGTTTTCGTTCAAAGAAATTGGGTACTATCATCGACATAATATAATTTATTAAATATATTATATTAAGTCGATGGGTACTATGCGTTTTCGGCATCGATCTAATATAATAGTTTTCGGTTGTATTGATTGTTTATCTGTGAGCTGACCGTCAAAAATAAATGTCAATTTGACATTTGTTGTAATGGTTGACATGTAAAATTTGCATGAAATTTAAGAATTATTCAGTATTTTCACATTTTTTTTGTGAATTATGTGACCTTTTAAGTATTTTACTAAACGATTCGATTCCGCGGTAGTGCATCCATCATCTCTAATTCATCTTTTTCGTATAAGTTTTGATACTGTAAAATAAAAACAATGGAAAATTCAGCAATACAAACTTTAGAAGCTGCTGCTCAAATGCTGATGGTGAGAAATTTAACAATACAGTTAAATAGAAAATTCCACAGTTACACATTACTGTATTAAAAATATCAAAACACTTAACTTTTGTATACATAAATATACCTATCTATTTTACATAACATTGAAGAAAGGCTAAACCGACAGTAAATTTAATTAATTTTTATATAAAGACGATAATTTTATTACATTCTCAAGTTTTTTTATTTAACAATGCAAGTAGATCATGCTATTACATGTAACATTTTTAAATTCCTAGAGGTTAAATTGTAATGTCATTGTATTTGGACAGACAAAGAACTGCAAATATAGGATAAAAGAACCCAATACATTGATTATGATATAATTTTTACCTAAAAGATGTAAGTTACTTGAAAGACCATCAAGAAACATAAGTAGGTATATCTTCTATTTATTTTTTTGACGGGCCAGTTGGCGCAGTTGGTTAAGACTGGTAAAGATTCCACCTATTGCACAGCAGGTTGTGGGTTCAATTCCCGCACAGGACATGCATTTGTGTGCATGAAGATGTCTGTATGTCCTGAGTCTCTGGGTGTAATTATGTATATTAAGTATGTATTTACAAACAAAAAGTAGTATATGTATTATATCAGTTATCTGGTTTCCATAGTACAAGCTCTGCTTAGTTTAGGATCAGATGACCGTGTGTGAGGAATGTCCCAGGATATTTATTTATTTATTATGGTAGTTCAAATCACTTGTTTCAACGTAATAAATATAATATGACATTAAAAGTAGCAAAAAAGATGATATGAAGCTAGCTGTTGCCTTGTTACTTGCCTTATAGTTCTCAAAATCATACAAGTACACTCTTACATCTTAAAAATAAAGATCTCCAAGCATTATGGCTCAGGCTGTGCATTGATTAGTCAGTATTTGCATTGTTTAATTAACAGCTAAAGGAGATTTCAAATAGCACAACTTCTGTGACACATGGTGTTTTAGAAGATTAAATAGACATAGCAAGGTTTTATAAAATATTATGAGTATTACACAAACAGCAAATTAAGTGAAATGTCACACGAAAATAACTCTTTTCTGTCTGTTTGTTTGCCTGACTGAGTTACACTTTCACATCTAAACTGTTGAACTAATTCTGATGAAATGCAGATAGCCCATGGTATGGAGAAGGACATAGGTTATTTTATAATCTGGGAATGTGGGTGAAACTGTGTGAGATAGCTAGTAGATTATAAACAATCACAGTAAATAAATCTATAACTCACTGTTCAGTACAAAATGTTCTACTTACACTTTCTGTATAAGACAATGATTTTGACAAATGGGTAATTGACTGATGAAAATAGAAATAGATATTTATTCATTAATTCAAATCATCTATTACTACTCATTATATTTGTTTTTTGTGGCTCAAGGATGGATATAGAATGTCAAATTAGTGCTGTCGTCTTGGGGTTGACTAAGTCTTAAGAGTTGTCACCTGTCACTGAATGTATTATAGTTATGGCGTTAAAATCAAGCACATCATTAACTATCTCAATTTGGAGTCTAATAAATACTAATTAAGAGGCAAATTTCTCAACATATTAAGAGCAAAATATTTTCGACATGTTAACTTTGATACTAATGGTGGATATTTCAAACTATTAATAAGTAATAATCACCTTCTAAACCACATACCACAGAATATTGGCCAATATATTCTAGTTTTGTGTTATTTGAAACTGGTCTTGTGGTTTCAAATTATTATGATATTGACTTACCTTAAAAATGTACTCTGTAGGTATAGACTATTGGATAGCGAGGAAACAATACCTAATGTTGGTAATTTATTTATTGATTTTAAGTAATCAGACACTGTCATTCTGAAACTAGCTAAAGCCTCTGGAAAAAAAATAGAATAACATAATAATATGTTGGAAATGGGATGTATGCAATAACAATCATGAAAAGTATAACACAATATACAATACAGTAGAAGTACAAGTATAATATTTCTATAATATAATATTATAATATTTTTTATATATAGAAATTTATTTTCAATAAAAATATTTTATTAAATATATTCTTTATGACTTCAAAGAAATGTCCATTTAAAAAAATAGTAAAGGTTAATGCCATGTTCAAATTGAAAACACCTTCCACACAGTAATGATCATACATTTTTCACATTTCTATAGGCACCACCAAATATGGTGACCTCAGAGCAGCGTCATCAAGCGGAGAGTGTATTCCTTGAATTTCGGAGCACCAAGAATCCCTATCAGCTATGTAGGGAAATATTGGAAAAGTCCACTTCAGATTATGTACTTTTTGAAGCTGCTGGTTTATTAAAAGCAGCTCTAATTAGAGAATGGAGCTTATTGTCAGAAAATGATATTTCTTCCTTAAGAGAGTATTTACTTCATTATTTATTGAGAAAAGAAACTCCGGGATTTTTAAGGGAGAAACTTTTACAGGTAAATGTAACTATTTTGCCATACAGAAAATTTTGCAAGTATCTTTTTATATTTTTTGTCTATATCATGGGTTCTATTTTCAGACTATTGCTATAATAACTAAAAGAGGTAGTATTGACGATGGCGGCAGAGAACGTAAAGCTCTAATTGGTGAACTAGAAAAGATAATTCTCAGTTCACCAATAAGTCAGCAGAAGCTGGCTTGTTCGCTAATACTGGCAATTATGCAGGAGTATGCTATTACTGTGAAATCTGCTGACGTCGGCTTAATATGGGAAGTCCATTTCCGATTGAAGAAATCATTCGAGTCTTTAGATTTGAAGAGGATATTTAGGTTTACTGTAGGCGTATTGGAGCAAATCGTTCGTTCGGGGCATCGTCCGGAAGGGGAGCAAGCATTATTAACCAAGCAGCTGTTGACTATAGTGGAAACTGTGTTATGTTGGAGCCATGTATCGCCATTGCTCTCAAAACGGTTGATTGGGGCATTCGAGGCAATATACGAGAGTGATTCAGCGCCTGCTTTAAGGCTTAGTTTGAACTGGAGAGATACAATAATGCAGCCGGAATTGTTAGCATTATTTTTCGAGATTCACATGTATGTAAGATCCAACCCTGATTTAGCGAGTCCGTCCCTCATTTGCCTGGTACAATTGGCTAGTTTGAGCGGCGTTGTTATTTCTGCGAATAATCTAAAACAGCAGTATTTGGAGAACTATGTCAATTCGTTCTTGAATATGATGGCGTATATTCAGCCGGTGGAAAGAGAGATGCTTGGCATATCTGATATTTATCGGAGATTGGTGCAGTTTTTCTCTCCGGCTTTAATAGCTACGACGCCCCCGGCTCTGCTTCAAAACTTGACTACTTTGACTTGCCATTGTATTAGAGGTTCTGTCGTTGAGGAAGGAGTAAGTATGATTTATATTAATAAATAGAAAAAAAATGTGTTGTAGCTTGATTTAATATGTTTCATAAAATATAAATACTGATTATATACCTACACATGTAAAAGTGTAATGGTGTAATGAAGAATGCTGAAACATGAACAAAGTTAATAGTAATGTTCGGAAATAAAATCGTCTAAGGAACATTAGAAAAGGCGAATAACATTCTTATCATTTTTAACCGACTTCAAAAAAAGGAGGAGGTTCTCAATTCGGTTGTTTTTTTTTTGTTTTTTTTTTTTATATTTGTTTTTTTTTTTTTTTTATACTACTTGGTCGGTAAACAAGCATACGGCCCGCCTGATGGTAAGCGGTTACGGTAGCCATATGGACGCTTGCAACACAAGAAGCATCGCTCACGCGTTACCGACCTTTCCCCCCTCCCCAATGAGCTCTGGCGACCTTACTCACGCGCAGGAACACAACTTTACACAACATAAAGTTATTTGGCTGCGGTATTCTGTAAGGTGGAGGTACTTCCCCAGTCAAGCTGCTCTTTGAGCGAATAAACGCTATGCTCTACCTCTCTCATAACTCCGTCATTCATCAACCGATTTGGAAAATTCTTTTTTTGTCTGGTAGGGTACAATTCCCGTTTGGTCCCATTGTCATCAGATCAGGATTTGATTACTTCTTAGTGTACTTTGAAGTCGTTTTATGTTTTTTGTAAAACAGTCCAATTATACAGATTATTTTTTTTTCATGTTAAAAATTTGTCTCAGGTGAATGATGACACAGTGTGGAGGGAGTCACTCAACAAGTTCCTTCACAGTTGGAGTTCGTTAGTTCACGACACGGATGGCTACTCAAATGAAACATTACTTAGTCCTTGTATAGAAATATTCAACACTTATCTTCAGTGTAGGCTCGCACCCCCGGATGGAACGAGGTATTAGTTTTATTTACTAAATCTGTGGCACTGTGTGACCTAAAGCCGCACTTATTACACGCTTCTCCGTTACCTAAGTAGTCCATTTTTACACGGTGTGTAATAAGTGCGGGTTTATAGCACACGTGTGATAATAGTACATTACTACATTATGATACAAGTGTGCTAAATTGGAAAAATACACTTGCGAGGAAAACAGACTAATAATTTAAACAAGCCATTCGTAACATGAACCTTATTGCCACCAGGGGTACAGAAAACAGTGAAGAAGACTTAAAAGACGAACAAGAGGAGGATGAACGCAAACTGCATAGCAGTATTCTACTGACTATAGGTGCTATAGCTAGGAAGGCGCCCGCCCATTGCACTCATGTGCTGTTTACGTTACTTCAGGATAGGAGCAAGAGGTAAGAGACACTCTATCATTCTTAACTCATCATTTCATTGCTTAGGAACCATAAGGCCCCCTAAAAAGGAAGCTAACACAATTAATTTTTTCGAAATTAAAGCAGATCTTATGCAATAATATCAATTCCAAATCTTTTAATGAATTGAGTAACTATTTTACCAAAACACATTGGATTCACTTAGGATCAGCCGAGAATTCGAAAAAATGAATTGCGTAGCAATATTGCTTTAGCTTCCTTTTAAGCCCCCAAGTAGCAACTGAAAACATGCAATCAGAGGGTCTTCTTCGATAAACGATACACGATCGTTCAATACTCGTGTCCCGTGAATTGTGAAAATCGTATATCCAAGTGCGAGCGCCGTCAGTCTAATATCGACTCTATACCACAGCACTACGTGTCGTAATACTAAATGATAAGAGTAGACATTTCTGTTATTTGTTTTTATAACGGTGCCGCCTACTAACACGCTTGAATAGTATGGAATCTGTAGAGCAAAGCGTCTCTAGTAGGGTCTTAGAATGTATGGGTCGACTTTTTTTCAATGTCAATAGAATCGCAGCAAAACTGACGAGTGATTAATAATTTTAAACAATGACCGAACGATCCTTTATCGTTTTTCTGTAAACGTGGGACGTTTCTGTATCGATGCGATGTATTAATTCATTAAATTGGAAACACAAATTATACAGCGTCATTGTAGAATATACGTTTGGCAGTTATTGTATGGCAGCTAGACAGTTGCATGCTGTTTTGTATAAATTATATTCATGCTAGCTAAGTATGTAGGAACAATCTTACAAGGTCAAATATTCTAGACTTTTCTTATGATAACATCTGGTATGTAACCTTTAAACGACGTATAATTATTAAAATAGTATTTAATATTTTATTTCGCAGGCTAGAAGGTCAGCTGCAGCTCATGCATATGGGCAAACTCCCTGTGAGTGGCGGGGAACAATTAGTCAGCTTGTTTGAGGATTTGCACTGGATCTTGATGATTACAGGTATTCTTATAAATATATTTTTAGGGTCTCGTACGACCCTTTGTTGTTTGTCGAGACTCTTTTTCTCAGGAACAGGTCAAGGTATCAAATTAATACTAATTTCAAATATCTTATTTAAATATGTACCTTTTTATGTAGGAATTACAATTCTATTTGTATCGCTATCTTAAAAAGTGCGCGCCGCTTCGCGTCTCGTCTCGGTGTGAACTGACCCTTAGTGAACGCAATCAAAAGATACGACCATTTATGTCATATATTATGATACTCACAAACTCACCCATCCAATAGGCAAGAAGCAAGAACTGACAGCACAATTAACCAACTCACGCGTTGCCGACCTTGGCTTCGGTAACCGCTTACCGTCAGGCGGGCCGCATGCTTATTTAACGACTTGGTCGTATTAAAAAACAACTAAACAACTCTATCAGATCGAAATAAAGATCTAAATTCAATGACTACCAACTACCTATTGAATTTTTAGTTTAGACAAGTTAATCGCAGTCTTATTTCGAATGTGATAAAGATAATAATAGTTTGCCCCAAAAGAAGATTTAAATGGTCTTATTGATATTTCAGGTCATTTCTTAGCAATCGATTGCACAGAAGGAGAAACGGTAATGATACCACCTGAGATCATACATTATAGCATTGTAGAGAATGCCAACATGGACGCGTCGCTCAGGTACTTGGTTGGTGAAAGCACTAATACTGAAAACGTCGATCCTGTACTTAAGTAAGTAATAATTTTTAGGTTACATACAATTTCAAACCTAGATATAAATCCCTCTTCTAAATATAAATTAAATCACAGATCGAATTACGTGTATATTTTATTATGCGATGTTGACTAAAGATTTGCATAAAGATGGTAAAGAATTTTCAACAAAGAATTATTCTTGTACTCAAAATAATTCAAAGCGCCTCCATTAAAATATTTACATTGTGCTATTGTTACGATAATATGATATGAATAATTCAACAATATTGTGTCTTATCATTTTCTTTCCGCTTCTCTGTAGGTTAACAATACAATAGTTTTTCACCTCTGGTTTCCAATAATAGATATTAGAGCAAGGCTATCCTCATAATAATGGTTTATTTTTGCTTTTGTACTTTCTTATGAAGCGTTAAATAAAAGTCCAGTAAATGCTTCTGCTTTTATTCAACTACATGACATATCCGTTACATGGTTGTCCCGCCGGTCGGTCTATGTCTATGTCTCTAAACAATCTTATCTTAATCAGTGAAATGGGTGAGAATTATGCCCTACGCAGCCCAATGCATTTGAATCTGTCCACACACACCAAACCCCATGAAAAGTCGCCTTTGTTGTGGCCTTCCGACTGATAATGAATCTTAATTAAAGAGAACGGGCTTTCGAATCTAAAAGCTTGGCGAGGCGACAGATTTTTAGCTCTTAGCCAGCCACAAAGCAGGGATGTTATGGAGCTCCGTAATCAAAACTATCGGATATCCGAAATTAAAATCTATTCGAAATCTTTTATAAAGAGGCCGCCATCAATATCGAAACGGGCCGAATTAGGTATTTGACTCGTTCACGCACACGCGGGAGCGCTCGGTCGGCGTGTGTGCGTGAGGGCGGAGTCAGTGATGGTCAGTACGGCTATTAAATGGTTTTGATCCATTGATATATTTTACGTGTCTTACTCTCGTGGTTTTTTCTTTTGAAATAAAAAGTCATGGTAGTAAATCAAATCAAATTCATTTATTTCAAATAGACCTTCGCAGGTACTTATGAATAGTCTGACTCTAATCCCGATTTGGAAGGTTGCATTTGCTGAGAAATGCCAGTAATAAACTGAGCATGACTCTTTTCAAAACAAACTTAGATTTATGACATAATACTTACATTTTAATCGCACTGACAACAATTGGGAATTTGAAGAGATTTTTTTGTCATAAATCGAAAGATGATACATAAGTTTTGCTACAAAACTATTTTTTGTTTTATTTTTTTCGTTGTTATCAAATATTTATAATCAATTGAATTTTTTTTTTGAACTCGGTACCGAAAACATGTCGACAGTTCCCGAAATACCCCGACGAGTGCGGTGACGTCACAATCTTAATTTCCCATCATGTGAATTTTGTAGGTATGTGAAAAATATGTTAGATGTTATTGGGTCAAAAAATAAGAAACTGGGTTTACAAAGTCTGACTCTAATCCCGATTTGGAAGGTTGCATTTGCTGAGAAATGCCAGTAATAAACTGAGCATGACTCTTTTCAAAACAAACTTAGATTTATGACATAATACTTACATTTTAATCGCACTGACAACAATTGGGAATTTGAAGAGATTTTTTTGTCATAAATCGAAAGATGATACATAAGTTTTGCTACAAAACTATTTTTTGTTTTATTTTTTTCGTTGTTATCAAATATTTATAATCAATTGAATTTTTTTTTTGAACTCGGTACCGAAAACATGTCGACAGTTCCCGAAATACCCCGACGAGTGCGGTGACGTCACAATCTTAATTTCCCATCATGTGAATTTTGTAGGTATGTGAAAAATATGTTAGATGTTATTGGGTCAAAAAATAAGAAACTGGGTTTACAAAATAATAATCTGTGCAATTTTATTTTAAAATTGTCGCCATTTTAAATTATTTAGTTATGATCCGATTGCTCTAAAAATATATATTTGAGAGGCCCTTGGAACACATAACATGAATCTTTATTGAACATTAAAAAAAGTGGCCGCCATATTGAACTACTTAGTTATTGGTCCGATTGCTCTCAAAATATATATATTGATATTTGAGAGACCTTGGACCACATAACATGAATCTTTTCACAAAATTTAAAAAAAGTGGCCGCCATATTGAACTATTTAGTTATTGGTCCGATTGCTCTCAACATTAATATTTGATAGACCCTTGGACCACATAATATGAATCTTTGCTCAAAATTTAAAATAGTGTCCGCCATTTTGAATTATTTAGTTACTGGTTCCATTGTTCTCAAAATGGATATTTAAGAGACCCTTGGACCACATAACATGAATCTTTGCTCAACATTTAAAATAGTGTCCGCCATTTTGTATTATTTAGTTACTGGTTCGATTGTTCTCAAAATGGATATTTGAGAGACCCTTGGACCACATAACATGAATCTTTTCTCAAAATGAAAAAAAGTGGCCGCCATTTTTAATTATTTAGTTACTGGTCCGATTGTTCTCAAAATGGATATTTGAGAGACCCTTGGACCACATAACATGAATCTTTTTTTTTTTTTTTTTACCACTTAGGTGGCAAAGCAAAGCATACGGCCCGCCTGATGGTAAGCGGTTACCGTAGCCTATGGACGCCTGCAACACCAGGGGTATCACGCGCGCGTTGCCGACCCTGCAGAAATCTCTTCACACCCTTTTTGAAGAACCCCATGCTGTACTCCATTGGGAAAACCACGGCGGGGAGCTCATTCCACAGTCTGAGCGTCCGCGGAAGGAAGCTCCTTTGAGCCCGCACAGTACGAAACAATTCAGGTTTCAATATGTGAGGATGGACTCCCCGTCGATGGCGAGAGTTGCGATGGTAGAAAGGAGTCGTGTACAAGCGGTAGAACACACATAAGGAGGCAAAGTCTCTCCTCAGACTGAGGGGCTCTAAACCGCTTGTGAGCTCGGGATCGTCAACAATTCTGATGGCACGTCGTTGAACCGAGTCTAAAGGATCAAGCTGGTATCCAGGTGCCCCCGCCCATAGATGACAGCAGTACTCCATATGAGGCCGGACTCGCGACTTATAAAGTTGCAGCCTTTGCCCCGATGTGAAGTACTGCCTCGCTCTGTTGAGCACTCCGAGCTTTTTGGATGCCAGCTTAACCTTGTCTTCTAAGTGATTTCGGAACAAAACATCGCTAGAAATGTCGACGCCAAGGATCCCGATGCTTTTGCTGATGTTCAGGGACGTGTTCTGGAACTGTGGAGCCACAGTAAATGGGGTTTTCTTAGCGGTGAACGCGCAGGCTTGAGTCTTAGTGGGGTTGAAATGGACTAGATTTAGTCTGCCCCAATCGGAGACACTAGTTAGTGTACTCTCGATTTCAGACAACAGCCGTTCGCGGCTTTCCTCCACCTCGGAACGAGGGATATTAGCACGGCCCGTGTAATAAGCGTCCCCTGTACTGTCGTACGCATAACAATGAACGCCGTCAATAGACAGCATATCATTGATATGCAGTAGGAACAGTGTTGGGGACAGCACAGAGCCTTGCGGGACGCCGGCATTTATATCCATGCTGTCGGAGCAGCTACCGTCTACGACGGCTCTTATGCATCTGCTGGACAGAAAGCTGGCAACCCATTTGCATAATCCCTCGGGAAGCCCGTATGATGGTAACTTCGTTAGAAGACCCCTGTGCCCGACCCGATCGAACGCCTTTGCCACATCTAGGCTCACTGCCAATGCCTCACATTGACTCTCGATGGCGAGTGACCAACGGTGCGTGAGATACACAAGGAGGTCACCAGCTGAGCGACTGTGGCGAAAGCCATACTGTCGGTCGCTCAACAAATCGTGATCCTCCAGGTATCTCAAAAGCTGCGTGTTGATCACTCGCTCCATGACTTTGGAGAGAAGGGAGGTGATGGCGATAGGCCTGTAATTCGCCGGGTCTGATCTGTCACCCTTTTTGGGCACTGGGTGCACATGGGCAGTCTTCCACGAAGACGGGACTTCCTTTTTGGTGTAGGAAAGCGCGAAAAGACGCGTCAGTACTGGACACAATTCAGGAGCACACCGCTTCAGCACCACTGCCGGTATGCCGTCTGGCCCACTCGACTTATGGATGTCCAGAGAAAGCAATTCCCGTTGGACCTCCCGTTGGACCTCCCGTTGGACCTCCCGTTGGGTAATGCTTATCTCCGGCATGGAGCACTCACACCGCGGAATGGTAGGCGGTGTGGCGCCACCATCATCCAAAGTTGAGTTCGAGGCAAAGAGAGAGCCTAAAAGGTCAGCCTTCTCTTTAGCACTATGGGCCAAGTTCCCGTCCGGCTTACGTAGTGGTAGCAAGGACGACTGGCAAAAGTTTCCTTCGGCAGCCTTGGCAAAAGAGACCAGAAAGCACGACTCCCAGAGGGAAGGCTAGTTAGCCTCTCACCAATTCTGCCGACGAAATCGAACTTTGCCCTGGCAATCAATCGCTTACTGGATCTCAAGGCAGCGTTAAATTTGCGTTTCGCAACAGAGATGTTAGGGTCCTGATTATTTCGGGCCGTGGTCCAAGCCTCGTACAAAGTCTGCTTATTTCGTCTAGCTTCTTTGGAGGGCCGATTAAACCACGGTCGTTTCTTCACCCCTGCAGCCACTAACGGGTTTGGGATATAGCATTCCATACCCACCAGAATCGCCTCAGCGACGGCAACTGCACAGGTGTCAGGATCATCTGATGCAAAGCAAAGCTGCCTCCACGGGTACGATGCGTAGAATTCACGCAATCCATCCCAGTCTGCTGACTTATAGTGCCACAGGCGACGACGCCCGGGTGACCGGGGCGAAACGGGCCGCGTACAAGACACCTGCGTCCGGACAAGACAGTGGTCCGATGAGCCAAGTGGCGCATCCACTGTCACTGCATAGTTGTCCGGTCGCGTAGTCAGCAGAAGGTCCAGTAAGGAACTAGTATGGCTCTCAATATCTTGGATTCTCGTAGGAGAAAGAACCAGTGAGAAGCCATAGGCCAGGGCAAAGTCATGAGCAGTCCTCCCCGCGAGGTCAGTGGACCGAGAACTAAGCCACTCAACGTGGTGAGCGTTGAAGTCTCCTAGTATCACTAACTCCGCGGAGGGGTACTGCTCCAGTACTTTGTCAGTCGTCAATTGCAGGTTCTCAAATAACCGGATTGTGTCCGGGTCACCGCTGTGGGACCTGTAAAGGCACGCGTAAACTTTGGTGTGGCCACCGTAATCTACGCGCGCCCACATAATCGACAGGTCCCGGTCTTCCAAGCCACGGAGACGGCGACAACAAATATCCTCCCTGACGTACATACAAACCCCGGCACCAGTTTGTACCCGGGGTAGTGCAGATACGATGTACGAAAAAGCAGAGTCGGCTGTGCAGTCTCCAGATGTTGGTGGACTGCATTGATGTTCGCATGAATTCCCCTGAAGTTGCAAAAGTCCATTTTAAATGTGGACGGGGAGGCCGCTGAAAATCTCTTTTTTGTTTTTCTTTTTGGCATATTTTGAAAAAGGGTTTTAGAGATTGAGAGCAGTCGCTGTGCCGGCAGCGAGAAGGACAAAGTGCAGTGTTATTCTGCTAGAGTGCTGGACAGGTGATGCGGATTGTTGGTGCGGCAGTCGGAAGGGCCCCCGGTCCCCCCCTGCTACAATCGGACGAGTCCACTCCGGTCTCCTTCTCCGGCACGACCGATTATACCAGCGATTATGCGCGAGACGGCTGGTCAGCCTCCCAGGGCGGAGATTAAGTGATCCCTGGGTTCGGGACCCCTACAACCTGCGGGCAGCCAGCGGGCAGCTGTTTCACCGGGTCTCCCTGACCGCCGCAAAAACATGCCACGCCTGCACAACCGTACAGCAGTATTACACCGCTGGTCCTCCCACTGCCAGCACAGCCCCTCCTCATGGAGCTCTGGCGACCTTACTCACGCGCAGGAACACAACTTTACACAACATAAAGTTATTTGGCTGCGGTATTCTGTAAGGTGGAGGTACTTCCCCAGTCGAACTGCTCTTTGAGCGAATAAACGCTTATCCATAGGTACTAAGTGTTCAGTGAATTTTATAGGTATTGTTCAGTGCTCAAAATCTAAATGGCGCAGCACACAAACTGTTCTGTATACGGCTGCAAATCAACGCCGAAATTAAAATTTCATAGATTTCCCCGTGACGCGAGGTAAGTTGTTCCTATATATGTCCCAGGATTTATATACCGTTGTAGTTAAACCTATATAATTTATTCTGCGTGTACAGTCGACGAACGCAGAAGTAATTTAACATTTTAGTAGGTACCTAACCTACCTTGTATTAGTAAATAGTTAAGTGAGAGAGGTTTGAATTTGTCAAATAATGCGTTTATTATGATTAAATTGACAACTTTAATATAATATAGTTCCGTACCTCAAAAAGAACCCTTATCACATTGTTGTCCAACTGTCCTACAAATACCATACCTATCTATATGTCAAGACTAAGGGAATCAAAATCTATTGAGTACTTACCTACTGCTCGTTGACCTAGAATCAAGCAATTCGGCATGAAGTAAGGTCTTATAGCACAAATGAAGGAAACTATCCGAAATTCGTAAATTTTTACTAAAACCGGTAAGTTTCTACTTCCCTCGGTGCGCGAGTCCGACTCGCACTTGGCTGGTTATTTTAATCAAAATCAAGAAAGTAATTAGATTAAATAACTTCCACAAGCCTTGGAAGCCTTTTTAAGATGTTTGTGAAGTATAAAGTAGTATTCCTTACGGGTGTGTAGTTAGTCACTTACCTGCATTGGACCCTTGTGATCACTATGGATTTCCCATTTGGCCTTGTATAGAAGGTAGGCCTGTGCTCCGGCGGCAGTGAAGAAGTCTATAGTCTATGCTGATTGAAGTGCGAGTATAACTAGCGCACTGAACTTTACTAAGACATTTTTCGTTTAAGTAGTACTCACACGGACGGCGGCACGGCCCGACATCAAAGGCGTTTCCCTACTGGTAGATAGTAATACTGTGTATACGTCCTGTGTGGGAATCGAACTCACGACTCATGGAATCTTAACTAACTGTACTGTAAAAACCGTCGACAGTGTACTCACGTGGTACTTTAACATTGTGACGTCACAAGCAAGACGACCAGCCAGCCGACGCGTTTGGAGTCACGTGATTCTTTTTCAAAGTTAGTCAATTTTAAATAATTTATAATCAATTGATAATAAAAATGTTTCGGTTTTTTAAATTGACTTTAGACACTGTTGTAATAAAGTTTCAAAAAACATAATAATCGGACCAGTAACTATAAAGTTCAACATGGCGGTCACTTTTTAAAAATGTTGAGAATAGATTCTTGTTTTGTGACCCCGAGGACTCTCAAATATCAATTTTGAGAGCAATCGGACCAGTATCTATAAAGTTCAAAATGGCGGACACTTTTTCAAAATTCTGAGAATAGATTCTTGTTTTGTGACCCCAAAGACTCTCAAATATCGATTTTGGGAGCAATCTGACCAGCATCTAAAATGTTCAAAATGGCGGACACTTTTTCAAAATTCTGAGAATAGATTCTTGTTTTATGACCCCGAAGACTATCAAATATCGATTTTGAGAGCAATCGGACCAGCATCTAAAAAGTTCAAAATGGCGGACACTTTTAAAATTTTGAGAATAGATTCTTGTTTTGTGACCCCGAGGACTCTCAAATATCAATTTTGAGAGCAATCGGACCAGTATCTAAAAAGTTCAACGTGGCGGACACTTTTTTCAAAATTCTGAGAATAGATTCTTGTTTTGTGACCCCAAGGACTCTCAAATATCGATTTTGGGAGCAATCTGACCAGCATCTAAAAAGTTCAAAATGGCGGACACTTTTTCAAAATTCTGAGAAAAGATTCTTGTTTTGTGACCCCAAGGACTCTCAAATATCGATTTTGAGAGCAATCGGACCAGCATCTAAAAAGTTCAAAATGGCGGACACTTTTTCAAAATTCTGAGAATAGATTCTTGTTTTGTGACCCCAAGGACTCTCAAATATCGATTTTGGGAGCAATCTGACCAGCATCTAAAAAGTTCAAAATGGCGGACACTTTTTCAAAATTCTGAGAATAGATTCTTGTTTTGTGACCCCAAAGACTCTCAAATATCGATTTTGGGAGCAATCTGACCAGCATCTAAAATGTTCAAAATGGCGGACACTTTTTCAAAATTCTGAGAATAGATTCTTGTTTTATGACCCCGAAGACTATCAAATATCGATTTTGAGAGCAATCGGACCAGCATCTAAAAAGTTCAAAATGGCGGACACTTTTAAAATTTTGAGAATAGATTCTTGTTTTGTGACCCCGAGGACTCTCAAATATCAATTTTGAGAGCAATCGGACCAGTATCTAAAAAGTTCAACGTGGCGGACACTTTTTTCAAAATTCTGAGAATAGATTCTTGTTTTGTGACCCCAAGGACTCTCAAATATCGATTTTGGGAGCAATCTGACCAGCATCTAAAAAGTTCAAAATGGCGGACACTTTTTCAAAATTTTGAGAATAGATTCTTGTATTGTGACCCCGAGGACTATCAAATATCGATTTTGAGAGCAATCGGACCAGCATCTAAAAAGTTCAAAATGGCGGACACTTTTTTAAAATTTTGAGAATAGATTCTTGTTTTGTGACCCCGAGGACTCTCAAATATCAATTTTGAGAGCAATCGGACCAGTATCTAAAAAGTTCAACATGGCGGACACTTTATCAAAATTCTGAGAATAGATTCTTGTTTTGTGACCCCAAGCACTCTCAAATATCGATTTTGGGAGCAATCTGACCAGTATCTAAAAAGTTTAAAATGGCGGACACTTTTTCAAAATTTTGAGAATAGATTCTTGTTTTGTGAACCCCGAGGACTCTCAAATATCAATTTTGAGAGCAATCGGACCAGTATCTAAAAAGTTCAACATGGCGGACACTTTTTCAAAATTCTGAGAAAAGATTCTTGTTTTGTGACCCCAAGGACTCTCAAATATCGATTTTGAGAGCAATCGGACCAGCATCTAAAAAGTTCAAAATGGCGGACACTTTTTCAAAATTCTGAGAATAGATTCTTGTTTTGTGACCCCAAGGACTCTCAAATATCGATTTTGGGAGCAATCTGACCAGTATCTAAAAAGTTCAAAATGGCGGACACTTTTTCAAAATTTTGAGAATAGATTCTTGATTTGTGACCCCGAGGACTATCAAATATCGATTTTGAGAGCAATCGGACCAGCATCTAAAAAGTTCAAAATGGCGGACACTTTTTCAAAATTCTGAGAATAGATTCTTGTTTTGTGACCCCAAGGACTCTCAAATATCGATTTTGGGAGCAATCTGACCAGTATCTAAAAAGTTCAAAATGGCGGACACTTTTTCAAAATTTTGAGAATAGATTCTTGTTTTGTGACCCTGAGGACTATCAAATATCGATTTTGAGAGCAATCGGACCAGCATCTAAAAAGTTCAAAATGGCGGACACTTTTTCAAAATTCTGAGAATAGATTCTTGTTTTATGACCCCGAGGACTCTCAAATATCGATTTTGAGAGCAATCGGACCAGTATCTAAAAAGTTCAACTCCACTATGGGGTTCCAGTGCTTTCCCTTCTTCTCCATCATCAGACCCTGAAAACCATATAAGGTCAAAGCTCATCTAAAGACAATTCCATCAAGCCCAAACACGGCTAGGAAACGTTGCTCCGTTATGGAGCTAGAATATTTGAACTAATAATAAATAATATAAATTACCAAAGAATCAAGAACTCACGGTCGCACTATTTTCGTCTGTAACTGAGTGTGTCGGCACGTCATACGTAGGAGTGGCAACTCGGTGCGCAGAGCGATACGTCCACCCTCTGGAAGCGCTCGGCGCGGTCTGCTGACTCGAGGCTTGCGTCGAGTATTATATTGCGCGATTTAGGTAGTTTTCAAAGATTTTTTAAAAATAGATTTTTTTAGATTTTTGAACTTTTTTTTCAGGAATTGGTTTGATTTTGAGCTGAACTTTATTTATGTTATTTTAGTTTGAAAAAACGAGAGTTCGAAGTAGCCAAAATCAAAAGCAATACTTAACCCAAATTCTCTACAATTTGACTAAGTTGAATATTTTTTTACTCAGCATTTTTATATGAAAGTGTTAAAACGTTATTGGTGTATTTTATAGAAGACTTTCATAATAATATATTGTAATTTTTTCGTACCGTTTAGACGTCAAGACGATTCTTAAATATGTGATATTCTACACCTCTTACAGCAAAAATTCAGAAACAGCCATCCGTTTAAACGTCGATTAATCAAAATTAAATAATAAAAATAAGAAAGTTGCTGGTGTATTAGATCATAATTGAAATTATCTTTCATGTTGTGTATTAAAAATTATAGAAATACAGTATTTGAACCGTAAAATCACATCTGTAAAATCACGAAATCGGCAAAATTTTGGGTACGGAGTCTTAAAGGTTTGAATAATTTCGGATCGAAGCGGAGTCTAATTGAGACACGTTATGACACATTTTACCCTAGGATAAACAAAGGATAACCTAGAAATAAAGTAAAATTGTTTTCTATTTGTATTTTTCTTTTACAATTCCTTAAAAAACTAATATCCTTAACTGAAACTATCGGATATCCGAAATAATTTCATATCCGTAACATCCCTGCCGTACAAAGTTCCCTATCACAATGCGTACTATTAATTCCGTTGAGCATTGATTTATCATTGTAATTGTGTCATTCAGTAACCACTCAGTAGTACTGTTTTTCCTACAGGTTAATAGGTGAAGTACTTCGTATAAGTGCATGGGAGTGCGCGGCACTGGAGGCTGGTCTCGGGTCCGTGTTCAGTCCAGAACTATCCGCTACTGTTTCCTGGCTGCTGAAGATATGGGCCAATTCTTACTTGATGTCGCAGACTTCCGTGTATTCTGAGGTACACCCAGGTTCTGAGATTCAGTCTTACCTGCGCATATTGCTTTGTGTGAAGACATGCTTGCATGCAAGACCTAGCTAGTAGCCGAGCTATTATGGACCCTTCTGTGCGAGGACCACAATTTTCTTGTTGTTTTTTTTTTAGATGTCAGCAATCCTAGAGTGTGCTTTTGGTCGGAGTTCGCGCGGGGTATCGTGGGTGGTGGCGCGGCTGGCGGGCCGCGTGGGCACTTGTCTCAAACATCTGTCGGCGCAACCCGCCGCCGCCAACCAAGCCTTACAACTACTCACTACACTTGCGCATACGCAGCACAAGTAAGTTTATTAAGTGTTGTCACTCTTCGCCAATTTTCCAATTGAGCATCGATGGCCTAATCTAAAACTTCGAGGAAAGCCGAAACATGCTAGGAAAGATTTCGAAGTCAATTATGATATAGCAAAAATGACATCATACGATTTTCGAAAAATTATCCAATTTTAGTTTTCCTGATTTTGTAAGATGCGTACACTATTGCGACTGAATAAGATTTTCTCCTCCCCCATTAAATTTTAATCAGTGTTCATAGACTTAAATTAAGTGCAATGATCCCTTATATCTAGACGTCCCTTTCAATAGCTATAAGAGATACCTGTCTGTTAATCTGTCATTAAATTCTAATTGACTTCTCAGTGCGTACAGCAAATAGTATTGTGATTTGTCTAGATGAAAAGCCAAGATTAACTATTGGTATGTTCACAGACAGAATCCTCTGGCCAGTTGCGAGGAGTTCCTAGCTCTAGTCGCCTGGGAAGCGTCAGGCAGCAACCTGCCGGGAGATCAGAGGAAGGAACTGCATAGAGCCTTCGCTTTAGCTGCCACTTATGCCGAAGGTACGTACTAATGCTTAATCTTTTAGGGGAATTCTCTAGACGTTTGTGACGAGTTCCTTGCTCTACTCGCTAATGACAAATAGGCAGACGGGACGGCTGAGGTAAATACTAGGTACCTAATATGAAATATTTCGCTCCTGAGTTTGACAAAACCACAGAGAAAAGAAATATAAATAGAGACGCTATGCTAGCGGAGCCCGCGCGCCACACATAACATCAGATGGGCATATATCAACCAAAACACGCGTCAACGCTTCGTAGTATCCGCCATACTTAGCAGAGGTGCGTAGCTCCGCGAAAAATATTAATTATGTCGTGATGCGCTATTATTTCCTGTAGGAAACGAAGTGAGGAGTCGGAGTGTAACTCAAGGAGGGATTTCCTTTCATCGATGAGTCTACAAACCGTTATTTAATTGTGATATTTATAAAAATGTATTCGAGTTTATGATAATTTTAGGTGTAAACGATAAACTCTGATACTACTGCAAAATTATACATTGAAGGCAATGTACTCACTTTATTTGTACGCAAGGTAGCGAGCGCAACTCCGCACGTAATGTATTGCGTTCTTTCACTTTCGTCGTGAGTCGTGACCCCAAAACACGTGCATCGATAGTTTTGTTCGATCAATATCGATAAAATACATCTTTTTATCACTGATTTGATTAAGGCAATAGTTGAAAGTTATATCAATATCCGCATTCATCTGTTAAAATTAAGCTTTCAAAACGAGAATTTCGAAACAAATAAATTTTATTTCAAGGGCAATAAACCGTGTAAAAATAACGTTTTTTTTAATTTACTTCATCATGTTAAACGTTTTTTTTACAATTCAGTATTCTTTGCACAATTATTCTTATCGAACGTGAATTTTCTTACGGAATTTCTAAAAATATATCGACGAAATTAAAATATCGATAATTTTATTGATATTTTATCGATTACTTTCGCTGCATTAAGCGAATAGCAATAAGTGTTGCTACTCGACGCCAGTCGACGCAGCTATTACGCAATTATCAACATTATGTCTAATGCGTTTGAGTTCAAAATTGCGTTCCATGAAAATAAGGCCATCTAGTGCCGAGTGGCAGAACTTTTTCGTCGATTGAATCTAGTTAGTTTGTAGATTACAAAACGACGTAAATACTTTGTACGCTATTGAAAAATAAATTTTATGTTAACGTAAAAAGGTATATTTTCATATGTATGACCTGTGTGATTAAAGCTATTTTTGAGTAAAATAGAAACGACCAATCAAAAGGATTGTTTATTTGTAGTACAATATATGATTTAACATTTATTTGTGTGAGTTTGGCGACGCTGGTTCCGATACAAATACTAACGCATCGCCCTTCCAGTGTATTTTCTTTTCCGTGGACAAAACATATATAGTTCAATATTCGGTTTTGGGACGGCACAAAATATCCAAAGGACAATGGGCAAATTGGTATAGAGCTTGAGCGGCCAGCAATAATTTGTTTGTTATCTTTTAGGCTGAGCGCAGACTCCCAGAGTGCATACTCCCAGAGAGCATTTACCAAAAAAAAAAAAAAAACTATTTGGGACGTATTTCGCCTCACACCTCTTTATTTTCCGGGTACCCACACTTTGGCGGATGTTTTATCAACATAATAAAAATAATGTTTATTATACACAGGTGATGTTAGAAACCGTCTGCTAGCGAGCACAGTGGCCCTACAAGAGAAGCTGATGAACATAATAAACATGGAGTCCGATACGGAGCCAGTGCGTAACATGCTCGCTGACACTTTAGACTGCTTCATTGGAGTTACTGAAGGCGTTCGTGAGGTATACTATATTCATGTTTTTTGTGATTTTCAGTGATTTTATTATTATATTCCTGGCTGGATTTTGAATATGTTAAGTTTTCGGGCTTATGGGCGTAAAAAAGTTTTCTTAATTATAATCTTACATAATGTCATAATTATTCAATTCATACTAAAACGTACCTAACAGTATCTATATACTTATATAATAAAGCTGACGAGTTGTTTCTTTTATTACCAGTCCGATTAGAAAAAATCTTTTACTAATAGGAAGCTATACTATATATGCTATATAGAAAACATTATTCCCGGGTTTTATAGTCTATTTATCTACATTTTATCCCGGGGATTCAGGTGAAACCACAGGGGACAGTTATTCATTAAATACATTGCAAACTTTAAATAGCTAACCTCTATGCATCACAAATATATATTGGTAATACCATCTATCAGACAGAGACAACATTTAGAAACAGGTTTATTTAAAAAATGTGTGTATTTATGGTCAAAGGTATAATATTTTTATTACAGGTTGGGACAATGGACGAACAATTCATGATACTAATTGGTGCCTTAGATAAGATACCTGCAATCATATTTAGATATCACAATTATCCTGGCGTGGTGTTGCCAGCTTTAAATTTACTAGCCAAAAGTGCAAAGAGAATGTTGCATTCGGTTCAACCACAGAACGTAAATAAGTATGTATTTTCAGATTGAAATTCATATCTTAATTTATTAAACGAAGCTAGATATTTTACAACCAATATTTAAATAATTTCAGGTTCCTTGAAATTTGTAATACAACATTCGAAGTGTACATAAGATGGAATTCAGGAAAAATATCAACTATACCACAAGATGCTGAGGAAGAGGCTTATGAGGTACTATATTTTAACGTTTTATCTACACCCTTATAAAGACCACGTAGAGCTAGTTAAGATAGATAGATAGAACAATGATAGCTATGGCGCTTGTCCTGGTTAGTCGTTCGATCGAAGTAATATTGAATTAGTCTAGATTTTTTGTATAAATAATTTTTTTCTTATCATTGTTATTTATTTCCTGAGAATAACTTTTTGAGAGGAATGCAGTAATAGGCTGAAGCAAGATCGGAGCTATATCCTTTATGATTTACGTATTTAATATCTGTTTTAACGGATATTATATTATATTGATATATAATATAATATCCGTATATATGTATTATATTGATTTGATTGATTGATGGATATTATATTGGATTGATATTATTTATATTACTTTTCAAAGGAACAATAAACCACATTTGTTAATGGATATGTTTTATTCATCATCTAATATAAGAACATCGTTGAGGAATAATGCAGGGTTGTAAATCTCCATTCGGAGTAATCGGTGAACATACAAATAAAAAAAATATACATACAATTGAACATAGAACCTCCTCCTTTTTCGCAGTCGGTTAAAAATACGATCTCATTATCTACAAAACATATCTTGGGGTCAAAGCTACAAAGATTGGCTATAAAACAAGATATACGGGAAAAAAATGTGATGATATTGTTCCAGGACATCTGCGCCCTAATGGAAGTGATATGCAGCATAGCGCGGTCGGGAGGAGAAGGGGGAGTGTGCGCGCGCGGGCTGCGCCTGCTGCTGCCGCTGGTGACGCCGCCGCTGCTGGCGCTGCCGGCGCTGGCCCACCACGCCTACAGGATGCTCAGGGACCTGGAGGCTGCTGATCAGGTATATACATAGTGGAAAGGAGAAGGGGGAGTGTGCGCGCGCGGGCTGCGCCTGCTGCTGCCGCTGGTGACGCCGCCGCTGCTGGCGCTGCCGGCGCTGGCCCACCACGCCTACAGGATGCTCAGGGACCTGGAGGCTGCTGATCAGGTATATACATAGTGGAAAGGAGAAGGGGGAGTTTGCGCGCGCGGGCTGCGCCTGCTGCTGCCGCTGGTGACGCCGCCGCTGCTGGCGCTGCCGGCGCTGGCCCACCACGCCTACAGGATGCTCAGGGACCTGGAGGCTGCTGATCAGGTATATACATAGTGGAAAGGAGAAGGGGGAGTGTGCGCGCGCGGGCTGCGCCTGCTGCTGCCGCTGGTGACGCCGCCGCTGCTGGCGCTGCCGGCGCTGGCCCACCACGCCTACAGGATGCTCAGGGACCTGGAGGCTGCTGATCAGGTATATACATAGTGGAAAGGAGAAGGGGGAGTTTGCGCGCGCGGGCTGCGCCTGCTGCTGCCGCTGGTGACGCCGCCGCTGCTGGCGCTGCCGGCGCTGGCCCACCACGCCTACAGGATGCTCAGGGACCTGGAGGCTGCTGATCAGGTATATACATAGTGGAAAGGAGAAGGGGGAGTGTGCGCGCGCGGGCTGCGCCTGCTGCTGCCGCTGGTGACGCCGCCGCTGCTGGCGCTGCCGGCGCTGGCCCACCACGCCTACAGGATGCTCAGGGACCTGGAGGCTGCTGATCAGGTATATACATAGTGGCAAGGAGAAGGGGGAGTGTGCGCGCGCGGGCTGCGCAAACAAACAAAAATGACAATACTTGTCCTAAAATCACATTTTATAATTAATTTTTGATTCCAGTAGGTACTCTAATCTAACTTGGCTCAATAGAGCCTTTTGATTCTTGTCGGAGACAGGGCCCATATATTTCAAAGACCCATCAAATTTTTTTTTCATATCTTTCAGATATCAAACCTTCCTATCGAAGACTTCAACATGGTAGTAACAGCATTACGAGTAGGGCTGACGGCAGTTTCATGCGACGTCTCGACGCTTTGCTGCGATACTATAGTTGGGCTATCAAATAAGGCCCGAACACAAGGCGACGATAACCCTTATGCACTATCCTTACTAACTCTAGCAGAACTACTACTCATGCTTATAATTAAAATGGAAATACCTCCGGACTCGATCCCCGCCGCCGGCGCAGCTATCTACGCGTTAACGTGTGTAAAGCCAGCCTTATTAGAGGGCCTGGCTCGACAGCTGATCGAAGCGTTTGCGGTCAACGACCCCGCAAATGTACCTCGGTTAGAGGAGGCGTTCGGTATACTTACTAATGGAGTACTATTCGATGGGTTAAGACCCCATAAGTTACGTTTTCAGGACAATTTCGATAAGTTCCTTGCCAGCGTTCATGGCTTTCTCATTGTAAAATAATTACTAGTTAAATAATTATATGTGAATGATCTTCGCTTTGACTTCAGTCTTAGCAAATTTTGAAGTCCGCATCGAGGATTTGCTGTCATATTTTTGATGATTCTCGTTTTCGATTGAAATCGAAACGGAAAGGCGTAAAGAATTTATAAATTCTTCTTTTGCATAATCGTGCGATTGTGTTGTTGACTCGGATGTTTGTTAAAAAAATATGAATTAAGTATTTTCTTTCAAAGTCCTTCCTTTGGCTGTGTCAAACGGATATGTATCTTAACACTATTGTGTCTAGAGTTAAAGTCGGTGAATAGTTTTATTCGGTGCCATGAATTAAAATTAATTTTACGTAGTGTTCGTTTTGGTAATTATATCATGGCCTAAATTTGTACAGGGTGCTTCGTGAACTCCAATTTGATGACTATGACTATTTAAAACTTTATGGATAATCATTTCGATTTGAAATTACTGATTTAAGTATTTTGCATATTTATGTGCCTATGTATTACAATTATTGCAAGTATAACTTAGTATTCACTCTATATAGGGTGACTGGTAATTAGTAAACGATACATAGACACATGATTGTATTCATGATAACAAACAACTTTCCCAAAGAAAGTGTCTAAGTATCGGTTACTAATTATCAGTCACCCTATTAAGCTAATATGCGAAAAGAACGTGTTATCTAAGTCTTCAATCGAAGTAACGAATAAGTGTGTTTTTGTGATTTATTTATAATGTACAAATTGTACAATGAACAAGACAAATGAAAACAGCACAAATGAGTCTGAACAATGGCTCTTTTTGAATTGTAACAAAACGTGTAATATTTGCAAAATAAACTTTCGTTTATAAACTACTTTATCACTCGATTGATATTTATTACAGGAAAAACGATTTAATTAGAAATGACACATTTAAATGTAAAAACCGGCCAAGTGCGAGTCAGACTCGCGCACCGAGGGTTCCGTACAAACTTGTAGGTATATAAGTAAATGGTAGTATAGACCTGAGTATTTGATATGAATTTCAATTTATGACGTATTAAAAAAAAAACTACTTACTAGATCTCGTTCAAACCAATTTTCGGTGGAAGTTTGCATCGTAATGTACATCATATATTTTTATAGATTTATCATTCTCTTATTTTAGAAGTTACAGGGGGGGGGGATACACATTTTACCACTTTGGAAGTGTCTCTCGCGCAAACTGTTCAGTTTAGAAAAAAAAATTTTAGAAACCTCGATATCATTTTTGAAGAACTATCCATAGACAGGCCACAATTATGGTTTTATTAAAAAAAATATTGAGTTTCAGTTCTAAGTATGGGGAACCCCCAAAATTTATTGTTTTTTTCTATTTTTGTGTGAAAATCTTAATGCGGTTCACAGAATACATCTACTTACGTTTCAACATTATAGTTCTTATAGTTTCGGAAAAAAGAGGCTGTGACATACGGACGGACAGACAGACAGACATGACGAATCTATAAGGGTTCCGTTTTTTGCCATTTGGCTACGGAACCCTAAAAAAGATCAAATTACACATAGCTTTACATTAAAAACCTAATAAAATTTTAAATTGAAAAAAAAATCGGGTACTACCCGGTTTTAGTCAAAGAGGGTATCTTTGAAGAGCGATGAGTTCTGAGATGAAGCGTTTTTGAAACGAAATATGCGCGCTATGAACCTTAGTTTAGTTTCTGCCAAGGAATTTGTATATTTTTGCTCTATTAGGTCAAAATTACCTTTTTCGAAGATAGTACGTTCTTGTCGTATATTAGCGATATATCTTATGTTCACAACGAAATATAAATAAAGAATGTATATTATGGTTGTGAATGAGAAAGAAAAAACAAATATAAGATTTACTGTGGTATTACATTATTCTTAGATTTCACAAAGTACACTAAGTAGGTACTTACGGCTAGTAGTTAGATAAATAATGATTTCTACTATGCTAGGCACTTGTTAAATAATTTGAGTTTACATAGATGTAAGTTATGTAGCACTTATTTACATATATATTATTGCAGTTTCTCACTCCATTTTATTATATTAGTGTAGAAATTGACGATTTTCAATCTTATCTAGTATAATGTCTGTTTTAGAGCTGACTATGAGTTTATTAGAGTTATTTGACGAGTAAAATATAATCTGATTTTCAGAGTTTCATTTTCTGAATTAGTGTGTATGAAATATTGCTATTCGAAAACATGAATGAGCTACTTTATACTATTATTTTATTATATTATGTTAAACAAAATAAGATCGAGTTTAAGTTTTATTTAAACTCATAATTCTATCACTTAAGTATATTTCGTTTTTTGAGTGTGACTGAGGTCGAGAGTAGTTTTTTTTTTTTTATCATCGCATTTATTATTTTCATTACCAGAAAGGTAAAAATATTATTATGGTCGCTTCGACGACTATTTAGGTCAGGCTTAAAAGGTCACATTCGCAAAACATCACGGTGATTCAGAATCTTGGATGTTTTTTACATCAAATCAAATGAAAACTTGCATCAATTGATCTATTAATGTGTGGATATATAAGTTGTAATATTTCAAATACAAAAGTAAAACGATTTTTTGGGAATATGACGTTATGGAAAACAAAAATCGTATGATATTTCACGAATATGACCTTTTGCGTCTGACAGACCGAATAAGTAGAAAAAAAAACTCTTTTAAAATAAAATATTTTATTCAATTTCAAGATGCTCTATGCATACATAAGATATCGGGACATACCCCATACTAGTAGGTATGTTAGAGAAAGTCTTTTGTAACAATACAATTTTGATATTAGGACATATTTGTTTTCAGATTTCACAGAATAAGTGTAATTTTACTAGTGTAAAAGAAAATCGTGGAACCCGGAAGGGTTGTAAACTATAACCATAAAGTACATTCTACATCTGTACATTATACAAATAACAATAATGGTGTATACTGATAGACCTTATCGTAAATCAATAAGGTTCATTTTCATGTCACTAACAACTGTTATAGGAATCAAGCTATATTTTACTAAGGACTAAGAAAAAGTTACGTTTTTTTTGTAACCTACACTGAACCCCCCTTCCGGATTACACGCATATGACATAAAGAAGACGAAAGTTATTATTGTCTAGCCGTGTCTCGCTCTATTGCTACAATAGGGATGTGTGCTGTCTGAGTAAAAAATAATATTATTTCTAATTAGTACGTCAGTTATATTATCAAAAAATATATGACGTTTCCATACTTTAACAAACTATGACGTCACGCGGAACTTAAATTGACGAAACATTTAATTGACAAAATAATGTAAATGACGGACTAAATCGTTTTTTTAAGATATTCTGTTTATGTATTAGATAAATACAGAATCGAGAGAAAAAAATGTAAAGTAGGCAGAATATCGTTTTTTTTTTTCAATATAAAATCAGACTTTAGTCAGATTTTTTATTTCGTGGACAAAAATAGCATGGCGGGCTGCCACCTTATCGTAAAGTAAAAATAGTGTTGTATCCTGAGTTATCCTGATTCCGAGTGAGCCCTCATTTAATTTCAGCCAAATAACACTATGCTCCACACTTGCAACATTACAAGAAAAAAATCGCTCGCATCTGTAATTTTAGCGTAGAAAGAGAAAGCATTTTAGTTAGGCTCAATAATTATAGTGCCGTGGAAGGGAATGGCATCGAATTTTTGTAACGAAATTGTACATAGTATAATGATTCTTATGTTAATTGTGTAACGTACAAACTAAATACTCGCTCCAAAAAAAGAGGTCGCGCGTCTTCCGGGGAATCCTCGCGCATTCTCGAGAATACCTCGCTTTTGGTCTCGTATTTAGTTTTTATGTTTACAATTGACATAAATTTAATTATGCTATGTAAAATTTCATTGCAGAAATTCGGTTCCACTCCATTCCGCGGCAATGTAAACTGAACATTGAACCTTAGAGTAGCAGAGTCGAAGCGAACATCTAAAAGTGAATAAGCACCTCATCTCAACATATTAAGTAATGCTCATATTTCTTCTGAGATAAAAAAATACGCGCGTCTGCGAGCGACTAATGCTTATTGGGCCGCGTGTTGCGATAAGGGTGAATTTTATATAATTACTTTTAGATTTTCGCTTTGCTGCGCGTCGACTCTTCGACGCTAGCTTGAGTTGACTTAGTCCATGAAATAAAAAATCTGATTATGTATTTCCTTGTAGCCCAAGAGCCCACGACGATCTGACCTTCGTCATTTTATAAAAGCTGATAGTTTCTCTGTGTATGTCCCTAATAGAGGTAAAAACGATCCCCGAATATGAAGTTTGGATCGCGGTGGCTTTGGAAGTTATCAGGTAGCAAAGGTGTCAAAAATTGCACCTCAAATTCGTTAAAGTATAAAGGTCAGTTTTTATATATTTTATTCGGACTAATATTAGAAATCACGTCGTCCATTGTCAGACACTTTGAACGGTGGAAACCCCCTGTCAGACACCCTTAAAGTATTAAAAAATATTATTCAACTTTCGTCATTTTATAAAAGCTGAAATTTATATATGTTACTTGACGAACTATCAAAAGATGATTTCCCAGTTGTCAGACACTTTCGATGGTGGCTTTGCCGTGTCAGACACATTAAAGGTCTACCGTTAGTGCGAGTGCGAGGTATATTCAATGTGTTTTTTTTTACAAACGAAAAGAGAGAGAGTTTGTAGATTAAATCATGAAATTTAATAAATCATGCAAAAAAGTCTACATCAATGACCCAGTTTTAGAGTTACAGATCAAAATTCTAAAAAATCACAATTTTTTGAACATTTTTTTATATAATATCGTTATTTTTATTAGGTTTTTGTTCCATACTTTTATTTTATTTCATCTTATCAACTAGATAAACTTTCTAGCTTTCAAATGACACTAATTTGAACAAAATACACCGATTACTGAAACAAAGAAAAAACTAATAGATGAGCATTATTATAATTAGTAAATAAATTAGTACCTATGAATGAATTAATGTTTACTAAAAGTTTAAACATTGTTTAAGCCACAAATCGGCGGAGACAGGTAGCTCGTCAAGTAACATATACCTACCTATAAATGCCAGCTTTTATAAAATGACGAAAGTTGAATAATATTTTTTAATACTTTAAGGATGTGACAGGGGGTTTCCACCGTTCAAAGTGTCTGACAATGGACGACGTGATTTCTAATATTATTCCAAATAAAATATATAAAAACTGACACCCTTGAAAATATGGTATGGTGGTAAATGAAAATAATATGGTTCAGTAGGTACCCCGAGTGTAAAGAATTAACGTGAGTAAACTACCTATCGCGTTTGCATTTACAATAAATTAGTACCTATGGAAGAATTAACGTTAATTCTTTACACTCCAAGTAAATAAATACAAATTGTGCCTTATAATAGTGCGTTTTGAGCTTTAATTTACTTTTTTATGTAATGCTCATCTATTCGTTTTTTCCTTGTTTCTTTTTAAGTAATCGGTGTATTTTGTTCAAAGTAGTGTCATTTGAAAGCTAGAAAGTTTATCTAGTTGATAAGATGAAATAAAATAAAAGTATGGAACAAAAACCTAATAAAAATAACGATATTACATAAAAAAATGTTCAAAAAAAATGAGATTTTTTAGAATTTTGATCTGTAACTCTAAAACTGGGTCATCGATGTAGACTTTTTTGCATGATTTATTAAATTTCATGATTTAATCTACAAACTCTCCAAAATAACTATGTGTCTATCTCTATTCGTTTGTAAAAAAACATCACATTGAATATACCTCGCACTCGCACTAACGGTAGACCTTTAATGTGTCTGACACGGCAAAGCCACCATCGAAAGTGTCTGACAACTGGGAAATCATCTTTTGATAGTTCGTCAAGTAACATATATAAATTTCAGCTTTTATAAAATGACGAAAGTTGAATAATATTTTTTAATACTTTAAGGGTGTCTGACAGGGGGTTTCCACCGTTCAAAGTGTCTGACAATGGACGATGTGATTTCTAATATTAGTCCGAATAAAATATATAAAAACAGACCTTTATACTTTAACGAATTTGAGGTGCAATTTTTGACACCTTTGCTACCTGATAACTTCCAAAGCCACCGCGATCCAAACTTCATATTCGGGCATCGTTTTTACCTCTATTAGGGACATACACAGAGAAACTATCAGCTTTTATAAAATGACGAAGGTCAGATCGTCGTGGGCTCTTGCTCTATTGTATTTCACTCTCAGTTTTGTTCATTTTATAACGCAACAAATTTTGTGGAAGATGAAGTTTTTAAAGTTAGCCAGGAATTTAATAACTGATTTATCCATTGAATTATTATACGCTTAGAACCGAAGTTTTGAACAAAATTGCACGCGAAACGTAGGCCCATAGAGTAACGTAGGCCTCTCGTTAGAGAGTACTCTATTCCTTGAACATAGGCCACTGGACATCCAATGTGTGCGTGACTACCATATAATTACACTCACTGACACGTACACAAGCGCGCGAGTAATGTTGCAAGCTAAACAGCTACTTAGTTTGTGAAGCTAAACGAAATTTTTCGGTAAAATTAACCTTCCGATTTCGTCTACTAGTGAAGTTGGAAGTTAGTATTCATAAAATGAATTAAATAGTATAAAAAGTTCTGTGTCTTAGATTAATTTATCATACACACAGGCCTGTTATTTATTTATTATCCCCTTACTCATGAAACGTTATTTAATTAACTAATAACCTGTTGAAAGGGTCACGTAAATAACTTCACCATATTGTCATTGTCAAATAATGTAACATTATTTACGTGACCATTTAATCCATATTTAATCAGTATATTAGTTAAATAGCGCTTTATGAGTAAGGGGTTACAAGTTTAATGGTACTTATTTCGGGTGTTTTAACATAACCAAGACAATTTTCAGAGTTTTTGTGCGTGTCAGCGAGTGTAATTTATTATATTGTAGGGTTGATTGTCGAGTGGCCAACGTTTCGCAAGAAATTTTGTTCGAGACTTCGGTTCTAAGCGTAATAATTCAATGGATTTATCATTATTATTAGCAATAGGAGACATTTTGTAAATACTCGGAACATATTCTAATACCTACATTTAAAATGGTACCTAGACTATTCTTTTCAAATAATTTTCAGTACTTGTCGATAAAATAAATTGTACAGATTTTATAAATTGTTTTTTGGTTTTATTTAAATAATAATAATGAATATAAATCCTGAGACGTACTTTTTATATTGTTGGGGAATCCCCGCCCGTCCGTATCGAGGCAGTCAAACGATAACACGGATGCGAAGCGACACGTGCGTGACCTTCGATTTCGAATCGATTTCAATCGATCGGAGGTAATGTACCTAATTAAAATCCAAATACATAATTCATTATCACAGACTACCTTCATTATTTAGTTTCGGGAAGCCCTGGTTAAGACTTTACTTATGAGCGTCGTCGTATATTCAATATGATCAGTGCTACCTATCAATTTGGTATGTTTCCTTTTAAACTGACACTGTTTTGAAATCGACGAAATATTTTCTATAGAACACAACTCTTTCGCTGACTTCAAAACAGTGTCAGTTATTTCAGATTTTGACCAAAACACCCATTTGAACATCAAAAAAAGAAAAAAGTTTTGTATAGATAGATAAATCGATCACCATCGTCGGAACATTCATATTATCACAGGCGTATAAGAAAACGTATTATACGCCTGTGATTCATATGCATAAATTCGGGTATTATCAGGCATGCCCTATACTTTATGCATCATACTTTTAATTTATTTCGTAACTGATACAGTTAAACCGCTCACTAAACTAAGCAAACATAGCTGTTTCACGGCAGAAACAGGTGAGAGTGAGGTACCCATACAGACGACTTTAGTGTAAGTTGTATTTAAATATACTCTGAGGTATAAATTAAGTCTCCCATCTGGTAAACTTTTAAAATTCATAGCACAAACTACCAAGAGAACTAAAGTTATTTGTTCGTAGTGCGTTAGATTTGTTGTCTCTATGGCTTGGTTAGGTAGGTAGGGTTATGTAAACCTTGTGTTGCCAAGTCCCGTGGGTCAATCAAAGGATCATGGCGAGATTTGTACAAAAAATTCAAGATTTTTAGAGACGCTGGAATGACGTTATAATCGATCCTTGATGCCTAAGGAACAACTTGAGCCATTAAAAATATTTTTGAACCCCGGGATAAAAATGCGAATTTCTATGGCAAGCCGGCGAATCGCGACTATTCTCGACCAAAACCATTATGTTGTTGTTATGTTTTGTGGGGTTTATAAAATATTTCATGTATATTAACATGTTGCTGGTAATGTAATCTCAACATTAGAAGTGATTCAATACCCTCTAAAATGTTTTATTTTTTTGTACAAATCAATGTATGGAGCTCGCCATGATTCTTTCGGAACGTAAGGATAAAATAATCGGGATTTTGGGTTTCAAATCGGGACAGCTGCAATGTTTTTTTTACTGTGTAATATACTTGTGTTTGACCGCAATCTCACCATGGTGATAATGTGCCCGAAGATGTTAAGCACACAAAACCTAGAAGGAACTGGCCCTCAAGAGCAGCTGTCGAAACACACCGAAAAGTGCTTGGCGATAGATTTTCAACATGAGGGTGGTAGGCTGGTAGTTTGTGTATGTACGATCGCGCGCACGGGGTCTACCGGAATCAATGCCGGATGATTGCCACCATAGATAATACACTATACTAGAGAATTGCCACGCGCCTATTGCGAATGACGCGTGGTTATTGATTAATTTTGTGGGCAAATATTCGTCAAGTACGTACTCAAACATCGTGAACAATGTGCTAGTACGTGGCTAGTACACTAAAATGCAAGTAGCAATCTTCTGCTTATATTATGCCTGTGGTAGAAACATACTGCATCGAGTTGTGGTGAGGCGACTTTGGACGGTGACTGATGATGCGGACTATGTGAAAGTTAATGTGCGGACTATATGAAAGTGATATACCTATTATAAATAAAATGTATGCGACTGAAGGACTTTGTATCCATGGTCATGAATAAATAAAATAAAAAAAAGTAACGTAAAACTAACCAGTGTTGCCACCTTAGTGATTTTATCATTAGATTTAGTGATTTTTTGGAGTCAGATAGTGATATTCTAAAAAAAAAAACAAAATATTTGGTGACTTTTAGTGATATTTCGGAGAATTTAGAAAATACATACTGGCAACACCCTATTTGCTTACGGTTAATTCCCCAGTTTATGTATAAATAGCACTATCCAGCGTTGCCATTAGGGTACGCACTAATACGCATTGCGTACTATTTCGTTAGGTAGCGTTCTCGGGTACTCTCACGCCAATTTGCGTACTATTTTACTGTCAAGCCAAAAAAATAATAATAATTAAAATCAAAATACAAAGTTCAATCGTTTTAATTTCTGTCAAGTAAGTTCCAGCATAAAATGACCACTAGCGAGGACTTTTTGGCGGGAACTTGCAGAGTGACGTAGCATTTTCATTTTTATTTTCATAAATTTGTGTATTTTGAGTTTTATTGTGTATTATTGGTGGTATTTTACCCAATAAAGATCATCTATGTGCACCAGTGAAGTGAAATGAAATGAATTATGTGTATCGTTACTTTTCAAGTTGTCTCAAAATGTCCGTGAAGAGTTTTAGTACAATGACCACCATTGTAGTAAAACATGACTTTTATGGACGGTGACTGACTGAGGACTATAATGTGAAGTGATTTATTGTGACTGGAAACTATAATATAACTCGACACTGGCAGAAATGCCCTAATTTGGGCTTGGTTGCCAAAATTAAAAATAAGAAGAAGAAGACCACTAGCGACCCCGGTGTGTTTCTTTTTAAAACACGCTTTTATTAGCTTTACTTGTAGTATGTAATGGAATCTTCAAACGTATTTTTCATCGACTTCCAAACATCAGATTAAACTGAAATTTTGCACACTTATCATATACCGATGACAATACAATACCGATGACAATACAATAATTTGGTACCATCGAGCTGATCTGATGATGTATTCGGAAGGTAGGCACTGGAACTCCAAAACGGAATTACGTATGTTAGCCGTGTTTGGACTTGTTGGATTCGCCTTGAAATGCAGTTTGACTGCATACGGTTTTCAGGGTATGATGATGGAGACAGAGGGTAGGAATTCCATAGCGCATAGTATTTGGGCTTGTTGCTGTCTAAATGTAAGCAATTTTTGTAATTTTGTAATTAAATTTAATATTAGAATGAGAATCGTGGGGCGCTGTTCCTTGAACCCAATAGAATTTCTTATCATTATTATGAAGAAATATCGTAAATTGCAAAATGACAAGTGCCTCACGCATTTTCATTCTAATATTTGACTTAATTATAAAAATTACTTACATTTAGGGCCTTACGGGATAGACAGAGAATATAACATTATTTAACAATTTTAGTGCAGGACTTTTTATATAAACTGTGATTTATTTTTATTCCATATTCCAATTCCAAGGTTCGTTCTATTATTCATCATTCTGTGTTACTGTTTGTGGTTTCACGGTTTGGTTTTGTTCTTTCGTGGTTCCTTCGGTTTCGATGCGCAAATGTTATTTACGAAATGCAATTAATAAACTTACTTTATCTGAGCAATAACGAATAATTTTTTAGTCACTGCGTACTCAAAAGTTAGGTTTCGTACTATTTTTAGGTGCTGTGCGTATCCTATTGTGAAGTCACTCTGGCAACGCTGGCACTATCTTTTTCTCACACAGCAAAAATGTTATTAGATGACTTTATTTGGCTATGCTAAGGGAGTTCCCGACTAATGATGAGAACCTAGCGCGTATGTAAAGTTTGAGTGTGTAATTAGTAGTTGCTAGACTTTATTTAGTGCTATGAATATTGTCAAAAACAAATTAAGAAACAAAATGGCAGTAAGCACTCTCAATAGCATTCTTTTTATAAGAAATCAGTTGAAGATTATGAAGAAAAACTGTTACAGTTACGAGCTCCCAGCTGATGTAATTACAGCTATCGGAAGCAATTCTAAATACTCTTTTAAGTCAAAAAAGTTTAACGAAACTGATGATCCATCTCAGCCTTCTACATTTGCAAGTTATATGACTCCAAATCAAGATGATGAAGAAATACCAGTAGAAGCATTTGATGATGATTTTTAGCTTTTAGAAATTATTATGTTATGCTTATTTTCTATAATTATTTGTACAATTACATTATTTGTTGTATCAACATTGTGATTTTCTTTTGAATTATTTAGTGAATTCTAGAGATTTTTATAGTTAAAAATATACTGAAATCTAGGGACTTTTCAGACAAAAACTAGAGATATTTTTTTCTGCAAGGTGGCAACACTGAAACTAACTAAACATTTAAAAACACATCACTATCAAAGACTATCTATCACTATATTAGTAGCTAGAACTTTAGTTCTCTTGGTAGTTTGTGGTAGCTAGCAGTAGCTAGTAGCTACGCATTAAAACCGTAATCTTCATTGATTTGGTTCCTTCTTTTTTACATTTTTCTAATAGAATATAATAAAATAATATGAGTGTTGCGAGGCTTAGTTCGTCATTAAATTCATCAGGAGCATCGTCACCAAACAGTGGCTGTGAAATAATGGAGAAATCAAAATTACAGAATGAACTAAAAGAAATATTCCGTTCGCGAATTTTCTTGGGCCGCTATATGGAAAGAAGATTAATCGATGAACACATCGGTTATCGTGACATTGTTGTTGTTAGCGGTGCGGAAGTGGAGCTAAAAAGAGATTTGTTGGAGGCGCAGCATAAATTACACGGAATATACACCAACATCCGATGGATCGGCATCACAGAAACAGATGTCCTTGGATACAACACTTCTGGCGTATGTATCTGGACTAATATAGATAATCAGCCCTTCGGTCCATTCTGGTTCCAAATCAAAAGCCTTAAATTTAGAGATGATGAAATTATTGTGTCTTTGAAGTGTATCAGGCATATAACAGAATCCTATCTAGAACTGGAACCTTTATTGGTTGGTGGTACAAAGAAAATAAAAGATAAGTCTAATGATGCTCTTGATGTGAGTGCTTTGTCACTCAATGAGACATATACGGAGATTTTAGTGAACTTGAGAAGTGCTCTATCTATAAGCAATGTGAAAGAATTTATAACGTTTTTATTTGCCATGATTATTGCCATTTTTACTGGTAGCAATGCTTTTGTTAATTTTCTTGGCAACTTCATTTTGGCATTAATTAGGGAATTATCAATTTTTATCAAAAATTCAACACCAATATTTTTGGGCACATTAGAGTTCTTCAGTAAATGTGTTGGAGGATTTTATATATTACTAGCAATGTTATTTAGGCCAAACACCCCTGTTCGTTCAAACAAAAGAAGTATTGGTTATCATGAGCGCACTAGGCATTATGATGATCGACAATTCGACTGACCATGATTTATATAAAAAATGGATACCTATACATTCTTGCAATGCTGCAATAGCATCTTTTATTACTGTTAAATATTTAGATCTCATTATGTGGAGTATTTTGATAATTTATTTTTTAGCTTGTGACCAAAGTAAAACATTTTTACTGTATGTTTATGCACTGCAGCATTCCTATTTACTTTTTTATATTGTATATTTTGGCATTTAAAAGTTGATTGTATTTGACATTTAAATGTTTAATAATAAAATAATTAAATTAATTAATTTGCTGTTATTCAAATTACCTACTTAAATTGTTATGTTTTCTGTAGAGAATCTCCAGCTTTATTTTCATACCTATATTATGTTTTTGTGTGAGATTTACACTATGACATGAGTCTGTTGATAAGTGTGTGACAGATCATATTTTCAGTCATCTTTTTAATTTATAGTCATTGATGATAATCAATTTTTAGTGAACATAAAGGTCTAAGGGAACACACACTTATCTGACCAGAATGTGTCAAACAAAACGAATTTAAGAATTTGTATAGGTAATCTTATCCAGATTCGGACGATTCGAAGCGGCCAAGTGTGCGAGCTTTTGTAAGATTTCACAGAATTCTAACATTGATTTCGTTCGACTCGCATATGGCTCGGATAAGTGTGTGTTCACCTTAAAACTACATTTTATCAACTTATTCTCTAAATAGTTTGCTTTGTGTATTTTGGGTATTGGAATATTAGGAAATAAATAAGACAGATTAGATTTATAAATATTTATTTTGTTAATTAATTAATTTACATGATGTATATAAACATTGTTATTACACTTGATGTAAGTTTCATGGTGGTGTAGATAATTTACCTTGTGATAGTTTCACATATTTTATATTGAAATTATACGGCTTTTTAAAAATATAATTGTTATTATTCTATTGGAACTATTATAGTTCCATTTCTTGGATCTAAAAAATATATATAATATACTTTTCAATGATGAGCATGTGCATGAGTTAACTTAAAAATATAAATATGTATAAAATTATTTATTTACCTCTTGAAAAGTTTTTTGACATGTTAATATGGCGAGGGTGCCCCCATTCTGACACTGAAATAATTACATTTCCATTTCATATTATTTTAATGCCATTCTTAAGAATAGTAATGTAATTATGGACGGTGGACGGGCCAGTTGGCGCAGTTGGTTAAGACGTGGAGTCTTAACCTATAGTAGTCGTGGGTTCGATTCCCACACAGGACATACATTTGTGTGCATGAACTTATATTTTATGTACATTATGTATGTATTTACAAACAAAAAGTAGTATATCAGTAGGGATCAGCAGGGCTATTTTAAAACGCTCGGATTCGATATCGGAAACCGATTCAAAAACGACCGAGGCGATTTTCCGCAATTGCTATTTTAATTTCCGAATTCGAATATTTTTGATGTTTCTTTACGGTAATATCAATTCGATTCATCGAAAAGTTTTCGGAAATTAAAATAGCAATTGCTTAAATTAGCCTCGGAAATTTTTGAATCCGTTTCCGATGTCGAATCCGACGTTTTAAAATAACCCTGCAGATGACCGTGTGTGAGGAATGTCCCAGGATATTTATTATTATTTATTATGAATTACCTGTGCGTTTGGACTGTTGTCGGAATTTATTTTGTGAACTTGCAAATTTGGATTTTTTGCTATTGACATGCCTTTTTTGTGGAATTTGTACTGTCACATTTTTCATTTTTATTGGCTGCAAAGCAATTAACATTTTATCTATCTATTTTATAATAATTTTCATAAGCTTCTATTAATTCAAATACCTCTGTAGCTGTATCAGCAATTACCATAGTTTTTGGTAAATCTTGCGCTGCTTCTTTTGATTTATTTTTAGAAACAATATTATATAAAATATTTGTAATATCTATATTAATTTCACTATTATCATATTCCATGATAAGTTGTTTGAAAACATGAAGTAAGTTCCGTAAATTTGTTATTAAGTCAGTTTTCCCATAATCGGTATTGCTCAATTTTTGTAGTAAGTCTAAATGTGTGAAAATTTCATCCAAAGTCATGTACTGTCTATATTGAATTAACGCATTCAGAATTTTGTTTCCTGTACCTAGAAAGTAATGAAAATTATAGTGGATTACCAATTCAATAATTTGATTGTATATAATTCTCGAGTACCTACGTAACTATTTATCCAAATGATTATATTGTTTGTTTTAGTCGGTGTATACTGGTGTTATTTTTGGCTTCTTAATTCCAAAGCTGGTTGCAACATACAATATTTGGTTCTGATTGTTTGATGGACTGTGGTAATTATTTTGTTTAATAAACTTCTTATTACCTTCGTCCACTGGCTTGGAATAGTATGTTACATTCAAATGTTGCGATATTGGTGGGTGCATCAGACTCAGTGTAGCTGTTAATAATTCTAAAGTGTCAAATTCTAATTTTGATGCCTTATGCTTCAGAATTTTTCTCAAATCATTTGTTATTTTGGAACTGAACTTTAGATATCTTCGGCCTTCCTCTATCTGTGCTAGTTTATATAGAAATCCAACTGCTAAAGACTGAAAGTAAAGTCAAAGTATTTTGTTATGGTAGTAACAAATATTTTATTATTTAATCCTTGAGTTATTTGAACTTTAACATAATAGAAATAAGGCATATTTTTGTTGAGCATGTTTAAAATATGTTACCTGTGTTGTAACATCACCGCAATTGTCATATTTGCAAGGCCATGATATACAAACGGTAACCATTGAATGTTCTTCAAATACATTGCAGATGTCTGCATGAGTACACCCTTGGACTATCTCCACCTTTTCACCATGTGACGATTCTGATAGACCCTGTGGTTGTAGTTAATTAAGATAAGGCCCCCTAAAAAGGAAGCTGAAGCAATATTCCCACGCAATACATTTTTAAATTTCTCGGCAGATCCTAAGTGATTCCAATATTTTTTGGTAAAATAGTTAGGTACTCATTATATACAATTCAATTAATTAATTGATGCCAAATCTTTTATAATGAATTGCGTGGCAATATTGCTTTAGCTTCCTTTTTAGCCCCCTAGATACCAAATTTGACGAAAAGAAAACAATTTTTCTCGATCATCGTCATTTTTATAACAACCGGTCAAGTGTGTGTCGGATACAGGTACCTACTATTAGATTAGTACGGTTTGGGCTTCTACATTTTTATTGTATTTGAAAACATTGTTTGAGTCATAGTTAGGGTATAACTATGCAACATGTCAATTTGATATATCTAACTATTACAATACCAGGCAGAAGAACAACATGACGAAACTATAACGGATAGTTTGACTACAGAACCCTAAAAAGGGACCTACTGTAGTATACTCGTATCTAAATAATTTTTAAAGTTACCTACCTCATTCAAAAACAACAACGCATTTTGTGTATATTCTCTGCCCATATACAGAAACTTCTTGAGTATGCGTGTATTTTTTATGATTTCCCCAATGTTAGTTGTGAAGTATTTTGTGTCTTCAGTGAATAGTATCATAAGATCATTATATTCTTTATTGTTGAAACAGTTACATTTTCTTGTTAGCCTTTTGTAAATTGAACAATCATCCTCTTCATCCTATGTATTGGAGATAAATTTATTTTGTGTCATTAAGTAATCGTTTGTTCATACAATGTGTTCTCACTAATGGTATTTTATCCCAATAACAAGAGAGATAAGGCGACGCGGTTTAGGACAATACTTCGATTTTTTACTTAAGGGTAATTGATCAAACCTGCACCTTTACAGGCGGGTTTGCTTCTGAGGTCGTGTTAGGTATGTTATCCGCTCTGGCAGGACCACCACCATCACGGATTTGAATTGTGAGTCTGTCGCTAAATATCATATAAACTCTCTACTGTCTCTGTGCTCGCGTTATAATTAATAGGTATACATACAAGGTTATAGGTATACAGCATGGGGTTCTTCAAAAGGGGTGTGAAGAGATTTCTGCAGGGTCGGCAACGCGCGCGTGATACCCCTGGTGTTGCAAGCGTCCATAGGCTACGGTAACCGCTTACCATCAGGCGGGCCGTATGCTTGTTTGCCACCTAAGTGGTATAAAAAAAAAAAAAAAAAAAAGTGTGATAGCCAAAAATTCGTTTGTAAGCATACAATCAAATTGTTTAGTATATAAGTACCTATACTAATAATATGTAGCGGTTGGGTCTAACAATCAGTTATAAAGTTTGAAAGACTTCTTCCAAGAACTAGAGGACCTAGCGCACTGTTTCTGTCAAAAATAGCAAATTTATCGAAATTACTCGCACTGCCAGCATCGAGTCTGGTAGGCTGTAGGTACCTACATATTGGCAATAAAGAGATTGAGCGGTGACAAGTGGAACTAAATATTTTACATAATGGAGATTACTTTGTCGACAAGTGTAGTAGATAAATTTGGAATCGCCGTTCACAAGCAGCGTATATCGTTTTTTAATTAAGTAGTTTAACGATTTGTTACATTCCAGTGCTCTTGATAGTTTCCCATTTAAAGTGGCGTAAGTATGACAGTGGCGTCCTCATTTATTCTTAACTCTTTTTTGCCTAAAGATCATTTAAAATTAATTAATCCCCATATTTAGATGCCTTGGCATGTAAGTACCTCAATATAAAGAGCATCCAAATTCTTAGTTTGATTTTCTAAACGCTTCAAAGCAGCTGCGCCTATGAGATTGGTATCTGTTGGAATCTGAAAATATCAGAAGAAATTTCGTAAAACTAAAATATCATTATTTTCTTACCACTTACAGCTTCAGTGTTCATTCAAATATTGCAGTTGTACCTACGAATATTGGATTTTAAGCTTTACAGGATTGTGATAGAGCTCAAGCTTCAGGGCGATGATAGCTCAGTGGAATCGAATGCCATGCCGAAGGTCGTGGGTTCGAATCTTACAATAAGTTTGTGTTATTAAGAGAGCATAGCGCTTATTCGCTCAAATAGCAGCTCGACTGTGAAAGTAAGTACCTTCACCTTACAGAATACCGCAACCAAATAACTTTGTTGTTTTTCTGTCGGCTGTTTACCAACATTTGTGTGCTTACCACCTTCGGCCGCATCATCACTTACCACGGTGAGATTATGTAGACTATAAGCCTATACGCCTACTAACGGTAAAAAATTTAACTCACATTTTACCTATTAACAGTAAGAGTATACAAAAAGAAAAAATACAGTTTAAAAAAATCATACTTCGAAAGTTGGTGGTATTGTTGACCCAATTAGATCACTTAGATTAGGAGTAGCATTATGAACCATTTGGTTCTTGCGCGTCTTAGTGTCTATTTCTTCCAGTAAGTACATTAGTTTTCTGGTGCTCGCTTTTAGTTTCATTATTGAAGCCTGAAAAAGGTACATGAGACGTTACCTACTTGTACACTCGAGAGTTTGTTTTCTGTAGTACAGTCGTAGTCAGCTTCAAAAGCTGATCGCTTTAATACCGTGTCACAATCATTGAGCTATTGTTACTACGTATAGATAAGCTATCATAAGCAAAGGTTATGTCCCATTTTTTTTAGAGTCAACTAAAGTTCTCTTTAACGCTGAAACAATAATTAGTCGTCTAAGCACGAGAGAGACGATAGAGAATAGGAGGGGAAATATGTTTGGCCAACTTATACGACACGACGAATTTATCAAAAACATAATAGAAGGAAAGATAGAGGGAAAGCGAGGAAGAGGAAGACCAAGAATAAGTTACACAGATCAAATGAAGGCAAAAATAGGCGTCGGGTCATATAAGGAGGTGCAAAATGTGGCTAATGATAGAGCAGAGTGGAAGAAGCTACACCGACAAGAGCACAGCTCTTAAATACAGAAGAAGAAGAAGAAGCAGACAGTAGAAACAGAAACACGTAGCGCTATCAGAACGTTTTTAGAAGTATTTTTCTCGCAAACACCGTGATTTTCACGGCGCATACGCTTTTCGTTCATCGTTCTACAAAAACAATTGTGGTCGGTTGGCCTCACTTGAACGGAACATAATTGTGATGTGTGGCGTCTTCTCTATAAATATAAAAATAAAAAAGCCTTTTATTTCCAGTACTACATAATTTAAAAAAAAACTGTGTAATTTAGTTACAAATGATATATTAAGTAATTTCTTATTCTTCTGGAACCCCTCTCAGGTATAGACCTCCTCCAAAGCTTTCCATTTCTCCCGGTCTTGGGCTATTTTTAGCCAAAGTGGGCCATCAATTTCAACATTATTGAAAAAGGATAGAACATACCTATTTAAAGCTGTCAAATTAGTATACTTGTGGTCATCGCACACCCTATTCCCAAAAGGGGGGTGGGGAAGCAAAACCGGGGTCGTATAAACCCCTTGATTGCGATAGCAAAATCGCCGATTGTGAAAACAAGTGTGTCTTTGTGGTTGGCTCACTGGCCGTATAGTAGTACTGGTAGTACATCTGACCTCTACGTCGGTACGGAGAGAGCGGCACCACTCAGAGCTTGGCGAGTCTTGCCGTCTTGGGCTTGCCCAGTTGGCGCTCAGCGATCGAGTGGCGGCTCTTTATGTCAAAACACGTTATAGTATGGGTGTCGAATTGTTGCAAGCAGCTGAGTCTTGAGTTTAGAAGAGAGAATTAGCTCCCGCGCATACGGTTTGCCTTCCGGCGGCGGGGAGTGCAACGGCGCCAAGTCTCTAACATGTGCAAGACTCGATCTGTCGGCGCGCCGGTACATACTGGTGGTTAATTTGGCAATAAAGTCGCTTAGGCTCTCGACTTTTAAGTCGCGTACGATCACATAGTTCCTCACGTAGCGAGGAGCGGCGACGATTGTACGCAAGGCTTGGTTTTGCTGGACGTTCAGCTTTTTCTTGTTCGTCTGCGAGGTAAGTGAAAACCAAGCCGGGGCTGCGTACGTGAGGTGGACCGCACGTATGTTTTGTATACCCCCACTTTGGTACGGCGAGAGGAGAGCACTGGGCGGAGTAATGCGCGGGCTGCACGTACCTGATTGGTCACGTTTGCCACGTGCTTTGACATAGTCAGACGACGGTCGATTGTGACCCCTAGGTATTTGGCGGAGTTCGACCACTCGATCTCCTGGCCTAGCATCTTTAGTCTAGGAGGCGGTTTTATGCGGGGGGGTGACTAGCTTGCGTTTTCGCAACGTTAACTGACAGCATCCATTTGGACAGCCACTGTGGGAGGGCGTCTAATGCCCTCTGCATCTTTGCCACGGCGTGTTTGAGCGTTATCGAGCCCGTGTGTATCGCCGCGTCAACGGCGTACAGGGCAAGGGACGTCCCATCGACGACAGGGATGTCGTTAGTGTAACGTGCGTAACACAGGGGAGATGCAACTTCCCTGCGGTACTCCCGCTTTCATTCGTCGCTCGTCGAATACTGCGTCCCCGTCTGCAACGAAAAATCTCCTTTTGTGTAGGAAAGATGCTAGGATCTTCAATAGGCGGCGTGGAGCGGTTGATGTCGACACTGTCGACGCAGCTGGAATGTGACCCAGGCGGAGGACACCGTTGAACAGGCGTGTCACCGCCGCTAGAGCGCGCGGCGGGGCTTTCAAATTAGTCTTTGCCGTCTTAATTTGCGGGTATTTAGGCGCCGATACCACAGAGAGAGTTCTAGATTTCCGAGTTCGGAGTTCTGAGTTCCGCGTTCACTGTAATTTATGCGGCGCCTTTGACCGCCTTTGATCATTTCACACAGAGAACTCGGCGTTCAAGAGAACGCGAGTTCTGCCGGAATTCCATTCTCTAAATATAAATAAATAAATAAATTCTCTTTATTTATTTATATTTATCACTGTCTAATTTACTGGCTTAAAGGACAATGGGCATTCTGGCCCATAAGCGGCCACTAATGAAACTAAAGTAAGGCCAATGAGACGAGATAAAGATGTAAACAAACTTTTGCTTGCTGTGTGCCCAGGCTGTGTGTATATAATTATACCTTTTGGTACGGGATACTAATAACATTTAATGCAACTACCTTGCAATTTCATAAAATCTCCAATTATTTCTTGAATCTTCAATACTGTAACTTTTTTCTAAATACACCACCTAAATATTGCCTAATAGAAAAAATAAATTATTGCTGGCCGCCTATGAGACAAGCTCCGTACAAATTTGCCCATTAACCTTTAGAACTCTAGACTGCTCGCTCGCTGTGTGGCCAGTACTGAACTCTTTCTGTGGAATCGGCGCCTGAAACATAGCTGCGATAGATGGCGACTAAAATTGAGTATTGGACTAATTTGACGGGACTAAATTTCTTACATTCTTTTCTTATGTTCTTTGTTAGAAAGAGACAAAGTGAGACTAAAATTAGTTAAGTTGTAAACAACAGATTCAGGACCATTGTGATATCAATTTTGTAATACACAATTTTAAGGCGATGATAGCTCAGTGGTAGTGACGTCGGATACCGAGACGAAGGTCCCGGGTTCGAATCCTACAATGAGCTTGAGCTTTCATTGAAGGAAAACATCGTGAGGAAACCATAGCACGGTGGTAGGGGACTTTGTAGTACCCGTCTGGCTGGCTACCACCCTCAAGTTGAAAATCTGTCGCCAAGCACCTATCGGTGTGTTCCGTCAGCTGCTCTTGAGAGCCAGTTCCTTCTAGGCTTTGTGTGCTTACCACCTTAGACCACATCATCACTTACCATAGTGAGATTGTGGTCAAACACAGGCCTATACACAGTATAAAAAAAAAAAAAAAAAACAATGTTGTACGAATTTAAGGTAACATACCAAGTTAACATGGCAAACAGCTTCAGTATAATCTTTGCAATGTATGCAGTCGTTATCACTTTTTGTATTATACATATTGTTGTTTGACTTCTTTGTAGCAGATGTGGCCCGTGATTGTTGTGATTTTGTTAAAGAAGCTGGCCTTAACTGATTCAAGCTATGGGATATGCTGCAATCTGAATTATTGTCATTGTTTGATCGTTTTCTCTTCATATAGGATGATAATACACTGTCGTATGAACCAGCTGAGTCGCTGCATTCATAAAACACATCCTCGTCCATTTGGGTAAGCTGGATTGTGTATAAATTTGATTTAGTATTAGATTATTCTAATGCATGACACAATTCATATAACTTATCCTTTATCCTTATTATATTTATGCTATATGACAACAATACCAGCAACGAAACGACACTTCAAAGGATGAGGTTCCTCAGACAAAATAATTTTGGATCATTTTACTGTGCTATGATCTTCAACCAATATATAATTTTATCTTCATGGTTTATCGTGTATATATCAGTATATTGATGATTTGAAATTAACACTACACTGTATTAATAGAGTATTAATAATATCAATGCAGATAGTACTTTTTAGTAATTCAAAAATTTTACTTTACTACTTACGCCATGTTTTGAATTTTCGAGCCAATTTGAAATGCCATAGACAATACGTCATGTACTGGCTTCTTCGATAAGTTTCCGTTGATGAGTATTGAATGAGCGTCAACCGCACATGTTTTTTTGGTTTACTCTTGTTCATATGTCTGTGGGTTTACTATTATATCAGATTCAACCAAGAATCTTATATAATATTATATGAAATTCTTGGATCCAATTTAAATTATTAATTCGTTTGCGCACTATTCAAATGCTTTAAGGCCGTACTCTACCTCAAAAGTGCTCCACCTCTCACTTTTGATCCTGCATATCAATAAAAGTAACCAATCAATAATTTTGAAAAAAATATATAGTACAGTTGAGGATATATACTGACTCCTGTATGATGTGAAAACACGATTCCTAAACATTTTCTCGATAGAAAAAAATCTCAAACTTCCCTCTGAATTTTACAAATAAATCGCAGTAGTCAATTAATACTTTACCTATACTAATGAAACTTTTTATATAAACTGTAGTTAGTACAATACGTGTACCATATGATTTGAATTTAAAATTATGTTTTATTTTAATTTGTTAGAAATTAAATCTCAAATATTTCGAGTGGTACGATGCGCTGCCGCACAGATTCAGTCGCGCTCCGGCGTTCGAATACGTAGTATCTCTACTTAGTTTGTGGTTCGAACGGGGAACCCGTGTCTCTTGCTCTCACGACCCACGTAGATACGTACCTAATAAATTATAAGTGAAGTGTATTTTGTTTTAAATGGGAAATGATCGAGACAAGAAAAGAAAAGATGGAATTGGAGAAAAGAAAATGCTACACATATTAAGAATAAAATATTGAAGTAAGTACCTACCTAAAATGAATCATAATATGTGTTTTTACCTAGGAAGGCATTTTGGTTTGTATCTACCAATAAATTCTGAGTCTGATTATTGTAATGGGTAAGAAAAGTAGGTAATTTCCAGTATAAGCCTCTAATCTGACCTTCCATTGTACGGAAATCCTATACAATGCGAGATCAGCTTATACTGGAAATTAATATCTTGATGTGTAGCCGAAATAAAGAAAAGACGTGGACCCGTGCCCGTAAGTATCAACCACCTAGCTAATTAGGTTAGATACTAAAATGTTTTCACAACAGCGTAAGTAAAGCATGTACATTTAGGTTCCTACCTACTAGGTAGGTATATATTATGCAGTAAATTGAATTTCTACAATAAACATTTTATTGGTAAATATTAGGGTAGTCGTCCAAGTAAATGGCCACGGTCACATATTATTTTATTAGTATGAGATAAAGAGTAGTAAAGCCTATTTTGTTACAGAATGCAAATACCAACGTACACACCTAATCATAATTGTACCTTCTGTTCTGTGGTACCTACCCACCTACATACATTTTTCATTTTCAGAAATAAACATATACCCGATTCTGACTGCAATACAGAAAATGTACCGCACGTGGACCCGTGCCCGTGAGTATCAACCGCCTAGCTTATTAGGTTAGATACTAAATGTTTTCCCAACAGAGTAAATAAAGTTTGCACAGGTTATTAGGTAGGTACCCACCTACTAGGTAGGTATATGTTATGTAGTGAATTGAATTACTTCAATAAATATCTTATTGGTTATCCTTACTACTATTATAAATGCGAAAGTGAGTTTGTTTGTTACGCCTTCACGCCTCAAATACTCAACGGATCATCATGAAATTCGGCACGTAGATAGCCTATGGTATGGAGAAGGACATTGGCTACTTTTTATCCCGGGAACGCGGGTGAAAAGGCGGGGGACAGCTAGTTCTAAATATAAGGGTTAAATATTAGGGTAATCGTCCAAGTAATTGGCCACGGTCATATTATTATATCATTTTAGTAGTATGTAAGATGAAACGTATAGCCTATTTTGTTACAGATTGCAAATACCAACGGAACACATGGATGCCAGTAGTTCCAAACATGCAAACGAACCTGATTTGATGGCTTTACAAACTGTAGAATTGTGAGTTTATCTAACTATCGTTACCTATTAGTGTGTACTTTAGTGTAAGTAACTCTTTCTGTCTATTATCTTTTTACATCTTCAATACATATAATTCTTAGTTTACATACATATAATATATTTACATTTTGTTCTCATATATAAGTTTGAATGTAATTGGGTACTTTATTTCTGCGATTCTTAACTTATTATTACTCACTTAGAACGAAGTGTTAGTTACATAAATTACATAATTAATTTAAAACTGGTTATTTCAGGTACGTAATAAACTATTGTGGAATCGAAGCAGAGCATATTATTCCCGTGGATGGACGAAGAATCATCGATTTGGATCATTTTTTAAATCACTTCAAACAATATGTAATCACAACAAAGCGTTTGGATGTACATTGAGTAATGTCCACATTATTGGAGAAAAAAGAAAAGGACTACTTTCCAAATACACGTTGAAATGCAACATGTGCAATTTAAAATTTAGTCTCGACTCGGAACCCAAATCAAACCAGGATTTAAATAAAGCTGCAACATCTGGCATTATATCTACTGGAATTGGCTTTTCCCAATTTAACGAATTATTTTCAACAATGGATTGTCTTTTACTTACTTATTTATTTTCCCGTAAGAATCTTCTCAATAGAAAGATGAAGTCTGTAAAGTCATTCTCAAGTTATTGCATGACCAAGGGAAATAGGGATTAATTTTTATATATACATAGAGATCTCTAATAGGCATGTTTAGTTTTTCTTACATGCACTAGAATTTGACTTGAATTTGATGTTTTCCCTTTGAGAGCGCACCCGTAGCTGGTATCAATATGCCAGGCCGACACACTTATTAATCCATATTTTGAAAACTACTGAACCGATTCTGAAGAAACTTGCACTGTTCCCTAAGTTGAAGTAAATGCAAATTAAGCCTACAATTTGTACAATTGCAATTATTTAAATACATTTAAAAAGATAGTCAAACATAAGTTATGCAAGAAAGGGTACTATAAAGTTTCAGAGTTTGTAGATGACAAGAATGCATTTGAATGAATTGTTCGCTTCGCAGGCTATTGTTATATAATAATATATCGTTTAGAAATTATAATACTTCTAAGTACAAATAAAAAGCTTGCTGAGTTTTTTGCCGGAGTCTTCTCAGTTCAAGTTGTATTTGGAACCGGAGTAAGTTTACGTTCATAAGTGCCTCATTAGGGCCTATATTGAATAAATAATTTTTGACCATATTCCTAACGCCATGTGATCAAAATGAAACAAATTGTTTAATTAAATCGCTAAATAATACATCTGCAGAAGGATATGACGAAATCGCTACAAAAGTAATTAAATACACAACAACAACAACAAACAAGAGCTTAGCCCGATTTTAGCTTATTTAATAAATCTATCCTTTGAAAATGGTGAATTTCCAGACTTATTGAAGGGGTCTGTGATCAAACCACTACACAAAAAAGGCGATAAATCGAATATAAATAATTATAGACCAATAACGTTAGTACCGATTCTGTCAAAGTTGTTCGAAAAAGCTATGCATAAAAGGATTATGTCGTTTGTAAATAAGCTGAATATTATTAAAGAGGAGCAATTTGGATTTCAGAGTAAAAAATCCACTACATTAGCTGCATTTAAACTGGTACGTGAAATAACAGATTCTCTCAACTCAAGACTGGCAACGTCTGTTATATTCTTTGATATGTCGCGAGCTTTCGATTTCGTATCACATGAACTTCTAGTCACTAAATTAAATAATATTGGCCTACGAGGTACAGCGCTTAAGTGGTTGCAGACTTATTTACAAAATCGGGAACAATATGTCGAGATAAATAGTTTAAATAAAGAACTGGCACTAGTTTCTCATAAATCGATAAATAGAGTTAATGGCTGTGGTGTGCCTCAAGGAAGCGTCCTGGGGCCGTTGCTTTTCTTGATCTATATAAACGACCTTCCGGATGTGACTACAAATAAATGTACCCTTTTTGCTGATGACATATCAATAATTATAAGTTGTAATAAAAATTTAATTAATAATTATGAGAATGATATAAATAGTAATATCAAATTAATTTCGAATTGGCTTATTAATAATAATTTAAATTTAAATTTAACAAAAACACATTTTATACAATTCAGTAATTATGGATCTAAGAACGCTAAACTAAACATTAATTATAAAGGACAGGATATAATGGAAACGGACCAAACAAAGTTTATGGGTCTATTTATTGATAGGCACCTAAATTGGAAGTCGCATATAGATTATGTTTGTAAAAATATTAATAAATTCATATACGTATTGAACAGATTGAGACAAACATCCGCGCGTTCTACTATATTAGCAGCGTTCCATGGTCACATAGCATCTACATTAAAATATGGGTTACTTATTTGGGGAAATTCTCCAGAAGCATTCATTGCACAAAAGAAATACGTTCGAGCAATATGTGGTGTACCACCACATGCCTCATGAAGGCTCCTGTTCGATAGTCTGGGTATATTATCTCTTCCTTGTATGTACATACTCGAAGTTGCATTATTTGTAAAATCTCATCATAGTTATTTTAAAACAGGGCAGGACATTTATCCAAGAAACACAAGGCATCCAGATCGATTGGTCTTTGACAATCCGCCTCGAATGGCTCTTTATCAAAAGCAATGTTTTGCAATGTGCATAAAGGTATATAATGCGATTCCAAATAATATTAAAACACTTCCACTGATACGTTTTAAATGTAAATTGATACAGTGGCTAAAATCCCAAAATGTCTATAATATTAATGAATTATATAGGTAAAATTGTTTGTCATAGGTTTTTCGTTTTATGATTTTTTTTTTTCGTTATTCTTAGGCTAAATTGTATTTGAAATTTGAGTAAAATAGACAAAAAGTTAACATAGTCAATTAAATTAATATAATACCTTGTTCCTATATGTCTGTGTATAATACTTAATTTTAGTAAATTAATATTTAAATTGATAACGTGTTTTTGATTTAATAGTAATTTGTATTTTATTTAATAATTTTACCTAGTGTACCTAGTGTACCTATTTGCATGCTTATTATGAAAGCTGAATGTGCTGAATACTATAAAAATGAACTGTATACATTTTAAGACCTTGTAAAACCACATTTAAAGCAAATAAATGATATTCTATTCTATTCTTTGATTTTATTTTCATACCTAGTTAGCAGATGTCAAATACTGGTGTATTTACCCTATCGTGCGGCGCTTTAGTACTTTTCTACAATCGTTTTATTTTATTTCCATACTTAGGTCAAATAACTGTGTATTTACCCTATCGTACGGTCGACTCGTGAGTCGTGCGTGACTCCTGCCGGGCTGCCGTGTCATGAACTCGTGCGAGTGAGATAGTTGCGACTGCGCGATGCGGGGGCTGCACGGCCGAGCCATGAAGCGGGGGCAAAATGTGGATTTGAGCTGGGGTAGTATAAGCTCTTAACAAACAATAGGTACCTATATCGTTTGTTCATTTTCGTTCGTAGGTTAATAGATTCATAAAATAACGTGTCTACGGCTATTCTTCAAATATCTGTGGTCTACGGAGAATGCGATTGATTGAGAAGTTTTCTTGGACTTTTTGGCGGGAACTTGCAGAGTGACATAGCATTTTCATTTTTATTTTCATAAATTAGTGTATTTTGAGTTTTATTGTGTATTTTTGGTGGTATTTTACCCAATAAAGATCATCCATGTGCAGTGAAGTGAAATGAAATGAATTATGTGTATCGTAACTTTTCAAGTTGTCTCAAAATGACCGTGTAGAGTTTTAGTACAATGACCACCATTGTAGTAAAACATGACTTTTATGGACGGTGACTGACTGAGGACTATAATATAATGTGAAGTGATTTATTGTGACTGGAAACTATAATATAACTCGACACTGGCAGAAATGAGCCCTAATTTGGGCTTGGTTGCCAAAATTAAAAATAAGAAGAAGAAGAGAAGTTTTCTTCTAGGTATTTAATTTTCTTTTCTTTACGTCTCAATAGATGGCATTATGATGACTGAAAATAACTAGCTTGCTGTCAGTTCAATTGTTGTTGTTGTTTGTCTCATATGCCCAAAGGCAGGCAAAGGTCTGAGCCATACAGCCATGTCTTATTTCAATTTTCTCGAGTTTTATTTATATAGTCACAAAATAAATCACTTCATATAGTCCGCACTGTCAGTCACCATCCTTAAAAGTCCTGTTTAAAGTACAATGGTGGTAAATTGTACAAAAACTTTACACGGACTTCTTGAGACAACTTGAAAAGTCACGATACACATAATTCATTTCATTTCAGTTCACTGGTGCACATGGATGATCTTTATTGGGTAAAATACCACCAAAAATACACAATAAAACTCAAAATACACAAATTTATGAAAATAAAAATGAATACGCAACTTCACTCTGCAAGTTCCAGACAAAAAGTCCCTCAGTTTCAATAAAAAAAAAAACTATGTACCTTCATAACTATTTGGCTTTATACTTTTAACACACGTTACAATGGTCAGACTCCTATTTTTATTATTACGCAGGAGAGGTGGGCTCACCTGCGTAATAATAAAAATCATCCCAATGTCTTGCCGTTGGAAAGTGTGTAGCGCGGCCAGACCCTCATAATTGGCTACTTGACAGTTATAATGAAAAAATATGAAATATGTTAGATATGATAGCTAATAGGTTAACAATAATTACACAATATGTTTTTTGCATAATAATAATTTTTTAATATTTTATTTTAGGTAATAAAAAGTGAGTTTTTTTATCTGTGGATTACAAGAACCGAAACGCGGGCGGCCGGGATTTAGCATCTATGGTTTGTTTGTGAGGTTTGTGACGTCAAATTTAACTAGAGGTGTGAAACTCATCAAAAATACGCGAGCTGCATAATAGCTCACGGCTCAGGTGTGTGAGCTGTTTCAATGACTCAGCTCGCAGATCAGCTCAATTTGTACCTATAGTCCACGATAAGCGCGCACGCTCACTGCGTATCGGCTCGATTCGACGCGCGGTACGCGTTACATCGTGGACTATAGGTACAAATTGAGCTGATCTGCGAGCTGAGTCATTGAACCGGCTCACACACCTGAGCCGTGAGCTGTTATGCAGCTCGCGTATTTTTGTTTAGTTACACACCTCTAGTTTTGTTTAAAGTGATGTGACGTCACACCTGACAAATGTCACGTGACCGGGTGTTTTTGCGCGAATTTCAAATGAAATGTTAAAAAATATTTTTTTTTCCTTGTAAATAGCATTTTTTTGATAAAAAGATAATTGTAAGAGGTATAAAATACACGTATGTAAATTTTAAAATATGTTTCCGAAAACTGTCAAGTAGCCAATTATTACTAAGACCACCTTTTGGAAGCTTCCTTCCCTTTTGCCGCGCTACACACGGCCCTGACCATCAGACGTCTGACCGTCGGAACGTCTGTTACTATCGTGTGTTTGTTTTCTTCAAAACTTTTATGAATTTAGTTTAAGATTTTGGGATAATTTGTAAACTATTGAAAATGCGTGTTTTTGCAGTTGTACCATTAAGGGACGCCCTACATTTCCAACTCATGAACCATTAAGATCACAGTCAGCGGCGGCGTAAGACCTAAATACTATGTGGGGATTCATTTTGCGGGGCCCTCTGCCATCGCAAGAAGACTTATTGAATAACATAAATTTTCGGGGCACAAGGCCCCCTGGGTCGCGAGGCCATAGGCGGTGGCCCACGTCGCCCACGCCTTACGCCGCCACTGATCACAGTGGATAAGAGCAACCAGGGTGGATGTCCAATGCAAAATTGGATGGCATTTTAGACAATATTCATGCTTGTCCCTTTGAGTATTTTTATAAACGCATATGGCCATACGGCCAAAGTACTTTGGCAGAGGGGGTCGCCTCGGTCGGGGGTTTGGTGCCTCCCTATATATTGGATACTCAAAAGTTATGTCCTATTAATTTTAAGGCTAGCGATTTTCAATCAGGTAGAATGCGACTTCTTATTATATGTGAAACAATAAAGTAACTTCTCGTGTCTACTAGGTACCTACTTATGTCCTTGTATATAAAGTAATAAATTGTAAATTGCGTTTAAAAAAATCCAGAGGGTTTTCTTTTTTAATTTGTTTTGATAGCTAACTTCGATGTACGATATTAATTAGTAATTTGTGTAACCCTTTCTTGGCCTTAATGTAAATACCAATTGTATTGAATTTGTGTTTTAAGTACGCTGTTGGATTACCTAATAAAAATAAATAAATAAATAAATGTTTCATTTGATCTAAATTATTTTTATTTCTACAAAGAATACATGTTTATACATTAAAACCAGAATGAAGCTGAAGCTGCTGAAGATGCTAAAGCATTACGGCTTTCTGCTCGGCTAGAGGCCAAGATCCATAATTCTTGGCCATGATCGATATATGGAATACCACAAGTCTTTTTTCTCACTTACGTTATAGACTCATATCTCACAACCACAAACAGTGATCTCGACGATAGTCACGGAGGAGCAGATGCTTTACTCAACGCCACTATCGGATTAATGTAGTAGAATATAGGTATATGGGAGAATATCAAATCAAAACGATGATATAATTTAAACAAATTAATCCACAAGCGTGACTTCCACAACAAAACCAATGTTGCCGGCTCTTATTACTAATTTCGGACGAAAAAAACAGGCAGTTACCAAAAACGAACAATGAAAATTAAGTTTTGCTCCTATGTAATTTGCTTTCGTTTAATCATTTGCATGTTTGCTATTAATATCAATAACTACTTAATAAAAGTTTTTTTTTACATAGTCGATTTGAAATTAATAAAAAGGTCGGAAACCTTCCGTTGTTGGCCTAAGTGGCAACACTAAAGGTATGTGACAGAATATTTTGATTTGACTGACACTTTAATTTGTTGTGGACAGCGGTATCCCGTAGGTATGCGAGCGTAGCGTTATATTCTCTTTGGGTATGCGTAGCATCTCCCCTTAGTCTGTGGGTATCCCCCACAAACTAAGTAGAGATACTACGTATGTATCCCCTATCTATAGTGGTCTGTGTTGGGAAGTACAGAACTTTGTTCGTAATTTGTTTCAATTTGTTTGTATTTTGAATAAAGTCAGTAATGAATGAGTTGTAACAATGAATAATTATAAGAGCAAAAATAATTACGATAGTCCATGTGATTCCGACAATGACTGGACCAATTCTTCAGATGATTCTAAATACTCCGATTCGGAAAGGTAAGTTGAGTTAAGTTAGTACCTATTTACTTTTGTTTTATATCCACGTATGTAGGAAACTTGCGAAGACTTGACTGAAGAAATTGTTACACAGTTGTTGATACAGTTTATTTTTGTTGTTGTCTTTCGGTTAATCTTTTCATACTTGTATTTATTTTTATATATGCCTCGATAATTTAATTTGTTATTGCTAACATGTTGCTAACTTATTATTTCTATGTATTTTCTAATTTATTATATTTTTCTTAAAGTTCCGTACCAGAATGGGATTCAGATGTTGGAGAGGATGGAGAGCTGGTGTATATCAAAGTTAAACCCTCAAATGACACATCTGATGTGAATAAAGCTCCGTTGTTAGAGAGCTGTGAGAGTTTTAAATTGAGGAATAATTTCAAGAGGACATCTACTAGACATTCTACAAAAGGTATACTTGGCATTTAAAGAATAGGTTTATTAATTTGCTGTTATTAGAAATTATTGTATTAGCTGTTTCTATAGGGGAAATACTATACACTACTACTATTTACCATACACCAATCTGCAGTGGGCTCGCGTGATGGAGTATCTGCCCATTCCCTTTCACACTGATTTGTGAAAGGAGGCCTGTGCTCAGCAGTGGGACATTATAGGCTGATGGTGATGATGATGATAGGAGAACTGGTTTTAATAGTTAAATATTAAATTTTCTGCACTTAGATTTGGTGACATAAACAAACTTTAAAAAGCAATGATATTTCTGTGATTATTTATAATATGTCTATAAAATTCCAGGAAGGATATTTAAAGTACTGAAAGCGCACAAAGCTAAAAGTTCTGGAAAGAAAAAAGATCACGGTTCAACTTCATCATTCAACAAAAATATAGCCCCTGAAGATGATAGATATATTGTTATTCAGGTAACAATGATAAATATATCTAAGTTTTACTGAAAACTTGGATTTCTAATAATTCCTCCCTTCTAGAGGGGGTGGTTCCATCTGACATTATACTCAGCCATCTCCACCACACAGCTGTGTGTGTGGCCTGGAGCCCCCTCTAGCCCCATGTGTGCACACAGCGGAGCCACCATAACAAAGGGGTCAATTGACCCCAGCACTGTCTCCCCCACCTTTCAAGAGTTTGAGACAACTACACTTAACTAGAGGGGGTGGATAAGTTTTTACGGGTCAAATTAAACTAAAAATAGAATACTTCAGCATTAGTATTAGCTCAGAGTAGATAAATACTACGTACAACAGAGGGTCAGCGCCCATACTTCAAAAGTTACCACCGTAACTCGCGCAAGTACAGCGCCGGTGGTGAGTCAAAGGTACTATTTGCTAGTCTTGCCACGTATGTCACTACAGCAATGTTAGTTTTGTCAGTAAATGACAACAGATGTCACCTTTTTATAGAACAGTATTTTAAAGGACGATGGGCACTTTTTATTTTTTCCTAACATTTCCAATTCTATGGTATAAACATTTTTTTATTGTTTGAAGTTTTTAATTTAAAAGGCGTTAAAGTAAAAAAGTTTAAATAATGCTTACCTAATTATATCCTTTAACATTTTACCATTTTTTGCCTGGTTGGCTGAATCCTAAAGTATAGGGCATAGCGACAAATGCTGAAAGGAGCCCCAATGCCGATTTTAATAAAAAATAAAACTGTATACTGTACTGGTACTCGTTGATTTGAAAAAAAAAAACTGTATTATTACTCCATCTCATAGTGTCGCTTATAAAGATCTATTTCTGGGAAACAAATAATTTCTGTGGAAAATTAATGGAAACATCTATTTATTAAGAAACCACTACATACATCTAGTCTGGTCGCAGTACTACAAGCTCTGGAAAGACTTGAAACAGCCACCTAAGAAACCACTATTTTATTTTTGTTATATTTATTAAACTTTAATCAAATGTTTGAATTGACGCTGTATAGTTGCCCAGGTTGCCCGCGATACAGGATTATCCTAGTGCGGGGACTATTGTTTAATTATCTGTGTAATTTTTTACTTTTTAAAATAAATTATTTGATTTGATTTGATTTGACGCCCATTGTTTTTAATACATAGAACGGCTCAAGGATATATATAAGGATAAGGGTTTCAATGTGTGAGGATGGACTCCCCGTCGATGGCGAAAGTTGCGATGGTGGAAGGTTGCCGTGGTCATCAAGTCGAACAATTCCTTGGAACACTCCCCGTTGTACAAGCGGTAGAACACACATAAGGCAAAGTCTCTCCTCAAACTGAGAGGCTCGTAACCGTTCGTGAGCTCGGGATCGTCGACAATTCTAGCGGCACGTCGCTGAACCGAGTCTAAAGGCCCAAGCTGGTATCCAGGTGCCCCCGCCCACATATGGCAACAATACTCCATATAAGGCCGGACTTGCGAATTATAAAGATGCAGCCTTTGCCCCGATGTGAAGTACTGCCTCGCTCTGTTGAGCACTCCAAGCTTTTGGATGCCAGCTTAATCTTGTCTTCCAAGTGACTTCGGAACAAAACGTCGCTAGAAATGTCGACGCCAAGAATCCCAATGCTTTGACTGATGTTCAAGGAAGTGTTCTGGAACTGTGGAGCCACAGACCATGGAATTTTCTTAGCGGTGAACGCGCAGGCTTGAGTCTTGGTGGGGTTGAAATGGACTAGGTTTAGTCGAACCCAATCGGAGACACAAGCTAGTGTACTCTCGATTTCAGACACCAGCCGTTCGCGGCTTTCCTCCACCTCGGAACGATTTGCACGGCCCGTATAATGAGCGTCCCCTGTACAGTCGGCCACATAGCAATGAATGATATGCTGTCTATTGACGTCATTCATTGCTATGCAGAAGGAACAGTGTTGGGGACAGCACAGAGCCTTGCCGGCATTCATGTCCATGCTATTAGAGTACCTACCATCGACGACGGCTCTTATGCTTCTGCTGGACAGAAAGCTGGCAACCCATTTGCATAATCCCTCGAGAAGCCCGTATGATGGTAACTTCCTTAGAAGACCCCTGTGCCAGACCCGATCGAACGCCTTCGCTACATCTAGGCTCACTGCCAATGCCTCACCTTGACTCTCGATGCAGTGGCGTCTCGAAACCTACTCCTTTTTTTGAAGTCGGTTAAAAATCATTCACATGAGTTTTTGAGGTCTAAGAGGCCCGTTTAGACAAGAGGGTGTCTCTTCTGGTCGCTCTATCTTTTTCTCTTTTTGACACACTGGTATATTATCAAAACGGGCCTATAATAAGGTAAGGACATTAGTACAATACAATGAAACAACAACAAAATATCTAATTCTATAAAAACAACGATATCAACACAAGATAGTGTTAAAATAAGAACAGTAAATACTTTATATAGATAGTACGTAGGTATTTATACCCACACGCGTCTTGCGCTGCGTGCGCGTTGCAACCGACTAGCGTTGTTCCGGTAGTCCGCGTGCGCGCGATCGTACCTAAACATGGGAGTGGGACAGGCCTGGTCGAGCCCAGCTCGAAGCGAGCTGTAGATGCTTATCGCGGTAGATATAGGCAAGTGACAGAGGCCTGACCCGGCGCTATATAGGCTATTGCCGGCCCTGATTAGGGAACGATTAAAAATAGGTCAAGATAGCAATTTCTTAATCTTCTATATGTTTTAAAAATCACTTTAATACCGAGCAAGCGAAGAGTCTCCGTTTCAGCTTGGACAAAAATGCTTTCGTATGTATGTCCAGATAACCGGCTGTTCTCCACTACAGGTCAAATTACTCATCCGATTCTCCATAAATTTTGTGAGCAGGGTCGGTGATTTACGAATGGCTTTAATCCTTTTGACCATAAAAGACTTAATAATTGTTCTTATTTGATATTTTGTTGAATAAATGAAACCACTATACGTTTTCCTGCACTAGCTAGATACAGACTTAAGCCCATAAAAACAAATGAAATACAATTGGTACGAAACTGCCCATTGTACTTTTAAAAATAATCGTTGTAGATTTCAAAATATTTAGACTATATTTATTTACCGTTGAAGTCTCTGCTTATTAGAAACAGGTTAATATTAGATTTATTTTATTATTATTTGATTGTTTCGGTCCTAGACGATAAAAAGAAATAAAAATATTCGACGGTAAGGCCATCTATGTAAGGTCGAAAGATTTTAATAAAATTAAATAAATTGCAAATATTGAAAATACGAGTTTAAAAATATAATTAAATTAAATTATTATTATGAAATTGTATTCCTTTGCAATAAATCTCAATAAAAAGTGATTTAATAGCGTTTTGACTAAGAATTAATTTTCAATCCGTCCATACGATGTCTGTAGCGACATCTTTACGTGTGAATTCTACACTAATTATAAAATGTATGTGATTGACCAGACATGGTATTAGTATGGATAATATTTTTTCCAATAATATAAAACTATCATTTCCTAATGTTATGTCTGTAGCAAAAAATCATAGTCTGTACATTTTTAATTTTATGAACTTATTAACTATTTTAGGTCAGCAGAAACATGATATTCACCAGTGAGAAGAACTGTCAAATAGAAAAGCTGTTTGGCATAAGCTTAGAAACACATTCTGATGGGAAAACATTAGTTGTATCAGATTTTCTTACAGAGTCCAGGGCTATTTATATCCCTAGAGCCAAAAAAGGCTTTTATTTGCAAAAAATAAATGGCATTGATGTTAATTCTTATAATTTGAATAATGTTCTGCAAAGAGTTTTGGAAGATTATAATAATCCAAAACTGACTTTTCAAGTGCCAACAGAAGACTACAAGATAGATTTACCTGCTTTATTAACAATGAATAATTATCCAGAGAATGCTTTGATAAAAATGCTTAAGGATTCAATGTGCTCTGTTTTATACATATGTTGCAATGATATAGAATATAACAGCAATGATGACAAAGGTGTTCTCTATTGTTACCCTCGACCATTCAATCAAAATTTCTTATACAGCACTAGGGGTGCATATGTGACTTTGAACCATTTAGCCCCAAAATCTTTGGGGACAAGCGAACCAACAAGTTCAACTGTTTTGCACAACAATATATTTGTTAATGTTATGTACACCTCACATAACAGTGATCTATTATTAATTGCACTTCCAAACAGAGAAGTTGACTTGTTTGCAGCTAAGAAAGTTATTGTTGACATAGTCAGGATTTTGGAATTTTCGTATGGGTCATTAAAATCATGTTTTACAAAACCAAATAATGTTGATAAATTAGACAGTTTGTTTTCTCGTGTATTTGTAATTCTTCTTTATAATGGAGAAAATGTTAACAACGGTAATGTTGGGAATTCATATTTTGAAGATGTTTTGGCAGCTAATTCTATAACATTGCCATTGGAAGTTCGAGTGCAAGTAGATGATGCTATAACGGAGTTGGAAGCTGCTGATTATCGTGAATGGGTTGGTATTTTTTTTATACGACCATGTCGTTAAACAAGCATTCGGCCCGCCTGATGGTAAGCGGTTGCCGTAGCCATATGGACGCTTGCAACACGGGCCATCAGGATTTATCGACCCTCCCCCCCCTCCCCAATGAGCTCCTGGTAACCTTACTCACGTGAAGGTACACAACTAAGTTATTTGGTATTCTGTAAGGTTTTTTTCCGTAACAACCTTCTACAAAGTATAAGAAAACGTAATAAAAGGATGAAATTGGTAAAGTCGTTCTCAAGTTATTGCGTGACTAAGGGAAATAGGAATACATTTTAGATATTTATCCTATTAAATTAAGTGACAGGAACCATGCCAGGATACAGGCTACATACTAAACTATATTTTTATTACAGACGGATGACGTTGAAAACTTTCAAAGACTGTACACAGTTATAGGCGCATCACTTTATTATTCCGGACATTTACTAAGTTCGCATTTACACGATGAAGATTTGAAAGAAATAAATGCGTATTTGCGACTTAATGGCATACTCAAGCTTAGTATCGATAGGGAACTGGATAAACTTGTAATGTGGAAGGAGGTTTTCATAAATGAACACAGAAGAGCTAATAAGAATGATGTGTATGATTTTAGGTATAATTGATTAATTACAAGTTTTAATATTTCGTAACAATTTAGTTTGGTCTTATAAATTTTCGAAAATAGTACATGATTTTGGAAATAATTTCTATTTAAGAATTCCAGCTGGTCGATGGTTTCTTCTCATCGTTGGTAAGGGCCACTTCATATTGGCTACGCTGATGGAAGCTGGGGGCTGCACAGAAGATGTAAGTGTTTCGTCATTAAATTTACTGAAATGCCCTAATACTGCATATATGTATTATCACAGAATGTTCAATAGTACTAGTACAGAAAACCTACTTTGAAAAAGACATTTAAACAAAAAGTGACTTGAATTATTAGTATCAATTTTACTATGGTTTGGTTTGGATGTTGAATGGGGTATCATGTTATTTACAGGCAGTAGGAGTAACACCACCATCTCCATTCTATGTGGAAGAATGTGAAAGTTGCTTAGAATTGTTATATGACGTAGGTCTCGATAAGCATTTGGCGTCTTGGTTCTCGTCAAACACATATCCTCAAGTCGAAACCTCCCCTGAATACCTAACAAAGTATGGTAGGAAAATGAGAGAAATTAATTGTAAGTATAATTTTGAATAATTGTTGTTACTACATATCATATTTATAAGGTTTAATCCCTGACATCAAAGAAACATAATGAGGAAACCATATCATGGTGGTAGTACTTTGTATTATTCGCCTGGCTGGCTACCACCCTCAAATTGAAAATTTTTCGTCCAAGCACATAGTTGTGTGCTCCGGCACGCTCCTGCAAGTGCAACTGGCACTTGAGAAATTCGCTCAAAGAGCAGCTCGACTGGGGAAGTACCTCGACCTTACAGAATACCTCAGCCAAATAACTTTATGTTGTGTTGTTTCGCGTGAGTAACGTCGCCGCAGTGCCCAGTGGAGAGGCGGAGACACGCGGTAGTGTAAGTGATGCCCCTTGTGTTAATAATAGTCCGGAAAGACTTGCATTCCCCTGTTATTGCTAATGTCCATAGGGCGACAGCAACTTGACACAATAACAACAGACAAAATTAAAAGCTTCCATACGTCAATCTTTCCGCTTTACCAGGCTTAATTTCGGTCATACAGGAAACAATTATTATATAACCAAATTATGTTTCTTATTGCAGCTTTAAAACCAGAAGTGACCCTTAAATCATCGTCTCTCAAGCCCTCCAAGTCTCAATCGGATATAAAGAGGCGTCATAATTCTTCAGAACAAATAAACGTCGGTTCGACCAGTACTGACAATTCTATAACGAACTATGGAAGCCATCATAGCTTGCACATGCAATGGTACAATGGCTCGCAGAAATATAGGCATTCGAGTTTAGATGTCAGTTATTCTGAAGATTCAAATAGTTTGAAAAGCAATAGGTAATGCTAAAATGAATATTATTATTATACTACGAAAATATTATATTCCATTTTAAAATGAATGAAATTAATTTTACAAGCGGTTTAAAGCCCCTCAATCTGAGACTGGCTCCTTATGTGTGTTCTACTGCAGCAGTAGATCACAGTAGTACGGCTTGTACAACGGACTGTATTCTGTAGAAAAATATCTAAAGGTAATGTTGTATTAAGCTTTCCTTTGAACCACATTTTATTTTGATTAGAACATTTTTAGAAATAAAACTGTTTCATCATAAGACTTCCTTCCCGGTAATATTCTACATTATTTATTTGATGATATTGTAGTGAAATAAGTGAAGAACGCGTTCGAGGCAGAAGAGCTGATAGAGAAAGGAATCGTCGTGACTCGTCTGGTTCCGAATCAGATTGGGATAGACAGGTAACTTTTTCAATTTAAGGAATTGTGCTTAGCACATTTCTAAATTAATAAATGATATTATTGTTTCTGCTTTGGATATCGTAGATTGGTGGAAAAGCTAGTAAAGGGCTGTGGGTTTTATTTGAAACAGCAAAGCATTCCTTAGAATTTCATATTCTTCGTCTTGATACTAATTATTTGGCGTCGATGACTACATCTACATAATAGAATAACTACTTTAATTTTGTTGCTTTAAAACTTGTGCGATATTATTGTTTAGGATAGCAGCAGAACAAGTGACAGTATAGATATGTCAGATATAAGAAAGTCCTTATTGAATGAAATGAATCATGTTACTGTACACAAGTAAGTTAAAATATTTTCCTTTTTATTTGAGGACATACAAATGAAACATTGTTTAAAAAAATACTAATTTGCAGAATTACTGTTGGTGAAGAAAATGTTTTATTCCATTTCGTACAGTTGGAATCTGATAAAGGCATTCTTATAGCGCCAGTGAAAAATATAGAAATTAAAGCTAACAACATATTATATTCGTATATTATCAAGACATTTAGATCTGCATGTAAAAAGATACACGAATTATTACAGCATAGTATAAGGTGAGATATTCTTTTAAATCAAATAATTTATTTGCACAGAACGTAGGTTATGCAGATACAATACAATAGGTAGGTATATATTATAAGACTCACGCACCATATTCTGCCTTTTCTAGGCATGCAATTACATTATACTCATATATATACATATAACAATATGTACATGAAATATTAACATGTATATACATGTTAATATTTCTAATGTGGAACAAAGTGACCCAAATACTTAATATAGTCACACTGAGGCAACATAGCCCTAATATTTTGATCATAGGAACATTAAATGGGTTTTATTTTCTAATGCTGTTTTCGTTAATGAATTAAATCTATGATAATGTTCGCAGGTTTTATTCGTTTGAATTTTTTTACAGATTTAAAAGGAATCACGCGCCTTCCAATCCGTTGAACAAAATACTGGTTGCAGTGAAAGAGTACGGAATGTTGTTTCAAGCACCACAAAATATTTTGACCAAATGTGGGATCAATAAGAAGTACTCTGAGGGATTTCAGTTTTGGGTTGTTGGGTAATTTATATTTTTTATTGTATCTTTTACTTTATTGTTATGTGCAATTAGAATTACCAGGGCCAGTAGACAAGATGGTTATCGAAAATTGACATCGTTAGTAAACGATCAACCTTTTTATGGGATTGACATTTCAAATCGAAATATGACGTTTTTTTTATCAATCTCTTTTGTCAATCCCATACAAAGGTTGATCGTTTACTAACGATGACGATTGTCGACAACCATTATCTATAGGGGGCTGGTCATTGTAATTCTAACACACAGAACAATAAAGTAGAAGATATAATAAGGAGCTGATATTTTCAAACTAATATTATAAATGCGAAAGTGAGTTTGTTTGTTTGTTACGCCTTCACGCCTCAACTTCTCAACGGATCATCATGAAAATTGGCATACAGATAGCCAATGGTATGGAGAAGGACAGGCTATTTTTATCCCGGGTACGCGTATGAAACCGCTGGGGCCAGCTAGTTTTCAAATATTTTTTTAAATTCTATTTACTAAAACTATCCAAATGTATTAAAAACGCTCCTTATGTATGTATAAATAAATATGTTCCTATTGTTACAGGCGTGTATTTAGTGAGCCTGAACCGAGGGAATTATATGTTTGCTACCACGAGTCTGTACCACAGGATCTCACGGAAATCGCCTATTCGCTCTCTTATTTAGAATAGGCTTTATTATTTTTATTTATACGATTTTTTAAGCTGAAATATAGAGCCAGTATTTTATACAATGTACATAAGTACTGATACAGTATACTGAATTCAAAGTGCATTGTGCAATGAAGTGAGGTCCAGTTGAGCGATATACTTATTACAAGTAAAAATTTAAATAAATGCAAATAACGGTTTGAAGGGTGCTCAATTTATTGTATTTTACTGTAATGATCTATTTGGAAGGCATCAGAAACCTACTTACAGTGCGACCACCGAGAGAATGCGGTTCTGACACCTTTTTTGCGGTGGCCACTGAGCCCCCCATAGGGACGATGACGAAGCCCAAGATGGAACACGGTTATCCAGAAGAAACCTATTCTTCACTCTGGTTTTGAGATGATCTTTCTCAATAAAAAAGGCTAACTAACGCAAAAATTATGTTTGAAATCATTACTTCCTGAGATTAGCGCGTTCAAACACTAGGTACCTAACCTACCTACTTATATTTTTTGCGTTTGTATGATTGTATGTAAGTATATATTCGGTAGGTACCTATAGGTAAACTTATAATTGAATCAATTTAATCCGTCCAAAAATGTGATGACAAAATAAAACTTTTATTTGTATGGCTGATTTTATTGTTTTCATCCGTGAAGGAATCTATATATCTATCTATATTAAGTATATAAATGAAGAAACTGAGACGAACTGACTGACTGACATGTCAACCAACGCACAGCCCAAAACAACTTGTACTAGGAAGTGAAATTTTGCACAAGCTTGGCTTTTTAGTAGTAGCGAACCTAAAAGGTTGAGAAACGATGCCGATGCCTAAAGGTCATCACTCACTATAACAGCACCGCTCCGTATCAGCAAGAACTTGCGAGGGCTTTAAATCATATCTTCATGTTATAAGCACAGCTATAAGTACACAATACGGGCGCCATCAGAGAAGTGCTGGTGATGGTGAAGCAGGCGATCAGGCGAGGAAGTCCCATTTCACTCGGGTCTCAACTTATCGCGCACGGATAGTACACGATATCGGTTATTTAGCAAATCCAACATTACTGAAGAACTAGAATATTAGCTTTTTGTGAACAATAATAATAATGTTTATTAGTAGCTTATAAATGACAAAACCTTAAATCAAGTTTTACAGCATTATTACAATAGGTACGTGTATAATATAGTTTAGGCTTATAGTCTTTATAAAAAATTGATTGCAACTAACACAGTTACAGAATAATTCAGATGGAGCGCGCGGAACGAGCGGTTAATTTTTGTTTTACGCAGTCGGGTTTTTTGTTTCTTTAAATATATTTTTTTATGTCAAAATGCTGACAAACAGGCAGACGGTCCACCTGATGGTAAATGGTCACCGCCGCCTATGGATACTTGCAAATTTTGCAATACCAGGGGGATTGCCAAAATCACTTCACATTATAGTCCTCAGTCAGTCACCGTCCATAAAAGTCATGTTTTACTACAATGGTGGTCATTGTACTAAAACTCTTCACGGACATTTTGAGACAACTTGAAAAGTTACGATAAATTCAAATTCAAATTCAAAAATCATTTATTCAAATAGACCTTCGCAGGCACTTATGAAAAGTCTGACTCTAATACCGGTTCGGAAGGTTGCATTTGCTGAGAAGAGCCGGCAATAAACTCAGCAATTACTCTTTTCAAAACAAGCTTAGATTCATTACATAATATTTACATTCTAATCGCACTGAAAATATAATTCATATATACACGTGTCCATACAAAGTTCTTCAGTCGCATACATTTTATTTATAATATCACTTTCATATAGTCCGCACATTAACTTTCACATAGTCCGCATTATCAGTCAATTGTCCAGTAAAGTTTTAGTAAAATGGCGGTCATTGGACACGGACTTTTTGAGACAACTTGTTTAGTCACGATAGACATAATTAATTTCATTTCACTTCACTGGTGCACATGGATTGATCTTAAAATACCACCGATAATATTCAATAAAACTCAAATTAATACACGAATTTATAAAAATTAAAATGTAAACGCAATGTCACTCTGCAAGTTCCCGCCAAAAAGTCATTGACTGATTGTTTCCGCTCAGTGTTGTCTTATATACATTTTTTTCCGTACGGATTTTGGACATCAATACGGATGAGCCATGATTATAGAATTTTATACGGATTTACGTAGGTACAGTCATAGTTAACCTCAGACGAATAGACTTTCATAATTCATTTATCAATGAGATGAGGTACAGGGAGCACATTCTCTTCTGATATTTTTGTTTCGATCTATTAAATATTAACCATATTTTTTTTAGACTGTCAGTCAGAAATATAATTTAATTTCATGGCTACCACAGGGGTAATATTGGGGTTGCTGTAGTTCACGTTCGAAACCGTGAAACAAAGACAATAACATGGGTGTTTTTGAGATAGATTAAATAACTCCCCATTATAACCCATTTGAACCTTAAGTTCACGATTTGACAGGTATTTTAAGCGTAGAGGTATCATAAGAAAACTCATTATTAACAAAATAAAAGTATAACATCATAGCAGATGGGGCCCCAAATTCTTGTGGGACCAAGGGCCCCGGCATGGCTTAAGCCGGCCCTGTGGACAGGTATTTTGAGTATATAATTTAATCTGTTTGAAAAAGCCCATTAATAATGGTAATATGGACTATAAAAGGATTTTTTGTTTGAAAATATCACAGACATGAAAATATAGATTTCACGCCTCCTTCATATGGCAACACTGTTTCCGTTATCCATCCGCCCGCTGCTGGCTGGTTGCTGCGTCGTTCTTACATATGTGATGTGATTTATTGTGAATTTATTTTATGATTAGTATGATGTTGTTCTAGCGGATTTTTCCCGCAGTAATTAGAAACATCAGTGAATATATAATTTTAGTTCAATGGATTTTTGTTTTGATTGTTTATTGTGTGAAGGTTTGTGTGTGATTGAACAATGATAGCGAAAATGCAACCTCAACAAGCGAATGTTGCCGTGCCACAATCTGTCACAACGCAGCCCCAGTCTCAGCAAATTGTCGGAGTGCCTGCAAATGCGGTGATATTGAAAATGTCCGACATACAACAGATATCTACAGTTGGTATGTATTTTCATTCTTGTTATTTCATTTTAGACTTCAATGTAAATTTTCCATGTGTCTGGGAATTTTCCTACGGAAGCTCCGGGGGATATTGAAGAGCATTGTGATGGCTTCATTACATTCATGCACATGCACTTATATGTTATGATGGTAATGTTTCTGCTTTACTAACAACATCAAATAGTTTTATACTTTACATACATTGTTTTGTAAATATTATAGTGGTTTGAGATCTGAAATGATAGAAATACCTATTCTGGACAGGTGTTTTATCCAGAATGGTGTCTGGTGTCTATTGGGCCAAATATATGTATAAACATACATATTGCTTACTACATATTTATTAATTTTGCAAGGCCAATGATGTAAATTAAAAATTATTAATATTGGTCTAGGTTAGTTAGGTACCTATATCAAATACAATTACTTCAATATAAAATGTTCACAGTCTGCAAGTTTTTCATTGTGTATTGTGTATGTTTGAACCATATCAACTTACCACCAGCTGCTGTATATTATCGTTTATGAGAATTACATTTGTCTTGAATGTTGAGAATCAATAAATTCTCATTGTTATCATTGCTAAAAGTATTGTAACTTAACATTAACTTTTACCAAGTAATGTTTACAGCATTGAATTATTGTTGTGAGTGTGTTAAAACTGCACTAATTGCATGCTTATCCATGTGAAGAAGTAGTACTTTTATAGCCACACATTTTCTCAGAGGCTAATAATATTTCAGCTGTGTAGTCCAGCCATTCTAAATTATATTGAGTACTATACTTGATACTCAATTACCAACTAAATATTTAAAGAAAATTTATTTGTAGAAATTGTATGTATTTGTTGAATGTAGTGTTTGAAATATTGGTTTAATATTTCTTGTATTCTTAGTATGTACATTCATTTCTTATTCACATTTAGAATCAAAATTGTAAAACATGTGCAAATCTACTTGGTTTGTGTGTAACTGCAAGTTTTGTATGCAAGCTATTTACATCCTAAGCCTCATACAATCAACATCCTACCTTTTTTTAAGTTATTAGTATCCTATATATTTTTTCAGGTCTCTTGGAGTTAGCCCATCGGGAATACCAAGCAGGTGATTATGAAAGTGCTGAGATGCACTGTATGCAGCTATGGCGGCAAGATGGAACAAATACTGGTGTGCTTCTGTTGCTATCATCTATACACTTCCAATGTCGGAGGTTGGACAAGTCTGCACAATTCTCCACACTGGCTATCAAACAAAATCCTTTGTTAGCTGAGGCTTATAGGTAAGCATTGACAAATATGTATACAAGTAATCACTTATTTCGGCTTCAGAACATTCTGCGGGACTACCATGGTAATCAAACTTACTAAAACTGGTTTTCATTGAAATCACTATCTGGAGTTTTATAATATGTAGACCTCAAGCCAGATAGCTATCCATTGAGTCAATGGATAGCTAGGTTTTCTTAACTTAGTGTAAAACTAGTTTTACCCTGTTTCTGAGGGATCAAATGTTTTCATGAGATAAAAAGTTTTGCTCATGTGTACATTTCAATCTAAATACATTCAGCAATTATGATTGAGTATGATGGGCCAGTTAGTTTGGATGGTTAAGGTTCCAGCTATCATGTCTCAGGTAGTGGGTTCATCTCTCACCAAGGACATGCATTTGTTTAGCCTGAATGTGTGTGCAAACAAAAAGTAGTATTTATGTAGTGTATAAGTTATCTCGTATCCATAGTACAAGCTCTGTTAAGTTTGGAATCGGATAGCCATGTGTGAAGAATGTCCTAGGGTTTTTTTTTCACATTTATGATATTAGTAGGGTTTGAGACTGAGTATAAAATAACTATTTAAATTGTTAGTGACAGGGTAAAGAAAAATAAACACTACGCAAACATACTCTGAAATCCATATTTAAAAAAAATAGCATTTTGGGACATGAAAGTTAGCACATACTGAACCAGTGACTTAAAATAAGTCCACATACTAGCCTTTATTTTCTGGGACGCATTTTAGACACATTTGGAGACATAATGGTGCGTCTATGCCACGCGAACCGAGCCTATACGTTCGTTGCTCGCGATGTCAAGAGTAGACGTACAACGAGCCTACAACACGAGCGCGATGCGAATCCCTGTGTTCGTCAAAAACTGACAATTGACGGAGCGCAGTCGAGCGCGAGCCGAACGCTTGTTCGAGGCTCGTAAGTCCGTCCACGCTACGCAAACGTCCTTGCTCCACGTGTGCTCGGCTTGTGTTGGTTCGCGTAGTGTGGATGCACCATAATGTACTTCTTTTATCAGAGAATCAACACCAACTAGTACTTAATCCACTAGATTAGATCAATCCAGACAATTTAAATGCAAAATGTAACAATGACATCATTCTTCAATCGTACAGGCACCAACCTAATAGATGGATGAAAATAGTTTTATTGCCTCAGGATTAATTAAATAATCTGAGATGACAGTGGATGAAATTTGGCACAGAATGGCCGTTAAGAATTAGGCCATTTTGGTTGACATTGTCTGCAGTACATTGACATCCCACTTAGCACTCACAAAATTACACACGTGATAATTATTACCTTCTACTGAGTTTTCCATAGCTATTTACGCAAATTTGAAATCTCTATGTAACTTGGAACTTATATAAAAATAACCTAGAGATATAAAACAAGTTATGAAATATAACATTTACACTCCGGTTTTATTGTTATGTATTATAACGTATTTCCTACAAATTTTCTAAGAAAGTGTGTTTGTTGGCTTGACCATTGAATTTGTGTAATAATTCAATGGGCTTGACCTTAGAAAATATATACGTCTAGAACGACCATGCCCATACTACATGACTTTTAAAAAGTGGCCAACTTTGCTACGTCTTATGCTCGCGGTACGTCATTCTGCTTGTCATAGTGAAGTTTATAATGTTACCAGTTGTTGAAAAAATCCAATAAAATGGGGAAAAATATATTACGGTTTCGATATCTTTGTAAACTAGGAAAATAAAAGTTGAATCGGGATAATACATGATAATATAAATAAGAGTAATGGCGCCGATATTAATTTAATACTTATTATTTTTACTTATCTTACTATCGAGTGAAATCGAGTGAAATCGAGTCAACACGAGTCAAATCAAGTTAAATCCAGACAAATCGAGTGAAATTGAGTCAAATCAAGTGAAATCGAGTCAAATCAAGTCAAAACAAGTCAAATCGAGCAAATCAAGTCAAATCGAGTCAAATCAAGTGAAATTGAGTCAAAACAAGCAAATCGAGTCAACTCGAGTCAAATCATGTCAAACCAAGTCAAATGAAGTCAAATCGAGCAAATCGAGCCAAATCAAGTCAAATCGAGCCAAATCAAGTCAAATCGAGCCAAATCCAGTCAAACCGAGTCAAACCAAGTCAAATCGAGTCAAACCAAGTGAAATTGAGTCAAATCGATTCAAATCATGTCAAACCGAGTCAAACCAAGTCAAATCAAGCAAATCAAGTTAATTCTAGTCAAATCAAGTCAAATCGAGTCAAATGCTGTCAGATCCAGCCAAAACAAGTCAAATCAAGTCAAATCGAGTCAAATCAAGTGAAATTGAGTCAAAACAATCAAATCGAGTCAAATCAAGTCAAATCATGTCAAACCATGTCAATCCGAGTCAAACCAAGTCAAATCGAGCAAATCGAGCCAAATCGAGCCAAATCAAAGCCAAATCCAGTCAAACCGAATCAAATCGAGTGAAATTGAGTCAAATCAAGTCAAATCATGTCAAACCGAGTCAAACCAAGTCAAATCAAGTCAAATCTAGGCAAATCAAGCAAATCAAGTCAAATCGAGTCAAATCCAGTCAAATCAAGCAAATCAAGTCAAATCGAGTCAAATCAAGTGAAATTGAGTCAAAACAAGCAAATCGAGTCAAATCATGTCAAACCGAGTCAAATCGAGCAAATCGAGCCAAATCAAGTCAAATCGAGCCAAATCCAGTCAAACCAAGTCAAATTGAGTCAAATCGATTCAAATCAAGTCAAATCATGTCAAATCATGTCAAACCGAGTCAAACCAAGTCAAATCTAGTCAAATCAAGCAAATCAAGTCAAATCGAGTCAAATCCAGTCAAAACAAGTCAAATCAAGTCAAATCGAGTCAAATCAAGTGAAATTGAGTCAAAACAAGCAAATCGAGTCAAATCATGTCAAACCGAGTCAAACTAAGTCAAATCGAGCAAATCAAGTCAAATCGAGCCAAATCAAGTCAAACGAGCCATTTTTTTTTATATATATACAACTTAGTCGATAAACAAGCATACGGCCCGCCTGATGGTAAGCAGTTACCGTAGCCTATGGACGCTTGCAGCACCAGGGGTATCATTCGCGCGTTGCCGACCCTGAATCTCTTCACACCTTTTTTGAAGAACCCCATGCTGCACTCCATTGGGAAAACAACGGCGGGGAGCTCATTCCACAGTCCGAGCGTCCGCGGAAGTTTTTTTTAATATTTCATTTTAATACAAACTTATTTTTGTGACTGTACTTTTTGTTGTAGGTCCAATATATTGGTATATTGGAATTACCACCTATATACCAAACATCAAGTCAATCTGACCACTGGAAGTGGGTGAAATTCGACTTGCAAGATTTGGTCCGAAAACATACAAACATTGCAAGTAAAATGAAAACTTGTAAAAAATACTTGCCTTGCAAGGCACTGCTCCCTTTTTTAATCTCCGGCGTCCCTGCTTATTTACAAAATACATGTAATTTTTATTGAAATGGTCAGAGCCACAGATTACAGAATAAGGATGGAGCGCGCGGAACACGGGAGTGAGGCCAAAAAAGCAAATACAAATTGAAAAACACGTATCTGGTATTCGCTTTTGAATGTGTATTTGCTTTGTTTAACAAACTTTATTTAACAAAAAACACTCCTTTATAAAGAAACTGTGGTTAAACAATGCAAATACAAACTGGAAAACGAATACCAGGTATCAGATTTTCAATTTGTATTTTCTTTTTTTTGGCTTCACTTTCGTGTTCCGCGCACTCCATCTGAATTATTCTGTAATCTGTGGTCAGAGCAAAGAACAGATTTTTTGGCTAGTTTCCAGAGATCTTCACTACGGCTTTTCCGAATGATGTCTATCCATTGGCTTCTTAAAATTGGATGGACTGTAAAAAAAAGTCTCATTTTCAACTAAAAAAACAATTTAAAAACGTGACATCCACTGTCGAGAATGACATCAGTCATAAAAAAAAAAGACCGCCATTTTAAAATTCAATTCGAGATTTTCACAAAATGGACGTCACACGCATAACAACTATGATCGAAAAATCCGAAAACGACAAAACACGTCAACTTCGCACACGTAACCGTCGCTTTTTATATATAAGTATCTACATACTCGTATTTAGCTATTGACTGATATTACCATGGGAGTTTCGAGTTCATAAACTGGCAGGACAGGCAATACGTAAATATGGCGCTTACTCAAAATAATTTATTTTCGAAAAATTTCAATGGCTTATATTGCAGGAACTAATAGGAAATATTGTTACTTACTGATGATAGCTGAGTTTTTTTGTTGATCTAGATCGACCTATGTAGTTTCTGCACACTTTTATCACACAAAAAGACATTCTGGAACAATACACTTTTGGTGAATTTGGTTGTGTCCCAGTGACGTCTCGATTGACACTGAGGGCGGGAAAATGATTTGCGCCCTAACAGTTAGAGGACATTTTTATCTACGCGTAAACAGCTTCGTAGTTCAGTCTTGATATATCATTAGTCAAAGGGCTTGACCTTATTTCACGCAACAACGGAGCATCGAAGCGGCGTGATTTTTGCATAGATATGGATTATGGGCTGGAGAGTAGCATAAGCTTCTTATCCTGGGAACGTGGGTGAAACTTCGGGGCCGGAGCCAGTAATAAATAATTAATCAGTTTTTTCATCCAACAGCAACCTAGGTAATGTATACAAAGAAAGGGGCCAGCTTCAAGAGGCTCTCGAGAACTACAGGCACGCGGTGAGGCTAAAGCCCGACTTCATCGATGGCTACATCAACCTGGCGGCGGCCCTGGTCGCCGCGGGAGACATGGAGCAAGCTGTGCAGGCTTACGTCACCGCACTACAGTATAATCCTGTAAGTCAACATTTTATTTTCTAGGTTATTTTTTCACCCGGCGGATCGTGCCATGGTCATTTGAAGGAAATAATACATGTGCTTGAAACTATCAATCAAACAATACATAGGTTTAAGTACTTACGGTTAGGTATAAAGTAAAGCCGTTATTCAGCAATGACTTTACATACATAGTAAATGTAAAAATAGCAATATGTGACATATATGAATCGTGTGATTTGGTTTAATACATATAAAACAATAGTATGAAATGGTCGATGCGATTCAAAACAAACGTCAACTCGCTCATAAGACGATGATGTTATGTTATGTTATAACGACTTTTAAACGATTTGTCAGGTCCTAGTTGTTGTATAGTAAGAGGCATGAGTCTTGAGCACAAATTGACACATGCGAAGTAGCTAATTTTTCAGTTAGTTTGGCGGAATGAAGAAGGGGGGAGCGCCGAGCTGCACACGATTGTTTCGTCAGTCGGTGCTCGTCGTCTATTGGATTCTCGCGTGTCATATGGCTACTGTGATTTGGCCAAAAGTTTACATGTGTTACTGCTTACACTGCTGCCTATCTGTGCTCTCACGACTCGTGCATCATACTGTATGTTGAATCAAAAAGAGCCTTGTTTCTGAGCTAATGATTAGTCATATAACTTCCTATTACAAGTAGCTAACTGTCGTTACTTATATTGATAGCTTTCACATTAATAATGTTATTCTGGTTTTATATAACACAAAACCAAGGTTGATATCCACCATGCATTGCAGTACTTGCAGTGTATACAAGCACTGAGTTTTATTACAAAACTTTATTAATTTCGGTGAAATACAGCCAGTAATAGTGCCATGAAATATAACATCTGGACTTAACAAAATCGATCCTCAATTTCAACTTGTAACGAACTGCAACTTTGCCAGTCTTTGCGTTGAATACTGAATTAGATAAGATTATAATGAAGGTCTAAGTTAGAGAAATGGATATCCGGTAACTATCTGGCCTATCAGGGACCCATTTACTATCCAGCCGGATACCGGATAAAAAAAACGAAATATCTATAAGTAATATTAAAATAGCCAATATAGTCAGATTGTCAAAAAAAAAATAACATTGCTGATTTTCTTGCCTGTTCTTATTTGAAGGCTGGCTTCCGAACGGGTGGTAACTTCAGTAGCTTTGACCTTCATAACTGCCATTCTAGGGACTAAATTGAATAAATGTCTTTGGCTTTGACTTGCAATTGCGATGGACCTAACGGCAATGTTCCGCCAGATATCCGGTTACAAGGTTGGCCGAATATCCGGTATCCGGCCAAACGGTTATACGTTTCATCTCTAGTCTAGGTTAGATTTAGATATATCTTGGCGTTATAACAAGGCGTTATTCTTATAGACGTTCAAATGATTAATAAATACACTTCTTATATAAATCACTGCGGCTAGCACAGTTAATTAAAAAGTTAAATGTATTTTTTTCCAAATATGTCGCAGTGTATGTAAAATGCGATTAAAATTACCTAATTGACACACTACATGTAGAGTCTACTTAATTTCCCGATGCCTTGTATCTGAAACTCACATCCATTTTTAAACATGCAGGCAAAACTTCATCATGCAAGTGTCTGCTGTATGTTAAAATAATAATCGATTGCAAAGAATGCTTATTTATTTTGCTATGCAGGTCGGGTTGTTATCGATCGTGGAATTAGACCCACTTAAACTAATACAACTGCGCTAACATCAGTAGCCGTAACACAATAAATAGTGGCGGTACGTCCATACCAGCTTCGGGCTTGCCTCACAAAAATAATTCTCGAACAAGAATATAAACTTCCGAACTATTTAAAAGTTCGCGCTCTTCGCTATTATTGCTTCTCAAAGTCAGTATCAGCCAACACTGTGCATTTTGGCCCATCGCAATATCGTCTGGCACATACGTTTAGGTCATCTTTGTCAAACACAATAAAATCTGCTCTCTCTTTGCAATATTATAGTATACAGGGTTATTGGTAAAACACTAACAACCTTGCAGGGTTACATTAATAACAACAACTTTTGTTCTACGACTTTTTACAAAACATCCTAACTTAATATTATAAATGCGAAAGTGAGTTTGTTTGTTTGTTTGTTACGCCCTCACGCCTCAACTACTCAACGGATCATCATGTAATTTAAAAAAGCAGATAGCCTAGGTTTGAAGAAGGACATAGGCTACTTTTTATCCAGGGAACGCGGGTGAAACCGCGGGGGATAGCTTGTAACACAATATAATACATTTATCAATAATAAACTTTCAAGATTTCGTTATTCTAACACATTTCAATTCTGAATTTAGTTATAAGTGCGCCTCCCATGTACTGTCACGCAGTCTTTTGTTATGCCGTTATGCGTAGAGTTCGTCGTAACGAGAGCGTTGAATTTAAATATTTTTATTTTTGTATCAAAATCTGATGCATTAAAATCTGATGAATTATTAAAAGTCATAGAACATAAAAATTATTTATGATGTTATAGTAATATAGTCCTAAGAGGTTGTTAATGTTTTTCCAATAACCCTGTAGATACATAACCAGATCGTAACTTACATATGTTGTGTAAGAAACCTCCCATATCTACTTTTATGTCTCTAAAAAATGAAAGGCGAATGTCACATACTTTATAACTGCTTAGCCTATTGTCAATATCATCAATCAAGATAAGTATGATTAATGACTGAATTAAATATTCTTCATTGTGTACAAATTCCTAAGAGAAGTAATAATAATATAAATTAAGGATGAGAATACAATACAGGCGGCCTTATCGCTCAAGCGATCTCTTCGAGCCAATCTTTCGGTAACAGGAAATAAACTTTAAAGTAGTTTAAAGTGGCAGTTGTACCATATTCCTTCAAGTTCTACATTTAATACAAAAATATACATTTATATGAAATAAACAAATAGTAGTGTATACTACATACATATACATACAAATAGAGTATCTCAGAATATCAAATAAATAAACAGTATCTTGCCATCCCATTAAGGTACGTAAATTATATACCAGAGATTTCTACCATTTAATAAACTACTTTTTTTTTTACAAGGTTCGCTTCAACGTTTAAAAATGAAATCTGTTTACCGCGATGTAATGATACATGCCTCTGTCGACCTTCGATGTGAATTATCATACTGCGACACAAATTTCCTTGTTCTCAGCAGTTATCCATTGTTACGATTTGTACGGATTGTTAAAGTCATAATAAATATACATTAAAAGTTATAATCCATTTCTTGTCTATGATAGGTTATAGGTAAATCATTAACAACCTCTCAAGACTATATTACTAACACCATAAATAACAACTTTTTTCTATGACTTTTAATAATTCATCAGTTTTTAGTTCGTCAGACTTTCATACAAAAGTAAAAATATTTTTATTCAATTAACTCTCTAATTGTTACGAACTCTACGCATATCATAATTGGACTGTTTTACAAAAAACTTAAACCGACTTCAAAGTACACTAAGAAGTAATTAAATCCTGATCTGATGACAATGGGACCAAACGGGAAGTGTACCCTTCCAGACAAAAAAATAATTTTCCAAATCGGTTAATAAATGACGGAGTTAAGAGGTCAAAATTCAAAATTCAAAATCATTTATTCAAATAGACCTTCGCAGGCACTTATGAAAAGTCTGACTCTAATACTCTAATACCGGTTCGGAAGGTTGCATTTGCTGAGAAGAGCCGGCAATAAACTCAGCAATTACTCTTTTCAAAACAGGCTTAGATTAATTACATAATATTTACATTCTAATCGCACTGAAAACAATTGCGTGCCCCGGCGCGGCGGCAAAATTACAAAGTAGACTGAAAAAATATTTAATAAGTAAATAAATAGCAAACTTAAGCAGACCAGCCCCCACAAGCAGCACCTGTTCACAAGTATGACGCGTGTGGCAGCCATCGCCCTCCTCGCCATATTGGAGGGAAGTGAGCGACCCGTCACACGACGCCGCCGCAAGCAAAGGCCTTAAAGTGAGCATGACTTACTTAAGTCTGCCTTAGAAATAAAAAATAACTAAAGGGAAACACTAAACACACAATTTGTTATCACTGTGACTATTGACAAGTTTAGACTAAATATCACAAAATAAAAAAAAAAATAACAATTAGACAGACATAATAAATCGATGCATTTATATCAAACTAAATAAATGAAGAACATTGAATTGAATTAATTTAATTACAATAGGTAATATAATCTGTAACCTAAAAATATAACTTATAATAATAATAGCATACTTTGAATTAAAATGGACCTTGAACTAGCTGCTCAGTGAGGCAGGTGCAGAGAGAAGCTACTTCCATACATCCTTGTCGTCAATATAATGAGACACTTTATAATAAGCCCTACTCAACAGCCGCTTTTTGATATGTTCCTTAAATTTAAAAAAGGACATACTGGTCACGCTATGAGGAATTTTATTGTAAAATTTGATACAATTCCCAAGAAAGGACTTATTTACTTTAGCTAATCTAAATCTAGGTACAGTTATTTTGTCTTTGTTTCTAGTGTTTCTATCATGATAGTCACTATTGACTGGAAACAAATTAATGTTCTTGCGGACATACATAATATTTTCAAAAATGTACTGAGAGGGCAAAGTTAGTATATTAATATCCGGAAATATATTTCGTAGAGACTCGCGAGAACCCAAACAGTAGATGGCGCGAATTGCCCTTTTTTGTAATACAAAAATTGATTCCAAGTCTGCGGCAGAGCCCCACAGCAAAAGGCCGTAAGACATAAGACTATGAAAATATGCAAAATAAATTAATCTGGCTGTATTAATGTCTGTCAGTTGCCTTATTTTGCTGACTGCAAACGCAGCGGAGCTCAGTTTACCACCTAAGGCTTCCAGGTGAGCACCCCACTGGAATCTACAGTCTATAGTCAGACCAAGAAAAACAGTCTTATCTACTACATTAAGTTTATTACCATCCACAATAACACTGGTATCAACTTTTGGTACATTTGGTAATGAAAATCTTATACATTTTGTTTTTTTTGAGTTTAACATAAGATTGTTGGCAGCAAACCATTGAGACACAGTCTTCAGAGCGTAGTTAACTTTTAAAAGATCTTTGTCTTTTCTATCTACTTTAAATATCAGAGACGTATCATCTGCAAACAAAACGACATCTGATAGTTCTTTCACCATATAAGGTAGGTCATTTATATAAACTAGAAACAGATGTAACAAACATAAAAAAAAACAAACGAATTGAGAACCTCCTCCTTTTTTTGAAGTCGGTTAAAAAGACCGCGTGACAGTACACGGCAGGCGTCGGTACAACCAAAATACAGAATTGAAATGTGTTAGATAGAATAACGAAATCTTGAAAGTTTGTTCTTGGTAAATGTATTAAGTTTTAAGTCATAGAACAAAAGTTGGTGTTTGTGATGTTACTATAATACAGTCCTGTGCAGTGTTTTTTATCTATATGTATATCAAAATGAATCACTATATAGGGTAGGGTAGGGTAAAGTAGGGGTAGGTTAGGTAGGGTAGGGTTGGGTAAGGTATAGGTTAGGGTATAGGTATATATAGTATAGTATAGTAGGATATCACGCGAAGTCGTGCAGCTAGTTTTGTATAATTTTCGATTTATCATTGTATCCTTTCAAATTAAAAGCTTAATTTTAGCTACAGTCAATAATTAATCTTAATCTTTATTATCTTATTAATTTAGTAATTTTTCGCTGCGCTCGCGCTCCTGTCATGATTAATTGAACCCCTTTAGGTGATGAAGTTTTAGTATACAGATTATATGTTGAAAAATATCTAGGATACAAAGTAAAATTAACTTCCCTTTAGAAATTGATCCGTTTGTCCCACAATATAAACTAGCATATTGTGTTTTTGTTGCAGGATCTATACTGCGTCAGAAGTGACTTGGGCAATTTGCTCAAGGCGCTAGGGCGTCTGGACGAGGCAAAGGTAAATACAATGTCGTCGCCTACTTTCTGGTTTGCTCCGAAGTTAACAGGATTCTCTGCAAGTCTCCTTTGTGCTATATCAAATTAGCGTACTCTCTGTTTTGTCAGCGTACCTTGCGATTGCGTAAAATCTTTTACAAAGATGCCACTTAGCGTACTTTTTTATCATAATGGATTCAACAAAATATGTTCCTTTAGCTATAATATTTTTAAGTCAAAGCAAATTGTTCTTGATGACTCGTGTTTGTTGAAACCATTATCACCGTGTCACCGTGTGGATGAGATGGAAAACACAACGTTATTTTCCCGCTAAGACGATGTTTTCGATCTCGTTTTACAAATGCTCTGTATTATCACAAAATATTATCTATACAAGCTAAATATTTTGTGACAGCCATGTTGCGTAAACAAAACAGTTTTCTCTACAACATTTTATTGTTTGTTTGCAAATAAATGATGAGTATCTGTATCTTAATATGAGAGAGTAACATTTTTTGTGATATGCGTCAAAATGTTGTACGGAAGATTTATGAGTAAAGAGAGAGTATGCTAATGTTCATGTTTTGGAATTCAGTTATTTTTATGTTACTAGATCCTGTTTACTTCATTGTTACCTATATTAAATTTTGATCTTTGTGCTTGTAGTGAGATCTAACTTACAAAGGAGGATCAAAGGAGTCGATAGTATATTCACACTAGTGGTACGACGTAGTGAGTTATGTTTGTTTGTACAGTATAATTTGTCATCCACATCCTGCCTGCCTGTCGCAACACTGCTCGATGGCAGCGCGAGATGGCAATGATCCTCTCGTACCATAAACATTTGATTTGCAATATATGAATAGTAAGAAGACGATCGGGTGAAATAGTTTTGACTCAAAATCAACTAATTCTATTATATTTTCACAAGGTGTTGTCTGGTAAGACAAGTGTAGGTGTGACCGGTGCTGTATCTAGCTGGGTTACGGTTGGTACAACATAACAACACTCGCATTCCCGCCGCGGTGACACCCTACCTCATGCAGGTAAAGTGGAAAAGGTTTGCAAGAAAATAAATGTTACGAACAGGTTATCGGACACGACACGTGGTTCTTTGACTTATCATTGTCTTGATCATCCTCTCTCATCGGCTAGGAAGTGGAAGCGTTCCTCGCATTGCTCTACAGGTCGAACCGTTTCTGATTGCACTTTAAACATGTTGCTGTACATCTTGTTGTGTTTTGTCCTTTTCAATATGTTGATATCACATAGCGTCATCTCATTCATTCATTACCCGCACATTGACAAGTATCTAATGCAACACCTGTCAAAGTGCCATCGCAAATAATTTGACCTGTATTTTTTATGTATGTTTCGAATGTGTAAAATCAGTATAATGATTGCAAATCGATTCGTTTGCATTTCCTACTGATGTGTGTGGCTCTCGGCGTAGTATCGTGTTTCTAGGGTGCAATTTGCGTATAGTTCTTCTATCAGCTCGTGAATGGTGTTCGGCGGTATGTGGTTTCTTTTCTATCTCCGATCAAATATGTACAAGTTTTTTTTTGAATATTTTGAAGTTGGTTGATTAATTTATAAAGACTACACCGAAGTGAGGAATTATAATCCGGGTCCCATTTTTGACAAATTAATCGAGGTACATCTTTGATCGTAGTTTTTTATCACCCAGCACCATTCGACGCTGTCGTGTAACTATTGACATTGGCGTAACGATACATTCCATAATTCCATCAAATTAAAACAATAATATTCGATCAATGTGTAACATGTACTCTTTCCGTGTGTGTAGGCATGTTACTTGAAGGCCATCGAAACGAGGCCAGACTTTGCGGTGGCTTGGAGTAACTTGGGATGCGTGTTTAACGCACAGAGTGAGATCTGGTTGGCCATCCATCACTTTGAGAAGGCTGTTGCCTTGGATCCCAATTTCTTGGACGCTTACATCAATTTGGGAAATGTTCTTAAGGAAGCTAGAATATTTGATAGGTAAGTGATTATATTATCAACAAATTGGTAAGCATACATCGAAAGAAAATCATATTTGGACGACGCGGTTGAGATTTTCCAATCGTTATCAATCTTCAAGTGCAATCAAGAATAACGGAATAATAATATTGTACCTTAAGTGGTTTAGAATAGTATTATTTTATTTATAATCATGACGTAATTGATTTGCCATACCCACTTCTTATGCCAACTATAAAAATAATTAATACATTATAGTTTTTATGTGGAATTTTCCTCTACAGGGCTGTAGCGGCGTACCTTCGCGCTTTGAATCTATCTCCAAACAACGCCGTCGTACACGGCAACTTAGCTTGCGTTTACTACGAACAGGGATTGATAGACTTAGCTGTAGATACATACAGACGGGCCATTGAACTCCAACCAAACTTCCCTGATGCATACTGCAACTTGGCAAATGCCCTCAAAGAGAAAGGCCAAGTTTCCGATGCCGAAGAATGTTATAATACTGCATTACGTCTCTGCCCATCTCATGCGGACTCCCTCAATAATCTGGCTAACATCAAACGAGAACAAGGCTACATCGAGGAAGCGACAAGGCTTTACCTCAAAGCTTTGGAAGTGTTCCCAGAATTCGCAGCGGCTCACAGTAACTTGGCATCGGTATTGCAACAACAGGGGAAACTCAATGAAGCTCTCATGCATTATAAAGAAGCAATACGCATTCAGCCGACATTTGCCGATGCTTACAGCAATATGGGGAATACGCTCAAAGAGATGCAAGATGTTGCCGGCGCTCTGCAGTGCTACACTAGAGCTATTCAGATTAATCCCGCATTTGCGGATGCTCACAGCAATCTCGCAAGCATACACAAAGACTCAGGGAACATTCCCGAAGCTATTCAGTCGTATAGGACTGCGTTGAAACTGAAGCCTGACTTCCCTGATGCGTACTGCAATTTGGCTCATTGCTTGCAAATCGTTTGCGATTGGACGGATTACGAGGCTCGAATGAAGAAGCTGGTCAGTATTGTGGCCGAGCAACTTGAGAAGAATAGGCTTCCATCTGTTCACCCGCATCATTCTATGTTGTATCCGTTGACACACGACTTTAGGAAAGCGATCGCGGCGCGTCACGCTAACCTTTGCTTGGAGAAGGTTCAAGTTCTTCATAAGCCAACATACAAATTTCCTCGTGACCTCCAAGGGCGTTTGCGTATCGGTTACGTGAGCAGCGATTTCGGAAATCATCCGACATCCCACTTAATGCAGTCGGTACCGGGGTTACACGACCGAATCAAAGTGGAGATCTTCTGCTACGCTCTAAGTCCAGATGACGGGACGACTTTCCGCTCCAAGATTGCTCGAGAAGCGGAACACTTTATTGACTTGTCTCAGGTACCGTGTAACGGTAAAGCTGCTGATAAAATCTACGGAGACGGTATCCACATACTCGTCAATATGAATGGATATACTAAAGGAGCTAGGAATGAGATATTCGCTTTACGGCCGGCTCCAGTGCAAGTGATGTGGCTCGGATACCCGGGAACGAGTGGAGCTAGCTATATGGACTACTTAGTGACAGACGGTGTAACATCTCCCGTAGAATTGGCAAGTCAGTACAGTGAAAAACTCGCGTATATGCCTCAGACGTATTTCGTTGGAGATCATAAACAAATGTTCCCACATTTGCAAGAGCGCCTCATTCTGAGCGATAAAGTGAAATCGCACAATAACTTGGGCAATCTCGCTGATAATGTTGCAGTTATTAACGCAACAGATTTGTCGCCACTTGTAGAGAATACTGATATAAAAGAAATTAAAGAGATCGTGCGAGCGGCTAGGCCTTTGGAAATATCTTTGAAAGTCGCAGAATTGCCGACGACGACACCCATCGAGACCATGATTGCATCAGGACAAGTTCAGGTAAATAACAAGTATTAAAAAGTTCCTATAATTGTATGTATTTCCTCCAGCGATCATCACAATATGTGAATATATGACCGAAGGTAATAAGCGCATAAAGCCTAGAAAACGTACACTTAATTTAGTTAATAGGTGCTTTGGTTCAGTTTGATGACACATTTTCATTTTGAACTCACCAGTTAGAAAGATACTTATTCTTATTTTTATTTATTTTGGTATTTTTCTCTTCACAGACCTCAGTCAACGGAGTAATACTACAAAACGGGTTAGCAACAACACAGACGAACAACAAGGCAGCGACCGGCGAGGAAGTGCCACAGTCCATAGTAATAACAACGCGTCAACAGTACGGCTTACCCGACGATGCAGTAGTGTATTGCAACTTTAACCAACTGTACAAGATCGATCCCCTAACTCTGCACATGTGGGTGTACATACTGAAACATGTGCCCAATAGTGTACTGTGGTTGTTACGGTTCCCATCTGTGGGAGAACCTAATTTGCAATCGACAGCTCAGCAACTTGGTAAGTCTTTATTTTTATTGCTATTGATAGTGAAAGTATAAATTCTAGTTTAAGTAAGTTAGCAATGTCTTATATTAATTATGCAGTGTTCTATGTAGGTTTTAAACAATTATATTCGAATTAATCGTGATTATTAACTTATTTTACTGTATCTGTGTTATGCATTATCCGAATTATTCGGATATCCGAATTATTCGGATATCCGAATTATCCGGATATCCGAATAATTCTACTACTACTGCTACTACTACTGCTACTGGGGACATGATTATACTTAAATTGCGATTTTACGTAAGACCGAAAATACTTAGAACTCTTAATAATTGAATCCTCAGTGTATGCCAAATAGTACCTCCTACAACTTTTTCTAAATTTTGAAGGTATCCCAATCAGATCTATTCCCATAGGTTTTAAATTTACTAAAGTATTTGTGTTTTTCCAATAACTTTTTCGCTAAGTTATACCATTTTGTGGATTACTCATTATTAATATTTATAGTTGGTATATATTCACATATACCTTATTGTTACCGTTTTATTACCGTTGTATTTATTCACATATACCTTAGCAGGCACTTACGAGTATGTAAAGTCTGACTCTATACTCTAATCACAGATTAATGAAGTAACAGATACGTCTCTTTCTTCAGCGAAGTACGCTATTTTGAGGTCAATAGCCGTGACGCTGAAAATTCATATTGCTTCGCTCTGTACCGGCGAGTCGGCTAGATCAAACGCACCCGCGCCGCTCGCCCTTGAACGCGGCACGTGCGATAGGGTAGCGATAGGGTTGTATGGATTCTGATGTTCTTAGCTGGATACCTGCCTACTTCTAACAATCTACCAATATCTTGCCTACCGCGAGTCTTTCAAGACGCGCTGTCTCCATAGAAAACGCTGTCATGGTCGAACGAAGATTATCTATATATATAAAAATGGATCCCTATTTCCCTTGGTCACGACATCACGCGTGAACGGCTGGACCGATTTCGCTAATTCTTTTTTGTTGTGTTTGTTATTGTCATGAGAAGGTTCTTATGAATGAAAAAATTAAGAAAGTTGCGAGGGTAGGGTAGGTTAGGTAGGGTAGGGTAGGGTAGGGTAGCGTAGGGTAGCGTAGGGTAGCGTAGGGTAAGGTAGGGTAGGGTAGGGGTAGTGGTAGGGTAGGGTAGGTAAGGGTATAGGTTAGTAGGACACCACGCGAACGAAGTCGTGCCGGGCAGCTAGTAAAATATAAATACAAAGACTGAATTTCAATATTTTTGTAAAATTACAAGTATTTGTTTATTCATATTAGGAATAAAATAGCTTATGTAATGATGGATATTTCTTTTCCCTACTCTAAAATCACTGTCAAGATAACATTATTATTGAAAATAATCAAATCGCGTGAATAATTTCAATAATATGCTACTTTTATGAATAAAACAAAACAACGTAATGTAAAAGTAGGTTAAAATTGAATAAAAGTAATTGTGCCATGCGTAATTGCGTACAAGTTCTCACATTGGCTTACGGCGGCCCTCTGTTACTAGCGAAGGAGCCCTGCTCTAATGCCGGTTCGAATTTTCGGAAGGTCGCATGCTGAGAAGTTGCGACTGAGTCTTGTGCTTGAGAGAGAAAATGAGAAGGGACAGGAGGTGGGAGTAGTGCAGGAGTAGTGGGATGGTACCGCTACCTGGCCCTTGTGGAAGTCATTTTATCGCACGCGCAAATTTTTTAAAATCCGTCGAATTATCGAATACTATAATAATTATGTTTAATGTTTGTTAGCTTTTAAAACTAAGCTTAAAGCTATTAATTGTACTGAAATGCAATCTACATTATGCGAAAAACCCGAAATATCCGGGTGGTTGACCAAATCAGGATATTAAAATTTCGGATATCCAGATTGCAAACCCATAATTATATGTGGAAGGCTGATAATTATTTCTTTCCCAACAGGACTACCCCCCGGCCGAATAATATTCTCGAACGTAGCAGCAAAAGAAGAACACGTACGTCGAGGTCAACTAGCGGACGTGTGCCTCGACACTCCTCTCTGCAACGGACACACCACCAGCATGGACATACTGTGGACCGGCACGCCTGTCGTCACGCTGCCTGGAGAGACGCTGGCCTCAAGGTTATTAGCATTGTGTATACACCTGTAGTGTAGTGTAGAGATGGACGTCACGTCCAGTCCAGGTCAACTAGCGGACGTGTGCCTCGACACTCCTCTGCAACGGACACACCACCAGCATGGACATACTGTGTTACTATCATCATCATCAGCTTATAATGTGCCACTGCGGATTGTTGAAGGAGGTGCGGATTGGTGAAGGCGAAGATAGGTTTATACTAGAAATGAAACGGATACCTGTTTGGCCGGATAACGGATATTCGGCCAACCTTGTAGCCGGATATCCGGTGGAACATTGCCGTATGGTGCATCGCAAGAGGCGGGCATGTGTAGGTAGCGCACCATCGATCGGGTGGACTCGGGCGAAATCGTGTCTTTTCGTTCATGAGCGAAGTTAGCAATGGGCTAGTTTCCTGAAAAAGTCTATTTAGTCCGTCATATACATTATCAAAAAATAATAGACACGTATTTTTTTTTTGTCAATTATACAAAAAAATACGAAGATATGGTTTGTTGCAGTTCCGCGTGACGTCACGGTGTGGTACCATAATTTGCCCTATTAATTTTCTAAGTCGTAGAATGATCACTTTTTTATTTGTAAAATGATATAAATAGAGTAGGCATAGGCAATTACCTAACTTTCATATTTCGTATTGTTTTTAATCCGGTATCCGGCCAGATAGGCGCTTGTATCCGGTATCCGGCTGGATAGTAATTTGCCCACTGGATATGCCGGATACCGGATGGTTACCGGATATCCGTTTCATCTCTATACCTGGTAGAAGTGCCAATAATAAGCCAATTAGAGTTGGAAGACTGGGATGTAAGCGGATAGGATGGTTGGTTGCTTTATAGAGGAAATCTATATTCACTTGTAAAAATAGAAATACCCCTGGTGTAGCAAGTGACCATAGGCTACGGAAACCGCTTACTGGTACAAAAAACTGATTTAGTGGTATAAAAAAAAAACATTATAACGAATGCTTGGTGTGCTTACCACCATTGGTCACACCATCTCGGAAAAGTGAAAGTAACACTGATCAATACATTTATAATTATTGTTATTGTTATCGATAACAATATAAAATTCACCTTCATGTGACTTCATATGTATCATAATAATCCTAAATAAACAATGATAAAGTTTGTTTATACACGTGATAGCATAATAACAGCCGGTTTAACATATGTTTGCAGAGTTGCCGCGTCTCAATTGAACACACTCGGATGTCCAGAACTGATCGCCAGGACGAGGCAGGAGTACCAAGACATAGCTGTAAGACTAGGAACTGATAGGGAATAGTAAGTATTCATAAAGCTTATTAAAGGGAACTAAAAATAAAGTTGGATCAAATGTATTAATTTGCTTTTAGTTGTATGTAGCTCAATGTGTTTTGGAATGTCATGTTCGACACCTATAACATAAATTTGATATCCACTTAGGATGTCATTATTTTAGTACAGAACCGAAAAGTATGGTGTATATTAATGGTGGGGTGAGAAGGATAAATTAATATTTCATGCCATGCTCTTTTGGTTTTGAGGGGTCAGTAGGCATAGTTACTTGGTTTGATTCCCACCCGGATGAACATGTATGCTTGTCCTGAGTCTGGATGTAATTTTCTACTACATGATGATAAATCATTGTACCCCATTTTAAAATGAAGGAGTGTGAGATTTGGCATAGAAATAGTTTATATGGAAAAGAAGGAAGATTAAATTTATGTTTATTAAGAGTTACGATTGAATTTCGACCACTGAAGGACCACTAGTCTAAATAATTGTGTATTAAAAAAAACTATTATATAGATATCAGTTCTGGCCAGCGTAGCATGTTCTAAGTTACGGATCAGATAGCTGTGTGCCATGAAATATAATAATATGTTTTACTAATGTGTTTACTTTCTTTACAGCTTAAAAGGAATCCGTGCTAAAGTATGGACAGCACGAATGGAGAGCCCTCTGTTTGACTGCAAAGCTTACGCCACGGGACTAGAGATGCTCTACAACAAGATGTGGGCCCGGTACGCGCGCGGGGACCGGCCCGACCACATACAGGCGGCCGACAAGTAGGCGCCAAGGGGCCGCCACCTCGCTCACTGTGCTCACTGGACGGCTAAGAAACGACGTGGGTGCTAGTGCTACTGATACTGATAGTGATAGTGATAGTGATACTGTTCAACACTGGACACAGTCTATTTATGCAGTAACTCAACATCCATGTGAAAGTGTTTTTTTGAATTAAATAGGTTTGCGTTTGGCCTATGACCCGCCCATAAGGGATGATGAGGAAGTGAAGTGCAATTGGCTGATACTATTAGCTACGTAGCTTGAAATTTTACAAGTGAAATGTAGTTTGTATAGGTTGAAGTAGATATTAGGATACTTTTTGTATCATTATTTGATTTTCTTGTAACATACTATACAGTAATACACTGAATTTGTAATACATGATGTGAGTTACTGCATTTGTTTTTACTGTGATGTTTGCGAATATAATTTAATGTGACGTGTATGTTTGTACCGCTTTCGGATATTGTTGCAGTGATAATGACACTGAATAGTGCAGAACAAACTGCGTGTGATATTAACATTAGGAAGTTACGCTGGAAACTCGTGTGTTTCAACTGGTTTGTATGGGCTGTTATGACTGTTAATCATAAACAATTATATGCTACCACTTAGCATGAAATCATTGCATGTGAAACCTCATGTTATACATCAAATAAAATTCATAGTAAAAAATGTTGGTCCCCATTCAATATTGCAGTGTTTTACTATATGGATTAAGCAATTTTAACCTTTAAAATAATAATTTGAGGAGGATCTAAGACATATTTACTATATGCTAACTATACTTCCTCCAGAATATCCTAGTTGTTGCGTATACATTTGTTTTCTAGTCAATGTAAATTTAAATATAGTATTGCGAATCTTACGTAAATTGGCGATACATGAAAATATATTTTTGAAGCAATAATTTGTGTATAGAAACAGGAAAATGGCCTTGTTGTACAGACTTCTGCAATACTGAACATTGTTAGGAGTAATTGGTTGCAATTTACAGTTCCTAGATTTTCTGTGTTTTTAAGAACTATGCAATATAATGTTTCAATTTATTCTCACAAGCTTTGCCTCTCTTATGACCAAAAATCTATTGCATATTGCTGGTAGCTAATTTAATATTTCATTCAATTCATAGTGGACATTCATATATTTGATAATGGAAATATAAAGGCCTATGTAGTTTCTTGTTACGAGTTGTTTAATAACTAATAAGTTATTTGGATATTGTCACAGAAACATGAATAATGTCACAGAGGCGTAATAATATGGGACAATATTATACTTATGTGAACTGTGATGATTCAAGGAAAGACAATTGTCTTATTTATTTTTATAATATCTGAGTGATGGAAACTAAGTTTTATTATTCTATCTTTTCAGCCCCCTTAGACAAGATGGTTGTCGACAATCGTTATAGTTAGTAAACGTTCAACCTTTGTATGGGATTGACATAAGAGATTGTTAAAAATCACGTGATATTTCGATTTGAAATGTTAATCCATACAAAGGTTGATCGTTTACTAACGATTACGTTTGTCGATAACCATCTTGTCTACTGGCCTATCTTGTATGTATTGTCCTAAAATGAACACGTCTTATATCGTCAGCACTGTGTTGCAATTGCCAAAGTTATGAATAATATGAAAGTTATTAAAACGAATGTTACGAAACCTAGACCATTGTTCTAGAGACCGGACCGTAAGACTGAATATCCGGCATATACGAGCATGAAATATTAACTAGATAATTATTACTTGTTAAAGCTGCCATAGATTCTGTCGGTGACTTATTCTTAGGATATAATTAGTGACTTGTAAAAGTATAATAAATACAATTGGCTATGCTTCTATAAGTAGAGGTTTTAATTAAATATTTAATTCACCCAGCGATCATAAAAGTTAGCGACCTATATTTTAATTTTTATAGTTTTTTTATGTAATAAATGACATAAAATGCTATATATGGTCTTAATTTTTTGATATAATTATTAGCAAAATTTTAATGGATCTCATTATCAAATCGTAGTATCTGAATTTTATGTTTATATATAATTCAGTAGATATTGTTAACATTCAGTAGATGGATCCATTAAAATGAATTAGGATCATATATTATTTTATGGATCTGACATTAACTGAATGAAATGTTTTCCTGATGAAATTGTTTTTGAAGTATGTTAAACCCCATTTTTATTAATTTTAGCTCTGATTATTTAATTTATTTTTATCTATAGTATTAGGTATATGTAAAACTATGGATTAAGTAGTTGCATACACAATGAAAAAAAAAAAACTCAAAACCAACATGAGGGAAACCAGTAATTTAATTGTGGAAGCGAAATTATAATTTATTATATTTGTGGCATCTGAGGACTACAGTGATTTTTTCCTAAAAATAGAATTGTACCGATTTTCTCAACATAATGTCATTAGAATAAGATTTGAATAAGTTTTGTTGTCACTATTTAGTGACTTCCCAAGTTGAATGATTACAATAAATCTGCAGATTAATTGTAAAATGATAATTATGAATAAAAATATTAAATAAATACATTATTGTTTAATTTTTTAAACCTGTCAAAGCGCAGCTATATTTTTTAGGTATTTATTCGATTGTTCCGTACTCAGAAAAGTTGAACTTTCCGAGTTTATTTTCTTATGGTGCGTCTAACCTATACAAACCGAGCACGAGCCGAGCCACTAACGAACAGGATTCGTTCGTTGTACGCGTAGCGTGGACGGACTTGCGAGCCTCGAACGAGCGTTCGGCTTGCGCTCGACTGCGCTCCGCCCGCAATCCGCCCGATTGTTAGTTTTTTCACAAACACGGATTCGCATCGCGCTCGTAACGTCGACACCTGACATCGCGAGCAACGAACGATTTGTATTCGTTCGTGGCTCGGCTCGTGCTCGGTTCGCGTATAGTGAGCGCTAGTCACAAAGAAATTGGACTAAAGCAGGCTAGTCATTATTCTATGGGCACGAGTCATGAGCACAGATTGACACCTGCACAGTAGTTAATTTTCGGTCTGTTTGGCGGAATGAAGCAGGGGGGAGCGCCGAATTGCACACGATTGTTCATTAATCGATAATCCGTTACTAAAGCTTTTTCGCGGGCGGGTAGGTGAAAATAACACACCCATTTTGAAATCACTAAACTTAAATTTTTAATTAAAATAGTATAAACAGTTATTACAGTTAAATTTTTTATGTCAAATTATAGCTTAAGATATCCTACTTGCCGGTTAGTGTTATCTCTATAGGACTACATTCTTCTTGCATCATCACTGCGCTTATCTTGCATCATCACTGCACTTCACTTTATTATGGAGGATATCAAGGAGTCAGTATCCCAAATGCAACACCTCTTCACGAAGCAGATGGAAGACTTTCAGGCGCAGCTACAGAAGTCTTCAGCCCCTGCCACCATCTCATCCTTGACGACAGAGTTTGCATCCTTCAAAACTTTTGTCCTGGCTGCACTTCAGACCCTCCAAAATCAGGTGCAGTTTACCTCACGCAGCCAGGACAACATGGAAATGGTCCCGGAGCTGTAATGCACGCTCACCTCCCAATACGTATCCACGCATCTACCCAATGCTGGGTTGCCGGCTAATCTAGCCGGTAGTCCTCTACTTTCTATCCAGGAAAGTTCCGGTGATGCAGTTGCAGAAATGAATGCTTCTGTCGCTAATTACATAAATATTTAGCCAAAAATATGGCTACGAAGGTAAAAAATAATAAAATTTACCGCTCATGCTGATAAATCCACCTTAACTATTAACGGACTTGGGGAAATTTAATGGAAGTTAATGACTACGTTTACTTTTTTTTTCGAAGTGTTAACTTCGTATTAACGAGTTAGTGCCTAGCTATGCCTAGAAGCGCTCGTGATATAGCATGATAAGCCGTTTTTAATCGATCGGCAGGTTAAGCTACCACCGTTGTGGTCGGTACCTGGATGGGTGACCACCTAGTGGTATTGCAAATCGAGCGTTCCCGTGCTTCGGAAGGCACGTAAAGCCGTTGGTCCCGGTTATCACTTAATTGTGATAGTCGTTAAGCTAGTTGGAGGCCTTCTATGCGGCTTGAAAACTCCAACAGTAGGTTGACCACTAGCCTACCTCCACCGATCCTCAGTGGGCACGCGTGGTGGAGTTTCTGCCCATTCCCTTTCACCCTGATTTGTGAAAGGAGGCCTGTGCTCAACAGGGGGACATTATAGGCTGATGATGATGATGATGATGCCTATAGGCTACCTAGGATGTTGAGTAGGTATCTAGCAAAGTAGGTACCTACCTAAATACGGACTCGGTACTGTAGCACTATTTGACGGTCGTAGCTGGCAAACCTATTGTAAATGGGTAAGCTGTACGGCCATAATGATGATTCCATTTCGAAAAAGTGGACCAAGAAAATCGGTATCTAATTAAGTCGTGTCGCATAATATCAAACTGGAGCCTGGCGGGCCTCCAAAACACCCTTATAACTTTAAAACTACAAACCAACACATTCTGTCAGGTATTGGCGACCAATTTCGACAATTCCTGGGAGCAAATGAATTTTTGCGAGGCGTTGGAATTTTTGCTGAGTTAGCTGCCACGACGGGCCGGTCCTAGCAGGGCTACCAAAACACCCTTACAACCCTTAAGCCTACATCCTTAAGCCTGGGACCAATATTTAGCGAATTTGCGATTTTCTATGTTCTACGACCTTCATGTACCCACTATGTGCTCACACTTGTTGATTGTAGGTATAATTGTCGAACGGAGCAAGGCACAATAGGCATCCCACAATGGTATTTGGCAGACCGGCTCAAATATCTCCATAAGATCCCGACGTCACGAAAATCCGCGTCAGCATTAGCAAATGTACTCTTATCATGGGAAAGCGATATATAAAATCGTCGACTAAAGTCGCAAGCTAGTTGGTCAAATGTTTAAAAAAATATTAGGTAACGCAAACGTAATAGACTAGTCAAAATAAATTCGCTCGAGAAAAACAATCGCATCGGTCCCCTCGTGTATAACAAGCAGGATATTCGTGACGAATTAACAAAGGGGAACGCGACTTACGGGACTCCTACCGAACCTATTGCAGCGTGCTACACAGGAATAAATTATGTTCCTAATATCTTGTTAGTAGTAGTTGGACCAATCGTAAAATAGAAGATGCTGTGCGTACCTAACCTAGATTACCACGAGAATGATACTTGTGTTGCGGGGACATTAATGGAAGCAAGGACGGAAAAAAGAAAAAAGCCGGCCAAGTGCGATTCGAACTCGCCCATGAAGGGTTCCGTAAAGACGTTCCTTGTAGATATCCCCTTAATTTTTGAATATTAATTCATTTTTATTATTTGTTGTTATAGCGGCAATAGAAAAAAACATTCTGTGAAAATTTCAAGTGTCTACCTATTACTGTTCATGAGATACAGCCCAATGACAGACAGACGGATGGGCGGATAGATAGGTAGGCTTCGAAAATAGGATCCTATTGGCACCCTTTGGATACGGAACACAAAAATTTGGGGCTCTTTACTCAAGAGGCTCTAAATTCATGCTTCAGAAAGAAGAAAACATAAGTAAGTAAATTTTAAACTTTAAAATTTTAATAAAACTTTCTATTCTTCTGTTCTTACCACGAAAGGTGCTAATGTGATGAATTATGTTGAATTATTGTAGGTAATTATGTTTTCGTTAAACCACATTAATGAAAACAGAGTCGCGTAACGGTTTCCGTTTTGGTACAAAAGTCAAAACTACGAGGGTTACTTATTATGCGGCAATAGAAATGCTTTTGCGGCTGCCGAGTGGCGGCCTGTTCCCTCCTTGGCGGCGCATTCATGGCATTTCATTGTACGCGGCAGTCGCGGCTCCGCCACCGCGGGGGGATCTCGCGCTTGCCTGCCGAGAGCCGAGCCATGCCGCGCACCATACATACCGCTCTATTTACTACTTCGTTCATAATCGCCGTTATCGAATCGTTTACGCACAGTACTCGGGTCCACAACAGCTGAACATGACCGCGCGTGACCTACGAACTCCACTTTCATTCATCAAAACTCTATTTTGACAAGTGATGAAGATGAAATGGACACAGTGCCGTTTAAAATGATAATTAACGCGATATTCTTTTGTTTAGTGATGGGCGCGGCGCTTACGGAAGCGCCTGACGATGCTAATGCTTGTTACCGTGTGTCCAGTGGGAATGGTTCGGTGGAGTGCAATGTTCGGTCGCTGTCGTCGGACAGGGACGTGGTCGGTTCGATGCACTCAGACGGAGCGGAGCGCCTCGCGATCCGGTGCAGCCCGCTTCTTCTTGAGAGCACGCTGCGGGACCATCACTTCGGAAGAATGCAAGGTTTGGCGGAGATATCTATAAGCGACTGCAAAATACTCCGACTGCCCGGTAACGCGTTCGAAGGCTTACGCGGTCTGAAGACTTTGAGGATACGCACCATGAATAGCGAATGGAGCAACAATAAAGAACTTGAGCTGTCTTTAGGCGCCTTCAACGGCCTGAGAGAACTTCACACTCTAGACTTGGGCTTCAATAATATTCGAAAGATTCCGTCGGATTTGTTCTGTGCCCTGGAAAATATAATTTCTCTCAACTTAACGCATAACAAAATCAAATTCGTCGACGAGTTGGGCTTTGGTCACAAATGTGGCTCTACATTACAAACGATTGACTTGAGTCGTAATGACATAATGTCGCTGCCTGCCGACTCTGAAATATTGCATCTGCGAAGACTGACACAGTTATTTCTGCAAAATAATAAAATAAGCGAACTGCCGCGCGATGTTTTCAACGATTTGCTTTCATTAAAAGTTGTAAACCTTTCCGATAATGCCATAAATTATTTACCAGAGGGATTGTTTCATAATACGCGAGAAATTCGTGAAATTTACATGCAGAATAATGAGCTGGAAACTTTACCCAAGAGAATATTTAATCGGTTGGAACAATTGCTCGTTTTAGATCTTTCGGCGAATAAATTGAGGAGCGACCATATAGAAGATGAAACGTTCGGTGGTCTAATAAGATTAATTGTGCTCGACCTGTCGCATAACGCGGTCGTACGAATCGCTCGCAACATGTTTAAAGACTTGTTTTTTTTACAAATTTTGAACCTAAACAATAACACCATAGGGTTTATTGAGGACAATGCTTTTTCTCCTCTGTTCAATTTACATACCTTGAATTTGGGACAGAACAAGCTACACGCAATCGAAGATCATGTATTTAACGGTTTGTTCATATTGAATAAACTGAATTTAAATAATAACTTGTTATCTTATGTTAGTGACGATGCATTTAGAAATTGTTCTGATTTAAAAGAATTAGATTTAAGTTCTAATAAGTTAACGAAGATACCAGATGCAATTTTGCAATTACCGTTCTTGAAATCGTTAGATTTAGGTGAGAATTTATTGACGGAGATAACTAATAGTTCATTTCTAAATCTATCACAATTGACCGGGTTGCGTTTAATCGACAATCAAATAGGAAACCTTACAGCGGGAATGTTCTGGGGCTTGCCGAGCCTGCAAGTGCTCAATTTGGCGAAAAATAAAGTACAGTCGATTGAGACCGAAACCTTTCAAAAGAACACGCAATTGGAAGCCGTTCGTTTGGACGGAAACTTTATTTCTGATATTAATGGTGTGTTTGTGGCTTTGACAAAATTGTTATGGTTGAATCTGTCCGAGAATCATTTGGTGTGGTTCGATTACGCTTTCATTCCGGGAAGTTTGAAATGGCTAGATATACATGCTAACTTTATTGAAATTCTTGGAAATTATTATAAAATTCAAACAGAGTTGCATGTCAAAACGTTAGACGCGAGTCATAATCGTTTAGTGTCTCTTTCTACAATGTCCATACCTAATAGTGTAGAATTATTGTTTATAAACAACAATTTTATATCGAACATAGAGACGGATACGTTTTTCGATAAGAGAAATTTGACGCGTGTCGATATGTATGCCAATGATATCGAAAGCTTAGACATAAATAGTTTGCGTGTTTCGAGAGTTGCTGATGATCGAGCGCTGCCAGAGTTCTACATTAGTGGCAATCCCTTCCATTGCGATTGCACAATGAAGTGGCTTTTACTAATTAACTCCATTACTTCGAGAGATTACCCACGTGTGATGGACTTAGAAAATGTTATTTGTAAGGAATCCTATGTTCGCGGTGTTAAATACTTACCGGTTAGTTCATTGCATATTAAAGATTTTTTGTGTAAATACGAGAGTTATTGCCCAGAGGACTGTCATTGTTGCGATTTCAATAACTGTAACTGCAAAACTTTTTGCCCCAGAAACTGTTCATGTTATCACGACTCTACAAAGAGCACGAGTGTTATAGATTGTTCTGTGAAACAATTAAAACTTGTTCCTCAAAATTTTCCTATAGAAGCCACTCATATTTATTTAGATGGAAATGTTTATAGTGAACTTAACGAGACTGTTTTTGATTCAATGCATAAAGCTGTTGTTATATACCTAAACTCGAGTAATATTCTTACGATCGGCAACAATACCTTTAATAGACTTACTGATTTAAAAATATTACATTTAGATAACAACAAACTCAAACAATTACGGGGTCTCGAGTTTTCAAAGCTGAGCAACTTAAAAGAACTGTATCTTCAAAGTAATTTAATTGAGTATATTTCAAACGAAACTTTTTCTCTTTTGGGGGCCCTTGAAGTTTTACGCTTGGATGGAAACAGACTCGTGAATTACGGTCTGTGGCATTTGGACAATAACAAAAAGTTACAATCGTTGTACATCGGCGGTAATAATTGGTCTTGTGATTGTAAATATTTACAAGGTTTCTTAACTTATGTATCTCAGAATGTTGATAAGGTTATCGATATTCATAGCTTGTGGTGTGTCAATGAAAAGATGAACCCAGCGAAGAAGCAATTGAATTTAAATGTGACCGTTTGCAGTGAAATAAGCGATAGTTCAATGATAAGCGCCTTCTTCGTGTCCAACAACCTGCCGTTACTGGCGTCGGCTCTCACTGGGTTCATGCTTATTTTATTAATATTAGCTTTAGTATTTACATTTAGATACGCTTGTAGAATGTGGTTATATTCAAATTGTGGCATCAAGCTCTCTCCTCTAGCGGGTGCCTTTAAGGATGCCGATAAGCTTTACGACGCTTATATTTGTTATAGCCCCAAAGACGAGGAGTTTGTTGTCGAGTCATTAGCTCGAGAGCTCGAGAACGGATATCCATCCTATCATCTCTGTCTTCATTATAGAGATGTGCCGCAGTTTGAGGCTACGTACGCCCAATTCCCGGATTTAGTGGTCGAAGCCACGGAGGCTTCGAGGCGAATTATAGTAGTTTTAACGAAGAACTTTATATCGACAGAGTGGTCGCAGGTAGAGTTTCGACAAGCTCTACAGAAAGCGCTCAGAAATAATCCACATAAATTAATAATAGTGACAGTAGGGCTCATCTCCCGGGATCCGGAGTTGAAGTCATATTTCAAAACGGGTTTGGAGATAACGTGGAAAGAGAAACGTTTTTGGGAAAGGTTACGTTACGCGATGCCGTTATCTAAGCGGCACGGTCAGAAGTTGAAGAGACTTAATTATGGAAGGAATTCTAATACGTACACCATGGACGCGTCAGTTTTAAACAGTACGTGTCAAACCCTGTGTGGGAAGTCTGCAAACTCGGCAGAGCGGTCGCCGTGCGATCGCCCTTTGTCCGAGCACATCTATTCGACAATAGATTCGGATTACTCGTCCACTGATTTCCAAGGACGGCACCACCAGCCGCAATCTGTGGTTTTACAGCACACTGTACAAACGTACCTGGTATAAAGAACCTCAGTAGTTAAACATTAACTCATCGATCTCTCCACACATTGATTTGTAAGCCTTAGGCTATCGCTACAAAACTTGTTTTGTTATTGACGAAAATCGTCCGATTGTTGTAAATAGTAATAGATGTTTATAACCTATTTCTAATAGCGTAACTTTTGTACAATAATGATACCAAATTTTCGCATTTGAAAGGATTATGCTTCTTCGTATTTATTACTTTTTTAAATGAAAAAATGTTTTAAGTATTAATTGGAAAGACTGTAAATTATTGTGTAGTATTAAATTCGATTGGCTGATGTTTGTATATTGCATTAAAGAAGTTTATAATACGATGTATGAATATGATTTGATGTCCTATTTCTAACCTGATCCGTGCATTATGGTGAATAAAGTTGTAAAAATGTTGCGAGAGTAATAACATTAAAATACATGTTTTATTCTGTTTCCAATTCAGTTTTTTACGAGCCGGGCTGGAGACGGAGCAGCTGGTTCATGTAAACAGAATAAAAATGAGTGGAAACATGGCCGACATCCACGCTTTCAATAGGTACCTAGGTATACAATAAGCCTCACTCGCTTGCACTCGCTTTGAAATACTCATTTTCAAAGGCTTTTTTCTCAATTTTCTCTGTCGGGAAACCTGATATAGCATTTACCGTCTTGTTTTATTATAATCTAGTTATACTCTACATTTTTCAATGGAAGTGATATTTTACTAAGTGTAATAAAGAAGAAGATTGAAATATAACAAACACTGTTATATCCACATGTTATGAAAAGCACATGTTAATGTTGGGGAAAATACATAATAACTAAACTTTATGAATGCGTACGTAGAGGCGGAAAATACGAAGTTATGTAACGGTGTAATCTAGTGGCCGATAAATTACACGCAGAATGTCTCCCGTAAGATAGCTGCTGCAAAACCTGTATCGATCTCATGTTTTTTCCCTGAAGCTACAAAAAGGCCATTCCGCTTGTTTTTTATACAGTTGTTACATCAATTTTCTGTAAGTTTTTCTAAAGTTAGTCAATGACGTACTTAGGTAGGTAATTAGGTATTACAGGTTGATAACAGCTCGGATTTTACAACCAATTTTTCGATTTCCTATGTCTCGTTCAATTCCATAAAACATTCTATATCGATTCTTATATGCATGAAATTGATCGTGTTAGTATGAATAAATTGTCCAAACTGGCGCATAAAACATTTTAGATGATGTGTTTTGCTTTCATTGAAATTTAAATTCGGACGGAGATGTTTACAATTTTAATAGTTTATTTCTAAATTACCTATGTATTGCCTATGTGGTACACACGGCTACAGATCAAGCTATATACATTTCTAGTGTAAGCTGACCTCCCATTGTATAAAAATCCAATGCTTGATCTGTAGCCGTGTGTACCTAATATAATGAACCTATACATGATTTAGCCGCCTCTATAGGCTGCTTTTGTCACGCGTGGTTTAATAATCATGTGTTAGATATTACTTAGCCTTAGTGCTTTATATGTTTCAAGTTATCAAGATTCAGAATGCACCAAACATTATTATTAAAAAAATCTTCGTCGTATTGTAACCTGAAAATAGAGTATTTTATTCGCTGTTTCAATCCATTTAAAATATTTGTGTCATCAAATTTCTATTAGACCAGAAATGTCCCACTTTTTTGTTTTGCACTCGGCGTGGCTCTCATACTAATGAGCATTTTTATTTTACCGTCCGATGGTATAATGGTGGGGCTCATAATGTTTGTTTTCTGAATGTAACGTCACCGTCGTGTGATGCATCGTATTTTAAATTGAGTTAAATGAATCAGCCAAGTGTGCATCGGATACGTGTGTACATATATTTTAAGCGCGTGGTTTGTTTGCATCAGTTTACGAAGTATTCCCTTTTCAGCACCGATCCATATTTTGGGTAGGTGCACAAATGGGGACAAAAATTTAATTCGAAATCATCCCCTTTTGAGCACCGACAGTTTTGTAGCTACTAGTGTTGTTGTGTTTAATAAATTCTCGAATAATTCGAGAATGTATGGGATGTTGCTGCCTTTGCTTTTATATGACTCATCTTCGAACATAAAAAGTAGATTGAACATTATTCAATAAAACCTCATTCCGTTGACTTTTGAAAAATGTATCTACTAAAATATGGCCTAACTATATTTCTTGAAAATGGCCTAAACATATGCAGACTCTTAGATCTGACGATGGTTAGGACAATAGCCTCTGAATTGCCACAAATGCGCTCAAATGTACAAATGGTTGGATAATGATCAGAACCAAACTGGGTTCTCTTTTTGTTACAAAATATCGCTTGCAAGTCTTTATCTTAATAACTAAACAACTATACAGGTCTACTTCCCACTGCCAGTGTATGCAGGTGATCTCTACTTGCAAGGTATTTACCAGTTAAGAAATGTTCATTGTTTTGTAATACCCATGGCGTCTCGAACATTACAATCTACCCACGCTTCTGGGTCAAGTGTTTATCACTTTAGTACTGATCCATACTAATACAAATATTAACTAACTGCGTAGGAGTACACGGGAAAGATGAGGTTCGTAATACGATTGCAAAGAATACTATTACACGATTTATTTCAGAACTTGCCTCAACTAAGCACTTATGGCGGTCTATTCTGTAAATATAACTATTTACGTTCATATCTATAGCACTCTATAGGTTTCCAGACTCATTCATCTCTGTTTAAGTAAGAGGCATCAAGAAATATGAATAAAATTGTTGTGTATTTAATTTAGGTAATTAATGAATGCTCTTAGCAATATATAGGTCTTTTAATCTAGAAGGATGATGACTGCTAGCATAATCTGCTCGATTCTTCACTAATGAGAATACCTATAAGCATCACAGTCATTTATTTTATCGCATTATTTGATAGCCCAAACGCCTGCATAGGAATCAGAGGGTTGAGTGTAAGGCCTCATATACAGTTCAGTATCAGTGTTTTCAGGCAATGAAAAACTGCTTTTAATATGTACAAAATACAATCTATATTTGCAAAATACAATCTATATATAGAAAATTTCCTTAAGCCTGCCGCTGCTTCCGAGTATGATGATGATGATGATCAACGGAATCATGTCAAAGTCAAAATAGGCACAAATGAAGGTCAATGCTACTTAAGTTACCACCTTCGTATGTCGGGTTCGTATATCCAAAAAAACTAAGCTTATAGTGTCAGTTAACAGTAAGTACAAAAGTGTTCTGTGAAATCCCATTTAAGGTTAACAGAACCGTTGATCGAGACATCGATTTCTTCCATTCGTCAGGCACGCCATTTATGGAGTAAGGACGGAAATCAACGGGATAGGTACTAAGCACACTGGCACATCTAACATCTCATATAGGTAAGGATTACAAGATCGGATCGACTTCGGAGAAATCACTCAGTCGAATATTGCCGAATGAATGCGATTTCCAGATCGTGATTTCATCTCAAAGTTTCATAGGTAGACTATATAATATTTGTGTGTTCAGTAAGTTGGTACCTACATATTGTAGTTGTTTTAACCTTATTTAGTATCTATGTCTCTTTCTAACAAAGAACATAAGAAAAGGATGTAAGAAATTTAATCCTGTCATATTAGTCTTATTGTTTATTTTTGACATCTTTAAATGATTTCTATCCTTTTCATATCCTCATTCCTAAGAATGTGATTAAAACTACAGTGCAACAGAATCATCATCATTAGTTAATCAAAGGTTTTTAAACATGATAGAAATAACTATATATTTTACACTGGGCTTAGTGGAAAAAGCCTACCTACAACCGATAGATAAAGTAGATAGAATACATAATAGTGAAATACGTTCGATAAGAACGTGACTCAAGTAGGTATAATATTTTAGCATTAGTTATTCTGTGGTAAGGCATAAGTAGAATTTATCTGCTACGTCGTAGACCTCGTAGCATAATTTTGTATAAATAAAATCTACATGAATACTATTTTGTATCTATGTGATAATCATAGCAATCTTTTTTTTAATCTCATGCTCACAAGCTAGCACACTAACAGCCCGCCTGATGGTAAGCGGTTACCGCAGCGTATATATCTGCAAACATTTAAGTTGTAAAGTCGTTTACTTCGATTTACTTTAAAGAATAAACCTTCGTAGTACTATTATTCAAATCATTACCATAAATAGAATACCAGCTATTCATGGTTCGCTGACTATCCATTATAATCCATTTACGATATTTTTTTATTTACGCCGGCATATTGAATTAAACGCAGGCCGGATGTTGAGGCCGCTTCCCTAAATTACATCACCATTATGGGCGGACTTGCAAATCATTGTCAAGTTTGAGTAAAGGCGATAGTTTAACCTGTGTGGGAGTAGAATATCGCAAGATTTGCAATATCTACTTTTTACAAACTAGTGGTTACGCAGAGGTCGAAATTCGACAATATTCGTAATACATGAAAAAAAAAGATAGTTTTCAGCACTCCATCTCCATATAAACTATTACAATGCCAAATCTCACACTCCGCGCGTGAAATATGCTTAAAAAGGGACAAAGTTGTCTCTTCACGTATTAATATAATTACATTATATTTATACAATTTACACTATACTCGTACCCTCTTATTGATAAATAAGGTGTAAGTCAAGTATAGTAATACCTAGGTTTTAAATATATCTGTCACTTTCTAATGTCTTATAACAAAAAGGGCTGGGGCTATCTTAATACCTGGGTGCTACAAGACTGACTTACACCTTATTTATTAATAAGACGGGTAGAGTCGTACGAGTTTTTACTTCAAAAATCACGAATATGTAGCAGTCGCCGTAGCCAAGGGCTGAATACTTGGCACGTTTTGGAGCTCTCCGCTTTCGATACCGCTGCACCAGATGCCCTGGAGGTGGACTGGAGTTGTGACGTCGCATCCTACACCTTAGGATTTCCTGAAAATATATTTATCATAATTTATTATACAGGATATTTATTAGTTATAAACTCTTGAATGTAAAGTTTGGCAAGCAGATAGCCTATCTGGCATTGCCAACGTACGCTACTTTTTTGGAACCGTGGGCGAAACTGGTAACTTGCATTATTTACTCAATTTTACAGTTCAATTTTGAATTTAAAGCGATCTATTCATAAGATGATTGCCCTCTTAGCATACAGATATTCAATAACCTTGCTATATTGTATGGGGTAGTAATATTAGGGTTGCATATTGTGTCAACATAATATCTTTGGTAGGTATGGTTGGCTGCCTTTAAAATATATATTTTTATACAACTCTATCACGCTTCATTTAAATAGGTATACAAAACGTAATGTAGATATCAAAATGTACAAAAAAAAGTAAGAGATTAATTTTGGAAAAGTTTGTCTACTATGGTACAGTATGAGGCACTAATGGTGAGCACAGATAGGCAGTAGTGGGGGCAAGCGAGCGCATGTACACTTTTGGCCAAATCACAGTAGCCAAATGACACGCAAGAATCCAATAGACGATGAGCATCGACTGACGAACTAATCGTGTGCAGCTCGGCGCTTCTTCATTCCGCCAAATATACCGAAAATTATCTACTGCGCAGGTGTCAATCTGTGCTCAGGACTCGTGCCCCTTACTATAAGTGCTGAACTTTCCGATGCGGGTAAGAATTAGAGAGACTAAGAAGACTAGAGAGGAACAGTCTCTAAGAGCAACTGATACGGAACACACTCGCAGATCCTAAGCGACGGTAGTAACGCGAGGGAATTAACACTCAAATTCATATTTACTTGAAACGATTACATTGAGAAATATTAAATTATTTGGAACCTGGGGGCCTACCACAAGCTCTTAAAACAAGGTTAAAATAACCTTATTTGTCTTTTGTCCCTCTTTGACATCCGGCGTCAAAACAAGACAAAACACAAATAAGGTTATTTTAACCTTGTTTTAAGAGCTTGTGGTAGGCCCCCTGAAAGTGTTTGCACAAAATTCCACACCTAAGGCAAAGTAAATTTGTTTTATTAAAAAAAACGCTCAAATGTTTTTTCTATCTACTAAAGCCAGCCCTAGACTTTTATCAAGTACCTAAGTCAATAACTGTTAAACTTGATTACCAAGTTGATATTTGACGGTCCCCATGTGACGCTGTAAACTAATTGTCGCCGAGTTAAAATTTTAAGCGTGACTTACCCCTTGCAGGGGTCTATTAAATTTATTGCTTGTAAAACGAGTAGCTAATTTAGACTTTCATTTTATTGTGTTAAGCTTTAACTAGTTTAGGCGCAAAGTGGCGCCGCGGGTGCGACTTCGTGCGAGTGGGTAAGTTCAGAAATAAACCTTATTCATAGAGCAATAAGAATGAATAGGAATATTTACGAGCGCTTGCTATGTAGACTTTTTATTAGCCATACGTATTTAGTAATAAAACAGTGGGGTGTATTGTGTATTTTTACAACCAACACCCTAAATGGAAATCCCTTGGTGACGATTCATATTGTTTGAGTACTTTTGGGTAAATTATGTTTTTATATAGAGAGTAGGTATTACATAGTACTGAATCATGAAACGTGTAGAGGTGAACTTTCACCTCATCATCTCAGTACTCATCATCATATTATAGGAAAAATTCTCTGCTTTTCCATACTTTTGGTACTGTTACGCGATTCGACAACTAGGTGCATTCAGGTGTCATAAATGCTCCTCAGTATATCATCATTGTTATAATGAAGAAATTAGCAAAGCAAAATTGCAATCTTTGAGATCTTTTCCTCAGGGCTTAGACTGATGGGAAGCTTCCCTTTATACCCAATCTTCGATCATCAAAGAATTTCATCGAATCTCCGTCAAAGCACATCAGGAAGTCATAATTGTAAAGAAAAAAGAAAAACAAGGAATAAAAATGCAAGTTATTACGATACTCGTTTTAGGTGAACGAACATTGAACAAAGAAGCGCCGGCATATTGTCGACGCTCATTTTTCTTGATTTTCACGAATCTTTGGCTTACACACGGATGCGTGTGGTAGTTATATAAAATTGTATAGGTATATGAGCGGTTCGTATCGAAAGAACAGTCAGCTCTTATATAAAAATGTTGACGATGTAATTTGAATAGGTAGTAGAAAAACCAACTATATATATAGGTGTAAACTATTTAGAATAAATTTAGGTTAAAAGTGCAACAAATAATAGTACGATATTTAAAAATTTCAACAAAAAAGTAAAAGTTTTTCGAAATAATAAAATAAATAATAAAAATAATAATAATAAAATAAATAATAAAATAGAGGGTTCTCTTATTTGTTTAGAAAATCGATGGAGTAGGTACAAAGTATGGCTTTGTTTTTTCATATAACTATTGCATGAGCCCAAAGACTTAGTTTCTTACCATAAGTCCATGGGAGTATCTGTGCGACGGCCGCGAAACAGCCAAGCCATAGTTTTTGACTTCATAGCATATCATCATCATCAGCCTATAATGTCCCGCTGTTGAGCACAGGCCTCCCCTTTCACAAATGCGGGTGAAAGGGACTGGGCGATATTCCACCACGCGTGCCCACTGCGGATTGGTGGTGGTAGGCTAGTGGTCAACCTACTGTTGGAATTTTACAAGCCGCCTAGGAGGCATCCGACTAGCTTAACGACTAACCGGGACCAACGGTTTAACGTGCCTTCCGAAACACGGAAATGCTCGATTTGAAATACCACTAGGCGGTCACCCATCCAGGTACCGACCACGACAGACGTAGCTTAACTTTGCCGTCGATTAAGAACGGCTAATCATGCTACACCACGAGCGCTTCATAGCATATACTCCATCGATATTCTAAACAAATGGTTTGTAGAGTCATGCCTGGTAGAGTTAGGCGGTTGGTTGTTAATGAGATCTGATAACTTTTTTTTTACAGCGAAAGCGTTATGAGCTTAAGAGTCTTGACATCCCATTTTACATTAAATGTTTTTGGTGGGTGGGATTTTATTTTTTATATAATTGAAGAGCTCACTTTCATCATTAGAATAAACTATAAATTATGACTGAATCATCATAAAAATGCTAATCGGAAAGATCCATATTATTAATCTCTGAGATATTCTCAACGAAAATCCATTGTTGGTAAACGGTCCTCACATTTTAAATACGCAACTACGTCCAGCGTCTACACTATAATGAAGGAAAACTTAACTTCTAAGGGTTTTCCAGTGTTGAGACATTATTAAAACTTGTGGAAAACATTGATCACTACTTTCTCGCAACTCTGCTTTATATCATGTCTTCGTTGCATTAAACGAGGGAATATAAACTATTATGTAGTAGAGTAACTCTGTATGTGCTATATGTATGATGGACGCTAGGCGCAGTCAACCATGTTTAATGCAGCATGCAAAGCGATCACCGCTGTGCAGAATATTTATTACTTTGAATAATCCTAATAAATGCAATAAAAAAAATGCTTTGTAAATTACTGTCCTAGTTCTAGTGTGTCTAAGACGTAAGAAAATATATTCTACTTCGGCATTACTTTAAAACCTATTATTTTTAAATTATGTAAGTATTTATAATGATTACTAGAATATTTATACAAAACGTTATAATTTTATTTAAGTTTGCAGAAAAAGTACACAAAAAAGAAAACAATTAATATTTTCGGTAAAGACAACACGTGTCATGATTCGTATCACATAATGACAGCAGGCGCACGCGCAATCCACGAGCCAATCTTATTGTTTGCATCGTATGCGTATATTATTGCTAACCTTTCGAAGAATTGTCACAATGAGAACGTATTTTGAATAAAAAATTAAGAATATAAAAAAGTTTATTTCGAAGAAGTTCCTATCTACTATAGTATAGAAGTATAATAGTTGTGGGTTGAAAAGGCAATTTATAAGGCGAAACTGTTTAATCAATAGAATATCGAATGCTCTTTGTAATAATAATACAATTTCACTTCAATTTGGTTTTATTCATATCACATAGCATAGACACCATAATCATCCAGGGTACTAAGAAGTGGAAGAGTCGTAAAGTTCCTGTAGGAAAAGAGCCTTAAAAAAGCCTTAAAAATATAACGTTAACTGAACATGTAGGTACATAATCAACCTTTTCTTAATTATTCTAAAATCCCAACTGTCTCGTATTAAACATTAAAGGCATCAATTACCTACTTGTTCTCGTAATTATTTTCTGTAATATCATTACATGGAAGTCATATCTTATAAAGGATTTCATGCAATCGTTGTTTTTTCTCCAACTCGGTCACGTAGTCACTAATGGGCGGGATGCTGTACTATCAGATGACCATGTGGCTCTGTCATATTAAATTAAACATCAGATACAGGTAGTTGGGTAATGTCCTGGTGATGTTTTGTAAGGTTTAAATTCGATACACATCTAACTAGACAGTTCTGGAGATGAGATTACCTAGTCTTTACCTAGAATTTAATTACTTTAAAACTATGTTTTAGCAGTGGTTCAAAAGAAACGAAATCTTCTGGCAACATACCAGTCCAATGGTCAGACACAGTCACAGACATATATAAAATGGTGAATGACAATTTACACTAAAGAAGGAGTTTTATGTTTTAACGTCGCAGAAATTATCCGTTGTCCATTATGTTTGTCTTAAACAGCACTTAAATACTTAAGCTGTTTATTCTATACAGTAAACAGTGTTGTATTCCTACATGTTCCAAATGTTGTACAACATTTTGGCACGTGCCAGCCCCGCGGCTTTATTGCCACCGTGAAGACATTGTGAGTCGCACCGCGTCCTACGATACTAACATTCGATACTGTATTCGAATGATAATAATCGGTATATTGTGTGACACGAATATATCGACATTCACTTAGTAGCTTTGGCATTTAACTAAAACCGTTAGTGTTATTGTACGATGCTAATTCGTTACGTAATCGATTGAATACAATCGATTGATAGACAGGTTAGATGCACTATTCATGAAAATTTGATATTCCTTACCTACTTTATTAAACAGACATTAACCTGAGCAAAAATGGCTTCTGGTTAGTGACATGATAAGTTATTGCAATGGATGGAATGTATTATATAAGTCATTAACATCAAATATTAATGTTACAGGCTATAAGGTGTTTTTTTGGTCGAAGCTGTTTGATTATTGTACCTATATGACTTTACAGTGCGGCCGCCGAGAGAATGCGTTTCTGACACCTGTTAATATTGGCCATATTACGGAGCGGCTAATCTGATCATGATATGACTTCCCATGGCAATAGAATTAGCCGTTTCTGAGAATACCCCAATATTAACAGGCGTCAGAAAGGCATACTCTCGGCGGCAGCACTGTATTCCTAATAATTTTGCTTTGGTACTTACTAATGGGCTAATGGTAACTGGTGACTGTTGCCAATAAACATAAGCAACTTCAACTTGAGCCATCCAGGCGGGTACGACACCCTACCACCGTGCAAAATGGGATTCTTTTTTTTTAAATTAAATGTGCCTGATTGGCCTCTGACCCGCCCATAAGGGACGAAGACGAAGCCAAAGATGGAACACGTTTGCCCAGATGGAACCTATTCACTCTGGCCTTGAAAGTCCTTAGATTGAATGTGTCAGGAAACACAGACACCGGAAGCAAGTTCCACTCCCTTGCTGTCCGCATTATGAATGAGGATGCAAAACGCTGTGTCCGTATTTTCGGTTCAGTTTTATTCTATAGTCTATGTCAGGTTCTAATATGTTGCTATTTTGTTGCATTGCTAGTTGTATATTCTAGCAGAAACTCGTAACATAATGCAGCACTATTATTCCATCATCATCAGCCCATATTGTCCAACTGATGAACACGGGCCTCCTTTCACAAATTAGGGTGAAAGGCGATCGGCAGATACCCACAATGGAGGTTGGCTAGTGGTCAACCTACCTACTGTTGGAGTTTTCAAGCTGTCAAGGAAGCCTCCAACTAGCAGCCAGGACCAACGGCTTTACGTGCCCTCCGAAGCACGGAAGTTGAATTTATTTTCCATACATAAGTAACATTTTCAATATTCCCCGCTTCTATTACAAACAATTACTATAGTGTAGGTAGTATAGTAGTTGTGTCATTGTTATCTGTGTATGTGTGGGTTGAGAGGCTTGTGACCACTGCGTAGGTTGGTAACTAGGTCATTACCTTAGTAGGCGTGTGATTCAGTCAAAACTAATATAGTATTTATAGTACTCGTGTATTAACAATTGTTTCACATCTCTCTACTTATCATTAATCATTACTAGGTATTAAAAGTTATTTGGTAAGTGTTCCAGTGACCATGAATATTCCTATCTAACCGTTATTCGTAGTATCTAACCCATGTATGGGTTATGATTTTACGTTGAATATTTTACACACACTTAGTTCCTCCGAATCAAATGGACGAAAATCTTTTAAATTTGCATCTCCCAATGAAGAAGATATAATTTTTTGTACATAATGCATATCATTAAATAAAAATCTGATCGGTACAAATTAGAAAAGAAAAGTTCATCAATTAATAGTTCATTGAGAAATACGAGATTATGAGAAATATGTTCTTTATAATTACCAAAGATTTTCATAGGGCATCGTGCCTCTACCCAGATGGATAATCCGCCTTACTAAAGCATTTCACTCCGCTTGAGGGGCTCCCTGAGCAAATCGCTCTCAGTTCGTACTGCGCACGGCTGTCAAATACTGTCAATTCTGGCTTGTTTATTTCATGTTGCCGTAGAGGCGACTATCCTTCTGGACGTTTTAAATTCTTTGATAATTACCTAGTTATTTAGTTTAGATATTTTAGAAAATATACAAAATCGAGGAAGTTCAAAATGTGGTGATCATTTTTACAGGCTCCAAAATCTAAATTAAATTCACTTTGTCTATAGGACCAACTCACAAATATTTGCACATATATATTATGTAGGATCCATACAATTGATACTTATAAGCAAACAGATAAAAGGGTAATATCCTTCAATAGGAACGTTTTTCCAGGACAGGTGCGGCCCTAACCGTAATATATGAGGGTCCTTCCATACCACTCGTTTGGAGACGTCTGTGTTTCATTTTTATAGGATTTATGTTACATTGTAGTTGTAGGTATTGGGACATTTCTCTGTACGTATGGATGTACCTATGCCTATGTATGTACGAAATATAGATTGAGGAACAAAATGAAATAAAAAAAGGTTCTGATAGAATTTCTGATCTGTGTTCAACAGCTATAAAGCTTACACAATATAATTACATCTTATACAACGTGATAGACCTTCAAAATGAAGTGAAATAAACACAGGTCCAAAACAGCGTTAGTTCAGTAAGTAGATGTTCTTTCTTCAGAGCCAAATTCTGTGTATATTGAGCCGCTATTTGCCGCTATTGTGTTGTGACGCGAAACGACGTGTACTACGGGCATAGCGATCATCGCTCATATTTTGTAAAACATCGAAAAATCTGACGATAGAATTTTTGCTGGAAAAAAAAACTGAAGATGTAAAACGTTCAGTCATGGTTTACATGAACTTTAAAAGGTGCATAAATCTGTAACTCGTAATTTACATATTTAAGGACTCACAAAAGACATTATGTTGTTCAAATTAATAATAAAGCCCCGGCCAATTTGGCACAGAGCTCGCTCCTAGTGGAGTCAAGTGCCATCGTTCCGGGAGTAGTGCAATTTGCCTGCACCACAACTGGGTCCTTCAGCGTGCCTATAAGAGCACACCAATTAGACGAGACAAATTCGGATTTATTATTCAGCGTAGGCGCAATTCAATTGGATAATAGACGACGTTGTTTGTTTCGATCGCGGTGTTACCAGTAAATAAGCCTGGAATGGTTATCGATACCAATGCCCCACGGGACATTTACGGCCGGCGGAATGCTTGTTAATAACTGCGTAATAACGACACTGTCTACAATCGAGCTTTTCTAAGAAGTCGATATAATCAACGAAGTCAGGCGGCTTCGCGCGCACCTGTAATTTGCTTGGATAATACGATACGACAACTCTCATTAATGTGGTACCTACTGAAGTATCACATTTAGGTTAGACTCATTATTGGCAGCCATTTCTGTCTTCAGGGAATAAATACTCGCTTTATTATTATCTATCCTAAGTTTATGGGCCGTGTAATTGCCAAATTTTGCGTACAGTTATATCATAACTCAATAATAATGATACGCAAAAAGTTGTTGATTGCTATAATCTCCATATTTCATCCACATCTATCGGTGTCAGAATTTACAGTAATTAAAACATGATTAATAGGGTATCGAAAATTAACGATTAAGTATATACCTACAAATAAAAGTTTAGTAAACATTAATACTAACTGTTGGCTCCAGCTATTGTGAAATAACAAACGGTGTTATGACAAATGGAAAAGCAGGCTCTCAATAATCTGTGGTAGATCTCAGCAACGTGTAATTAGACCGGCTGACTAAGCGGAATCTATGGGAGCGTTGCCCGTCTGACCCCGAGGAAGATTTAAGACCCCATTGTGGAGACTTCTTTATTGCACACCACGATTTAAAGTAATGGCCGGTATACGTTTTCGAGTTGTCGAAACATGCTTTCGAGATTGTGAATTTATCAGTCAGTTAATTGAATGTCAGCGCTTCGGCAGTAAATTATTATTTATGTCTACAATTTTCTGAACGTGGAATGAATCACAAATTTTGGAATAATCTAATTTCACACGAGTATAACGCATCACCCTCATCATGTCATGACACGGAGTGTTCACGAGAGGATGTTTACCATATTTTTTGTCCAATTCCATTATGCATCGCCGTTACCAATTAGTTATCACCAATGTTGGATCAAATTACGTCTCACATCGGAGGTCGACTGTTGGTCCCGTTGAATTGCATCACAATAGTTCTATGGGCAAAAACTGGCCAGTCATCGCTTACTGTTAGAAATTTAACTATTCGGATAATCGAAACATTTCGATCATGAAGCAATATATTTAGAAAAAAACATGTGGTTCATTAAGTTTTGAAACCAATTTTTGTCAAGCGTTAAAGAAAATAAATTTGCTTACGGCCTTATTTATCATGGCCTCAATAGGTATCGTGAGATATAACTGAATTTGAAATTAAGTAAATTTACGTCCATATCAATAAGGACGCAATTGATAATTTCTGCTTAATTATAACAGCCGTTGGAGCGAACGGTGCCATTTCGTTGACTTGCTGATTGTTGTGTTTAATATTTGGCTGGCTCCTTTCTTAAATCGATTTCTTATCTATAAAATATTACTAATGTTGTTGTGTTTAATATTTGGATGGCTCGCTTTCTTAAATCGATTTCGTATCTATAAAATATTACTGATGACTAATTAATTTGTAATACGGAGTTTATTACAAATTAATTAAATGATGCAATAATTCTTCAATGATTTGTAGACCCAATGTCATTCAATATGAATTATTGAACCAGTCCAAATTGTAATTACTTACACATTTTTAAACAATAATCATTCCAGCATAAAAACATGTATTAGCGATAGTAGGTACCTTGCTACAGCGGGTGTTTTGTAGAAAAAATATAAAGGACGAAATAATAATATGTTATTACGCTTTCAACTGGCGCGCCGCAAAGTAATAGCTGGACAGAGGCTAGCTTAACCGAATTTTAATGACCCTTTTTATCATTCTAAAATCTAAAGTTTTAAATCTATTAGAATAGTTACAGTATTCTACAGCCGTTACAAATGCTTTTATGAATATGATTGTGCAGCTTTTGAATTAATATGCGGCAGAGGGGCGCAGTTTTGTCCCAGGTCTTTTATGAGTCTGGTTTTTGTGTTTAGGCTGTCTTCAGCCGTATCATCCTATCATGAATGAATACTCCTCAATTTATATCTGGATCATTATGATGACGGAGCAAAGCGCCATATTTCTTTTCTTATCGCGCTATCGACCAACGTTCGGACCCTCTCTCTAATTGTCTATCACTTATCCCAATTATTCGCATCTGCTGTCCGTAGGGCCATTTGTTTCAGGCTTCCCTTACGATTAGAGGACACTCGATAATTGTCGCAACCTTTGAAGTCTTGGTGCTTGGCTCTAGCACTTCTGTGGGCTGCTAAAAGGTTTTAACGATGTATAAGTCTAGCAGGAAACTGACATCTAAATAATAAAGTATTTTAAATTTGTAAATTAAAGGAAGACCGTGAAATTGAACTTTTTGAGAGTAGGTACTTATCAGTGAATACTTTAGATTGATGATGCTAATATTGTGAGGAGTACGGAGGTCATAAGGAAAATTCTAAATTTATATTTGAATGTTTTTTCGATTCGTTAATTGAAGTGTGATCTGTCGATTGTGGACGTAGATATGCATTGTACATGGATACAACCAAATACCTAAAAATATGGTAAGGACCATTTAAAAATACTTGTCTTTTATTATGTTAAAATTTAATATTCTAAGTTCGAGGTCTTGAGAGAGTTCTGTTACACATTGTAGAGTAAAAAAAATGAATATTGACAAATTGGATCAAGTTTAAGAAATCTTGTGAAGATGATTTAACAATTTAATATCAACTACTGTTGAAAATGTATGAATGGATTGAATCATTTTAAGATATAGGTTCTAATTCTGCTTGTTTTCAAATTTTCTTTTTCTGAGCAACACGGACAAATAAACTTTCTGTATCTCTTATCCACTTTCAGCTTGTTACTTTGATATACAAGCATTCAACAAGAGATTGCAACATCTCACATCGCAAACTAGATTCTAGAGAATTCTCTACATATTCTTTTACATATAACCCAATATTCTCGACGCCTTGGCAAAAATAGAGGTAATAAAATACAAATTACATTGGGTCCCCTTAATCAGAAGAGCCGGGGTAGCAATAATCCCGAGATAGATAAGATGGCATCAACTGGCCCTGTCCCTTTAATAAGTCCGATAGGTCAGCCCGCTCGAGGCGCGAAGGTCTTGACCCTTATTACGTTTATTATGTACTCGAGTTACTTCAGATCTGTGGTGGTAATGTAAGTAAAGCAAAATGAGGCCGCACAAACAAACAAAACTGGTTTCCCAGTTAATTAAGGTTCATGAAGATATTTTCAAATTTATGAAGATGAAGAATTTGAAAGTATTAATAATAACTGTTATTACAATTTGAATAATCTAGAACGATTCAATCAATCTATTTTTATTGATACTCAGACTTCGGAATTGCTAATGGGTTTCAATAAATTGAATAAATCCTAGTCAGAATTGTAGCAAAAAATGATATAAGTAAAAATATTTTAGAGAAATTGGATACCTACAAAGCAGAAGCTGCTGGCAATGATACTAATGGAAGTAAAACAAGAACGACAAATTAAATATCATCCACAATTTGCACTGCCAGTCTAAATTATCGTTGTGATGAGCAACACTAACATTCATTAAAACTAAACTCGCGATGACAGTGAGTAGATGGAACTAAAAAGAAAACAAAAGACGTAAAAGGCGTTAATTTGTAACTGTAAGTGTGTGGGCTGACTGTCTTGCTTAAAGCATTAATAATGGTTTCCAGTTTGAAACACAAATTGTGCTCAAATTAATCGAAGTAAAGTGAGACATAAAATAGTTCAATTGATTCATAGAAATTAATCATTTTGTATTCCTTTTTATTTTATTGTTGACAATAACCAATATATGTAGTTTGTTACCTCTTGACGACTCGATGGTACAACTGATCGTGACGAAATTTGGCACGCAGGTAGATCAAAACCTGGAATAGACCATCTAGTATACTTTTTTCAAGAAAACATAGGATCCCTCGGGAACGCGCGTAGAACCGCAGGGCGAAAACTAGTATTCAGTGAATTCTTATATTTACACCCAATTTAAATCCCTCGAGTCTGAGTAATGTCTGGACCAAATTTTTCTACATTATTCATACAAATTATTTTCGTCGTTAATGAATTTGGAATTCCAGACAGTCATTTACATTGGGTAGCTTATATTTTGCTATCGCATAAAATTTCCCAGTTTCATATTTTTTCTCCAGTTTTTCCTATAATTTGTTCAGCTTTTATTACAGTTCTATATTGGTTAGGCTTAAACCAGTCTAACGCATTTAGATGAGTTCTGATCATGGTGTTGTGTCAGGTTATTTATTAGCTCTTAGTATCTTCATTTAAGTTAATTGTTAATTTCGAAGGATGCACTCGAGATATATCCAATTGGCTGACACAAGCCAGACTGTAAATTTTGCAGTGCTCTTTACTACTCCCACTGCGGCGCAGTTGACAAATTGGCAGGTCGTAGGATGTTTCGTTTCACTCATGCGTTCTATGTCTCGTGTGATGTAGCCTTAAACGAAATTACACGTGTGTGTGTTGTTAAGCTTTGGAGAGAATGTCGTCTGCTAATTAAAGAGCTTCGGCTGCCTTCGTTTTTGTAATTCGAAGCCGCATAGCGACACTTGCGGTCTGAGTGAAGTCACCACCGACGTCGCTTGTAATAAGGGTTGTTATTTTGTTATCTAAATATTAAGTATTCAACACGTGCCTTCAATTCTAGCGATTATTTCAACGTTGGTTGTCCTGGTGATGTTTATAAAATGATCGTTAATTGGGAGTTGGTAATTATGTTTACGTTTATGTTTAGGAAAAAATAATAAAAGAAAGAGCTCGTTCTTCGGCTTATACAAAAAAAAACTTGCCAAGTAAGGTACCTAAAAGATGGTGGCACATTATATTAACGTTAAACTGAAATTTTGTCATAAATAGAATTTATAGCGATCAGATTACAAGTAATAGGCAATATTCCACCCTCTCATAGAGTAATTCATATTATCGTTTTAAATATAAGGAGATCTATTTCTATGGCCATTCAGTATTCTCAGACTGGCTTGATTTAGATACACTTTATACTGAAGTAGGTTTTTGTTTACAGGACCTTTTACTCAAATGAAAACTAAAGGAGACCATAGCCAGAGTAAATTAATGCATTTTTCACCAATGTTTAGACGTGGTGACAGTATTTTGGCAAAATGCCAGGCAGTTGGTCACTAGACGCCATTTATCTGTGCTAATGGCCCGGCCAGAACTGAATTGTGACACTTCGTTTATTACGATAACAGTAAATATTTTGATGAGCGGTAGTGGTCGGTAATTAATTAAATATTTATTGTTCCTCGTGAGAATGTTACCAGTATTAGTTTGAACACGTTATTAAATATTTTGGTCTTATTTGAATCCGAACGTATTGTTTACGTTTTATGAAGTGATGTGTTTCGCTGAAATGCGACCCAAATAGGAATTTATAGTATGTAGTTGGAACTTTGGATACGTATTCAGTCATCTGAATTGGACTCTACATAGTATGGTATTGCTATGTAGAGTCCAGTTTCATTGATACTTCATTTCTATATTGGTATAGTTGTGGACATTATTAATTATTATCTTCAATTAACAATAAATATATACAAAATTCCGTGTTTTCGTGCTTCGTAAGGCACGTAAAGCCGTTGGTCCCGGTTAGTTAATTGTGATAGTCGTTAAGCTAGTTGGAGGCCTTCTAGGCGTCTTAAAAACTCCAACAGTAGGTTGACTACTAGCCTACCTCCACCGATGCGCAGTGGGCACGCGTGGTGGAGTATCTGCCCTTTCACCCTGATTTGTGAAAGGAGGCCTGTGCTCAGCAGTGATGTTATATAATGATTATGATGATGATAATGATATCATCATCATCATCGTATATAACATCATATATTGTATATACAAAATACAATCTACATATTATATAGAAAATATCCCGGAGTCACTGCTATTTCATACTGAGAACCTTGCGAGGCAAGGAATTCTATAAATCTTCGATTTACGAGTATTAATCGTTTTAGAAATCCTATACTTACATGCACATACATGTGTTAAATTATACATACATGTGTTACATTATGACTTGAACAAAATAAGCGCTGAAATAATCCGCTAGTTACATACCTGAAACCAGGTTTATCAATTTCAGGACGGTCAAAGTGAACCGAGGATTTACGGTACGGGATGGGATATTGGTTTTACTGTGCAAGGTCTAAAAGATAGGGAAAAACTGAGAAGAGTGAGTATAATAATGAATCCTGACACGGGTGGGATGGGATAACATTAAATTCAGTAAGACGTCATGGCTTTAGCAACTTTCCCCCTTTTGCGTTCATGCGAATGAATTCTCCCCCTTTTGCGAATACATTCTTGGCCTGGCTTACACTTGAAAAGTATCAAATAATATTATTTCTTAGCCATCCCCCGTGTTTCAGTCGCACTCCAAGAATTTAAATGATCGAAGAGTCCAAGATAACCCTTTGTTAATTTTCTTCGAAATCCATTTGGTTTAGCCATGAACGAACATACAGACAGACATAATACTACCTATCTAGTATGTAGTGTGCTGACTTTGTTTAAAGTAGGTACAAAATTATCAAGTTACTAAAGTAATCAAATAACGTCGAGTATGAGTTTTTAATATAATAAAAACTTATAAAATTTAAGGTATTTCCAATACCTAAATGCATTCCTTACATAATAGTTTCAATCGGTATAGTACTGTATCTGAATTGAGAGAATCTCGTGAAGTCAGCTAAACGATCGTCAAGATACGTTTGTACACTTATAATAGGTGTAGGTATACAACCTTACAGAATACCGCAGCCAAATAACTTTATGTTGTGTAAAGTTGTGTTCCTGCGCGTGAGTAAGGTCGCCAGAGCTCATAGGGGAGGGGGGAAAGGTCGGTAACGCGTGAGCGATGCTTCGTGTGTTGCAAGCGTCCATATGGCTACGGTAACCGCTTACCATCAGGTGGGCCGTATGCTTCTTTACAGACTAAGTTGTATAAAAAAAAAAGGTATCTTTATTGTGCAGATAAACCATTGTAGACCAATTCACGGATCACAGACCTTCCCGTATAGAACTTAAATATCCCCGATACCTACATTTTACATAGAAATCAATAAAATAGGGCTACCCTTGCCAAATACAAACACGTAACCTATACTCACCCCTCTCTAATTGTACATGAATAGAAAGGGACACAATATAATTGCAGTGCTGAAATTCATTATCATTTACTTTAAAACAAGGTCTGGCGCCACACCGATCGCGTGACGTCCCACTTCAGTTCCCTAAAGTCCTATTTCCCTGGATAAATAATTTGCAGCTACTAACACCTTTAAGTAGAGCATATTAAAGTTGAAATTTATACAGCGATTACAATAATAACTTTGTTAGCTTCATGTTATCATTATCAAGATAATGATTCATCGTGGAAAGTGGGCTCAGTGAATGAGTCATGGAGTAATAAAGGTTTAATAAATAATATCCGTGAGATTGCGCCCACTATGATGACGTCATATGTGAAACTGTCACTTTAATCTCGTCTACTTATTATGACTGTTGACCTTATAAGTGTGATTCAGAAATTAACATACATAATATATCAGTCTGGCTATGGGAACTCTGTTGCGGTTACGGTGAAGAATATTATCCTAAAATATCCTAGTGTTTCCACATATAAAGTATAAGAGAGTGTAGAAAAGCCTATATTATAACCATAGAAATAAATATACCTAGAAAGAACGTCGCCATACTACACGAATATACAAAACAGGCCAACTTTTATAGGCTGCTGCGCGTAACAGCTACGTTTTACGCTCCCTCTGCGTCATTCTGCTTGTCATAATGACGTTCATAATGATAGTAGTTGTTAAAATATTCCAATTAAAATCGGGAGAAATTTAAATATTGATCATTATTATGCATTTTTATTTGATTTAGCCTCTAACAGTTAGGGCCTATTTTTATCGACGCGTGCACAGCTGCGACACTCTATCTGGATGTATCCTTAATCAAAGATTATAACGTTCTTTTTATAAAATTCTTACAATCTGACTCATTATAAAGAATTAGTCAGTTGAGGATGAAGCAATTGAGGGCTTAGCTACGGAACTACTACAAATTACTCATAAGCAGTTAATATAGGCATCGTGGGTTTGAAGAGGAGGTCTACCACAGGTCATCACTGCTGGCAACGCGGACGAATGCTTCGACGGCCAGCAACAGGGAGGAACAATATGGGGTTTTAGTCAGTAGAATAGTAGAGAATCCGTGAAGGATTTCCTCACATAAAAAGGGCGAGTCTTGAAAGGACTTTATGTACAAGCTTTTATTTTACTTGCCTTGTAAGTGAAGGTCGAATGTTGCAACTGAATTTAGTTATTCCCAACTGAGTGAGCTGACTTTTTGCATACGTTTAGTATGATGACAATTTAATAATTAAAGCTTATAACCTATATTCTATTTTGAAATCTCGAAGCTTCTTCTGAAATCTGTAAGCAATAATACGAATTTCTCATTATAAAATACTTTATTTAAATCTCACTTATATTTATTAATTTCACAATTATTCCACTTCACACTCTTGCTCAGAACACTACTCGTAATAGAATGATCCTTTTCGTGTCGTAACCATGTTAAATTGCCTTTCAGAGTCAAAGTCAATAGTGACACTTTAAATCTCGGACACGAGAACGGATATCCGTTTTATAAAACACTCAAAATAACAAAGTTAAATACCTAGTCACTTGAGATACTAAATGAAGAAAAACAATTAAGAATAATAAAATGATTACACACGAGAACGGACATCCGTTTTATAAAACATTTAAAATAACAAGGTTAAAAATAGTAATTTGACATACCAAATAAAGATATTCAATTAAAATGATTACAAAATTGTTGATAATACTCAGCTACTTTCATAATTTGGTTGTAAATTATTTTTGGATTCACTTTAATCTACCAGAAGCTATTGACCCCGATTTAGCTAAATTCATACATCTAAAAGAGAGAAAGCCACAAGCACATTCTTAACATAGGAAACACAAATGCAGTATGCATATTGACTTAGAAGTTAATGTGTGTGGGTGGGCGAGGTTCAACAACCCCGGAAAGATATCTTAAGTTAAACACAATGTTATAAGACAAACTATAAATCGCATCGGTTATCGTGGTTTATGGTTTAAGTAAACTTTCACGGTCAATTTACTTTGGAGTAAGTGCTGTTATGATTAACCGCAGGTTATTAGCTTTGCTCAGATAGAGTCATTAGAGCGAGACATATATAATTACTTTTGTTAGTTGTGTTTGTTACTTTATGTTGGAAGTACTTAGGAAATAGTATTTTCTTTGCAGATGAAAGCCAATTTCAGAAAATGTTGTTATGAAATTAGTTTATTTTTATTACAGTGGTTTTTGCCAAGAAAGACAAGAAAATAATCTTGTCAATTACGAATAGACCTTTGCTAAATTAAAATCACACGTTCAGGATCATTATTTAGTAAGTGTTATGTTCACAATAATGTGTTCATTTCCATAGCAATTCTTAGAGTTGGATGGATCTCTTCATTTCTGTAATTTGTCCGGCTCTACGTGTGATTCGATCCAAAAGGAAAAGTTAGAGTACGATCCAAAACGACGATAAAAAGGTCTATAAATCTGTAGTGGTCTCAACTCCCGCACAATGGTAGCAAGAGATCCAGATCAATGTATGACTTATTCCATAATAGTAAATATGAACATCGGAACATCTAAGCGATGCCATGTTTAATATTATTGTAATAAATATAATTATAGATCAAATGGAATGGCGACAAATAGCAAAGTGGAACATTAATGCAAGGCTCGTGATACACAGAAGCCGCTTCTGACTAATATTGGCTTTGAGATGCGCAGTCGCAGCTCATTCATCATGCAAAGTTGAATTTAACACAGGGCCGTATAAGGGATTAAAAAATCTATGTATGAACCAATCTAATTGAAAAATGTATACAGATATTAATATATATATCCCTTCTGTAATTAACTTTGGAAGTATTGAAATTATTCTTTCGACGCAATTTTTGCAGGATTGGGTTAGTAGAGTCTAGTTTGTTTTATGGAATGAAATGATATACCGAAAACCGAAAACTTTATAGTATCTCTGCAGCTGATTGTCTTTAGTATTAAAAAAACACATTATTTTTGTAATAAAATTGTTATCTATATATATAAAATGCTTTGTCCTGAATGACTGAGAATCAACGCACAGCCTAAACCGCTGATCGTAGAGAGCTGAAACTTGGAGGGTGTGTTCTTTGTATGACGTAGGCATCCGATAAGAAAGGATTTTCCGAAATTCTACCCCTAAGGGGGTGAAAAACGGGGGCAAAGTTTGTATGGGACAACGTGATTACTTGGTCCGATCTACTTCAAATTTTGCATAAACATTCCTTAACAGAATTGATGGAAGACGTGTTTCGTATTTTATTTTAAGTCATCGCCTAACGGGGTCAAAATGGGGTAGAAAGTTATTTTAGGGGTGATTTCCATCGAAGTTGATATCAATACTCCTTAGTACTTTTGATTTAATAACATTTTTTATTTTGACACATGTTTGAAATCTCAATCCGATTTTCACAGATTACAGAATAAGGCAGATAGAGCCCGCGAAACACGGGAGTGAGGCCAAAAAAGCAAATACAAATTGAAAAACACATACATGGTATTCGCTTTAGAATTTGTATTTGCTTTGTTTAAAATACTTTATTTAACGAAAAATACTTTCTTTTTAATAAATTAGCACACAACAGCTTTTAAACATAGCAAATACAAATTCAAAAGAGAATACCAGGTATGTGTTTTTCAATTTGTACCTAATTGCATTTTTTGGCCTTTTGCGCGCTCTATCTGCCTTTTGTTCTGGAAACTGAAATGTTCTTTAAAATTGGAATGTCAAATATAAAAGAATAATTAAATCGGATTAGAATTCGAAATTTGTTTGGAAGTTCATTTTCTTGGACTTTTTGGCGGGAACTTGCAGAGTGACGTTGCGTTTTCATTTTTATTTTCATAAATTCGTGTATTATGAGTTTTATTGCATATTATCGGTGGTATTTTATCCAATAAAGATCAATCCATGTGCACCAGTGAAGTGAAATGAAATGAATTATGTGTATCGTGTCTTTTCAAAAGTCCGTGAAGATTTTTAGTACATGACCACCACTGTAGTATAAAATGACTTTTATGGACGGCGACTGACTGCATGAGGTCTATGTGAAAGTGATTTATTGTGACTAGAACTTAAATAATATAACAGGAAATTGGCAAAATACACACCCGTGTGACGCCAATGGAAAAAAAAAGTTCATTTTCTCTATTTTATTAGAATATTTTGATTGTAGTTAATTACATTTCTTTCTCATTTGTTGTTATAACAATTAAATAAGATTCTTTGAGTTCGATTTTTAGTGAAGGTATAATATTGGTTTTTAGTTTTAATTGTAAAAATAATTGTTTTTGTTTTGTTTGTTGTGTCTAATAATCAGTGGCGTGCATTGGTTTTCAAAGGAGATAAATCAAACCGTACGCGGGTGAAACCGCGGGGGTCTGCTAGTCTAAAATAAAATTCAAATTCAAAATCGTTTATTCTATATAGGCTCTTACGAAAATTTATTCTAGCACCGGTTTGTAATACACTTGAACTGAGAAGACTTCGAGCAAGAAACTATGCAAGTTTTTTTTTAATTAATGTACGAGTATGTCTTTGTCTCTCAAAGCAAGGGACAAACTAACAACGAACGGGTATCAAAACAAACTTTAAAAATACTTTTTACCCGGCAATCTGACCTCAATTAGAATCCGACTCTGGCCGCAGAATAATACTTAGATACGACATTTAGTGGACAGTTGGTACTACGCCATACTTACGTTTAGCCGGGCATAGCGGAACGTGCATCTTTTGTTCTGTGACTTTTGTAACTTCTATGTCTTTCTAGTTAACGTTCAAAATTTAATGAACGAAAGTTTTCTTATGTTGGCAGGACAGAGTGTGAGTTTGTGTAATGTCTGAGGCTACATCCCGTCTACTAATTAATTAGGATTACAGTTAAGGCGCGTTCAGTTGACTCCATATAAAACTTTGTGGGGTGTGACGGTAACCGCACACCCTTAAATCAAAACGGGACACGGTGGTTAACTTTTACCACAGAATATTCAATAGTAGTACTTTTACCTAATCTTTCGCGAGACGTGACCTACTTCTGTTTGATGTGATATAGCTCCAAGGAAAATTAATTTTAATCAGGTTTCATGCGTTAATGAACACTCTATCAAATCTAACTTCTATGAATATAGAATCTCCTGGTAACCTTATAATTTCTGAGTGCCATCTCAATCACAGAGATAACTTTTCTCTTTTAATCAAAAACTTTGGTAATATTAACCTTATATCTAAGAAACATTGATGTTAAAAGTCATCGATGTTTCGAGAATATACGTACAGTCAAAATGTAGTCGATTATTGAATTCTGGCGACGAAAATGAGGGACGGTATCGCTCACAAATGAGTCGACATCATCGATATAAAGTAGACTAGATGTGTACATAAGCCAAACAAAGCCTATGCGAAGTGCTAAGCTAAGCTTAATTAGTCTGTGGAAACCCAATGAAAACTGTTTGTGTCTGTGTTCTAACTCTGTGGTTCTAACAGACAAATTGAAAGAGACAGAAAAAATTATGATCGTTTTTTGAATTAGAACCGAAATTAATAAAAAAAAAAATGCGCAATGCAAATCGCCGCGTAATTAGATTTTACGTACACTTCACTTCTGTCTATCCTTCACTAGTTTTGTTTTTGATATATTTAATGTAAAGACAAGCTTGTTCTTCAGTTTTATTTTATGTATCGATAACATTTTCATATTAGGTATATTTTATTATTTTAGAAACATACATCACATTTTAATTAGTTGGGCATTTAAATAATGCTAAATAAGTTACCGTATAAAAGTAACTAGTCTTGTTTCTTAACGGATATTATGTTGTCTACGCGAGTCCTTTTCCTTATTGGCTCCCGAATAACTCAAAGTTTTTGTTTCAATATTTTATACATCTCGATTGTGAATCTAGTGTATTTTACATCAATGGTCGTCGTCGTAAAATTTAACGCACCGCCCGACGCAGCCGCCGATAGTGACGATGGCGAAAGAAAGTGCCTATAAACAGAATTGATGAACACCGCTCGTGGCGCGGCGTAATGTCACTGATGTTCTATGTTAAGTACACGCCTTATATTGCTTGAGTGACGCGCTTCGTTTCATCTGTTGTGGATGGTGCTGCCATCAAGTGATATAAAATTGAGGTAACTTCGAGGTTTGGTTGGAAAGATTCGTTTGGGAGTGAACTCTGATGCTGGATCGATCATAATGTTGAAGTTCTTCGGATAGCTTCGAAGATCGCTGATAGAACTTATAACTTTAAGTTTTAAGCATAGAGTTAGAATATTATAGAGTTATAGCGTTAACGTTACCTTGCGCGAAGCGTGAGCAGTTTCCAAATAGATGCATTCACAGATATCGTACACTAGTTGATTTACAGTCAGACAAAATGTCGATATGGATTCCTTGTCATTTGTTTATGGTAAAAGTATCGATAAATAACGAGAAATTGGTATTCATTATAAGTATTTTAGTCTTTCAAACTATGTAGGTACGCGCATTTCGTTTCAAGGCATTTAGACCGTACCCGTGCTCACAGACCGTACTCTCTTACAGTCGCTCTATACTATCCTAACTCTATGGTTTTAAGTGACATTAAATTGATTGAATTATATCTATCTATATTATGACCACATCTATGTACATTTATATATATTGAGACATAATAACTATAAGGTTTAATTTTAAAATTCAAAACATTTTTTGTAACTAATGATATACCTATCCATAATTTCCCTCATTACTTGCAACTATACTATAATATATATGTTGTTAGCTAAAATGTAGTGCTTTGTTACACGGACCACCTCTACGTTTTGGCTTACATTATTACGGGTAGGAGAATGTTCCTCGTATAACATAATTTATTCGCAGGAACGCCAAAATGTTCCGCATACAGCGATGTTCTACAGCGGGCGAGCGGTCCGTGCTGCGGGCGAGTTCCCGATGCAATGCTAGCACGTTATCGGGTTTGGTGCGATATTAATATCATTTGCATTTATAATGAATTTATTAGAGGGTCAAGTATTGGTATGAGTTAATTACGTCAGGGTCTATAGGGTTAGCTTACCTTCAGGCGAGTCGTATGTAGAGAGGTATACGTAAGTACTACGTAATGGCACAGTCTAATAACCATACAGTCGTCCGACGCCTTTGATCTTGTGAAAAATGCCGACAACGTCTAGACAGTATCGCGACGGCCAGGGTTGTCACAAGTAAACAATATTTACAAAATTATTTATTTATTGCAGATAACAATAAAACATTGTTAGCATTATTATATTTTAAACAATATTATAATAACTACTCCATCATCAGACCCTGAAAACCATACATGGTCAAAGTTCATCTCACGACAATTCCAACAACCCCAAACATGGCTAGAATACGATGTTCGACTATGGAGTTCTAGTGCTTACCCTCCTACTCCATCATCAGACCCTGAAAACCATACATGGTCAAAGTTCATCTCACGACAATTCCAACAACCCCAAACATGGCTAGAATACGATGTTCGACTATGGAGTTCTAGTGCTTACCCTCGTACTCCATCATCAGACCCTGAAAACCATACATGGTCAAAGTTCATCTCACGACAATTCCAACAACCCCAAACACGGCTAGGATGCGAAGTTCCACTATGGAGTTCCAGTGCTTACCCTCCTACATCATCATCAGACCCTGAAACCATACATGGTCAAAGTTCATCTCACAACAATTCCAACAACCCCAAACACGGCTAGGATACGATGTTCCACTATGGAGTTCCAGTGCTTACCCTCCTACTCCATCATCAGACCCTGAAATCATACATGGTCAAAGTTCATCTCACGACCATTCCAACAAACCCAAACACGGCTAGGATACGATGTTGCACTATGGAGTTCCAGTGCTTACCCTCCTACTCCATCATCAGACCTATTGAAAAAAAAAAAAAAACAAACACTCATGCCCTGTACCTGTTACCTATACCTGTGTACCTATTAGATATTTTTTACCGTCCGCCATTCGGCCATTTTGTTGGCGTTATTAACGTGACACGACATGACAAATATAAAATTATTATTGTATGCACTCTACGATAACAAACCATGATTTATTTACCTTTCGTCTGTGTGTGGAAGCTGATGAAACCACAGATCTTTATTTAAATAGGATGAAGACATGCAGTCTCTCACAGCACACGTCGTTTGCACCATTTTAAATAAAATAATTACAGACACAAACACGCGTTAGCCCTGAATGCTGTTTACCGAGCTACTAACATAATTTTGTTCGCAGGTCGGTAACGGCTTTCCCGCGTCTCGTCCCTCACACCCCGCACGATTGCCCTGTCTAGACGGCTTCGTCGACCGACTGTATGGTTATTAGACTGTGGTAATGGTATGCTTGTTTATCACCTTAGTAGAAACAACGGAGGTAAGTACCACAGAAGGATGAATAGGTATTATGCTCTGTCTGTGGTACCTATATATTGCTGAAATATAGCTATCTAAAAGGCTGAAGGAAAATATTTGCAGTCATCAATACTAATTAATCTGAGTGCATAAAGATGTGTAAATGTTATGTGTCGATGTGTAGATGTGTACTGTCATCGTAAATACTTGCAATTTCTACTGGTTCTTAACGACGAACAAAGTTTTTTTTTTTTTTTTTTTTATACGACTAAGTCGGCAAACAAGCATACGGCCCACCTGATGGTAAGCGGTTACCGTAGCCATATGGACGCTTGCAACACACGAAGCATCGCTCACGCGTTGCCGACCTTTCCCCCCTCCCCAATGAGCTCTGGCGACCTTACTCACGCACAGGAACACAACATAAAGTTATTTGGCTGCGGTATTCTGTAAGGTGGAGGTACTTCCCCAGTCGAGCTGCTCTTTGAGCTAATTAACGCTACGCTCTACCTCTCTTATTGTAATAAAGAACCGCTCACTATTGTAAGAAAACAACATACTTTGTGAACAGGAAGCGAATATACTGCATGAACCACTATGCCTAAGTGGCCCAGTAGCTTTCTAATCAATGCCCAAATCCGTAGAGCGGGTAGCCCAAAGGCCACACCCGGCCTGTGGCCATAACGTGGCGTGCTCCCATCCTAGCCATTTGCATAGAAATTAACCGACCCGCCCGCGTCCGTCCACCTAACCGACATTTCGCACAGAATAAATAACACAAGCTCCCAGATCATGTCTGCATAAGGCACCATTAATCTGATTAAATAGCATATAGGTTAGATTTTCTGTTTTTAATTTGGTGCTAGTTAAGAGTAGTTATCACTATGGATGATGATCTTTTTATTTCTGTTGATTTGAAAGATTCTTTATAAATAATCCATGTTTATTTAATTAAATATGTATAACACCTAATATAGGTTTTGATGAGTGAGTTTGTGAGTAACAAAATATGTGACATACGAAGGAGTATCAAAATATGTGACAAAACTCAGTTGGCAAACAAGCAATCACCCTGCCTGGCGGTAAGCGTCGTAGCCATTTGAGGTACCTACGGAAACCTAATACTAGAGATTCTTACTAATAAAATAAAAATCCTGCAGTAGTATCATAAATAAATGCATTTATACTTATAACCTGCTATTAATATAAAATAAAATAACCATAACGGGCTTACACGCCAATATTGTTACATTAAAGCGCGTAATTACACAAAATGCAATTATGAAACGTGTTGTCGGATATCATTGTTCGGATCCCGTAATGATGTCAAAGCAAATCTGATGGTTTTGGTACAAAGCCTCCAATAACAACGAAGGCCTTGTTTATGTCCGGTGTAGCATTGTAGGGTATCCATACTTTTTGTTCTATGATGTATTATGGGACTCTTTACATGAGTAAATACTGCACTTATCTTTCCGCTCAGCATTCGTCTGATCGCAGTTTAAACCTCTATTTTAACCCCTTAAGGGTGGAATTTGAAAAACCCTTTCATAGTTGATGCTTCTCACGGTTTAAGCTGTGCGTGCATCTGTCAGTCAGAGAGTTTATCCTAAAAGATGAAATTTAGGTACATGGTCAAACCATATAGCAATATCCATATAGCAATATCATTTTACTGAATATTTTTTGTTTTATAAGAACGAGTAAGATAAGAGTAAGATGACAAGATGAATATAATGGCAAATAAGACAATGTACCTTATTTTATTTGCCATTCTTTCTGTAGTTATCCTAACTAATATTATACAAGCGAATGTAAGTTTTTTCATTACGCTTTCACGCCCTAACTACTCAAACGAATCCGATTTGGCACGCAGATAGTCTATTTGGTATGGAGAAGGACATAGGCTACTTTTTATCCTGAGAACGCGGGTGAAAGCGCGGGGGACAGCTAATATTTTTCGTATTTTCATTTATTTTTTAAGAATCTTAATGATTTTTAAAATTCATTCCAAACATACATTAAATAGCGTGATGTGTATATTAGAATGGTACATCATAAATTAGTATCAGAACAGCCTCGGCTATAGTGGAAAATTGTCGAACGCACACATATCACCGCCCACTCTCAAAGACGGACCATAAATCAATACAATTGAATGGCTTCAATGCATAAAGCTATTAATGCTTGTACGCAAAACTCTCTTTCAAATACCCAACACACCACATGTTAATAAAATTTCATAGTACAATTTGAATACGCTAGATGTTTTAAGTGAATTCAGCAAGGTATTAAATTAGTCTGTGGCTTCCGATATTCTGCTAGTACATACACTCTGTACAAGAATATAAAGGTTCAAACCCAATACGTGTTCCAATCCCCTTGTATGCAAAACAAACGTAATATTTATGCACTTTGGTAATCGGAAAATCGTCAATCCAAGATTGTTGATTTGATAAATATTATGATTTGTTCGCAGTGCGTTCGTACTGTTATATATTGGCAATGCATCCCCTTTTGCATACTATGGTCCTTTTCTGTCCACTCAGCATTTTCTCGCAATAGTTAGTAGCTAGTCCATTCATTCCAGTCAGTCTCATCCCATCTTCCATCCATACTAGACGGCTGTTTTAACAACTGAACTTAATAGTTTTTTTTTAAAAACCTATTCGCCTCAGGGCTCATAACATTTTGGTGGCAGCGTGAAGGGATTTTTATAAAAGTCCCCGGTACCGTCTCCTAAGTTTCCGCGAAACCGTCGTGAGTGCTGTGAGTGACTCCATTGTGCATCAGTGTACCGAGTTACTTACGATCCGGTCTGTGAAAAGAAGAACCATCCAAGCCATACCCACTGTCACGTATCATCCAGTACTGTGACCGGTATTGGCCATCCGACGAAGCTACATCAAAGCCATACCCACTGTCACGTATCGTTCAATACTGTGACCGGTATTGGCCATCCGACGAAGCTTATCACCACAGACAGCCTACACTTCACTTCACTTCGCGAGCATCCAAGATTCAACGCCCGAGACGCGCTCTTATCTACATCCTACTACATCCCACTGAGCCCCGTGAAAACATCAAAACAATGATAAATATCGTTATCACACTGTCCATATTCAAGTAAGTGATTTTGATTATATTTGGTCATTGCGAATATCGATCTTTCGTTTTGTCTTTCTATTTAATTTTTATTGTGTGTGTTTAATTATTTTGTGTATAATTCTTCAAAATGTCCGAGAGTAGATCCCAAAGTCCAAAACCAGAAAAACCTGAACTCACCGTCACTGACACAGAAGATGACGGTTTTCTTCCTCCGCCTTCTGGACCTACTACTAGGTCAATTTCCAAAAAGAAAACTATAACCACGAATAAAGTAGAATTAGATCTATCCACTTTATTAAAATTCATTAAGCCTTATGATGGCTGCAGAGAATCTCTTAATTCCTTTCTAGTTAACTGCAATAACGCCCATGATTTAGCCACAGAACCCCAAAAAGATATTCTTTTTAAATACATACTTTGCCAACTGCAGGGTAAAGCGCAAACAGCCTGCTCTGTTAAAGAGTTCACCAATTGGATACAATTAAAAGAATTCCTTAAAACCCAATTTAGCGAGAGAAAGCACTATGCCCATTTACTCACAGACTTGCAGGAATGCAAACAACAAACTAACGAGCCAGTGAGCCAGTACGCTTTAAGAATCGAGACATGCCTTTCGCAATTGCTAACAGAAATATCCATTTCGCATGGTCACAAGAGTAGAGAAATGGTAGGACGCACGGCAGCCATGGAGGAATTAGCCCTCCATCATTTCCAAATGGGTCTGATTACACGAATATCAAACATCGTTAGGTGTAAGGTACCCAAAACACTTAACGAAGCGGTGAACATAGCAACATCAGAAGAGAAAATACAGCAATTCCTCTTCAAACAGACTACGTCTACAGGCACACGTCAAGAAAGGCCCAGCACTTCAAGGGCAAACTTCCAACCGCCAGCATTTCGTCGCAATCAGAGTCAGCAATTTCCAAATCAATCTAAGCCAAAACCAAATTTCTACCCTAATCGACCAAGTAATGATACTTCCACACCAATTTGCAGATACTGCAAAACACCTGGACATACCCTAGAACAATGTCGTAAAAGAGAATACAACAATAACCGGTTCAGACTCGATCAGAATCAGTCAAGAGCACCTCATAGAATCAATTATACTTCTAATGCCCCTAATGACGAAAATCCAACCGACTTTATTGAAGAAGAAGGCTATGATACCGTTGATGCTGAAACAAAAAACGATTAACCGTCTCGTCGCGGTGTCGTACGGGACCTAGTTATTTAGAAACCGACGCCCTTAATCAAACTCCTAAATCCAAATCGACTCCGCTACATGGATGTCATCCTTCAACTATGTCAATATCGTCGCAGACATCACTACATGATAATCTGCCAAAATCCACTGTATCCGCGCAGAAACACAAAGGTGTTAATCTGCCAAAATCCACTGTATCCGCGCAGAAACACAAAGGTGTTAATCTGTCAAAATCCACCGTATCCGCGCAGCAACACAAAGCTGTTGATCTGCCAAAACCCACTGTATCCGCGCAGCGACACAAAAGTGTTGATCTGCCAAAATCCACTGTATCCGCGCAGAAACACAAAAGTGTTAATCTGTCAAAATCCACTGTATCCGCGCAGCAACACAAAGGTGTTGATCTGCCAAAACCCACTGTATCCGCGCAACAACACAAAGGTGTTGATCTGCCAAAACCCACTGTATCCGCGCAACAACACAAAAGTGTTGATATGCCAAAATCCTCTGTATCCGCGCAGCAGCACAAAGGTGTTGATCTGCCAAAAACCACTGTATCCGCGCAGCAACACAAAAGTGTTGACCTGCCAAAATCCACTGTATCCACGCAACAACACAAAACTGTTGATTTGCCAAAATCTACTGTATCAACGCAGAATGCAAATCTGCTTATAACCTCGAAATCCAATGTCTTTGAAATTACCAATAATCCTGCATTAATGTTATTACCTCATGTTCTCGTTGAAACTCCCGTATCAGACATTCCTTTAATCCTGCTCGTAGACTCAGGATCTTCGGTGAGTCTATTGAAACACTCTTGTATAGAAAGACACCCTAAACTCGTAAAAGAAAGAATCCAATTAAAAGGTATTGATTCTTCGGAAGAATCCATCAAAACCCGTGGTCACTTCCAATTAAAATTACGACTACCCAAATCTAACATTTCACACCAATTTCACGTCATCGATAAAATACACTTACCTTATGATGGCATCATAGGTTCCGATATGCTTAACGCATATAGCTGCAACATAGATTATACCAATAATTCACTTCATATTGGTAAATCATCCCTGAAATTACATTTCCATGACCCTGCATACTTAATTCCTGCAAGAACTGAAACTGTTATTGAATGTTCTGTTCGAAATCCTGAAATAAAAGAAGGATTAATACTAGATCAAAAAATATCTGAAAACCTTTTAATTGCAAATTGTTTAGTGCGTGTCAAAGAAAATAATAGAATAAATATATCCGTTGTAAATACCTCTGAAGAACCCGTAACATTACATTCAAACCTTAACCTGAAACTTATCCCAGTTGATTCAGTAGAATACAAAGAAAACTCTTTCAGTACTGTTAACTATGTACATCCCACAACAAATAGTGTCACAAGAACAGAAGAAGTCCTGAAACAGTTGCGTGTCTCACATCTTAATAGTGAGGAAAAAGAAGCCCTCTTGCAATTATGTTCTGAATTCTCTGATATATTCCATCTTCCCGGTGAAAACCTTACGTTTACAAACGCCCTGAAACATGAGATAAAAACGTCATCAGACATACCAATTCATACTAAGTCTTACCGATTCCCGGAAGTCCATAAAGCCGAAGTTCGTAATCAAATTGATAAGATGTTGGAACAAAATATAATCGAGCCCTCTGATTCTCCTTGGTCTTCACCCATATGGGTTGTGCCCAAAAAACTTGATGCTTCCAACACTCAGAAATGGCGAGTCGTGATTGACTACAGGAAGCTCAATGACGTCACGATTGGTGACACATATCCCATTCCACAGATTACTGAAATATTAGATCAACTTGGCAATAGTAAGTACTTCTCGACCTTGGATTTGGCATCCGGATTTCACCAGATCCTTTTAAATGAAGCTGATAAAGCCAAAACAGCCTTCAACGTCCCGGAAGGACATTACCAATTCTTGCGAATGCCTTTTGGGCTTAAAAATGCCCCTTCTACGTTTCAAAGACTCATGAATTCTGCCTTATCTGGACTCCAAGGCATCCGATGCTTTGTTTACTTAGATGACGTGGTCTGCTACGCCTACGATATCAAAAATTCCATCATGAACCTCCGGTCGATCTTTCAAAGGATCCGAAATTTCAATCTTAAATTACAGCCAGATAAATGTGAATTCCTAAGACGAGAGGTTTGTTACCTCGGTCATGTGATTACTGAGCACGGTGTCAAACCAAATCCGGATAAAACAAAAGCCGTATCCGAGTTTCCTATCCCTCAATGTCCAAAAGACGTTAAATCTTTCCTTGGCCTCGTGTCTTACTATAGACGCTTCATTCCAGACTTCGCTAAACTAGCTAAACCTTTAACGTCTCTGTTAAAGAAAGACATTCCCTTTAAATGGGAAAACGAACAACAACTCGCTTTCGAATCCCTCAAAATAAAACTCCTCTCCTCCCCAATTCTAGCATACCCTGATTTTACAAAACCATTTCTTTTGACGTGTGATGCTTCCAATTACGCTATATCTGCAATATTATCTCAAGGTCCTACAGGACAAGATCGTCCCATCGCATACGCGTCTCGCACCCTTAATAAAGCAGAGTGCAATTATAGTGTGACTGAGAAAGAGTGCCTCGCCGTCATTTTCGGCACCAAAGTCTTCCGACCTTACCTATACGGTCATCATTTCACCGTTTTAACGGATCATAAACCGTTAGAATGGCTATTCAAGTGCAAGGATCCAGGGTCACGCCTTATACGTTGGCGCTTAAAACTAGAAGAGTATGACTACGAAATCACATATCGCAAAGGTAAGTTGAACTCTGTTGCCGACGCTCTCTCTAGATATCCCGTGAATCCTGTATATCCTGAAAATAAGGATAATCTGAACCCAAATCCTATTAACGATACTAACCTTGATACAGAATTTCAAATGGTATCACCACTACCTGATATCCCTCAAGAAACCCTCGATGAATGGATACGAATAGATCTCAGTCCATTAGATGATAAAGATTATGATTTCAGCCCTCTGAATCCTCCTATTCCCATAGATCCTCTCTTAGAGGTAATTGAACCATGTCCAGTACCAGAACCTCAACCATCAACCAGTTGGCAAAACCCTGAAACCTTACCTGCATCTACTTACCCAAATTCAGAAAATCCTCGTCCAATACCTGAAACCTTACCTGTATCTACTTACCCAAATCCAGAAACTCCTTCTCCAATACCTGAAACCTTACCTACATCTACTTACCCAAATCCAAAAACTCCGTCAGTACCTGAAACCGTTCCAGATGAAACCTATACTAAATTCCTAAAATCTACAACCAAATTATATGATACTCCTATAACGGAACACAATGAAAACTTATTAAAAGGAGCACAAAAAATAATAATAATACCTACCTCATTGGACATGGACGAATCTATGCCATATATCCAAGAAGTACTAAATAATTGTCCAGGCCCTGAACGCGACGAATTCCTGAAATTAGAAAGAACCTTACATACATTTTTACCTCTTACAATCCAAAACAAAACTTACCTCTTTTTATTCACGAAAGTACATCATTTTGATGATCACTCATATCCTGATATATTTAAATCCCTAAAATATGCACGTGATGAAATAATCATGTCATATCCCACGGTTAATGAAATCAGTATATCTGATTTTAGAAATCCTTTCGACAAACACTCTTTCGTGAAAATCTATAATATATTAGCCTACTTATTCGAAGGAAATAACATCGGTATCCATATCTATCATAATAAAATTATATTTCCTTCACTGAGTGAAATTCCTCAAATCCTAAAAGAGAACCATGACATCCCCATTGCAGGACATCTCGGATCCACAAGGATGCTAAGCCGCATCAAAGAAAGATTTTTTTGGAAGAATATGGGTAGCGATATCGAAAACTATGTCAAGAAATGCCCGTACTGCCAAACCAATAAAGCTCTGCGCAAAATAAATAGAGCTCCAATGGTTATAACGTCTACTTCTACGTCTCCATTCGAGAGACTAGCTCTTGATATCGTAGGTCCTCTGCCTGAATCCGGTACAGCTAAACTCAAGTATATCCTGACTTTGCAAGATGACCTAACGAAATACTCATTGGCATACCCCATTCGAAGTAACACTGCAGCAGAAACTAGCGACTGCCTTCTCCATTTTATATCTCTATTCGGAATTCCCAAACATATTCTCACTGACCAAGGCACTAACTTTACAGCGGAACTCTTTAAGAAAACTTGCGATTTCCTAAAGATCAAACAACTTTGGTCATCACCATACCATCCGCAGACGCAAGGTGCCTTGGAAAGGTCACACTCAACTCTAAAAGAATATCTTAAATCATACGTAAACGAAAATCAAGATAACTGGCCCCAATACGTATATACTTCTATGCTAGCATACAATACCGCTATGCATTCAACTACACATTACTCACCATATGAATTATTATTCGGACATAAACCTAATATCCCTGACTCAGTTTATAACGATACGTCGAATGCTACCTATCCCGAGTACGTAAAACTACTACAACATCGCTTGAAACATGCACGCGATAAAGCTTTAGAATACATCCATAAATCTAAAACAAACTCTAAAACTTACTATGACTCACGTACCCGTCCCGTAGAATACAAGGTAGGCGACCTTGTCCTATTAAAAAACCATCTTAGGTTGCGCAAAGCCTTATCACCCGTATGGAAAGGTCCGTACAAAGTTGTCAAAATACACGGCAATCATACCTTATCATTACTTATAAACAGACGTCATGTAAAACATCACTATGACGAAGTCAAACACGTGGAACACGCCCACGGACAAACATCCAGTTAAAATATATTTTTACTTTATACAATTTTTATTTGATATATACAATTTTTTATACACATTTTACCTTATTAAATATAATATAGTATTAAACTATGATGTAGTATTAAACCATGATGTAGTATTAAACTATGATGTAGTGTTAAACTAAAAACTTTGCGAAGTTTACATTAAGTTAGGATAACTAAGCTTAGTAGTAATTTAGATGTCTTTTCATTACAGCAGCGTACTGGCCCAAGGTCAACAAGAATATGTCCAACCAATCAACTCGAGCTCCGGTGTTTACTTTGATCCAATTGGCGAACTTAAAATTAATATCGGGCACCTAGATATAGTTACCCCATTCGATATTTCTTACATTGGACCCCATATTCAAAATATTAACTCAATATTAGGCACTATACGTTTCATATGCAGTCAAATCCAAATTGAAAACCCAAGTAATTTAGAATGTCATAACACATTAGAACCACTCACAGTTAGGTATAATGATATTGTTACCGAATATTCCTCCATTGCTCATCTTATAAATAACAACAGATTCAAACGTAGCGCATGGATAGGAGGTATAGGTACCCTATCCAAAACTATCTTTGGGACTCTAGACGAGGACGATGCTGTCAGATATGACAATGCCATACGAAGTGTTCAAAATAATGAAAAAAGGCTGGGTTCATTAATGAAAGAAAATATTTTAATTACAACTTCCACTTTATCCAAATTTAATAATACTTTATATAATATAAAAATTAATGAAGCCAGGCTTAATGAAGCTATCGACAACCTCTCTGAGAAAATTAAAAATGTGTCATTAATTACAAACGATTTGAATATAAAAACTAATATTAATTCAATCTTAAATAGTTTAGAAGCATCCATACTTGCCTTATCGTTTCAATTAGAAGACATAACAAACGCTATCATGTTTAGTAGTCAAAACATTCTTCACCCGTCCGTATTACCCCCCACGCAATTGTATCAAGAGCTTGTCGATAACTACAGACACATACCTGCAGATTTGAAATTACCTGTTAGTTTAGAATTAAGTCATATTCATATATTGATGAACATATCCAGCGTTGTTTGTTACAGTTTAAATAACAAAATTATTTTCATTCTAAGAATACCTTTAGTATCACCTAAGGAATTCAATCTGTTTCATACTATAGCACTACCTACTCCACATAACAGTGTAAAACCGAACTCATTTAGTTTTATAATTACTAGCAGTAAGTACATCGCAATGACCAAAGATAAATCTGAGTATTGTAATCTTGAATCACTGAAAGAATGCAGAGTGATAACAAACCGTCAGTACATCTGTGACGTCATGACCGTGTTCCCTACTAGTGCAACTCCCAGCTGTGAAAGTGAGTTAATGTCGAAAGTGATAAGTGCCCTACCAGTGCAGTGTCAAACTGATTTTATTTACGGAAATTTAGATCTATGGAAACCACTCTTTAATAATAATTGGATATTTGTTCAATCCCAGAGTAATAAGCTATATATCGAATGTCCCGGTCAGAAAGGTTTAGAAATAAATATAATCGGAACAGGAATTTTAAACATTCCAAATAATTGTATTGCATATTGCAAAAGTACCAAATTAATACCTAAATTCAGTAATATAGAAATTAACGTCACTGTATCCCACTCTGATTTTAATATAATAAACGATTCTTGTTGTACCTTAGATAAGTTTAAATTAGAAATAGGTAATGAACCTCGTATCAAATTACAAAACATCGATTTGGATATTTTCACAATGGAAACAAAATCAAGATTAAAATCAATGTCAGATGAAGCTGATAAAATTTTAAATCAACATCAAATAATCAAATACGAGACTCATTACTCAGTTATATTAATTTTAGTAATTTGTATAATCTCTCTTTATTGTTCTATTAAACTGTTCTTATATATTAAATCGCACAGCCGTCTATCCCGTCACTTTGTCAGTTTTTCCCGATCAGTTCCAATAAACTCTCCTGTAGTTCAGACTCCTAATCCTGACCCTGTCATCCCTGTAAAGATTAGTAAACATCATCCGATTAAGGAAAATGTTCCATCTCCAAGTATTAGAATAAACACTTAATTTATATCTCTTCCTAAACTTCGAATTTTCAACCCCGAAGTTTAGTCTATCCCAGGGAGGTGTTATATATTGGCAATGCATCCCCTTTTGCATACTATGGTCCTTTTCTGTCCACTCAGCATTTTCTCGCAATAGTTAGTAGCTAGTCCATTCATTCCAGTCAGTCTCATCCCATCTTCCATCCATACTAGACGGCTGTTTTAACAACTGAACTTAATAGTTTTTTTTTAAAAACCTATTCGCCTCAGGGCTCATAACAGTACGTACGATGCAGTGCTTAAACAAATAAGGGCAACTTTTATTGCACTTGCGTGAGAAAGAGCAATCCTTCATCAGGTATTGGAATAAATTATCGCTAAGGCTTATATTTTATTGTTAAATTTGTATTCAATAAGTTCGTTACTAGTGCATGTACGCGAGCCTTTAGGCGCAGAATAATGAGAGTTACCATAGATATCATAGAAATATCGACTTGCCCATTACATATTATTTTGAATTAAGTAAATTTTTTAACACTCAAAATATTTGAAAATCGTTCCTGAATAAGTAAAAATTGTGACTCAAGATTTCCAACTTCTTCAATACAAAGAAATCAATTGCAAGCGAGTCAAGTCTAATAAATTCCTTAGTCTTCATTTGCTAAGTAGGCCTATCCATGTCGAGATGTTATCATCAGTTATGGTGTATGTACCATGCTACTACATGCAACTTGACAATTGTATGATATGGATCTAAAGGTGCGTCCATGCTACGCGAAGCGAGCACGAGCCGAGACTCGAACGAACAGGGGGCCAAGTCTGCTATTTCAATTGTGTTCCAATGAACTTTCAGTGGTGTCAAAACTGTGACATTTTACAGTTTTGGTAGTCTACTTACTAACAGAAGTGTCATTATGGCACAATTTTGACACCACTGAAAGATCATTGGAACACAATTGAAATAGCAGACTTGGGCCCCAGGATTCGTTCGTTGCTCGCGATTTCAAGCGTCGAGCCTTCAACGAGCCTACAACGAGCGCGATGCGAATCCCTGTGTTCGTGAAAAAACTGTCAATCGGGCGGAGCACAGTCGAGCACGCTACGAATACTCGTTCGAGGCTCGCAAGTCCGTCCACGCTACGCGAATCGTGCTCGCAGTGTGCTCGTTCGTGGCTCGGCTCGTGCTTGGTTCGCCAAGCATGGACGCACCATAATGTTTGCTCTTTTATAGTTTCGGTAGCACACCAATGGGCGATGACAAGGGGCAGACGTAAAGTTACGTTTTGTATTTATTGGTGTAATATTGTGAGGACGGGCGTTTAAGGTGATTACGTACACACAGAGGTGACTCCACTACTTGGTTACTTGCCGCAGAATATAAAGTATATGAAATTATATGGAGGTTGTCGTGAGCTTTTCCATTGAATGAGCGATTTACTTCCTGCTCTTCCTGACTTGATTGTGTTCAGAGTCGAGGGAAATGTTTACGTTCTCTGAAATATTTTTAGCTATGACCTTGTGATTGATTGTATTGTAGGCTGATTTATGAGTGAAAATAATTCTAAAATAAGACATAAGAATAGTTTGAATCACAGATATTTATTCCTCAAAGGATTTGAGAATTGGTAGAGCTGTGCACATAGACGACCGGAAAACCCAGGAAAAGAGTAGTACATTGTCATTTTATTTACAGGAAAAAGTGATGGAATCAATGATATTCAACCATTAATTTAAAAAAATGCGTATACTTACATAGAAAATAAGTATTTTGTCCCCATACGTTATTCTGTACCTGTGCTTGACAGACAATGTTGATTATTAAATTCAGGTAGCAATTGTTTCAGGATTATTGACCGGCCAGCTGGCGTGGTTGGTTAAGACTCTGGTTAAGATTCCACCTATCGATATCCGCAGGTCGTGGGTTCGATTCCCACACACGACATGCATTTGTGTGCATGAACATGTCTGTATGTCCTGAGTCTGGGTGTAATTCTGTATATTAAGTATGTATTTACAAACAAAAAGTAGTATATTTATTATGTTAGTAATCTGGATTCTTTGGAATCCAGATTACAAGCTCTGCTTAGTTTGGGATCAGATGACCTTATGTGAGGATTGTCCCAGGATATTTATTATTATTATTTATTTATTAAAACTTATTTAATCTCCATCTAGTTACATAGAATATTTCAATCACGTCCTATGAAATCCTTTTGCGTGTGGTCCGCCCTGTGATAGTATCACATCACGTAGAAAATAAAAATAACTTCTGTAATTACTGTCATCAACGTTAATTATGCCCACGGGCTTGCGACAGGTGACGTATGAAAAACAATGGTTCATTGTCGACCCTTTGTTACTCGAGTAATTGTTTAAATTGTCTCATTAAGCGGCCGGCAATGTATGCGTGAGGATTTTTTATCATCGTTTTTGTTTAGGCGCCATTGAAGTGTTACTTATGATTTCCTTCGATGAGACATTGGTAGAGACATACCGTCAGTTTCTGAAATCCCAATAAAATTTAATCTAAAATTAAAACTAGTGCCATCTTTATCATTTAATATTTCCACATTTCTATGCCAGTGACATATACACTTTTAATAAGAGATTAATTTGTTTCCGAAACCTTTACTTTGTGCGAACTTTGGGCGGTTCTACGAAACCATCGGTACATAAACGATGTTCATATTTCATAACGTCCTAGGTCAAATGAAGCGAGAGCCAACGATAGGAAGAATTGGCATTTGATTTATGTGTTCTTTTGTAGGTTGATATTATGTGCGTTTGATTTTAGGCTTTTTGTATCTCTGTTTATAGTTTTAAGCGTACAGTCATTTTAGGACTGAGGCTCTAAGGATGTTTTTAAGTTACTTTAAACTTTGTCAGAATACCTACAATGTACATTGTAGCTAGTAGTCAGTGCAGGGGCGATTTCGCCGGGATTCTCGAATATAAATTATTATTATTTATTATATCGCATATTTTTACTCGCGCGATGCTTGTGGGCACCAAAGAGGATATATATAATCACTACTGTTGGACCGTCCACCGTGGACGCAATGTATTGGCTCTCAGCACAGATTACAGAATAAGGCAGACGGAGCGGAACACGGGAGTGAGGCCAAAAAAGCAAATATAAATTGAAAAACACATACCTGGTATTCGCTCTTGAATTTGTATTTGCTTTGTTTGAACAAAGTTTATTAAAAAGAAAGTGTTTTTCTTCTGAGGCTCCCAGTTTCTCGCCGTAATACGCGCGTCAAGCAGTCGCGCGTATTACGATCCTTCTCGACGGGCACGGTCAGGGGAATGTTTCAGAAGCTGTGGAGGCACTATAATGATCGTCAATCCTCAGCTTTAAGTCAACAACGGAGAAAAAGTTATGGTAATAATAAACCTGTCATTATCCAATAGGCCCGCTTAGACTAGAGAGTTTCTCTTCTTGGCCCACTTCGTTTGTATCATTTTGGCAGATGGATGTGCTGTCAAAACGGGACTATTATCTAATAGTGAATAATAATAATAATGAACGATCTCGTTATGACTTTAGTTTATTAGGTACTTATTCCAAACTAATTATTACTGATTTTTATTCGCGACTGAATTATGAACTTTTCTCATTATTCACCTGTGTATTCTGGCAAATAGAACCTAAATATATAAAATAGCAATTTCATATTTTTGTGGCTTTCCGTCTCTCTTTGGAAGAAACTTGCAAACTGTATTTCGTACTCCTAATTTGTTCTGAACGAATTCTTTGCGAATGCCATGACATAAACTTTCCTAAGCCTCCTTACTTATGGTTGTATATGTTCTGGCTGAACAAAGAAATTGGTTATGAAGGTATTTTTTTCACTAAGTCAAATTGCTATTCTAGCATTTTTCATTCTATGATGATTTCCGATCACTTTAAAGATCAAAAAACCGTTGGGGACCCTTTGGGAACAGAAGCCTACGCCTATCCGTCTGTCTGTCTGTATTAGGTACTGTACTTAGGTATTAGGTAACATAGCGAAAATGATGGATATCAATACTACGATGAGTTTGAGCAGGAAAGAAAACATCATAAAGAAACCATCGCACGGTGGTTGGAAACTTATTACCAACCTGGATACAACCCTTAAAATCACTCCATAAATAAATAGTCTTGTATCACACAATAAGCAATATATCTAAGGTATTTAAATCTATTGAGTGCATTCAGACGTTTATCATCCAATGATATTTAAAATAGGGTTTTATCAATATTCTTTATTTTTAGATCTTCAATAACATGCCCCTCAATAAAATCAATCAAACCAGCTTAAAGATTAGACGTGTGTGAATCTAATCAACCGAAATACCGTGCAGTACGAATGCGGTCGATGCACTAAGCGCGGGTATATTTAAATCGGTCCCGGACTGGTGCAATTAACGTGCATGCCGGCTCATTACACGTTCGATACCCGGGCCGGGCTAATTTTATACGTATTGCAACTGGAGCGAATGATCGCCGTTAAAGTTTGCTCGACTTGTGTGCCGGGGTTTTATGTCATAATCTAGGAGATTAGATGGGAGATAATGGTAGTAGTGTTGGTTTTGATGTTTGGTTGTGATCAATATCTTCTAGTCTTGGTGGTTTATTTAGTTTCATTCAACGATAGTAAAAAGTGAGGGAGGTGAGGTAGTCGAATATTATCTCCAAATATGAAAAAAGGTTAATGTTTTTTTTAAGTACAATCACTTCTTTGTACTAAACATTAATCTTAAAAGTGTTTTCTTGTTTCACACTTGTATGTAAATAAAATAATCTCGCTCCTTTTATACCTATAATAAAATAATATCTGCCATCAACTAAGCTATACCGGCTGGCTCATGGTATCTGGCAAAAACAAACATAAAATTATAACTCAGTGAACATAAATTGTGTGACACTCGAGAACAACAAAAGCATTTGACATTAAACTGCTTCAGTACCAAATGGCACATTAAAATGTCAAAACAGAGCTGTCATGACGTGACACGAAGTGACGTCACGCCGTGAAATAATGACGTTTTATAATGTGAACACTGACTTGAGCACAAAGAATACAATGTTAACTATTGTTGTATAATGCCTTTGATACTTGACTCTACAAAGTAAAATTACAAAAGTTTGAACTTTGACATAAAAAGTTCAATTTATCATTGTATACTAAAATTCCTTATCGGAACACTTTCCTTTCAAACAGCGCAAGAATATTCAATAACTCCAAATATACCTAAACAGAATTTTGTGGAAAGAGGCGTTTATTTTTGATCGACCTACAAGCAGGTTGAAAGCACGCTTTTACTGTAAGTTAATTTGGAGTTCGTTTTCGACTATTAACATCTTTGTAAGTAAGAAAATCTTTTCCAATATACCACTGTCGCATCTGCACCATATCAAGTACTGTAGTGATCAAAGGAAGAGCTTGATGAAAGACTCGATAGTTTATTGAAATTGTGATTTATGTGTCCGTTTATTTTCACTTTATTTACGTAGAACGTTTTACACTTGCGCCTTTTGTGCCTTACGGTACACACAAAGGAATCTTTAATTGTTTTATAAATGAGTACAATGATCGCGTTATGGTGTCTATAAATCAATTTTGGTGTCTAGACAGTTGACATTAGTTTCAATTTGGAAAAAGAGTTTTGGATAGCTTTACCATAAGTTATATAGCACCAGTGCTTTCTATTTGTAAGTCTTTTGTGAGGGTAACATATTAAATATCCTGTGACATTCCTCACACACGGTCATCTGATCCCAAACTAAGCAGAGCTTGTACTATGGAAACCAGATAACTGATATAATACATATACTACTTTTTATTTGTAAATACATACTTAATATACATAATTATAACCAGACTCAGGACATACAGCTTTTTGACAGATCCTATCACACTTTATCATGATTCAATGTAACAAATAGAACCAAATTTTCAATAACATGCAGAATGTCATGTCATGCAACATTCATGTTTCACACATTTCCAGGAAATTCTTACAAAGTGATAAGTTCTCCTGGCTGACGTTGTAGACTGACAGATAGACTCAAAGTAAAAGTTAAGTAGGTACTTAGCTTGAACGTAGGCAACTTGGCACAGGATTAGTTAGGTCGCAAGTTCCTCCTTAGGCGGAATTGTGAGGAAGTGAATTGCGAAAACAGCATCCTGCATACATAATTGCATGCAATTGTGAGTTCAAGGAAGTACCTAGTTACTTAAGGTTTGCTCTATTCGCTCTATGATAATTGAATCCAAATGTTATTGTTAAAACTAACACCAGAGAATTCAGTAGACAGACTCAGACAGCTGAGGTTGTTAACTAGGAATAAATCTAAAGACAACGTAAAAGTATCATGAACTTCGATACATTTGGTATCGTGAAGTAAGCATATGTACTTGAATCAGGCAGGACTATAGACGCGTTATAGATGGATATGGTGTTTAATATATTAGACTACAAAGAAATAAGCATGCACACAATAGATGAAAAATAAGAAGTTTTTTTATGATATGCTGAAGATATACTGGAAGAAGTGGAAAGAGCGATGCATAAGTCCACAGACGCGACTTTAACAAATAAAAAGGTTAAATATTACACGAGTAGAAAATAGAAATTATATTCTACTTCCTACTGTCCTAATTGCACAACTAATCTTAATGGAAGATTGGTTGGAAGCTCGCACGGGTATCTTATGATATGGAGAAGGAAATTTGCATTTTTTTTATCTCGGGAACTCGTGGCCAACCGCTGGGCCTACTGTGTATATGTTTGTCACGAATATGGTTGTCCACTTTATAGGTCGTGCAATTACATAGAAAACTTTTAATTTGAAACTTTTAAGAGAACGCGGTTGAAACCGCGGGGACATCTACATAGTTAGTAATATAACTTGCAGCCAAATGTCCCTATACATTATGTCCTCTTCCAACTGCTATAATATTTACATTTGGCACAAAAGTTTCTTGAAATAGGTAATATTTATTCAAATATGGGCTTTGCGCGTTATTATAAAATATCTTTGAAATAGGGATTTCGTATTTAAATGTTCATTAAAGACCTGAAATTTAAACCAAGGTCTAATTAACAAGAGTTAAATTGGCAATTAGTACACTCATTGCCCATTTTATGAGTAGAAATTATAGAAATGACAACCTCTTAACACTTACTCCAAAAGAGCTATACTAAAATATATAACATCACCAATGTAGTTAAATTGCATTTTAAGCTATTTATAGCTCGGACGGCAAAATTGAATTTACTCAGAACAGTGACTGAGAAGGCATTTTATTTGTATGTGAGAAGGCATTTGATTTGTCTTATAGTAAATGAGCCCAAAGTATAGTTGATGATGGTACCTACTTAAAACATGAACGTTAAAGGGAAAATTTTATCCAACACTGCAAAATTTAGCAAATAGCAAAAATCAATATTGCCCGAAGAAGTCCAATCCATTTGCCGATTCTTGACTTAGACGGATAAACATAGAACGTATGTTTGCAGATTGGTACAACCAGGTACATTACGTTCTATTGTATGCAAGCCCCTCAACTTTACGATGGTTATTTCAGTCGATAACTCTTTATAAACGGTAAGCCGACACCTGTAGCTGTCCGTGTAATACCGTGTTATTTATAGATTCACGAGCGGCCATTGCGCTATTACAAAGAACAAATAAAGGTGCACTTTGAATATTTTCCGCTTTGCATAATGCGTAGGTAGGTAGTGATATATGTATCCTTATCCCTTCGGACATAACCAGACCATTACACACGGGTTATACAGGTTGTATTTAATTTGTTTGTCCGTCCGTACCTATCCTAGGTTTACGAGTTTGAGAGGTCATGAAATTTTGAGTGAAGCTAAGCCTATTCCAACTTTGACTTTATTACAAGGTACGTGAATTTACTCGTTGGAGACAGTTTCATAGAGAATTTTCTAGGAACGAAGGCCGTTACGTCTGCTCTATATTCAAGGGATTTTCATACTCAGATATTGCTGACTTGTAAATGTATCTTTTAAAGTAGGTATTTGGGATAGAGATACGTCATAATAGGGATGTTGAGTGATATGTCAAATCAGCTACTTGTTTCTCAATAGTCAAAACGATATTTTGTAGGTCGTTTTTTTAATGAGATTGCATGAGATGTCAAATTATCAACAGGTTGTTCTTGGTAATACAAAAAAAAAGCATAAAATGTTGAACATGTTCGATATGTCCATGTATTTTTAGATATTTTATACGCTGATTGGAGTTTGAACATTTATCTTGGATACAGAAAACATCATCACAATCAGAGTGATCGGATGTACATGATTATGTAAAAATATGAAGAAAAAAACAGTAAAATGTTATGATAATGGTAAAATGGATATTTCGGTGCCAAAAATATGAGAACATTATATCAATTAAGGTGTAGAGTGAAAAGAATGACCAGTGTTTTTGTCCTGAATGTCGCTACGTTCATTAAGCGAGCTACAAAATTGGGCTGAAATGTAAATTAAAATTATCTTCTTTATGAACCGACCGTTAACCGAAACAATTTAATTTTCATGGGAAAATTTTGTTAATTATTATCACTATTTATTATACGTTACTATGACAATTTTTATTCTTAATAAAGCTAGGATATTATTATTATTAAGTGTTAAGAGAATAAACTATTCTTACAGAAAATTTATAAAAAAAATTATATAATAATAATCTTTCATTATTTGCTGAAATAGCAAAACATAATGTAATTTTTTTATTAAGATTAAAAACACACTTCTTACACGACTTCAAAAATTATCTTGCGATAAGTTTCATAAGATTGTTAACGAATGTGGCGCCTGGTTTGTGAAGGCAAACGCACAGATAAGACCGCGAGGCTTCCGTGGTAGCTATTTAAACATTCATATGTATTATCTTATGAAGCGCTCGTGGTGTAGCATGATTAGCCGTTCTTAATCGATCGGCAAAGTTAAGCTACGTCTGTCTTGGTCGGTACCTGGATGGGTGACCGCCTAGTGGTATTTCAAATTGAGCGTTTCCGTGCTTCGGAAGGCACGTAAAGCCGTTGGTCCCGGTTATCACTTAATTGTGATAGTCTTTAAGCTAGTTGGATGCCTCCTAGGCGGCTTGAAAAATTCCAACAGTAGGTTGACCACTAGCCTACCTCCACCGATCCGCAGTGGGCACGCGTGGTGGAGTATCTGCCCATTCCCTTTCACCCTGATTTGTGAAAGGAGGCCTGTGCTCAGCAGTGGGACATTATAGGCTGATGATGATGATGATGATGTATTATCTTTGTGAATCTTTAAGTAAAGGTGATTATATCCTCATTAAAAATACCTTTTAATAAAGGATGCAGGCCACTATTAAAGCCATCCTGTACATCCAATACGGCGCAGTCGCGACGTTGATTATAAATTACAGGAATTAATGCACGCATGCTTTTGTTTGTAGATAAATATCACCGTGCATCGTTTTGTTTTTGTCTTCGCAGTTTGTAGGGCGAGCGCGGGCGGGCCTCCAACCGGAGTGCGGAGTATTTTGTGCGACAGGAAATTGGCCTTTTGTCTGTGACCACATGGGTCCGCACCGAACTCGTTTGTTTTTCGAAAAGCCTATTCGAGGTTTTCCTAAGGTGTTTTGTTATATTAAATTATGTTGTTAATGTATGTTTGATGGGATTTTGGAGCAATGTGGTATTGTGTTATAAAATGAGATGATAGTTGATTTGTCTCAAAATATAATGTTGGATGAAAGAGGATAATGGCAGGTTCTTTATTATTATGTTCAAAGAAGTAAACGGCCCGACTGATGGAAAGCGGTTACGACGCTTGCAACACACAAAGCATCACTCACGTGTTACTTACCCTTCCCCTCCCCCTATTAGCTCTGGAAACCCGCAGGAACACAACTTAAAGTTATTTGGCTGCCTTATTCTGGAAGGTGGAGGTACTTCCCCAGTCGAGCTGCTCTCCTCTCTTAAAATTGAAGATTTGTTTTTATTTTCCAAGCGTATAATGGGGCTTGCCTTTGGCCACTGAATCGCCCGTAAAGGACGAAGCTTAAGATGGCGCATGCTTACCCAGAATAAACCTATTCAATCTGGCATTGAAAGTCCCTAGATTGTAAGAGTCAGTAAACACAGAACGCGGTTATTAAGTTCCACTCCCTTGCTGTCCGCAATAAATGAGGATGCAAAAACGCTAATAGACACCTAATCAACAATTTAATTGCATACAAAACTATGATTACCTTCACGGCAAAGCTCCGTAAAAGTATTGGAGCAAACCATAACGAGGTATCGGATCATACATAGTTTAACAGAAACATTTACCTCTTGTTTCCGATACATACTAATCCATGATTCTATATTAGTATCGATTATCTCTTATTAATACCTAACTCGGTAATGTATGCAAATACTGAAATCCGTATCGTTACAATATATCTGTATTGTAAATGTCACAGAAATGATTGATAGTTTCCGTTTCCGTGTACTCTAAATTGGACTAATGTGTTTGAGTCCCGAAATGGGTCGTGGATTGTTGTAATTATTCTAGTTGGAATTTCAGTGAATGTTTGTGTAATATTAATCTCTTAATTTATGAACTAGCATTGGCCGCGCGGATTTATACGTGTTCTTTGACAAATATTATCCTTATTTTCTGCCTTCTAATTATACAGCTGGTTATGTTATACGAAAGATTGACTTTGTTCGTTACAATTATGAAAAATAGTATAAGATAATAGGATATCATAGTATAAGTGGTTCAGAAAGATCTTTTTTTTTAATGGAAAGCCATAATGATAATTATGTCCGAAGGGGGAAGCATACAAAGGGGAAAAGCCTAACTTCTAGTTAACACAGTCTAGAACCAGTAATAGTGCTGGGTTCTAGAATTGGGAACAACTTTTAGGTTATCAAATACCGATCCTAAGAACTGTCTGCACTTTCAACATTGAGCTATTATTACTAGATACGTATAGAGAAGCTATCATAAGCAAAGGTTATCTCCCATTTTTTAGAGCCTAAGTACTAATGTTCTCTTTAGCGTTGAAACAATAATTAGTCGTCTAAGCAGACAGTAGAAACACGTAGCGCTATCAGAACGCTTTGAGGAGTTTTTTTCTCGCAAACACCGTGATTTTCACGGCGCTTACGCGTTTCATCGTTCTACATTGTAGATCGTTGAACGAAACGTTTAATAGGCCATCGGGCCACACTTAAAGAGAACATAGTTATGATGTGTGATGTTCCGGGTTTTCGAATATTCCCGGAATTTCCACAAACATACACATAGTTTCCAGAATGATCATCTCCAAATGTATCACTATATGGAACAATACTGTGTGGCTCAAGAGCGTTGTCATGTGAATCATCCGACAGCGGCGTAGGTAACGTTTCACGTTCAAGAGACAATATTTAAGTTAACGACTCTTCCATGAATTTCAGCTAAGCCCAGTTTATTGCCACTATAAACTAACGCTGAAACACATTACTCATTTTCAGCATTCGCGTGTCTCGTAAATACTCATAAGTCATATTTAGGGATCGTCCACAGACTAATTACTGTTTCTTTTTTATTTTCTTTTAATATTTTAATGTTGAGTGATAATAAAATAAGCAAACTCGTTTCTCTCCCTCTCCCCTCGGACCGCCGCACGGTGCTAACGTATACATAACCTGCATTTAATTGTTTTTAAATTTATTTATTTTTAAATAAAAAAGTATTCAAATCACTTTTGCTAATAAAATACATCAGTTAAAATAGGAGTGCATAGAAGGAAGAAGTAATCGGGCACCATTACACTTTGGAAACTACACTGGTTCATGCAAGCCTGGTACCTCGCTTCGTTCGCGCTGAGACAACCGGCGCTGGCCCCGCCCGCCTACTGGCAAGTAAGAATTCACCAATCCTGCGCCTGCGCATCTAAGCTATTTTTACGTAGCACACTAGCCACTAGAAACTAGCCCCGCCCAACTAGTGACGCAACAATATTATTGTCAACCTACCCTCACCTACTCAACTTCCCTTCTCGATACATCGCTTCATAAGTTCTGTTACCTTGGTACTCATGGCTACAACATTGAATACATCTCTGTCTGATACTGAGCATAACGTGGCAGGAAAATGTAACAAGACCCCACCGAACTATGGTTTTAAACGCACTAAGAGAACTAGAGAACATATGGATGAATCAATCCCTAAACAGCTGGATGATTTTAAGGAGGAGATGAAAATAATGATAACTCAATTATTAAATGAACAGGGAAGTGAGTTAAAACAGGTTGCGGCTACTCTAAAAGAAATACAAAAGACTAACATCGCCATTAACGACTCCATTTCATTTCTCACAACCCAGAATGAGGAATTGAAAAATAAAATAAATATACTAGAGAGTCAAGCCAAAGAAGATAAAAAATATATATTGATTTTGGAGAATAGGGTTGAGGACATACAAATAAATAGTCGTAAAGCAAGTTTTGTTATAAAAAATGTGCCGAAGAATAATACCGAGACCAAGGATGACCTCATTGACATGGTGACGTGTCTCTCTCGCAACATAGGCTGTGAATTTACAAAAGCAGGCATCAAGGACATCTACAGGATTAGGGGAAAAAAAACTGAAAACCAAAATACCCCGATTATAGTGGAAACCGATTCAACTCTGCTGAAGACCGAGGTTATGCGAATGAGTAAAGCTTTCAACATAAAGCATAAGACTAAGTTATGTTGCAAGCACCTTGGACTAAAAAGACACGAAGACACACCCGTCTTCGTCTCCGAGCATTTAACTGCAAAGGGATCTCGCTTATTTTACCTCGCAAGGGACCTAGCTAAATCTAACAACTACAAGTTCTGCTGGACTGCATACGGCAAGGTCTATATAAGAAAAGATGAAAACTCACCGATCATCACGCTAAGAAGTGAAGAGCAGGTACATCAGCTTCTTATAAAAAAATGACTATACGTTCCCCAAAACTTGTATTATATACCTTGGCTGTGGAAAACCCTTTGTTGTATTCTCTATTGTACTTTCAGTTGTATTTTAAGTTTGCAAAACAAACCCAACACTTACACATATACTTTAACACATTCTACAAACACTTACAAAACTATACTAAAACATTCCACAAACCATCACATAAACAACACACTCAACTATCTGAAACGAATCACACGTACTAAAACTATATATCTAAATTCCGAACTAAAACAAACATTTAATCAAGCACGTATTTACATTAATTACCCTACATTGCCCACAGTTTTTAAACTCATACAAATTACTTTTAAAAAAATTAATACAATTTTTTTAATGACGTCTATACCTTATGATATCGATAATGGCTAAAGAATCCCTACAAACGATAAACGAAATAGACAATCTCGAAATTGCGCGCGCTATTGAATGTGATATATCTGATCTTTCTAAGCATGTTTACATTAACAAAAATGACCTGACTATAGTATCACAGAACATAAGAAGTATCTATTGTAATTTTGATGATTTATTGCTCACGTTATCCAACTTTAAATTTGATACAGACATAATTATTTTAACAGAGTGTAGACTTAACAAAAATAAACCTATCCCACAACTAAATAATTATAGCTCATACGATACTAAACATCAACTTAATCAAAATGATGGGGTAGTAGTTTATGTTAAAAATAAAATTAAGCATAAGATTAAAGAAATAAGATTAGTACAATCGACTTGTCTGCAGGTTGATACTCTCAACAATACAATACTATGTGTCTACCGCTCTCCTTCAAATCCAAATGCAGACGCTTTTATCAACTCCCTCAGTAGTCACTTGAATTCATTAACCTCGAATAATAGTATTATTGTAGCGGGAGATATTAACATTAATATTAGACCTAAAGACATTGAATCGTCATATGAGAATAGGAATAGGATAAATTATTTAAATATGTTGGCAGAATATGGATTACTTTCTGGACATACCCTTTCTACTCGAGAAAAAAACTGCCTGGACCACTTTATGTTAAAAATAAATAAAAAGAAAACTTCAGCATTCATTGCTATCCTAAATACATCAATCACTGACCACCTCACAACATTTCTAGCCTTGTCCAAACTAAAAAACAACCCTCCCGCAAATAGTACTGCTACCACCGTAGATTTTGAAGCAGCCTTGAAATATCTTGAGGAAAAAAGATTAGAAGAACTATTATTTTGCAATGATCCTATTCTATTAACTGACAAACTTATACAACTGATATCTGAATCTATAAAATTAAATACATTAATTAAAAAAATACCTAACAGTAAGCGCATTTTAAAACCGTGGATAACACCAGGCATTCTACGTTGTATTAAAAATCGGAACCAATTACAGAAAAAAATTCGTGCTGACCCGTTTAATGAAATTCTGAAAATATCATATACGAGATATAGAAATTACTGCAATAACCTGATCAAAAAGTTAAAACGAAAATATGAAAGAGAATTACTAGCCAAATCAGTAAATAATAATAAACAACTTTGGAAAAATATAAAAAATATAACATTTTGTAACAAACAAAAAAATAAAAATACTGAGCTAATTAATATAAAATCATCCCCTATTGAATCGGCTAATTTCATGAATGGCTACTTTGTTAATATTGGCAAACAGCTTGCTGAACAAATTGAAGGGGGTACGCCAAATTGGCAGCATGGAATGCCACATGCACAACTCAATTCCTTTGTACTCTTGGACACTGACTGTGACGAAGTGGATAGAACTATACGGAACCTAAAATCTGATAGTGCTCCTGGGTGGGATAATATTTCCTCAAGGTATCTCAAGTATGTCAGAAAACAAGTTGTTCCTGTTATAACTCATCTTATAAACCTCTGCTTTAACAAAGGCATTTTTCCTGAACATTTGAAAAAATCTATTGTTACCCCAGTGCATAAGGAAGGGGACAGAGACGATGCAAACAACTACCGGCCTATATCAGTCTTACCAGCTTTGTCAAAAATTTTAGAAAAATTACTAAATATTAGGCTACTAAAATACCTGAATGATTACAAAATACTCTCCCCTTCTCAATACGGATTTAGGCAGGGTAAATCAACTGAGGACGCTGTCACTATACTAAGCTCGATAGTAACAGAACAACTTGACAGAGGTAAAAAATGTTTGACAGTGTTCCTTGATTTAAAAAAAGCGTTTGATACCGTCTCTGTCCCAATCCTTCTGAGCAAATTGGAAAATGCTGGAATTAGAGGAACCGCACTGTTGCTATTCAGAGATTATCTGTCAAACAGGACTCAGAGGGTAAAATTAGATCAGTTTACTAGTGAAGACGCTGAAGTATCATATGGAGTTCCTCAAGGAAGCGTGTTGGGACCGACTTTGTTCTTAATATACATTAATGATCTCTGTAGTCTGAAAATTCTGAATGCACAAGTTCTCTCGTACGCAGATGACACTGCTGTTGCCTTTCATGGAGACTCATGGAATGATGTTAAGGTGAGCGCTGAAAAGGGAATGACTTTTGTAGCCGAATGGTTAAAAACTAATCTTCTTACGTTAAATACCACTAAAACCAATTACATATGTTACAGTATTTACAACCGTACGCAACCAAGTTATGACTTTAACTTAAAAGTCCATACATGCAACGACCCTAAAAACACGAACTGCAAATGCCCAACGATCAACAAGGTTTCACAAACAAAATATTTAGGAGTAGTGATAGACCAAAATCTTTCATGGTACCCCCATCTTGAGCATGTTACTAGCAGAGTACGGAAGCTGAGCTGGATTTTTAAGACACTAAGACATGTCATGCCGCGAGATTTGCTAAATAATCAAAACAACCCCAAAAATGTATTAAATGAGATTTATGTGGCCCTTGTGCAGTCTGTCCTGATGTATTGTATCACTATCTGGGGCGGTGCAGCAAAAACAAAATTTATTTTGCTGGAGCGCGCCCAACGCGCCTTGATAAAGGTTATGTATTTCAAGAAAACTAGATACAGCACCGAAAGTCTTTATCAAAGTAGTAATTTATTGTCAGTTCGAAAGCTATATATATTAAAAACAGTACTTACCAAACACAGAAACTTACCATACGAACGTAGTATTAAAACTAAAAGAAGGAAAAATAATGCCGCACCTGTCCCTCATACGAAAACCCAATTTGCATCTATACAATATACCAAACTTTCCGCACAGTTATACAATACAGTTGACAAAAAGATAGACATCTACACAAAAACGTATGGCGCATGTAAATTGGACATAACCAATTGGATTAAAACACTTACATATGAAGAGACAGAAGCACTTCTGAAATATACCTAATAACACACAGTAAAACGTATACACTCACACCCCCACACAAAAACTCATTCATAATATCCACTCACAAACACACACACCTCAATACACACACACCACAATACACACACACACACCCCAATACACACACACCACAATACACACACACCTCAATACACACATAAACATACACAAACACCCACATAAAAACTCATCCACACATAATATGTTAGTAGTTAAGTTAAATAATTGAAATTTTATTGCTATGGAAGAGTGGAGTCTCCTAATACAGGCATTGCATGCTTAAAAGGAAGCTCCAACCACTGTCTAAATAATGTTAAAAATCTATGTGTCGAAAATAAATTATTATTATTATTATTATTATTATTCTATATTTCGTAGAATTACTCGAGTTCTTTGACCGGATTGCTTAGGGATTGATGGCCAGAATCATACCATGATGCTCTGACCAGATCCGCTTATCACTGAACAACTAATTTGTAGAGGCACTCCACGTCACCAAAGACCGAGAAATATATGACATAACGTTGTCATAGGGAAAATATGATTCCACGGAAGGATCACAACCTTCATTAAAGAATAGGCTGCGGGGAGAAAGTTATCTCTTATTTTTTTAATTGAAAAATACGTATGAATAATTTTAAAGTAAAAATGCATTTAGGCATCACAATAGGAATTACCTGAAAAGAGACGTTGAATTTTGTCACATTATACATTGGACGTGGCTCTATACAGCTGAAGTAATTTTTAACTTTGATTTTTATACCAAGCATGAGATATGATTGTTTGATTATTGTTTTAAATTTTTTATTATTATTGTAAAAGAATTGTTTTTTTTTTTTTTTTTTTTTTTATACCACTTAGGTGGCAAACAAGCATACGGCCCGCCTGATGGTAAGCGGTTACCGTAGCCTATGGACGCTTGCAACACCAAGGGTATCACGCGCGCGTTGCCGACCCTAAAAATGATTATTACTAAAAATGATTTGTAACCTGTTTGTTGTTTGTTGTTTTATACAAGGCTGTATTTCAAAGCAAAGTTATGACAATAAATGATTCTGATTCTGATTCGTGCAATCGTTGCAAAGCTATTGCACTTATTATTTTACATTATAACGTGTTTTAGTGAACATAAACGTGCATATTAACGTAGCTTGTAGATGACGCCTCAACAAAAAGTAAAAGAAAAAACAACACCATTTGTCCGTAAATTCTTATTTATGCTGTGCCGTTTGTTTCTGAGCCATTATTTCCGTGGCTCTGTTTTCATTTTGCTTGATTTACGCTATGATTGTCGTTTAATAACTCAAGTTTTGAAGCTTTGAATTATTTTAATGTTTGATCACCGCTGTTTGTATATCTGGATATTATCTTTGTACTTGTCTGATGTTCTCGAGGAATTCTCGTCGTTATATTGTAATTAATGTTTCTTTAGACGACGGAATTATTTACAAATCTAACATTCATTGTAATCACTTCTGAAGTTTTATCAAGAGTTTTATAAAACCTTACATAAAGAAACATAAACACCCAGGCCACATTGCTTATTTAAACATGGAATTCTGAAGCGTTTTTTTATTTATTTTTTTTAATTAAATGGGCTTGCGTTTGGCCTCTGACCCGCCCATAAGGGGCGATGACGAAGCCTAAGATGAAACACGCTTACCCAGAAGAAACCTATTCACTCTGGCCTTGAAAGTTCCTAGATTGTAGGCGTCAGGAAACACAGACGCCGGAAGCAAGTTCCACTCCCTTGCTGTCCGCATTATAAATGAGGATGCAAAACGCTGTGTCCGTATTTTCGGTACAACAACGTACGTATATCATTGTCCAGTTCCAAAAGATCCCTAAAGTAACTATGTTATCATGATACACTTCAACTGAGAAGACTCCGGAAGATTTTTGTGTCAGCAAGTATTAACAATTTTATAACATTGCCACAGAAATTTTATTGACAGTATCACAATCATTGAGCCTTATCACTGCTAGCGATCTTATCACCAATAATTGGATAGAGAGGACTTAATTATGAGTAAGATGGATGAGCTCCGGATGCACGCCATATCAACGTAGGTAAGTATATGATACAACAATAGTGCAATAAATTGCGTATATAATTGACATGCTGTCCCCCGCGGTTTCACCCGCGTTCCCGAGATAAAAAGTAGCTTATGTCCTTTTCCATACCATAGGCTATCTGCATGCCAAATTTCATGATGATCCGTTGAGTAGTTGAGGCGTGAAAGTGTAACAAATAAACAAACTCACTTTCCCATTTATAATATTAATAATAAAGTTAGGATTCTTCGTGTTCTAGCAATGCATGCGAAAGCCGCAAACCCTTTGAAGTATATAACCAATACGGTTATAAATTCACAGACAGCAATAACAATTAATTAGGGAACTTATTATCTACTGGCCGGGAACAGATCCAGACCATTTGTTATATTGTGATGGATGTATCGTGTAGGCTCCGTGCCGTTCCCGACTTAACTTGTGCCGTTTATGACTGCGAATATTCACTTGCCATTACTGATACCTTATTGTTTATACATCGCTTTCCGGTAAGTTAATCATATTTCATCGCTAATAAAGTAATATTAAGTTGTGATAAACTGATAGTTTGAACAATAATTATGAACATACGTCTCTACATCTACAGTGCAGCCGCCGAGGGATGCGTTTCTGACATCTGTTCATCATCATCATCAGCCTATAATGTCCCACAGCTGAGCACAGGCCTCATTTCAAAAATGAGGGTGATAGGGAATGGGCAATACTCCACCACGCGTGCCCGCTGCGGATCGGTGGAGGTAGACCAGTGGTCAACCTACTGTTGGAGTTTCCAAGCTCCCTGGCTAGCTTAACGACTGTCACAATTAAGTGATAACCGGGACCAACGGTTTTACGTGCCTTCCGAAGCACGGAAACGCTCGATTTGAAATACCACTAGGCGGTCACATATCCAGGTACCGACCACGACGGTAGTTGCTTAAGTTTGCCGATCGATTAAGACGGCTAATCATGCTACACCCCGAGCAATATCGTTAGTCTCGGAAACGGCAAATCCTATTGCACTGGGACTTTCACAGGAGGGTTAAGTATTTTATTAGGCATAGCTAAGTGAAAGTACCATTAAAATCAGGTTAGCCGTTTCCGTGATTTGGCGGACGTTAATAGGTGTCAACAGTATCCATTCCGATAGTAACGACTTTGTTTCATTGCTGTTTTAGACGCGATTGTGTACCGACTGCCTCATTCTGTATCGAAGTATGAAATTGGAAAATAGGAGCCATTAGATCCAGTAGACCGAACAGCTCTGACTACCCCCGATTATTTTACTTCCTTATAATAAAGTGTCTGTTGCCTGCTTATCTCAGAATCTTTTCAAAAGATTAAACCACATCGATATGGTATCAAGATGGTATTCAAATGTTAAGATCAAGACATTTTATACTAAATATCTCAGACCATAATGAAGATTTATAGCAACACTATAAAGAAAAGATTGAGCGATTGTTTGATTTATATCTTAATCGATACATGGCAACACAAAATTAGCTTTTGTTTTATTTAGCTGTGTCTGAGATTGGAAACGCTTTCACCAAACTAACTAATGCGGCAATTCAATCATTATACCAGCTTTGTTTTGCCAACAGTGCTCGTTTAAGAAAAATCTGTCAATAGCGAGCTGAGATTAATGTGTTGGGTTCCGTAGAAAAATTATGTTATATGTGACACATTCGTACCATTCTTAATTAGGTAGCTAATAAACTAACAGTAAAGTTTATCAATCTATTTACTTTTATCATAGTATTACACTAAGAAAAGTTGATTGAAAAGTTTTCGGTAACATTGTTACTATTATAAGAGAAAGTATGTTTATTTGTTACATTCAAGACGAAACGGATCAACTCGATATTTTGCACGATCTTTGTGTTTCTTATGCTTTATATACTTATTTTTATCTAAGGGAAGCACATACAATCCCAAAAAAAGAAACTGAAAATATTTTCAGCCGAGCTAAAATTAAGAATTCTTTTGACCGCATTTTCAATTAGACCATTAAAATTTAGCCAGCTATTTTTATCGTTCTTCCTGCGGAACCCCAAAAAAGATAAAAAAGGTTCACTGTACAACGAGAGATATAATCGGTGATGAGATCTCAGTCGTCTGGATCGCATTGTTTGTAAATGAGAGCAACGTAAATAAATGAAACAAAACGCACGTTTACAGCGGCCCTCTCGGCACGATTGTCTCGGACCCTGAATCGACTTGATTGTTCTTAAATAAAATAAATAATTAACTTTTTATAGCTTCATCGGGATTCATAAAGCGTATTCATTGGTTTTAATAAGACTTTTAAGAATGTGAGACTACTTGCGTACATTGCGAAGTAAGAGATGCTTTCCCTAAGTAAAAATATATTTATAAAAAAAATATAAGAAAGTATGGAGATGATGCTTATAATCTCACTAGGACACACGTTTTAGCTCCATGTAATATTTTTTCTTTGATTGTCATAAATAATATTATGATGAATATTTTTGATTTCATAAGTTCTATATGTGTGTTCAATTACATGGAACACATCACATCACATCACAGGCATCACAGATCTTTTGCACCGAAGTATATCTCGTTATTTCGAACAACGTTTTTGTATATGAATCTATGAAAATGCCTGTGACCGCTAGCCACAGTTCACATACTAAAACAGATAAAAGCTTTGGTAAAACTATGAAGAGTAAACAAAATATTAAGTGGCACCGTTTATTGATCAGGAGCGTTGAACGTTGACCGTGACCATCCACCCGTGGTGTTCAAACTGCGTAACCGAAGAACATACCTAATACAATAGCGCAGGAATCAATTTGTGGTCGGTTAACTACAGTTTTGTGCACGTTGATAAATACCCAATGTAAAATATTGCGTCATAGCTATGGGAACTTTTTTTCTATTACGATTTTAATACAAAAGAAAGGTTGGCTGACCTAATGTCTTAATAGTTAGCTTTTTAATCAAGGCTATTCCTTTTGTCTTCGGTTGAACAAACTCCTATGTTCACCCAGACATTGCTCAACCAAGTCATCCATCTAAGACTGGGGTACTCAAACTTTTGGCGATCAATCGTTTCAAGTTGGGCTCATGCGAGTATCTGGATAAGTAAATAACCCTAAATTATATAAGACAAAGCAATCATATCGGTGTACGTCGGAAATGTCTTTAAGTTAATGCACCAGTAAATAATCATCGCATGGATCATTGCCTCATTTGAATGTAAGTAAATCATTTGGAACGATGATGTTAGAGTATGTATAGTTATTTTAAATAGGCGTATTATAGAATTTGATGATTTTAAACTTGAGATTTTTTATTAATAATTTATTTCTCACACTAATATTATCAATTTCCATCTTGCAATCATCGGAATATAGATATTCGCACAACCTTTCCGCTGGTGACACGACTTGTTGGACCAGAATCTCATAATGGTTCGTTACCACTTCATTCTATTCTGAGCTCACTATTTTGTAAATCAGCAAAATATCCACAGATGTGATTAAATGTTGGACATCGAGATAAATCCTGACATCCTGGTAGACATAATGCCCACGTCTGGAATAAGCGCCACGTATAGAATCAGTTGGTCGTGCGAACATTCCTTTAGGATTTTGTGATTCAAGGACCGGTCCTTTTGAAAGTTGTTCGTTAAATCAACACAATACACATGAGATACAGGATTCAATAAAATCGACGAATTCAAATCCAATATGTTGGGATATGGGAAACTAGCTTAAACTATACCCATCTTCACACATTCTGATTGAAGTGACCAGAGTACACCAGAGATAGCATCCGCTAAGTGCAAGAACTATCCCAGAAACGGAAGGAGGAATATATTCTAGGTCTAAGCCAGTTTTTTTTTAACAAAGGTTGGACAAGGGAACCATGTCTCTAGAAATAGACTTGAAAAACTACAAAGTCACTCGGACCTCGGACATTTTGCGTCAAAGTATGCCTACCAAGTACAAGAAAGACTTTTTGTAATCTTAGGGCCCTTTACGAGAGCACAGTGGCTTCATGAATGTCAAAGGTAAATGAATAATTTCTATGTGTAAATTGGTAAGTAAATAAAATGTATGAAAATTGTTTCTTTGTAAACAAAATATTATAAGACAACATTTTATTATTGCTTCATCAGCGTATAATTGGATCCTTGGAAATGATTTTTGTTTTTAACATCGGATCGTCGGATGGCTGTACCACAGACATAGAAACAGCTGATAAGACTAATTACATTATTTTGTATTTATATTTTGCTGTTTGTGCTGGATGGAAGCTAATCAAAATAGCATATTATTTGCCTTTTTTGATTTTTAAGTCGGAGGCTTGTATTTACCAAAATATCACATTGGTAAGTAATAAATAATATTGTCTAATATTAATAATAAAATATTTAATAGGGTGTCAAAAATATTACCTAAAATTAGGTTTCATGACCATATAATTAATTAGAAAATGAGCATTAGAAATTCAAGCTATTTTAGCATAATCCAAAATTGAGGTTCTGTGTTGGAGTGTACACTGTTCTGTCTACCCTCATCATTTCCTCCACTGACACCTGTTAGTAACGGATCTAGAGCGGTGTTAAATTAATTTCATTATCATTTCATTGCCCCCATCTTGTCAATGTAATGTCTTGGCTCGTTTGAGTGCGTATTTATTTTACAATATCTTTTCTAGCGAATCTTTTCCGTTATTTATCAAAACAACACAATCAGATTTTTTGCGTAGGTATGTATTGGTGACATTTTGGGTGGTACATAGTTTGCAATTAAATTACAAAACTGGACTCGTTTTTATTTTACTAAGTCCGTAACGAAAGTAAACGAGGCACATTTGACAGTCCCTTTGAATCCGCGGGCGAACATAGTGGGATAAAGAGACTAATTATGGCTTTTTAGATTTCATCATAAATATATAATTTTATTCATAGTAGTAGTAGGTATATTATTACTCTGAGATTGTAGTAAGGATCAGCTGATTGCACGATTCCCGAAAATCCATAGCCTCCTTGCTTGAGAATAATACGATCACTTCAATATAAATCAACCAATACTATTTACCATACATCGTGCGAACAAATATCGAGCAGCACGTATTCGTCACACTCCCCCATAAGAGTTAGATTTTTGATTTGTTACCCTCAACGTTGTCACTGTTATTGATGTGTTGCGAAATTGGAAAGTTCAGAGGCACTTATCTCTCAGATTTAGATAGCGGGGCAATTTATAAAGCGGGGTTCCCTTCCCCTAAAGTATACTCTTGACATAACGCGAGAGGCCTCCAGCGGTGTCGCTCGCAGCCGACGGATGAGGATTATTGAACTTGAGATATTGTATAAATGGTAGGTTGGATGACTGTATAGTTAGTGTATTTAGAGTAATAATATTTTTGAAGGGCCAGCTGGCGCGGTTGGTTAAGACTCTGGTCAAGATTCCACCTATTGCACCGCTGGTCGTGGGTTCGATTCCCACACAGGACATGCATTTGTGTACATGAACATGTCTGTATGTCCTGAGTCTGGGTGTAATTATGTATATTAAGTATGTATTTACAAACAAAAAGTAGTATATGTATTATATCAGTTATCTGGTTTCCATAGTACAAGCTCTTCTTAGTTTGGGATCAGATGACCGTGTGTGAGGAATGTCCCAGGATATTTATTTATTTATTTAGTTAGTTTCGCTTCCTCTTACCTTATACGCACGGCCAAATTGTGGAATGCTCTCCCGGACAACGTGTTTCCAGACACTTATAACATGGATTTATTCAAGGCCAGAGTGAGAGTGAGTGAAGGCATCTTATGGGTACGTGCGGTCCACCCTAGACTACATCTTCGCTTACCATCAGGCGGGATTGCGGTCAAGCGCAAACCTATTTAATATAAAAAAAAGAAGTTACACAATTGTATCTTTCTTGTAAGTTTAAAGTTAATAACTTATTGCTGTAAGTAAATGTAGATAAACATACTTAAAAAAAACTATTACTGTCTACAGTTACCGATGTAGGTATTACAGAAACAGGATTTGCTAGCTTAGATAATATTTGTTGAACATTTTATTTTTATCTATATTGAACAACTTAAGTTATTCACCGAAGCACCTTGGAAATATCGGAAAAATAAATAGAAAAATGTGTATTTCAATAATCTTCAACATTAACTGCTCAAGGCTCATTAGATATGCTGCACAGCTTATCAACAATGCACGGAAAAATTCACAAGAAGGACCCACTTCATTATTTATCAAACAATATCAGTTTCCTAAAACAAACAAAAAACCGGAAAGTTACCTGAAAATCTTGCTGTATAATTTGATTCTACAAACAATTTTTGTAATGAGAACTTTTCGTGCCTTCTCTTAGAGGCGAATCTCGAATCGATACTTGACTTTTTCCTCATCGTCAGTTTACGGCGAGCGTTGTCAGTTTTGCGATTTCTTGCCGCGACAGAAATGGCCCTTATCTCACATAGATTAATATTGAGGGGTTCGTCAGGGTAACAGTAGAGTATTTAATCTCGTGTAAATGTTGGGGATGATAAATGAACACGGTGAATTATATTATGTAGGTACTAGTTTTCGCTCACAGGCTTTCCCCGCGTTCCTGGGGGATGTTTGCCGAGATAAAAAGTATCCACATTTATTAGGGTTATGAAAAACCTTTGTGACCAATTTGATTGCGATTGAAACTCAGTTTCGCATTTATAATAAAAATGGGATAAATAATGTTTGTGTTTTGTTCTTGATTATTATTATTATTAATCTATTCTATTTTTACCCGACTGACCCGGAAGGAGGGTTATGTTTTTCGAGTGTATGTATGTATGTATGTATGTATGTATGTATGTATGTATGTATGTATGTATGTATGTATGTCTATTTCTTTGGCACGCTCTGCAGCCTAAACGGCTTGATGGATTTAAGCATATGAGGTGTCGTTAGATTCGCCTAGACTGTGGGAGTGTCATAGGGTATATTGTTTTTATATGGCGTCTACGGATAAGAAAAGAGGGGGGGTATTAAAAACAAAAATTTCGTTATTATAACAATATGGGTATCAAATGAAAGCTTTTGAACAGCCCATTCCATATATGTATATATTGCAATACTTTTGTGCTACCATTTTGACGTAAACTGCAAAAAACCATGTTTAATGCAAGGCCAGTAGGTAGGTAGGTGAGCGGTACCGTACGTAACTCAACAGAGTTGCGATGGTTGTTAGCGTTACTTTACCGTACCACTCATTTACTTACTAATACTTACAACTCATTCTGTATAGAACTAAAAAGTCTGAAATAAATTAAATTATTAAAAGAAACAAAAAACCCGACTGCGTAAAACAAAAATTAACTGAAAATAGAAAAACAAGCTCTGGAATATTACTTGAATGTTATAAGGTATTGCAGTCGGGGATAAACAAATATTACAAAAAAAACACATACCTAGGTTATTGGTTTGTCCCCGACTGCAATACCTTATAACATTCAAGTAATATTCCAGAGCTTGTTTTTCTATTTTCAGTTAATTTTTGTTTTACGCAGTCGGGTTTTTTGTTTCTTTTAATAATTTAATAGCCTCTCTGATTGATGATACTGTATTTATTCTGAATGATTTCTGTAGGCTCTCGGTCTTGTATTTGTTGTCGACAAACACAAACCTATTGATAAGCTAGAGATATTTTTTTAAATAAGCACCAATATCAGAAAAATGTGGTACTCTAAATTTTTCTGTATAAACTCCATTTAGATAAATGTGACGTCCAAAAAACTCAAAAGTTTTTTTTTATAGCTGGTGCGAGGTAATGGAAAAAAATCACGGATGAGAAAAATTACCTATACCCAAAGAATTTGTAGCGTCTGTGGTAGCGTAGCGAAATCCTAAGTTTATGCCTATGCATATATATGCATATATATGCATAGGCATAAACTTAGGATTTGGTATATACCTACCAAATATTGCGTTAAAGTTTTATCCCATTTCATTTCCTCTGTCATGTGGTTACTTACAGGTGGTATATTCAAGCCTATTTCATGTGAAACCTTACCATGTAAACTAATCAGAACTTGAATCGCACTATGCAATAAGTAAAGAGAAAACACAACCTTATTACATCAGTCCAAGAACAGATTTTAACGTGAAATTGATATTTCTCAATTATCATATCTGTTTTAAATAATTTATTAACAGTGAGCCATCATCGTCTGAGCTTGATTGCTAGTAAATTGATAACAAGTCGTCTACTTATCGATTCAACGATGTATCGAGTTATGTCTAGTACGGAATCCCTTCAATTAACTCGCTTCAGTCCGCTGAGATGCAGGATGAATATTTATGTGCAAAGTTCTTGAACACTAAAATAGGTGGATCTGACTTTATAGTTTTAGTTCTTGGAATTTGTCATGGATGCATTTAGGTAAGTCTAACTTGAATATAACTTTCGTATTTTCTTTTCGTTAATAAATGGTATAAATAATACAAAATTAAGATCGAAATGGGGTACGAAATATACAAGTATGTGGTCAGATTCATTACCTGCTGAATTTTCTTTTTAACATTTAGCTCTGTCCTAAGTTTTATAACATCCTTGTCTGTCCTTCACTACTTCTGAATACTTAACAACTTAAATTGTCACCACATCTTGACCATAGCGTCATCAATCTGTCATTCAAAAGAATTTAGCATTCATTTTCCATCGTAACTACAGAATTATTTTTAAGTCATGTAATTTTTAATGGCATGTATTTAACGCGGTGACAAATTAATCTGAATTTGGTATTTATAAAAAATTTAAGGAGGTACTAAAAATAATAGGTTGGCAGCTAAAGTGAAGGATCATTTTAAATAGAAAGCAGCAGCTAAATAAGCTTTGTTTTAATTTAAACTGGCATCGATATTTTTGTTTTGGTAACTGAATTTATTGTTAGGCGAAGACAAGTTTTCGCCAATAGGGATGGCGGATAAAAAGTAGAAAATAGGCTTTCTTAAATTATATAATGAGGTTGTATATAAAGTAAACTAAGATGAGAAGAAAATATGAACATGGTCATATAAAACATACTTTGTGCGACATTTTAAGAGCTCTAATTAAAGCAAATAGTGGCATGCAAAAAAAATAGTGTGTGTCTATAGATTTATTTCTTGACTTTTATTTTCAACACGCTTTTATTAGCTTCACCTGGAAACATGGAATTGCTTCACATTCTATGGAATCACATATATGTAAGCCGTGTTCGGACTTGTTGGAATCGTCTGATGCATGATGATGCATTTTAGTTTTAGTTTTAGCTTTAGCTTTAGCTTTAGCTTTAGCTTTAGCTTTAGCTTTCGCTTTAGCTTTAGTTTTAGTTTTAGTTTGAATATTTTAGTTCCAGTGCTTACCCTCCTACTCCATCATCAGACCCTGAAAACCTTACATGGTTAAAGTTCATCTCACGACAATTCCAACAAACCCAAACACGGCCAGGATACGATGATCCACTATGGAGTTCGAGTGCTTACCCTCCTACTCCATCATCAGACCCTGAAATCTATATACAGTCAAAGTTCATCTCATGACAATTTCTCGAACACGGGTAGGATACGTTGCTCCACTATGGAGTTCCAGTGCCTACCCTCCTACTTCATCATCAGACCCTGAAAATCATACATGGTCAAAGTTCATGTCACGATAATTCCAACTACCCCAAACACGGCCAGGATACGATGATCCACTATGGAGTTCCAGTGCCAACCCTCCTACTCCATCATCAGACCCTGAAAACCATACAAAATTAAAGGTCACTGTTTTCGGTCCCGAAACCAGAAGACCCCGGTTCGAGTCCAGCTGTTTTTTTTTAATTCGAATCTAAATATAATTTCCAAAAAACATGATAAGCTAAAAAGTAAAAACCAGGTTCAACTCGGTCATCCAGATACTAATTATGATGCCAAAAACAAAAATACTGAAACCCTAATTCTTAATTATAGTACCCGTTTAAATTTTTACAGCTGCTTGCAAATCGCAGCCCGAAAGTGTATTTTTATATGGAAGCCTATAGTTGCCAATAATACAATGTTTGTTATCCCACTGTCAATATTAGTCGCCAAGTCATTATTTATAGTACCCCACCTATTATTTCTATGTGCCTGTTTAATATATTTGCTACCTTAAAGATGCTGCCACTATTTGGTTTTTATGATACCTTGCAATTTGTAGCCCATCTAATTTAATAGTTACCAAATTATTTAATCGCTGCCAAGTTATTTTTTTAGTACTCAATAGTTAGTCGCCCTTTAATTTGTTAGTCGCCTCGAAAATAATTAGCCATTTTTACCCGACTGACCCGGAAGGAGGGTTATGTTTTTCGAGTGTATGTATGTATGTATGTATGTATGTATGTCTATTTCTTTGGCACGCTCTGCAGCCTAAACGGCTTGATGGATTTAAGCATATGATGTGTCGTTAGATTCGTCTGAACTGTGGGAGTGTCATAGGGTATATTATTTTTATATGGTGTCTACGGATAAGAAAAGAGGGGGGGTATTAAAAACAAAAATTTCGTTATTATAACAATATGGGTATCAAATGAAAGCTTGTGAACAGCCCATTCCATATATGTATATATTGTAATACTTTTGTGCTACCATTTTGACGTAAACTGCAAAAAACCATGTTTAATGCAAGGACAGTAGGTATAGGACTCTGAGCGGTTACCGTACGTAACTCACAGAGTTGCAATTGTTGTTAGCGTTACTTTACCGTACCGCTCATTTACTTACTAATACATACAAATCATTATGTATAAAACTAAAAAGTCTGAAATAAATTAAATTATTAAAAGAAACAAAAAACCCGACTGCGTAAAACAAATATTAACTGAAAAGAGAAAAACAAGCTTTTTAATCTATAGAATTTAGAATATAACTTGAATGTTATGAGGTATTACAGTCGGGGATAAACAAATATAAAAAAAACACATACTTAGGTTATTGGTTTGTCCCCGACTGCAAGACCTTATAACATTCAAGTTATATTCCAAATTCTATAGATTAAAAAGCTTGTTTTTCTCTTTTCAGTTAATATTTGTTTTACGCAGTCGGGTTTTTTGTTTCTTTTAATAATTTAATTTTTAATTGTCCTACTTTGTTCTACACGCTTGGCTGGCTATCACACTCAAGTTGAATATCTGTCCTCCTGCGTGTGTCCCGGCCACATCAGCACTGACCAGGTGAGATAGTGGTCTTCTCTTTTTATCATAAGGATACTCATAGCAACCTGACCTCATAGGACCGACGACCTGGTCAGAGTCGCTGGGCACCACTGGATGCAAGCGGCCCAAAACCGTTCGAAGTAGAAGTCAATGGGGGAGGCCTATGTTCAGCAGTGGACATCCATAGGCTGATATGATGATGACTCATAGCACAGGGAAACCTAAACTTGGTTTCCCTGTGCTATGAGTGTATATAATGGCTCCTGTCTCCCAATTAAATGTGCTTACTATACCTACTAGTTATTAATTTAAAATAGAAGTTCTTTTGTTTTTTATGTGGGAGTGAATAAACGATTTTACTATCTTAATTCATTATTATCATTGCCTGCAAGAGAATTAAATAAAACATGCTGAACATACTGGCTCCCTATTGGAACAAAGCTCAGTTTTTAAACTATTCGCGGCTGTTTCAAATTAAAAATGTATTTCCAGACTCGCCTTTTTTTACGCTAATCGGTGAACAAAATGCCCCTTTTCTAGAGGCAATTTTGATTTGACCACTTTACCTCATCTATTATTATGGTGTCAACTGAATTCTACATCGGAGGCCGCAGTGGCTAAGTCCATGTCGTCCGTTTTAATTGCTGGTTGGCTTCACTGACAGTAACACATCGATGACAGCTCTACCGTAGGCTTGATTATTTCAGGCAGAATGACGATTCGTAATGTACCTAATGATGACAGTGAATCCAATGGACTTTCACTACTCAATATATTAAAACTAGCTTTCCACCGCGCTTTAGACGTGTTCGAGTAAACGTACGCTTTCGTTTATAATATTCACAGGATCATTAAAAAATTTAAAACTTGAGCTACAATCACATAATCGCAGGCGCATAATAATAGTAACACGAAATGCATCGTCTAATAAAGTTATTATGAAAATTGCTCTGAAGCTCGCATACAACGATTATTGATTAATTATGGGAGTATTATGAATGTAATTCTCTTGAGTAATTTGTCCGGGTATTGCATAATGACGTAAGCTATTGCCCAAGATTATAGGTCTTATGATTTCTGCAAGAATTAACTATGAAACTACTGTGAAATGAAATCTCATTATTATTCTTGATTTTTATTTAATCTTTTTCATACGTTTTTCAATATCACATAGCTATTAATTTCGCGGTTTGGGACTCCTTAGTCTCGAGCTCTCGAGAACATTTTCGAAATTCTTTTTATTATATTCTTAGGTATTACCCGGAGAAATGGAAAGGAAAATATACAGAGTACATGTGGATTTTACCAGATGCTATCTTTCAAAAACCTAATTAATCCACTCAATAGCTCTAAACCTATTGCGGTTTTAAGTGAAAAACATTATTCCTCAATTTTAGAGTTAGATATCTCATCGCATGACGATTGTTATTATATGCTGCACTTTGAGTATTTAGAATAAAGTATTTAGACTGCATACTCAAAGTATGCTGCGTAAGTTCACCTAGTGTAAGCATAGATGAAATAATAGTTTTAATATGGCTTAAGTGCAAAGTACGAAAATAAAATTGCCACGTAAAATGAATACGAGTAGTTGAGAAAGTGCAAACTGCATAGAACGGTACAGTTAGGGGAAAAAGAGCCTTTTTTGTCAAACGATCTTTTTATTTTCCACTGAGTAACTTGATACTGTCGAACTTTTCACTTAAGTTGCGCTCGTCGCATCTGCGAATTCACAGTGAAGGCTTTATGGCTAAACTTCTTATTGCTGTAATACTGTAGGTATAAAGTTCAACATTAAAAATATACTTACGGCTATTTTAAAGTTTACTTATTTATTTGACATGTTTTGGAACGAACTTCATGTTGAAACACTTCATGTCAACGAAATATGCTATGCAATGAAGAGACAAAGGTACCAAATAAATATAAAAAAAAACTCTTTTGCAAAATAGCTACGTGCATCATATGTGACGTCAAATAGTTGAAAATGAAAAAGCTGGTCCAATCTCTATCTTTGTGAGAAGTATGATAGGCAGAATAACAGAATATGTTTTACGAGTTATTGTGTTGCAGACTTATTATTATTTATAGAAACTGAAAACTATAAATATTTTACGAGAAGTATGTATTTCAACATAAATGTGGTTGCTTTGGATGTAAAATATTCTGTGGTTAGCCAGAGTATAACAACTCAACATTTTGTTTCGTTTACAGTCTGGTTTACGAGTTTATTCCCCAAGTTTACTTTCGGGGCATAATTAATTTGAACAAACTAATTAATACTTATATAACTTTACTTGCAGCATAAGGTTTTTAACTATTAAGGTGCGTAATAGATGCAGCTATTTGTTATAAAGAAGTTCTGTATAACTGTGCTAATACTCATTTTATTCAGCTAATTTCGACATTATTTGAACATTGTTTTTTTTCAGTCATAAGCATTTAATTTTAATTATATAAAAAAAAAAAAAAACAAAAAAAGAAGCGCTCGTGGTGTAGCATGATTAGCCGTTCTTAATCGATCGGCAAAGTTAAGCTACGTCTGTCTTGGCCGGTACCTGGATGGATGACCGCCTAGTGGTATTTCAAATCGAGCGTTTCCGTGCTTCGGAAGGCACGTAAAGCCGTTGGTCCCGGTTATCACTTAATTGTGATAGTCGTTAAGCTAGTTGGATGCCTCCTAGGCGGCTTGAAAAATTCCAACAGTAGGTTGACCACTAGCCTACCTCCACCGATCCGCAGTGGGCACGCGTGGTGGAGTATCTGCCCATTCCCTTTCACCCTGATTTGTGAAAGGAGGCCTGTGCTCAGCAGTGGGACATTATAGGCTGATGATGAAGCATTTTATTTTTCATAGAAATTTAGTAAATAATCGCTACGTATTTTATAAATTCTTCCAAGTTCCTGAAATCACTGTCATAATTTATTATCATCATCATTTATTTACATATTTTCTTAGATACCTATATAAATATACCATCTTTAAACCACCTATATAACTTTGCGTTGCGATATTTCTTTGGAGATTCAACAAGTCTTGTGTGATGGATTTATCATTAAGTTTAAAAACTGCGTATTCCGAACTAGTTATCAACTCTGAAGCTTGCATCCATAAACAAAACTGTACACGCGTTCCCAGTCATTTATCGACTGCGCTCCATTATAGTGAAGTGTCATTTGTCCGACCATGTCACCTACTATTGGCAGTTCCATCCTAATTAGACTCGACTCAACTGACACTTGGAATATTAACTGAGAGGTCGATGGACGTGTATTTACTGCGTTGTCTGAAATTAGACATGATGTTAGAGCGATTTGTACAATTATTTGTCTATTTTAAATTCACAGTAGCGTTGCAGCGTTAGGTGTCTAGGGCATTCTAGGGATAAACCCTCCAAATTAATATTTTCGTTTCATATAGAAAATTTCCTGTCACTTCTGTTTCTTCTGTTTTCCTGTCGAGGAATGCCATGCCATCATCAAGGTTCCCATCAGGCTGGCAGTATTTCCTCTTTCAATGGCGTTGGCGGAAAAAGCTCCCCGCCCTTGCCCTCGATATATGCTATTATTCTATTGTGCTATAATGCCTGAACCGATTTGGACTGATCATATACTGGAATCGAACATTAAATATTATTTTACCCCAAAAAAACATAGAAGAGAGGAGAGTGCGAATGTTTCTCTGAGGTAGAAACATGTAATGATAACTAATAAGTATTTAGTGTGAATACCAAAAAACATGTATAAATAAATATATGCAAATATAATACATAGTATTCTTTATATAATCTTGTGTCTAGATCAAATACTCGAATTTTAATTGGTCGCCTCTTATAAAGTCTACCTCATGCCTCAATTGCATGCCATATTAGGAATATTCATAAAAGTAAATAACTTTAGTCAGTAATCAATTTAATAATTTCCAATCATTAAATATTTGTAGCTATTTGATTGAGCAGTTAATGTTTGTATATAATTAAATTATAGAGTACAGATGTATGCAGCTTCTGCGGTAGTAAAGAGATAAGTAATAAAATGAAAGGGAATTATAGAAAATTATGATTTGCTTCTGTTTCGGTTGCTTGGTCGTAAAGTTTAATTGCCATGTGTTGCTACTTCCGGGGTGGATTGACCAAACTTTACCATTTGAGGTGGGCAATTTGTGTGGCGTGTTCGTGTGTCCTAAATGAAATGTTCCGGCTAGAACTGGTTAATTATATCATTAAAATGCCTCTATTTTTTTATAATACTAAAAAAGGTTGCAAACGCGATCACGTTCCGTGCCTATTTTTAGGGGCTCTATTGCTAGCTATTGCTTTTTGTAGACCCATTTAAAAGAGACACATGAAATAAATCTTAATTTTATATGAGAGCTTTGGCCTTAGACTCTGGAAGAAGCGATTACATTATGTAGAGGTACGACACAAGAAATGATAAATAATACGAGAGTAAGATATAATAATAAAGTCATTTATTGCAAAAACCATATAACAAAAGAAAAAAAATTACGAATCGATTTCAAGATGATCAGCCTCGACCGCTTTGACGAACTTTCTGAAAATTTCGACAAGTTTTTGGATAACCTGTTCGACAATTGGTGTACCGAAATTAAGAAGCATTTCCTTCCAATTGTTCTTCAATATGTCTTTGATTGGTTTAGCTGTGAATATAGATATGATTTAGATCAATTATAATAGGACAGTAAAGTCATTTAATTTTGGTCTCATACAAAAACAAAATCATATAAAACGCATAAATTAACACTGCAGCACAAGCTGATTGATGGTTTTCTTCACCGACAGGAAAAACTTCACCACTAGGAGAAGTAACCAAATTGTAGTTCCTATGAATCAACGTAAAGATAATAATCTACTGACTTGATATCACCATTTAGTTCTATTCCATATAGACTTTGAATAATTAAGAAATATTTGAAACTAAAAATAGAAAACATAGCATATGAGAATGCCACATACAGTTTTAGTAGCTATCGAATTGTTTCTTTTTCTCAATTGGATTCGCAATCAGTCGCCAGAATAGAGACCAAATTCTTTAAGCGACAATTATTCGCACTGGCCAACATTCTCGTCATGTCACAAATCACAACGCATGCGTTTATCCAATTGTTTATATTTAATTTTATAAGGGCCGATTTTTTTATCGTCAGATACTTTCACCTACTTGAAACTACTGAACGGTTTTAGGTGCAATTTGGCTCACATATATAATATTTTATGTATTAACACAGGATATTTTTTATCCTGGAAAACATACGATCCCTAGGGAACGCTGGGGAAACCCCCCGCGGGGGACAGCTAGACTAAAAATAAATACATTATATAATGTAAGGAGATCAGTTAGACGTAAATTTTATTCCTCGCATAACAGGTGGAGATTTCGAGATGGCATATTTTCGAAACCTATGTTGCATTGGTTAGTCATGCTGAACTACTTTTACTATGGGAACAACACTGAATTCTCAATTTTTTCTCGAAATCGCCACCCAGTATATCTGACGATGGCAAAGTCGGACCTAAGTCTCATTAGAAGTAGTTTACCTTTCTCCTCGTGTCCATCATAGAGGTTCCCTAGATCCATGTGGAACATCTTCACAGGTTCGAATGTGTGATCAAGTTTCTTCAAATTCCAATGTTTCTTGCCGTCACTGTCGGTTACTTCATTTATGTGTATTACTAATGACACTTTTATTTCATCTGAAATGTTTAATTGTATTTAAAAGTTCCGTTCCGCTAAATGCGCACTATTTATTTGTTTGTGTGTTGATATTATCGAAACATGAAATTTTATATTTTTTTCTGTATAAAAGAAAGTCTGGTTACTTCAGCCACTTGAGAAACCTTTTCCTAATTTAATATTTCTAGATAGTTTTGAGCTGTGAAAATCTTAAATAAAATAGGAAGACAATTTATCGAAACCTATAAGGGCCCAATCACGAAATCGTAAAAAAGTTTAAGTTTTCGTAAAAAATATCAGAATATATAAAACTTGCTATTACAGACTTGGTTAAAAGTCGAAGTTGTAAAGCATGAAGAATATAATATTAAGGTTTCAAAAATATACATAAAAGAAAATAAACATTTTATTTTAGCCGTCTGCATTATTCTGTGATATAATTCACATTGACTCCGTGTTCTTTCGGCTGTTTGTTTCTTATAAGATTTAAAAATAAATGTTTACCAGTCTCAAATTTGCATGGTCCTGCTCCATAAACAGGGATAAATTGCAGTGTACCATTTGCAACGTATTCGCCCACTGCTAATATCGGACAGTGTAGGACCATTTTAACTGTTGACGCTTTTATGTCTCGGCTGGGAAAAACACCAGAAGTATAAAAGAATTAGACGTAAATATAAAAAAAGAATGGAAATTGATTCTATAGAGTAGTAAAAAATGTGAATGTTGGCATGGATGTGATTTGTAATGTGTTACTCTTTGGAGTCTAGTCAGTCTTTGTGGAGGTAGGCTAGTGTTCAACCTACTCTTAGAGTTTACAAGCCGCCTTGGAGGCCTCCAACTAGCTTAACGACTATCACAACTAAGTGATAGTCGGGACCAACGGCTTTACGTGCTTTTTGAAGCACGGAAACGCTCGTGTTGAAATACCACTATAGTGGTATATAGGTGGTATAGTGGTACCACTATAGTGGTATTTCCTGAAAGGGTACCATCGGCCTCACCAGTGGTAGCTTAACATTGGCGATCGATGAAGAATGGCTAATCAAGCTACACCACAAGCGCTTCATCTCTGGTTTCCCTTCTGTCTGACTACCACCCTGAAATTAAAAATCTATCAACAAGTACCTACCAGTGAGTTCCAGCTGCACAGCTGTAATTTGCTTTGTGTGCTTACCACCTCTTGCCACATAATTTATGATTATGACCATGGTGAGATTGTGCTCAAACAGGAATAGTAAAAAATATTTATACATTCGAATTAAATGTGAAGTTATTTGCTTTTTATTTAATTACACGGATTTTACCTCTGCAACTAGGTAAAATAATAAGGTAAAAAAAAAGAACTGTTGAATGTGCTCCATCATAAAACTTACAGGTTATCTAATGCTACCTGCGCATAGACAGCGTCTAGAGCCTAGCGAGTATGTTACTAAAACTACGTTAGTACTATTATTTATTCTGTGGTAAAAAGAGTTCTAAAACTGTTCGCGACCGGCTGCACCGTGCGCTTGGCGCCTAGCTAGTCGCCTAGCGTGTCGCACCTAGCCCCCCCCCCCAATCCTTATCTCCAAGGTTCAAAATAATTACAAATTAAAAAAAATATATTGATGTAAATATTACTCCGGTTTATGCAAGAAATATACGTCCAAGGATGCTGGGAACCCTCGATGAGGGGTCAGTCAGACTCAGACTCACACTTGGCCCGTTTTCATTTTATTTGATTTTGAACCAATTATTATATTATTATTTATTGTGTTGGTCGCTTATGACCTTAAGTGTTAAAACGCAACCGAAAATAAATAATATTAAAAATAGATAATTGAATCAATTCAACCACAGGTACGCCAAGCTTAGAAGGAACTAGCTCTGAATTGCAGCTGTCGGAACTCGGAATACACCGGTAGGTGTTTGGGGACAGATTCTCAACTTGAGGGTGGTAGCCAGCCAGGTGGGTACTACAAAATACTCTACCACCGTGCTATGGTTTCCTCACGATGTTTTCCTTCACCGAAAGCTCAAATTCATTGTAGGACAAATCCTACAATGAGTTGAGGTCCCCAGTTCAAAAACTGGGGACCGCCTATCGCAATTTTTCAAGATGTTTTTTCAAAAACACAGCAAGAAAGGATACAGTATACAATACTATTCTATTAATAATTCTTACCTTGCAGATTTAACTATACATTGCTTTAGACCGGTAACCGTTAATTTCTTAAAGATCAAGTCCAATCCATACTCGTGTACTTCCATTCCCTCGAACTGTATAGGGTCCATGGGAGGCATATCTAAATCTTTCACTCCAGCAGCAACGTACGGTATAGCATATTGTGATGATGAAACCATACATTTCACATCGTTCCAAATGCATGGTGTTATGAAGTCAGCTGGTTAAAAAAGATCATTACGGTTATAATAATTCTTATTTCAAATTTAATTACACATAGATACGTTTTGAGGATATTTTACCTCTTGCGTAAAGCCTGTACCTATCTGTGTAAATGAAACTTGTTCTCGAGAATAGATCATGTCGAAAATAAGTCTTATGTAATCGGTTCAGAGGTTCCAAATTCAATTGTAAAACTAAGATAAGCTTTGTTTGACGTTCAAATAATTATCTCATAAGGGAAAAAATGCTTTGGTTTTGAAAAAAAATACTTAATGTATTAATTATTATTATCTGCACCTACAGTACCATCATCGTCATCCTATGTCAGTGCTATAGCTAAATATAGGGCTCACCCACGATCTGTATTCCTACGCTCCGGTACCTTATCTAGGTTTTTTTTTATACGACTAATTCGGTAAACAAGCATACGGCCCATCAGGCGGGCCGTAAGCGGTTACCGTAGCCATATGGACGCTTGCAACACACGAAGCATCGCTCACGCGTTACCGACCTTTCCCCTCTCCTCTATTAGCTCTGGCGACCTTACTCACGCGCAGGAACACAACTTTACACAACGTAAAGTTATTTGGCTGCGGTATTCTGTACATTTTCAAACAAAAATTACCATTAAAATCGATGATGCTCATGAGCTTTACGCTATTGTCACATGCCAGTAATATAATATGCACTTTTTAATATTAAAAATAAAATTGTATGTGTATAAAATTCTTACGTTTGTATCCATATACATCGAAAATTAAACAACAAACACTAATTAATATGATCGTAATTTTAGACATTGTAGTATTTTAAAGATATCACTTTGAATTAAGAACACTTAATGTATCAAAAATCCCGCTGACTCGTTTTATATAGGTACTCTGCTTTATTAAACACTAGCTGTCTCCCGCGGTTTTGTCTATGTCCTTCTCCATGACATTAATGTTATTATTGACAGCGTGCCTTTATAGGTTGTGCCTTTGAAGTGTCAAAATGTAAAAATGAAACAAACAAATTCCCATTTATAATATCAGTTTGTTCACTCTACGGGTGGTAGGTACCAAGACCAAGGTTATTGCGATTGTGACCCATGTTTTATTATTTAATTTTCTGACGTCTTTCAATGTTGTCATTTTGTTAATTTATATTTGTTCAATACTATGTGTCCCCCTCGGTTTCACTCGCGTTCCCGTTTGCGATAAAAAACACAGTTAAAAGTCTTTCTCCGATCCATAATATAAACTATCTCTGTATCTTCGATCTGTACAAAAGACACGTCGATACGTTGCTCCGTTGCTGCGTGAAAGGACAAACCAACAAGCACTCTTTCGCATTTATAATATTAATAACTATCTATATAATCTAAAATAAAACCCTTGGTCGGAAATAAGTCGGATGGTTGGAACTTTCGACCATCCTTAGACGCATAATTTCTTGATATTGGCTAGAACTAGAAAAAAACCGGACTGCATAACTAATTTGTTTGTGAAGGAATTTTGATGATTTCAAAAACATGTGGTCGTTAGAAACATCGTTCTATTTTTCCTGAAATATTAACATCAATGCTTATCAACTGTAATCATTTCAGATTTTTAGCATTGCGAACTTCGGAGAGTGTAATGGTAAGTATAAGTCAAAAACTAAGCAACATAAAAGAAAATAAGAACCTGTTTGAGAATGTAGGATGCTTAATTTTTATACATGATACTCCATTTAGACTTGTACTTGGTTTCGGTCCCCCATACCGGTCCTTTTTGCAAAAAAAATAAAAATGATTCTTAAAATTTTTCATTTGCAATATCGTTGGTTTAGCAGTAGGTATATAAAATTATTCCAAATTTGAAATCAATAGCAAAAGTGGTTGCTGAAATATACCGCTGTGACAGACGGACAGCACAGACGGACAGAGTGGCACCATAAGGGTTCCTTTTTTACCTTTTGGTTTCGGAAACATAAAATGGACATATTTACATTTGTAATAAAATAACTAAAAGTGAAAAACAATAAGTTTCCATTAGAGCATGTAACTACTAGTAGAATTGTATTTTAGAATTAAGGCGCCGTGTGTTCATAGATTAGCAAAAATGCGTTTGTTTGATTCGGTTTTACGTAAAGAAAATGCAATAGTTCTAGTTCGGAAAAAATATATGTGAAATTTGACAATATTTCCTAAGGTCCAGCGAGCTCCAAAACACGATTGCAATAATTTTACTAGATAGAAAAAAATCGTAAAGTTACCCCTTTTTATTACTTTTATTGAGTTTTATGGCTATAATAATCAGAATTTTCAGAAGAAAATTATACTAAAATAATAGTCATAATATGATCTATCGCCCTACGTTTTGTTTTTTTTATTTTATTTCTTTACTTTTACACAAATCCAAAATACCTATAAAATTCATCGTCTCGCGGTCAGCGGTGGCCCACTCAGTCGCGCTGGAGCGCTTGTGGAGGACCTATGCCAGATTTCTCGCCGAGCGGTTGAACTTGCTTTCATAACACTTCGATACACCATTTTTGTGCGTATTGATAGTAATCATTATAGATATTTGATTTTTTATTGCCGCGTTTCGTCCGAGAGTTAAAACATTCGTAGAAAAAAGTCGTAACTAAAATATAAATGTTTTATAGTACTTATAAATTATTATAAGTAAGTAATATTATTATTTATTTATAATTTGATCTTTCTTTTCAATTGAAACATGAAAATATTCAAATGACAAGGTACAATCACTTTTGTTATTTATCAAATTGGGGATCCGTCAAAAAAATTATGACCAATTAGGGTTCCGTGGGAACCGCTTTATTGTATAGCTATATAGTTAAATTGTGTGTGATTCAATATGGGCAATAAGATAAATAAGAAGAGAAAACAACTTTTTAATTAAATTATGTTGTAAAAAGTGTTGTGTGAAAAATAAAAATAATATTATGATTTATCAAAGATTAGAGTAGGTGCTTTTAAAATAATTAAAAAAGCTTTTAGGTTACGTACTACCAGTGCGCGATAAATTGAGACTCGAGTCACAGTCACAGTCGCGCTGTAGGGCACGTGTTGTAGACTTGTAGTACACACGGCTACATATCAAGCGATACATTTCCAGTATAAGCTGATCTCGCATTGTATAGGAATTCCGTACAATAAGAGTTCAGCTTATATTGGAAATATATAGCTTGATCTGTAGCCACGCGTACAAAACGAGCGCTATCGGGGAAGTACAGGGGAAGCGGGCAGATGAACGTGGGCCTCAACGCGAACGGGTAGTACCAACGTTTTATTATAAATGTTATCAGAAAATTAGTAACTCACATTCATTTCTTTGTATCAATTCTTTTTTTTTTGTATTTTTATTTATTCTGGAATTGGAAAAATACCGAAAATTCGTTCTATGTATTACTTCCGTGTAGTTTTCTAATTTCCTTTATTTTACAAAAATACCGCTAGGAATTATATTTTTGTGACTTGAAAATAAATCAGAAAAAATTATAAAGGCACAAAGAAGTGTATATTCTTTAGGGCATGTAATATCAGAAGGTTTTCAATTCCGATATTGATTTCCGAATTAATTTTATCGGAATTTTCATTGCAAATATTCCTTATAAACTGCACATATCTATCTATGAGGGCATGTAATATCGGAAGGTTTTCAATTCCTATATTGATTTCCGATATTGAATTTCAATATCGGAATTAGATATTTCTATTATAAATTGCACATAAGCCTTATAAAATGCACATAATCTATCTATACTAATATTATACAGTGGAAGAGTTTTTATTGTTTTGTTAAACTGGCTAATCTATGGAACTACCGGTCGGATTATTTTTTTATTTCACTTATAGGAAGCTACATTATCCCCGAGTATTATAGGCTACTTTTGATCGCGGGAACGCGGGTGTAACCTCGGGGGGCAACTAGTTCGTTATAAAGTTGGATTGAAAATATTATCTGCTCAGTCTAGCACGATTGTCAGAGTAGTCGTGGTAGCAATAATAGATACTGTACATGGTGAGTCTTCAACGCCAATGTTCTTCTTGACGAGGGTTACAGCTTTCGCAATGCTTTTCCATTTGATGATTCTCCTGAGCTGTCTTTCTCCCGATGAGTCTCCTGGCTCAGCGGTCTATTGAGTTGAGGGCCTCAAGCTGGTACTTAGCTGATCCATTCCAAAGATGGCAGCAGTACTCCATGCATGACCGGACTTGTGCTTTATAAAGTTGGAGCAACTGCCCAGGCGTAAAGTACCGCTTAACCTTAGAGAGGATACCCAGCTTTCTGGAGTCTTCAACGCCAATGTTCTTCTTGACGAGGGTTACAGCTTTCGCAATGCTTTTCCATTTGATGATTCTCCTGAGCTGTCTTTCTCCCGATGAGTCTCCTGGCTCGGCGGTCTATTGAGTCGAGGGCCTCAAGCTGGTACTTAGCTGATCCATCCCAAAGATGGCGGCAGTACTCCATGCATGGCCGGACTTGTGCTTTATAAAGTTGGAGCAACTGCCCAGGCGTGAGGTACCGCTTAACCTTAGAGAGGATACCCAGCTTTCTGGCAGCTGTTTCTGCCTTCGACTCAATAGAACAGCCAAAGTTTATTTTGGCTGTTAATGTTATGCCTAGGAGATCAAGCCGATCGCATATTGGCAAGGATATATTTTGGAAAGTAGGAGCCTGATGGTAAGGACTCCGTTTGGCAGTGAAAAGACACGCCTGTGTCTTGGAGGCGTTAAACGTGACCAGATTGGCTCTGCCCCAATCAGAGACTGCCTGTAAGGTCACGTTCAAACGCTCAACCATGGCCTCTCGAAACAATTGGATCTCGTCACTAGTGGCTCGTGCGCTGGAAATGTATCTCTCTGCAACAGTGCTGTCGTCTGCGTACCCAAAGATACCGGGTTTTAACAGATCGTTGATATGCAGCAGAAATAAGTTTGCAGAGAGAACTGATCCCTGAGGATCTCCGGCATTGATTGCCAAGAGGTCCAACGAGCACCCGTCTATGACCACTCGTATAGACCGTTCACTCAGGAAATCGGAAATCCAAGCGCACAGGCCATCAGGATTTCCATATGAAGGAAGCTTGCTTAGAAGGCTGGTGTGCCAGACCCTATCGAAAGCCTTAGAGATATCGAGGGAAACGGCAATTGCTTCCCCGTGTCTCTCAATGGCTTCTCTTCAAAGATGTGTGGCATATACAAGAAGATCCCCAGTAGACCGTTTTTGGCGGAAACTATACTGTCGGTCGCTGAGGAGTTCGTTATCTTCAAGGTATGCCAGGAGCCTCCGATTCAATACACGCTCCATAGTCTTGCAGAGTATGGAGGTGATCGCAATCGGTCGATAGTTTGTAGGATCAGCACGGCTGCCCTTCTTAGGCACAGGTTGCACGTTAGCAAGCTTCCAGACTTTCGTAATATAACCCATTCGAAGTGAGAGGCGAAACAGGCGTGTCAAGACAGGAGACAATTCGGGCGCAAAATTGCGCAGGACAATGGCTGGAATGCCGTCGGGACCACTGGCTTTATTCACGTCTAGAGCGCGTAGTACCTTTACAACCTCCTTTTGTCGGATACGGATGTCCGGCATTTGGCAGTTGCAAGTAGGTAGTGGGGGTGGTGTTTGTAAACCAGCGTCTAGACATGAATTCTCCACGAATAGAGAGGCGAACAAATTGGCCTTATCACAGCAGTGTAAGCTAGTGATCCATCAGGCTTCAGCAATGGCGGCAGCGACGGGCGGCAGAAATTCGTCGCGACCGATTTGGCAAGGGACCAGAAAGCTTTACTCCCAGAGGGGTAACATGATAGCTTTTTTCCGATCCGGCCAACATGGTTGAAACGCGCCTTCTTCGGTGCCTTTTCGCAGGAGGCTTTTTAGGTTAATTTCTAATTTTTTTCTTTATTTTTACAAAATATAGGGATAAGTAAAGATATACATCTGTAATTTCTTGATGATTATAATAATATTTATTTATTATAATATATTAGTAGTATAATAGATTATAATATATTAATAATTCTGAAATTGGTTCCGGAATGAACGCATAGTCCAATATTGAATTTCACAACCGGGGTTTAAAACCATTGCAATATTGTTGAGATACATATCTAATAGTTCGTGTTTTATTTTAAAACTCAATTCCGTAACTAATTCTGAAATTGGTTCCGGAATGAACGCATAGTCCAATATTGAATTTCACAACCGGGGTTTAAAACCATTGCAATATTGTTGAGATACATATCTAATAGTTCACATTATCCGGAATCCCGGACTAATTTGCATGTACTAAAAGTGTAAGATATTTTTTGTTTGTTTGTTAAAACGGGCCAATAACTAGAACTACCAGTCGGATTCGAAAAACTCTCACTAATAGGAAGCTACATTATCCCCGAGTATTATAGGCTACTTTTTATCCTGGAATAGCTATTTTTCACATATTTCAATTCCGTATCGTAATTCCGATATCCATAAATTTTTATTATAATTAATAATTTATATCATATAGGTATTTAGCTTTTCCGGACTTATATTAAATATTAAACACGGAACCATGGCTCCAACCCCTCAAAAATATATATCGGCAATAGCTTTGCTAGTTTTTTCTGTTCTTATTCCAAATCATCTAGAAACGAAAAACCGTTCACAAGGTGCTAATTCCGAAACTAGTTCTCTGGTATCGGAACTCATTTCCGGAATTGAAAACTTTCCGATATTGCATGCCCTATTTCGAACAACATAAATTTAATTTTATGACTTTGTTGTGCAAACGAATATTATGTACCTATTTTGCAATTATTTATGTAAGTAGATTTTTGCATTGCGAAGTGATACTATTTTATACTAAGTACCTACTTATTTTATTCAAACCTAGACACAAGACATAAAATGTATGACCTTTCTTATAAATAAGACACAAGTATCGTTCTTATAATGCGTAATAGGACTATAAGTATTTAGACAATCAAAAGCATAAATTGAAATTTCCGGAATCTATAACAACCAGAATAAGGATTCCGACAGAATACGGACGCCGGCGGACTGCGCGGGTAGTACGCGGGGCGCCCCGAATTGAGCGCCGTCTTCACCGCTGCTTCACCCCCTCAAATGTGCGAAAAGTGTCTTCGCACAGCGCCTTAATAACTAGATTGATGATCTTGGTGCAGATTTTTTATTTTTATGTAAATTACGAGTTTGGTTTGCCATAGATGGGTATAGATAGAGCATAGTGAGGATAGAGATGAGTCCTCCTGCGTTATCTGGTGAGGCCAAGGGCATCACGTGGCCGTATATTTTCGTAAAAGGAAAGCGGACAAAGATAGCGTCGAATATGCAACTTTACGAAAATTTTACCAAAATTTTGGCATTCGATTTTATTCCCAATGAAGATTTTATTATTTTATAAAAGTTGCACCTTGCGCTTCTGTGAGTTAGTCTACTTGTCATTTATTTAGATTGGCAGAGTTTATTTATTCAGAAAAAAGTTTACTCTTTTTAAACATAAAATCTCTTTATTGAGTTTATAAATAAATATAGAGTAAAAAAACACTATTGTGGTTTTGTAAATTATAAACATTAGTATCACATATTATGAACCTAAAGGCGGTGCAATAAGAGATATTACTAGCAGTGTGTTGAAAACTTAGAAAACCCAGGATAAGGAATTGGGTGATTTTCTGATATTAGGTATTATGCAGATTTTATCGTCATTACCGAATGGCTCTAAAAAGTGAAAACTGCTGTATGAAAAACAATAAATAAAAGGGATCCTGGTACCTAAAGTATAATTGTAAACGCGAAAGTTAGTGAGGATGGATTTGGAATTTTGAATTTATGGTGGATGTTTATTATACTTTCACGCAAAAATTACTGAACGTATTTTGTTGAAATTTGGCATGCAGATAGAATATGTACTTATGTAATCTCTATTTCCAATTAACATTTCGACGTCATTAGCGTTTCGTCGTCGTCGTGCGTTTGGCGGGCGGAAAAAGCCGCTGGTCTTCGGAGGCTTCGATTAATTTTGATGAAAAAGTGCGAGGTGAGATATTGACGGGCCAGCTGACGCGGTTGGTTAAGACTCTGACACCACTTACCGCGCCGCAGGTCGTGGGTTCGATTCCCACACAAGACATACGTTTGTGTGCATGAACATATCTGTATGTTCTGAGTCTGGTTGCAATTAATTATGTATTTACAAACAAAAAGTAGTATATGTATTATATCAGGGGTCTGATTTCCATAGTACAAGATCTGTTTAGTTTGGGATCAGATGACCGTGTGTGAGGAATGTCCCAGGATATTTATTTAGATAGAATATGTTCCAGCTACTTTTAACAACAACAGGTCCCTCGGGAACGCGGGTAAATCCACGGGTGGAGACTAGTAATGTATATAGTAAAGAAGTAGTAAGAAACTTATCATGTCTCAACGGATTAGTAGCTTGTTTTTCTCAAGCTTTCTCACAACGTTTCACAAGGAAACGTTGAAACTTGCGGGTCAACTAAGTAACTTTGTTGCAGTTCGTTTCAATTTCGGGAGGTCCGGCGGGAATTGCTTTCTCTGGACATCCATAAGTCGAGTGGGCCAGACGGCATACCGGCAGTGGTGCTGAAGCGGTGTGCTCCTGAATTGTGTCCAGTATTGACGCGACTTTTTGCACTTTCCTACACCAAAAAGGAAGTCCCGTCTTCGTGGAAGACTGCCCACGTGCACCCAGTGCCCAAAAAGGGCGACAGATCAGACCCGACGAATTACAGGCCTATCGCCATCACCTCCCTTCTCTCCAAAGTCATGGAGCGTGTGATCAACACGCAGCTTTTGAGATACCTGGAGGATCACGAGTTGTTGAGCGATCGCCAATATGGCTTCCGCCACAGTCGCTCAGCTGGTGACCTCCTTGTGTATCTCACGCACCGTTGGTCACTCGCCATCGAGAGTCAAGGTGAGGCATTGGCAGTGAGCCTAGATGTGGCGAAGGCGTTCGATCGGGTCTGGCACAGGGGTCTTCTCACGAAGTTACCAGCGTACGGGCTTCCCGAGGGGTTGTGCAAATGGGTCGCCAGCTTTTTGTCCAGCAGATGCATAAGAGCCGTCGTCGACGGTAGCTGCTCCGATAGCATGGACATAAATGCCGGCGTCCCGCAAGGCTCTGTGCTGTCCCCAACACTGTTCCTTCTGCATTTCAATGATATGCTGTCTATTGACGGCATTCATTGCTATGTGGACGACAGTACAGGGGACGCTCATTACACGGGCCGTGCAAATATCCCTCGTTCCGAGGTGGAAGAAAGCCGCGAACGGCTGGTGTCTGAAATCGAGAGTACACTAACTAGTGTCTCCGATTGGGGTCGACTAAACCTAGTCCATTTCAACCCCACCAAGACCCAAGCCTGCGCGTTCACCGCTAAGAAAACCCCATGGTCTGTGGCTCCACAATTCCAGAACACCTCCTTGAACATCAGCCAAAGCATCGGGATCCTTGGCGTCGACATTTCTAGCGACGTTTTGTTCCGAAGTCACTTAGAAGACAAGGTTAAGCTGGCATCCAAAAAGCTTGGAGTGCTCAACAGAGCGAGGCAGTACTTCACAGCGGGGCAAAGACTGCAACTTTATAAGTCGCAGGTCCGGCCTCATATGGAGTACTGCTGTCATCTATGGGCGGGAGCACCTGGATACCAGCTTGGGCCTTTAGACTCGGTTCAGCGACGTGCCGTAAGAATTGTTGACGATCTCGAGCTCACAAGCGATTTAGAGCCCCTCAGTCTGAGGAGAGACTTTGCCTCCTTATGTGTGTTCTACCGCTTGTACAACGGAGAGTGTTCTAAGGAATTGTTCGACTTGATGCCCACGGCTACCTTCTACCATCGCAACTCTCGCCATCGACGGGGAGTCCATCCTCACACATTGAAACCAGATTTGTTTCGAACTGTACGGGCTAAAAGGAGTTTTCTTCCGCGGACGCTCGGACTGTGGAATGAGCTCCCCGCCGTGGTTTTCCCAATGGAGTACAGCATGGGGTGCTTCAAAAAGGGCGTGAAGAGATTTCTTCAGGGTCGGCAACGCGCGAGTGATACCCCTGGTGTTGCAAGCGTCCATAGGCTACGGTAACCGCTTACCATCAGGCGGGCCGTATGCTTGTTTGCCATCTTAGTGGTATAAAAAAAAAAAAAAAAAAAAATTGAAAGCGGTTAAATGATTCGGTTTTGCTATTACCAAATTATGTTCTGGTAGCCACATCAAACATCGCTTGACTGATGATTGATATTGATTTAGACTCTAAATGAGTATAAATATCACAGTTGAAAATGGTCCTAAAGTGGTCCAAGTGGACCACCAGTCCACGAAGACGCGAAGAGGGTAAACGTTGGCGTGAAAAAAAAAATGTGGGTTCATAATTTCTAACTAAGGCACTTTGGGAATCAATCATTAGAGAAGGTTTCAATTGAAACTGATTGCAACAAAGTTACTTTATCAATCGCGAAATCGGGATCCACGCAGCAAAGCTCTAAAATATACTAAACAAAAAATTAAAGTGGCTAGTAGGATATGAGAAAGCGTCATAAACCTGAAATCACGTATAAAAAGGCCATGCTAAGTTGTCATATATTTGATAGTTGCGTTTTTATGCCTGCCAGCCTAGTGTGATCACATTTATATAATAAGCTGCCATGTTCTTAATAAAGCTATTTCTACAAAATTTTAGTTGCGGTGCGGTGTAGGGATTTCTTAATACTCAGAATTTTACTCAGGAATTAGCCTCACACCCCAAAAGAGGGATATTCTTCATTGCCAGAACCTCTTTCTTCAGACTTTTAAATTTGTCTGTTTTTTAACCAACTTCAAAATTCTATGTTGTTACCTCATATCTCCGTGATTTATTAACCGATTTGGAAAATTCTTTTTTCGTCTATAAGGGTACACTTCCCGTTTGGTCCCATTGTCATCAGATCAGGATTTGATTACACTTTGAAGTCGGTTTAAGGTTTTTGTAAAACAGTCCAATTATAATCGACATAATTTACCAGAATGTGATAGTGTACCTACTTGAGAATGAAATAACAGAATTTGAAATTTACACCATATACAACCTATACAACTTATTTTCTCTATCTATTCATTCACTTAAGTTTCAGGACATGCATTTTTGTGTGCATGAATAAGTCTGCAGTCTAATATTTTTATTATTTTTCATGGACACAATATCATTTAGAGTTTCTTAGTCTAAGGGTTCAAAAAGAAGTAAGGGTTCAAAGAAAGCTTGTAACAAATTGCGAATTGTTTCCTCATTTCTATTAACTAGCGCATCGCATTGATATAAACATAAAGATAAATAAATTAAATTCCATGAATAAACTATTAGTAGGTCCATTAGTATGTACATACATTATGTCCGTCAGAAAATAAGTAATGTCTGGCGAGCCTGGGATCTCGGTCTATATGTTCTATAGAGCAGATATTTGCTATGAACCCAAAATTAATAAAACTTGGCAGGCCTTCGAAAATTCGATTTTTTTATTAGAATTTTCAAAAATCTTAAAACCTATAAATAATATATTTTTTATTTACATGGTTGCATAAAATAATTTTTAGTTATAATCTTCTTCTAATTTTAACAAAAAATATATAGAAGGAAACACTAAATAGCTCGTAGTGTTTAAGCTATTTCTAGTTCTTCGCAAGGTATCGCACGGAATAATAAATCCACGTTGTGAACGGTTTTCTTTATAATTTCTTCAATCATTGGCTTTCCCAAACTGTCAAGAGTACTCTCCCAATACTGGTTCAACAGGTTGAGTAATGGTTCAGCTAAAAACATAATAGTTAAGTTAGAATATAAAATATCCATCGATCTCCATGACAATAATCATTATGATAACACAAGCCCCGCTTAGTTTGGGATCAGATAACCGTGGGTGAAGAATGTTTCAAGGACATTTTCTCATTTAGGATAATAATCTTATTTATTGAGACAACGAGGCCCACTTGTTAGTATTACAATTTTCTTAAAAACTATGTTAGTTACAAATAAAAATTAAAACGACAAATTAAAATTTCTTCCTATTTACAATTTGGACGCACTACCATATCTATGGCATGCTTTAACAAAGGTGTGTCAAATTTACTCGATAAAGTCTTCAAGATACTATTGGGACTAGACCTCATCCTAGTGAATATGGAAGCGCTCTTTTTACGGATGATCGCGTAAAAGTCATCGGTTCTAGCCTTAAGTAGCTCAACGATTAGGTACTTATTATTATACAGGGTTATTGGTAAAACATTAACAATCTTGCAGGACTGAGGGCCAACCACCATCTCTTAAAATAATATTATTATAACCTTACTTGCGTTACGTCCTTCTTTGACATCCGACGTCAAAACAGAACAAAATACAAGTAAGGAAAACTTTTGTTGTATGACTTTTTACAAAGCATAATAAAATCAAAAACAAACTTTCAAATGCTTTCAAGATTTCGTTTTTCCGTTTCGTTTCAAGATTTATACAAATGTAAAATAATTATAGTCGAATTTAGACTCATGGGCGACCTCTAGTATTTATAATTAGATGATCAGGTTTGATTTCATTCTTAATGGTGCGTCCATGCTAGGCGAAGCGAGCACAAGCCGAGCCTCGAACGAACCTACAACGAGCACGATGGGAATCCTTTTGTTCGTAAACTGTCAATCGCGCTCGTTCGAGGCTCGCAATCCCGTCCACGCTACGCGAATCGTGCTCGCAGTGTGCTCGTTCGTTGCTCGGCTCGTGCTCGGTTCGCCAAGCATGGACGCACCATAAGAAATTAACTTAATTTTACCTTGTGCCTTGTCTCCATTGAACAGATTATCCAGATGCATGTAAAATCTCTCAATTGGCTTGTATTTGTACCGGAAACTGCCGACTTTGTAATGCTTCTTACCGTCCTTGCCTTTGATTGTCTTCAGAGTTATATCTACTTCGAGCCTGATTTTGTCTAAAAAATTTAAATATATGTGTAATATTTACAGATTATTGCAAGCTAGGTACGCTATCGTGACTTCTTCGCACTTTGTCTAGGAAGTAAATCAATGTGACTGTTGCACTGCTCTATATTCAAGTTTGCCTACGCATAGGTTGATATCGTTATTTTATACGACGACTTGGAATGTTGTTGCAGTAACTGTGCGAACCTTGACTTTGTCAACTTCTGCTTTCCAAGGGTTTCTTTAGATCCAAGCTACCTATAATCTATTTTTATAGTTTCATATCAATCTTGTTTCATACAAACATACACACAGACTGTCCCATTTATAACAAAAGGGTTAATCTATACTAATAATATAATAAAGCGGAAGAGTTTTTTTGTTTGTTTGTTTAAACGGGCTAATCTCTGAAAATAACAGTCGGATTCGAAAAATTCTTTCACTATTAGGAAGCTACATTATCCCCGGGTATTATAGGCTACTTTTTATCACGGGAACGCGGGTGAAACCGAGCGAGATAGCTAGTTAATAATAATAATAAAGATACACTCTCACAGAGTATGAATTATTACCAGTTTTAACCTCGTATGAGCCGCTTCCTATAGCTTTTATAAAAACAAATTGTCCATCCAATACGTATTCACCAACGACTGTAATAGGACACTCTAATATTATTGACCCTGATGAAACTCCAGCCTTTTCTTTGCGCCTGAAAATCCGTAACAATAATACAATAATCAAAATGATACAGGACGAACTTCTTGCACAGTTGATACTTAAAACAATAATAAAATTGTATTCTATCAAATAAGCACAGTAAAGTCGTGGGTGTGATTCACAAGTCTGTTTGTATTAGTGTCTAGGTGAAAATCTATACATAAATAAAGGCTTGTCCTGACTGACTGTTTCATCAACGAAGAACCGAAACCGGTGGGGATAAATACTTGGAATTTTGCACTTTAAGGGGGTGAAATTTCTAATTTCTTGGGTTTATAAACTACCTAAATAAATAATAAAAACTTTCATTATAAGTTTTTCAAAACTATCCCTAATAGGGGGTTTCGTTTAGGGGTTGTTAAAGTTTCTATGGTAGAAAACAAACGCGCGGTTCGATTAACTTGAAACCCGGTATTAATTCTTTCTACTGAAAATAAAAAAACACTTTCTTAGGTTGCTTCAATAACGACCCCATAAAACCCCATAAAACATAATTACTATGTTTTCAGGGGTGGATTTTACTGCGTAGAAACGCATTAAATTGAACCAGCTTTTGCGTTAATCGAGTCCGATTAACTATAAAGATATAACCTGTAAGAAAGGAAATTCCATTCTTAAGGGGGTAAAGAAGGGTGCGCGAGTGAAACCGCGTGGCGGAAAGCAAGTATCTAATGTAGTAATCAATTATCTTCTTTTTATAGTACAAGCTCTGCTCTTTTAGAGGTCGTAATTTTTTTTTTAGGAGGAGGTTCTCAATACGAATGTTTATATATATATTTTTTTTATTTATGTTCGGGCATAACTCCGTCATATGTAAACGGATTTTCAAAATTCTTTTTTTGTCCGAAAGCGGTTTATTCCGAAATTGTCCCATATCAATTTCATATAGATCTGATGATGAGTTTCGGAGACAGACAACGGAACTCTTAAAAAATGACAGCAAATCAACCCCAATCGCTGCTATCACTTAAATATGCATTGTTTACGTAGGCCTTTACACGCGAAAGTATTTAAGTATATATGAAACTAAAAATTCAAAAATAAATTAACTTTTTAACAAAAACCGCCTTCAAAGTACACTAAAAAGTAAGAAATATAACTCTTATCTGACACTGTTTCGAAGTCAGCGAAATATATATATTGAAGGCGGTTTATTTGTTAAAATGTTTATGTATGAGTTACATCTGAATTTACAACTCAAATTAAAAGGAAATGATTTTGCTTTTATACTTACGTAACTTTTATAATAGTGCAGTTTTTTGGGCCTGTAAGCGTTGAATTATTAAACGTTAGTTTCATTTTACCACTATCAGCGTTAACACTGTCAAGTTTCAGAGGATCACTGGGCGGAATTCCAAGTTCAGGTAGGCCACCAACCAAGTATGGAAGGGCTATTATAGAAGACTTCAGGATACAATCACTGTCTTGCCAAGTGCATGGTTTTATGAAGGGTGCTAAAATATTTAAAAAAAAATATTACATCTGATATGAGTTATAAGAAAGTGAATACTGACCAGATGGATAGAAAAACCAAATGGAAGAAGCAATATTGTGTCGACCCCAAATAATTGGAAAATGAGCAAGTAGATGACGATTTGATAAGAATTTGAATACTGTATCTAAACAAAGGCAAAGAGGATTTTGAACAAAACCGTTCAGAATCGCCTACTGAATCGATTTTGTAACTTTAAATATCAATATTAAAAGTTAATTAAATCGTTTCAGAAAACGATTCTGAACAAACAGTTGAACGGTTTAGCACCTTAATCTGTTACACGTTGTATAAGGTCGTAATAAATTAGTGAATTTCCTCTTGAGGGATGAATTTATAGGTCATTAGTAATCAAAAAATAATATTAGAAAAATAATCCATGGAAAAAAACAAAATTCAAAAAAAAAATATACAGTTATACAGTTTTTTTTTATTTTTTTTTAATTATTATCAGATTAATTCACTTTAAATTTTACGCCTGTAAAGATGGATGACTACCTATCAAAGAAGAAAGAAAATAGTAATTCCATAAAAAAGAGAAATCCCTTACCTAAATTAGCTTTTATTCCTGCTAATATGAAGGAGATACATAGAAACAAACACTTTGTACTTGACATTATTAATAATATTCGTTATAAGATGTATATTTTGTTAATTTTAGTGAAACACTGGCAGATGAAAATTGGGATCCCTATTATTTATATTACATGGGTTTGAAGGTTTCTTCATTATACAGGCCTCAGTTTTTGACCTGACTTCAAAGTAAACAACAAAACAATGGAGTGGGATGTTTTCGATGCGTCTGTTTATACCTATTTTTATTTATGTTCAGGGCATAGCTCCGATAAATATTGATTTTATTCAAACCGACCATGGATGTAATATGCATAACATCAGTCAGTCATAAATATTGAGAGGAATTGAACACACATGAGAACTCAAAAACAAAAAATATTGTTATAATTTTACAAAAAATAAAACGAAAACTAGCGTAATAATTCAATGCGAAAACTGCAAAAATTCAGCGGTAAGTTCACACGTTCATTTTTGTAGCATGTGAAATTTTCCATGGAACTCTTTTACACATTCGGTTTAGAGTTCCATGAACATCTAATTTTAAATTTTAATGTAAGCTAGTCATGAAGGAAAAGTGTTTCATGAAGCTAGTAAAGAGTCCTGCCTGTCATGACCTACGGAGCCGAGATGGATGGTCCAAAAATTTTAAGTCACTTAGCGAGCTGTGGAAAGAGCTATGCTCGGGGTTTCTTTGAAGGATAAAATCCGCATCGAGGTCATCCAACAGAAAGCCAAAGTAGGTACCAGATATAGCTCAACGAATTAGCAAGCTGAAGTGGCAATGGACCGGTCACATCTTGTTGCAAGCGTCCATAGGCTGGTAACCGCTTACCATCAGGCCGTATGCTTATTTGCCACCTAAGTGCTATAAAAAAACAAAAATCATCTCCCGCAGAACCAACAGTCGATGGAGCAGACGAGTCTTAGAGTGGAGACCGCGTCTCGCGTCTTGGCAAACGTAGTGTGGGGCGCCCTCCAGCCCGAGGGACTGACGACGATTACAAGAAACCGGAAGGAGTGGTGCGCTCTGGGAGAGGCCTATATCCAACAGTGGACATCCTTATGCTGATATTATGATGACTTCTCAAAGTAAAGAATTTTGAATAATATGCAACGCATACATTAAAACATTATTGCACTATATAGAAATACAAATTGTATGCTCGACTTTATCTTTAATTTTCTTTATTTTGAACTTTATTCTATTATAGTTAAAGTACAAGCCATTTATTCAGTGTAGGGACTAGATGGGCAAGGCAAGGTTGGAAATACTGAAGGTACTCTCGGTTCAGAATTAAGCCTTCAGCTGGGAAGAAGATCACCAAAAATAACCATTTATTTTCTCATAGAACTTGAAATAGATAATGTTTTCCAATGAGTCCAATACAACTATAGTAATATGAGCCGATACTTGAATGTATAATATAAATTAGTCAACTCCATGATTCATATAATTTGCAATAAAAACTCGACGTACGACGTTGTACGTAAAGGTAGACGTCCCACGTAAGGTCAGACATTGTCTGTTCTTGGCCCGAACTCTGGATGTCAAATTAAGTAAAGAATACCTACTTTTTTGGGGAAAAATATACCATATCATTCAAAATAAATTAGGGTACTGCCGATCATTGGCCTGATAAATAAAATAAACTATAGGATACTTTAATAATAAACTAGCTGACCCCCGCGGTTTCACCCGCGTTTCTAGGATAAAAAGTTGTTTCGAATCCGACTGGTAGTTCTACAAATTAGCCCGTTTAAACAAAAAATCTCTTTGGCTTTATTATTTTATAGACGACTTGTCGGTAAACAAGCATACGGCCCGCCTGATGGTAAGCGGTTCCCGTAGCCATATAGACGCTTGCAACACACGAGGCATCACTCACGCGCTACCTAAGTTCCCCCGCCCCAATGAGTTCTGCCAATCTGTGCTCTTGGTGACTTTTCTCACACGCAAGAACACAACATAAAGTTATTTGGCTGCGGTATTCTGTAAGGTGGAGGTACTTCCCCAGTCGAGCTGCTCTTCGAGAAAATGCTATGTTCTCATCATCAACAGCCTATAATGTCCCACTGCTGAGCACAGGCCTCCTTTCACAAATCAGGGTGTAAGGGAATAGGCAGATACTCCACCACGCGTGCCCACTGCGGATCGGTGGAGGTAGGCTAGTGGTCAACCTACTGTTGGAGTTTTCAAGCCGCCTAGAAGACCTCCAACTAGCTTAACGATTATCACAATTAAGTGATAACCGGGACCAACGACTTTACGTGCCTTCCGAAGCACGGAAACGCTCGATTTGAAATACCACTAGTCGGTCACCCATCCAGGTACCGACCACGACGGTGGTAGCTTAACTTGCCGATCGATTAAGAACGGCTTATCATGCTACACCACGAGCGCTTCACTATGTTCTACTTCTCTTAAGTACATCGATCAATTTGGTCAAGAGAAGTCCATTCCAGAAACAACGCACCATATTGTTCGTCTCAACGACTAGTTCCCAGCCAATTTCTACCAACTGCAGCAGCTCTACCTGGGTCCACATGGAAGGAGGAGGATAATTACATACCTTATTACCTATTAAAAAAATATTCAATACTCTTGTTACCAGTCCTATTCATCCTCGATCCATCAGTAGGTATATATACTGTACTACCCATTGTATTTAGTAATTAACTCTTATACATGTGTTTAATGAATGAGTATTGTAATATATCTTTGCATTCTGAACACTATCTAAATGAAAATTTATATCTTGGTTGAATTTAATATTAATGACCCAAGTATCCAGCCTAAAAATATCTATTACATCTGAAGAGTAGATATTCACCTCTATAGTTTCTTGATAAACTGTAACCAATAGAGGTTTCTTTTTAGAATCCCAATATCGTAATTCACAACTATATTTAAGTTTATTAAGAAGTTTAACAGTTATATTATTCTTAACAGACTGAAATTTCAGGATATATTTGTAGGCTAGATTTAACCTTCTACAAAAAAAAACTTTCTAACGTCATATAATAAAAAAACCGGGGCTATATTACTACAATACTGGCAAAACAACATCGACAGGAAGTCTTAAAAACTCTCTTAAAATGAAACTGAAAAGTTATAATAAGGCATTTTATACATAAAGGTTTTTTTACATTCCAAGTTTACCTAATATTTTACAACTTTTAACAAAACATTTTTGTCATTTGGGGTAACCAACCCACCAGCTTTACTTGACCGCCCTCACCTCCCTTCTCATTACACCATCTGGGTCATATGAGAGGTCGTTACAATGAAACCGGGTATTCAGTTAAATTGGTATCGACCTATTGCATTGTGGCTTAGGGGCACGTACTGCATACACTATCGGAGTGGTCCGTTGAGTTTGATTTACATCATGGCGTTGTGCTGACTACAACGAATATAGTGTTTCGTGTAATTCGTTTTCGCAACAATTTGGATACGACTTATAATCGAATCTTATCAAAGCGTATGGTAGAGTAGGTAAGCTGTTGTAAGATCTAACTTTACCTGTTAATTATAAACAGAGGGCCAACTACGTCCTTCTTTGACATCCGACGTCAAAAAAGGACAAATGACAAGTAAGGTTATAATATTAATGTTTTTAGAGATGGTGGTTGGCTGATCGTTTCTATATTTTTTTGTCGTACTCCACAAAAACATAAACAAGAGCTATACAATAAATAATATACACTACACTACAATAAGCAATAGCTAGTATAAGTATTTATGTAGGTTAGTTAACAGGTCAATTGGGTATAATAACATTTAGGTACCAGACTAGTTTTCCTTTTTAGGGTTCCGAACCAAAAAGGTAAAAAGGAACCCTTAGCCCGTTATCACACGAGACGATAACGACACCGTATAAATATCGTGGCGTTTTAGCGGAACATACATTTCTATGAACTTTTTCACACAACGACATCACACTGCATATAAAATAAATCGTCACGATATTTTTACGGAGTTGTTATCATCTCGTGTGAAAACGGCCTTATGGGGCCTCCTTCCGTCCGTCACAGCCACAGACATAAATCTAAATAGATACCTAACGCAAGTCCCTCCATCCGAATGAAAACCAAGCGTGCCACTTCTTTTCTATTTACCATGATGTCACAAGCCAAGCGCGCTTTAGTTAGGCTGGCATTAGAGCTGAAGATGAAGCAATCCTATTTTGTCACATCCCTCGCTACATATCTCTGGTGGACATACAGTTTTATGCGAGTTCCTTGTCCGTGCGAATTAGCCTGAAAAGAAGAGCGTCGCTCTTTTTTGGCACGTGAATTAATTACACTCGCGTCATCTATTTAGATTTATATCTGTGGTCACAGCGGTATATTTCAGTTAGGTACTATTTAGATTTGAAATTTTAAATATTGCTTATCCAATCTTATTGCAAATGAAAAAAAAATACTTTGTTATACGGTTCGGTTTTTTACTACATTGATGGCCCAAACCAATATACTAGGAAGGTCGGATCGGAACCCTCGGTGCGCGAGTCAGACTCAGGCTCACACTGACCGGTTTTTTTTTGTATGTAATGCCATGTCATGAAGCAATGTCAAAACATGATAAGTAATTAGGTATGGACTATTCTTTTTGTTTGTCGTATTAATGTCTTACGAATTACAGGCCTATCGCCATCACCTCCCTTCTCTCCAAAGTCATGGAGCGAGTGATCAACACGCAGCTTTTGAGATACCTGGAGGATCACGATTTGTTGAGCGACCGACAATATGGCTTTCGCCACAGTCGCTCAGCTGGTGACCTCCTTGTGTATCTCACGCACCGTTGGTCACTCGCCATCGAGAGTCAAGGTGAGGCATTGGCAGTAAGCCTAGATGTGGCGAAGGCGTTCGATCGGGTCTGGCACCGGGGTCTTCTAACGAAGTTACCAGCATACGGGCTTCCCGAGGGATTATGCAAATGGGTTGCCAGCTTTCTGTCCAGCAGATGCATAAGAGCCGTCGTTGACGGTAGCTGCTCCGACAGCATGGACATAAATGCCGGCGTCCCGCAAGGCTCTGTGCTGTCCCCAACACTGTTCCTACTGCATATCAATGATATGCTGTCTATTGACGGCGTTCATTGTTATGCGGACGACAGTACAGGGGACGCTTATTACACGGGCCGTGCTAATATCCCTCGTTCCGAGGTGGAGGAAAGCCGCGAACGGCTGTTGTCTGAAATCGAGAGTACACTAACTAGTGTCTCCGATTGGGGCAGACTAAACCTAGTCCATTTCAACCCCACTAAGACTCAAGCCTGCGCGTTCACCGCTAAGAAAACCCCATTTGCTGTGGCTCCACAGTTCCAGAACACGTCCCTGAACATCAGCAAAAGCATCGGGATCCTTGGCGTCGACATTTCTAGCGACGTTTTGTTCCGAAGTCACTTAGAAGACAAGGTTAAGCTGGCATCCAAAAAGCTCGGAGTGCTCAACAGAGCGAGGCAGTACTTCACATCGGGGCAAAGGCTGCAACTTTACAAGTCGCAAGTCCGGCCTCATATGGAGTACTGCTGTCATCTATGGGCGGGAGCACCTGGATACCAGCTTGATCCTTTAGACTCGGTTCAACGACGTGCCATCAGAATTGTCGACGATCCCGAGCTCACAAGCGGTTTAGAGCCCCTCAGCCTGAGGAGAGACTTTGCCTCCTTATGTGTGTTCTACCGCTTGTACAACGGACGGTGTTCTGAAGAATTGTTTAAGATGATGCCCACGGCTACTTTCTACCATCGCAACTCTCGCCATCGACGGGGAGTCCATCCTCACATATTGAAACCTGAATTGTTTCGTACTGTGCGGGCTCAAAGGAGCTTCCTTCCGCGGACGCTCAGACTGTGGAATGAGCTCCCCGCCGTGGTTTTCCCAATGGAGTACAGCATGGGGTTCTTCAAAAAGGGTGTGAAGAGATTTCTGCAGGGTCGGCAACGCGCGCGTGATACCCCTGGTGTTGCAAGCGTCCATAGGCTACGGTAACCGCTTACCATCAGGCGGGCCGTATGCTTGTTTGCCACCTAAGTGGTATAAAAAAAAAAAAAAAAAAAAAATGTCTGGCCTATAATATTAACCGAATTCTTATTATATTCAATTAATGAGTAATATTTTACTGCTATATAGCAATATAGCAATTGCTGCTATCTTGGAATTCTTTATTGCTCACTTCAAAAAAGCTTAACAAGCTATGTCACGCGGTAGTCTGCGTCAGACTGCTTTTCTGAGAATGAAACCTTAGTCACGTGTCAACTGGGAATCAGTCGGAGAACTACTAATTTAGTTAGCGATTTATAAATTCGCAGACCACTAATATTTGTTACTTAGTTAAGAAGTTCTACTATGCCAGTTCCACTATTTTTGAGATAGTGCAACACAATAGCACAACTCAGTCGATATTTGCCGTAAGGTATGTAAACTGTAAAAAGTTGTATTCCGAATGGATTTCACGTCAGAGTTAGGATTGATCGATGGCTCGATGTTAATAGATAGCTGTTAATGGTAGATGGATGAGACGGTGGAATGAACGAACGCTTAATTGAGTGTTTTATGAGAAAATTGGAACGGAGAAAGCTATAAAATCTATAAAATACTCAAGATATCGTAACATTTGAGAATTTTAGTGGTACATATAAGGTCCTAATAAATTAGTGAATTTCCTCTTGAGGGATGAATGTATAGGTCATTAGTAATAAAAATAGATAAATGGTTAAATTAATACTTTTTACTGATATTAAGTTCAATTTCGGAATTTTGTTTTTTTGGACCTTATATAATAGGGCCTTCCTAATAGGTTACTGTTGACAGCCCATATACGTGTCAAAAAGAGACAAACATAGTGCGGCAAGAGGAGAAACCATATTGTCAAATATTACTTATTAATATTACCCTAAATCCTTCTTGGTCATTAGTGAATCTTGGATATGCAATCATTAAAAAACATACTCAGGTAGTAGATACCTAGGTAACTTTGCGACTTTTGATGGACCGGTTGTCGTGTAGGTTAGATACCTCGACTACCACGCAACAGGTAGTGTGTTTGATTCTCATCCAAGACAAACATTTGTGTGCATAAAACATAAGTCTGTGCGTTCTGTTTTAGTGTAAATACTTATACAAGAATACCAAGTGGAAAGGGTATCCAGTAGCGGCACAAGACCTAAACTTCATGTGGGCAAGGCACATTTTGTGTGGACCTCTGGTGGCCAAGAAGACGAACGTTAAGAAAGAAAAGAAGAAAAAAAGACCGGTTTTTATTTTATAAACTATCTTCCGGTCAAGAAGGAGTCAAGTTCGTACAAATAAGGTTCCGTCTGTACTAAAACTTAAAAAAAACAGTCGGGGTCCTTATGTGGTAAGGATGAAAGAATCAGAAAATCAGTCCCAATTTTATAAATTCTAGAATAGAATATTCTACTGATGGTGCGATTATATTATCGACTTATTTATCCTTCAAAATTCAGCTAGAAAATATAACTTTTAAATCGATTGGTACTGTACTATCTTTGTGAAAGAAAATACCCCTTACAAATACTATAATGGAACCGAGACGCAATTTCTGTGTAGTTGAAAATATGATCCACCGGTGCCATACCAAATGCTATTTCATACAAAATTCAACGTTCTCAAGGCATCAAGTGTAGTTCAGGTAAGATAACTCCAAGATGCGGCGCACCTTTGAACGCCTCCTCTAGAGCATGACCTATTTGGTTCTTGATATATTGGATTTCAAATATTAAACGCTCGATCGTTATTGTCATTATCAAGTTGTTTACTCTCGAGTTACTCGCCGTAAAAACATTATGATCGAGCAAGTTTGAACTTTTATATGACTTTATTTTTGTGAACACAGTATTGGTTCCATAGTTCCATAGTAAAAGTTGTTCAGCATGACTAACCGAACATAGATTTCAAAAATATGCCATCTCGATATCTCCACCCGGTATAAGAACGATATTTTTAATTTATCATAAATAGTTTCTCTATAAAATTGATATATATTCATTATGTTCGCACTGGATGGAAATCAAACACGTCCTCTGGTGTGGTAGGGTTTAGAACCAGTCCTCAAATGGGTGGCTTATCAAAAAGTGCTTATAAACTCAATCCATTATAACAGCCGCCAGCCAATTTGAATATGGTAAGCAAAATTTCAAAAATGGCAAAGTCTTGCAGAATTACTTTCACAAAAATGCAGCGCAACCCTAAAAGAATCCTCGTTCCAAATACCCGCTAACAAATTCTCATGTGCTAATTATGGCTACAAAAAGTCTAACTGATAGCAGATACCCGCAGTTTGTGATACAGTGTAGGTGCGCCATAGATTTAGTGTAGCCTAGATACCGCTTGTTCCATGCCACTTTTGAATACCTACGAAATAAAGCATTCTCATTGCATTGACTCGGCACGTCCTTGAAGGCTTTTTACAGTTGAAGGCACACGTTTAGGCGCAAAACAGACAGCGGCGTGCATGACACGCATCAGGATGGTGGCTCAAGAATCCTTTCCGCCCTTACGTGGACAAAACGGCGAGCATGCTCTCAACTTTTTAGGTAACTACGCTTGAGGGCCTCGAACCTCGGCTTTGGTCGTTAACGGGGAGGGAGAGGTCGGACTTTTATTATTACTCATGCATGGCAGCTCGGGCCGCTTGAATGGGACGAGACTGTGTGGGATGTTGCGACACGCATCCTCGCCAGCAAAAACGATATCGCGGTGATCTGTTGTGTGAAGGTTGTGTTTTGTGTTTGTGAGCTTTGTTAGCTGCGTCATCTTAGCTAAGGTCATTGTGTTGTCTGGCACGCTAAGGGCTTGCCGTGTTTTGCGGATCATAGAAATAAGGGAACGTGGCGGCATTAACTATAAAGAATATGTGTTGATGCATTGCACCTACCTTGGGGGATGGCTTGCGGTGTCTAGTCTACACTAAATCTGCAATGTGCACCTTGTTCCGGTGGTCCACAGCATTTGCATGTAAATGTGTCGGACACGCCACGCTCGCCGCACGATAATCGCTACGCTACCTGACCTATCTGAGCATGTCCTGCTTTGTTACCAATGCCTTTTGTCTCACTTACTTGCTTTGTATAATGTACAGATTATTTCGGTTTAGAAAATTATATGATTTATTCTGCTGGTTGTTTTGCATTCAAGTTTTTTTACTACGTTATATTAAGTAGTGATAAATTATAACATCGCCTAATAAGTGCATTTGTCTTTTTTTCTCAGAACACCTGTTGTTGACTTTGATTAAAAGCTAAGCTATTTATATTTTATTATATATCTTTTAGTTTGACTTTTATACCGGTTTGCTAGGTTGCATTTGCTGAGAATAGCTGACAGTAAAATCAGCAATTAATATTTTCAAAACAAGCTGAGATAAGCATAGCAATTGCATTATATTCTCACTGATAATAATTCCGTGCCACGGTGGCAAAACTACAAAGCAAATTCTATCAATGTTTAATAAGTAAACAAAAGATCAGCCCCCACAATTTTCACCGGTTTACAAGTATGACGCGTGTGTGATATTTTTTATCGCTCTTTCGGCACCGAGTAGGTATTGGTACCATATTTAAACTTAGAAAATCCGTCTTTACTTTGGGATATAAGCTATAATCTTATTAGTATCTCTGAAACAAAAAATAATAATAACTCAGTTTGATGTAAGTACAGTCATCTTTTCAAATAAAATAACTTTCCAGGACTGTCTGAGATTCTAAATATGTTGCAGTAAATGCTAGACATTTTGTATGTACGTTTATAGTTCAATTGTTCCATTGTTTTTATCATTGAATTGCAAATTGCAATACTCGTGTGTATCTCCAGGAACAAATCCCATAAAAACGAATATGAGCACGTGTTTGTATTTGTAGATTAAAATATCTATCCACCGACATAAATAAAAAAGTTGCTTTTTATTGAAACCAATTTTTCATCACGTAATTTGAACTTACGTTTGAATAGAGTGAACATTCGTGCATGTCTAACTAGTCAAATTCAAGATAAGTGATGCCCACCTCATAAATAAACGAATTAAAATAATAGTAATTCACACTATAAATACACCAGATCAACCGTCTCCATCATAATTATACCCATTATGATACGTAGTGCATAGTTTAGTGCATCATTTACCGTCACGCAGGTGAAGCCCTATCATAAGACACCATAAAGCGAATTCTAGAGTTAGTAAATCAATAATAATGAAATGACGACACAGAATTTTCAAAACGGCGACACGCATCAATAAAAAAAAACAAATGAAAATCACGCAAACTAGAACGGAACGAACACCCAGAGAGATCCATTTTCAAATATCGCAATTCTATTTGTTTTTTTTTATTACTTACAAGCAGTCTAGAGAAAATCTAAACGCTATATTTTCCGCATGCGGAATTACGGGATTCTGTGTGGGTTTTGTATGCAGCTGTCACGTGACTTATCCTTAGCATAATGCCATTTAATATAAAAAATCAACTAGGGATTGCAATCAAGAAAACCGGATTCAGTAATCCGGCGGATCCGGTGTCATTTTATGCCCTTTGGATCCGGTCAGCGGATCCGGCAGATTAAAAAATGATACGTAGTCATTGTTATCTCATTTGATTAAGATTGATTTATTTGTTCATATACTAGTGCCCGGCGCGACTTCGTTCGCGTTGTGCTACCCTATGGTGCTACCCTACCTTACCATACCATACATAATGTTGCTGTCCGTACTAACTAACGCGAATTCCGAAGGAAAATCACGCAACGAGTTTTTTTCATATTTTTTTAAGATATGCAGTGCACTTTTAACTTATCTACGTAAGCACTATGATAACGCTTCAGTTATTACCCCTCGCTTTTTCAAGATTTTTTTAAATATTATGCGAGGTAATACGCGTATTAATGTTTCATCATAGCTCTTACTTTGCGGTTTACCAGGTGTAGCCCGCTGAATGAATATTGAAGATTTTTTAAGATATAAAAATATGACGAATGTTTAGGTTGTAAATTTTCATGAAACGAAGCGTCGGATTTCAGTCGGTAGTTTCATTTAATGTTTAGATACTTACGTTTTGATATCCACCAGGTGTAGAATTTGACTTCAAATTTCACAGATATGGACGATTTGACTTCGCCGCGCCGGTAGCGCTACCAAATTTTGGCTTCCGATAATATTTCCTAAACAATTTCACAAAAACTGTCTTGTCATAAATGAGCAGAGAATGGATAATTGAATAAAAAATAGTACTCTGAGATCCGGTTAAGATTAGGGCTAACATGTGGGGCTTCCTGAGAGTGTTACAAAAGGTGACAACACGGAAAAGCGAATACACTCTTTTCTCTGTGGGTGACATAAACAAAACACTGCCATGCCAGTAAAGGCACGGTACAATAGATATATGTACCGTGGTAAAGGCGAAGACTGTTCTGTGGGTACCCCGAGTGTAAAGAATGCGTTATCTATTTTGTATGGAAGAAATTAGTACAATGAGTATTCCGCTAGAGGCGCTGTGCCAATTCCTATAGAGAAGTAAGCGTTTACTATTGTCACTTCTTTACACTCGGGGTAAGTACTGGTGTACGGTAAAACTCTTGTTACATCTTAATAACGTACCTTTGTCATTCATTTGTTCATTTCTGATCTAGATATTATTCTTAGAGCGGCAAATAATAATATTTGAAACTAGATAACTGAAATAATTTAATATTAGTTTAACCGTGTTTTAGTAGTCCGGAATACTATCTGTTCTCTTTTGAAAATTGATTTTAGCAAAAGTTCCCTACTTTGAGGGTTGCTAAACACAATGTGTCTTCTTCAATGCTTCCCTCTTATGATTGCCGACAAGTTACGGGATTCTGGTCACGGATGTACATTCCGTATGCTGGACGTGATATTTTGTATCCGCCGTGTTAAACGTAAGTTTATTGTATCTACTGTTGAAAATTTCAGTTGGTAAGGTTGTGAGCGGAATTAAATTATATTTCTCTTATTACTTGAAACGCTTTATAGAGTAAAAATCTGTAGTTCATATTACACTTTAGGAGATAGGATTTCAATATAAAATTATAATCACGGAAGCATAAGGAATTATTTACGAGTTTGAAACAAATTATTTAGGTTTTCAATTACGAGCAATATTTGAAATTTGCTATATGGGGGTTTTCGGGGGCCACAACAAATTATTTAGTTCCAACACATTACATTTTCCGGCATGGAAAAGAAAGGCACATATACATTCATAGAAAACATTAAAATTTCAGAGTTTATGTTAAGACAAATAAATTAATTGAATTATTGAATACAGACTATTGAATCATTATTAAATTAGGTACCATAAATCGATCTAGATATGTCTCATCTCTGAGAAAACGAGTTTTTCCGAGTTTACGAGCAAAATGTTCGGGGAGGTACTTACTTCACCAGTCGATCTACTCTTTGAGCGAATAAACACTGGGCTCCTAAATTAGCTCTGTCTTTTGACTTTGACTGAGATTTATAGAAAATGTTTACTTATCCAGCGTAAAAATACATCTCAGCTACAAAGCCGGCCCTCAGCGCGTCATTATTATGAAGTGCACTTCTCGCGTCGATCCCCGCTCCGGCGCAACACATAGCAATTATTCGGAAAGTTTTCACTTATGTATAAGTTAAAGCAACGAGATACGAGGGCGATATCAAAGAGATCATGACTCATAACTGCACTCCATGGGCAGGGCATGCTTTTGAGACCGGTTTTAAAGGACGTGTGGCTGAGATCATGCGTACATTACATGCGATTTCATTAGACTAAATAAAAAACCGGCCAAGTGCGAGTCAGACTCGCGCACCGAGGGTTCCGTACAAACCTGTAGGTATATAAGTAAATGGTAGTATAGACCTGAGTATTTGATATTAATTTCAATTTATGACCTATTAAAAAAAACGACTTACTAGATCTCGTTCAAACCAATTTTCGGTGGAAGTTTGCACCGTAATGTACATCATATATTTTTTATAGATTTATCATTCTCTTATTTTAGAAGTTACAGGGGGGGGGACACACATTTTACCACTTTGGAAGTGTCTCTCGCGCAAACTATTCAGTTTAGAAAAAAATGATATTAGAAACCTCAATATCATTTTTGAAGACCTATCCATAGACACCCCACACTTATGGGTTTGATGAAAAAAAAAAAATTGAGTTTCAGTTCTAAGTATGGGGAACCCCCAAAATTTTTTGTTTTTTTTCTATTTTTGTGTAAAAATGTTAATGCGGTTCACAGAATACATCTACTTACCAAGTTTCAACATTATAGTTCTTATAGTTTCGGAAATAAATGGCTGTGACATACACGGACAGACAGACAGACAGACAGACATGACGAATCTATACGGGTTCCGTTTTTTGCCATTTGGCTACGGAACCCTAAAAAGCACTGGACGTGAATATAAACATTTTCATATTACCACCAGGTATATCCATAATAATATTATGAATGCGAAAGTAACTGTGTCTGTCTGTTTGTAACCTTTCTACGCCTACAATGCTGAACTGATTGCGATGAAATTTGGCACGGAAATAGCCTAATAGAGAAGGACAAAGGCAATGTTTTACCCGGGTACGCAGGTGAAATCGCGTGGGACAGCTATTTGTTAGCATTGCAGGTATTTATTATTCTGTGGTATTGCAATATGCCTGGGTACTTTACCTACTATTGATTATTCTGTGCTTGGGTTGAAGGTTTAAGAAATATAAGAAAGCCAAATACACAGATTACAGAATAATTCAGATGGAGCGCGCGGAACATGAAAGTGAAGCCAAAAAAGCAAATACAAATTTACATATTCTGTAATCTGTGGCCAAATAATTAGCTTACTCTTTGAAGAAAAAAGGCTAGATATAATTTTTGTGTAAATAACTAAGAAGGCTAAACATAATAATATTTTTCCGTTGGTAATAAATATTCATTTCATACCTTTGTTTTGTGTCAGCTATAATAAATGTGTTACTATTTAATTACATTTTATGATCCTACTATCGTACAGCTGGTCTTATAAATCCGAAAGTTCTTACGTATGTTGGTCTGTTTATTTTTTCATTCAATCAGGCTGTAATAGCCGAACAAATTTTTATAAATAATTGGACTGTTTTACAAAAAATAAACTTAAACCGACTTCAAAGTACACTAAGAAGTAATCAAATCCTGATATGATCAATCCAATCAAATCCATCTGACAATGGGGCCAAACGGGAAGCTTCCAGACAAAAAAAGAATTTTCCAAATCGGTTCATAAATGGCGGAGTTATGAGGTAACAAACATAAAAAAAAATACAACCGAATTGAGAACCTCCTGCATTTTTTGAAGTCGGTTAAAAATAGCATAATATATAGGTAAAACATGGACCTACAACAACCTGGAGTAACATATAGATACTTCTCATCCCAAATAATTTGAAATGATAGTTTAAAAAACTAAAAACTCGCCTAATAAAAAAATGTTAATATTGCAAATTGTTATTAGGGATTAAAAGAACTTACCTGAAGTGAAGTTCTATCCAAATTATACGAGTTGCTTCGCCCGAAGAATTATTATTGTATTATCATCGGTCCTTGATAAGTGTGCAGAGTTTCTGTTTAATTTGTCGTTTTGAAGTCGATGAAAATTACTTTTGAAGATTCTATTACATTCAGGTGAGCTAATAAAAGCGAGTTAAAAAAACCTTTAGAACCAAATGAGTGATTTTTTTGATGACACAGCCCTTGTGCTCAAAAAAATTGGTAATAGATGATCATGAGCATGTAATAAAATAATGTATACTATTTGACGGTTCAGTAGGCTACTGAGTCTCTGGATACTTTTACGGACCTCAAAAAGGTACTTAAGATAAAACCATATGCCGCCATTGTCCCTGTCCAAGCAAGCATCACATCTAAGGTGTTAATGGCGTCATTGTTCCATGGTTGTGAAAGCTATGTGTGAACTGTTACATGCTACAGTGATCTCGACAGTACTTAATGGGGTACCTTGGATGGATAGTGAGTTTCTTCATTGGATGATGGGGGAAAATAGGTGGTGTCACGCTGATGGTTTGAGTGAAAGTGAACTACACAGAGTTTTGAATACTTTTAAGATTTACTGTTTTTTTTTTTTTTTTGAAATTTAATTTTTTTTTACTTTGGTGACCAGGTGCTCTACCACGTAACTTTGGTGGTAATCGTAACGAACACCATTAATTATTTCATCCAATGACGCGCACTCGGTATGACGCGACGATGACCATTCGTGGGCCCTGAATGGATGAAATTCATTAATGGTGTTCGTTACGATTACCACCAAAGTTACGCGGTAGAGCCCCTGGATGGATTCTTTAGAGACCTAATTGATTATAAATATCAATGTGGCTGTAGTTAATAAATATACTAGGCATAGAAAGGAACTAAACACAGCTGCCGCTCGGAACCCGTTATCATGAGGGCACTTGTTTGGTTGGTCAAGGTCCGAAACTCCGAACTAGCTCAAGGTTGGAGAGAGCTAGAGGAAGCTACTTGTGCTATTATTAACCGTAATTATGCATGCAGCATCATCAAGGAGATTATAATCCAGGTCTTTGGTGACATGTACATTGTTCAAGTGATTATAGCTTAACTTATTTAAAAGCACACCCTTGGTTCGTAAATACCACTTCTTAAAGACCATGAAAATTAGTTAAGTATGCATTAATTGTGAATGTATTTGCCGTATTTTACTTACATACTTTCAAAACAAACTTGAGTAACCAGAACAAATTCAATGTAGTTAGTAAACGTAAAGTGAAGCTATTTTCCTTCATAACATAGACGCTTAAGTTTTTCAAAATTCAAAATTCAAAATTCAAAATCATTTATTCAAATAGACCTTCGCAGGCACTTATGAAAAGTCTGACTCTAATACTCTAATACCGGTTCGGAAGGTTGCATTTGCTGAGTTCATTGTATGATATTCCCAAGAGTGAGTTGCTCACAAAATGTAGACTGTTTTGCTTTCACCTGGATTAAATGCTGCCTCTACTAGAAGTTACAGATTTCATTGCTTGTCTTGCCTAGTTTTACATTCGTTTAAATATAAAAGTAACATTGGTTTTGCTTTAAATATCACTGGTTTGTGCTTAGTAATTTAACAAATCATGAGAGTAAAATTACCAGATTTTAAATGATACAATCATTCTCAACTTCACTATAATAGCAATGAATAATTGAATGATAAATGAAACAAGCCTTTTCACTTATTTCGATTTGTTCGAGATAATCGCAAAGAAGGGGATCAGTGTATATAGTTAAGAGTGCGTACAAAGCAAAATAACATCTTAGAATTGAAATTTACCCAAGTAAATAATATTTAAATGGTTTTTTTTTTATATGGGTATTTTCATTATATACGCGAAGGTTCTATCAGAGCAAAAACATAATGGAATGAAAATTCCTCGATAGAAAAAAATCACAAAGCTACCTCTAATAATAATGAATTTTCGATTTCATTCTTTCATGGTGTATCTAATTAAGACAAAAATTCGATAAATAATATCACTAACGTATGATCTAGGGCTGGTACTAGCGATTTTTTTTAATATTCTATACTTTATGAGTAATTTAGATTAGATGCGATTAGATGCTCCGTCTCATGCCACGCGAATATTAGACATAAGTTTGTTTCATCTGACATTGCCATATTTTTCTGGCTTTGTACGCCCTCTTAACTAACAAGTAGCAAGTCATACAATTACATCAGTATCGTCAGAATGCACAGTACAACTATCAAAGACTCGCTTTGCCGCGTGAGAAAATACCTCCGTTGCACAAAGTTAACGCGGCTTAAACGAGAGTATCATAAAGGAGCCATTCCTCGGCACTCAAGTGGGAATCCACTGGGTGTATTTATCATGAAAAAATATAATTACAATTTATTTAAGAAAAATGAAAACATTAATTGTTGTGTTTTGCTATTACAAATTCACTGCTGTATATGAAATTGCATGTTGCATTTTTAATTCATGCTTGCATGCATGATGTTTTAAATATACGGAAATATGAATATACGCACTTGGAGTTAATTGTGGTGTAGTTTTTTAATCACAATGATGGAAAAATCCTGATGCATTCGCCGTAATAACTCTTTACATGAAAATAAGTCGCAGGTACACTGAGGTGTGGGAAACACACACCAATCCACAGTGGATGGATACCGTGATCGCGGGTCTACATATTTGCCCTGCTATGGTATGTAATCAATTGGTGGTGGTAACCAAATAGGTGTTATTGATGCTACCATTGTGATGTCCACGTCCATTGTAAAACTGAAAGTATGTCTAATTCCACCGTATAAAGGCGCACCGCGCGGTTAGTCTGTACGTCAACCCCTCCGCGCGGTCATGCTCATTAGGTATATTTTGTAGCTTAATTAGCCGTTAAATTAACAGCCTAGCATTTTTACTAAACGGCGCCGTTCAACTAGCGGCCTGAATAATGTTCAGCCGCGATGAACTGACTGGCTGATGCTTATAGGCCATTCATACAATAGTCAAAGTCAAAATCATTTATATGGCCAGGCTAACATATACAACAACGCAAGTGAACGTAGTATAGTGCTTAGCTGAAATACGTTAGAGTCAAAAAGAAAAGAGACATTTGGCCTCACACAAAACAAACGCATAATCCTAACTAGGTATTATAAATGCGAAAGAGTTTGTGTTTGTTTGTTACGCCTTCACGACTCAACTACTCAACATATCATCATGAAATTTGGCATGCAGATGGCCTATGGTATGGAGAAGTACATAGGCTAATTTTTATCCCGGGAATGCGGGTGCAACCGCGGGGGATAGCTAGTGTAGAAATACATTTGTGAGGCCAAAATGGTACTATCTCAATAATATGCTGCAGCGTGAGAAGTTGTATCGCTAATATTCTGATAGGGCCAAAAGTCACAGGTAAAATAATCAAGGAAACTTCTAGATAGAGCGATCATAGATTTTATCATTTAATTACGCCGCAATTAAGGTACATATTCATGTTTCAAACGAGACCAAAACTCGTAATTCCTGAATCAGTAACACAAGAGAGCACAATTAAACTTGTACATAGCAGGTGGTGATTAAGATAAAGTTTCTGCGGGTGACTAGTAGAGGCTGTATGTAATTAAAACGGCTTCGCAACTCAAAGTCGGATGCTGCGACATGAATATTCTATTGCTGACTGCAATGCACCCTGCATGGAGTAAGTTTGACGATATCACTGTCATGGAACTGCGTGAATTCTCAGGGATTCTATTCATAAGTTGGCTGGAAATTAAGTGGTGCAGTACTTGTATCTTCTGGAAAATATTCATCTCATTCGGTTTTAAGTAATACTCAAGACTTAGCTTGGCTTTAGCTTAAGGTCGTAAAGTTACTAGACAGGTATCTATACCGTTAATTATTGTGTGTGTGTGCTTACCGTATATTCTATGTTATGTCTGGAAATATAAATTTCTCTCTAAAAATCTTTTCAAATCTTTTAGCTGAGTACCTACGTAGTTGTAGAATATTACTACCAATAGGTATTGAAATAGCTGGTGGAGTCTGGCGTCTAGCCGCCGAATGTCATCTGAGCCTATGGGAGCTCTTATAGTTATTGGATCTATTATAATGTAGATCTATGAGATATATCTGAGTCTGGGTGTAATTATGTATATTAAGTATGTATTTACAAACAAAAAAGTATGTATATGTATTATATCAGTTATCTGGTTTCCATAGTACAAGCTCTGCTTAGTTTGGGATAAGATGACCGTGTGTGAGGAATGTCCCAGGATATTTATTATTATTATCTCTTTATTTAGTTTTTATCTTAAAAATATATTTTTTATAACATTACAATTAAAAATATTATAAAAAAACCTAATCCTATAAACAAATACGATTATATTCTTTTACAATACTTCTATAAAACTAATAATGTTATAAAAAACCTAATTCTAGAGTCCCGCCGGTAGCGGGGTAGGTCCCAAGCTACCGGTGGTTAGGGCCGCAGAGAGAGGAACCTCCTGACGATGCGCGCCGTGTCCAGGAGTACCGCCTTCTGTATCTGACCCTTATTATTATTATTATTATTTATTTATTATTATTATATGCAAATAGCAAACACAAGCCTTTAAAAGAGCTTATTTTTTTAAATATAAATTAGTAAGTTATATTTATTCAATTATTTCTTAGAAACGAAATTTATCCTCATTGATTATACCGCTCTGTTTTGTTTGGTCACGTCACCGTCCTAAATAAGTTACAAACATAGGAGACGTGTCTTTTACTTGTCCTCGTGTAAATGTTAACTTAATTGAAACTTACAGTGAGGTCAGTTAAGGGTCAGCACACACAATAGTCGCGGCCCGCTCCGCTGACAAATACCCGCCGGCGACATTGGTCACATTCCGGCGTTACTCAGACGGCACGGGTTTTAATTACGTACGTAATTGCTTTAGCGAAAATTGTTCTAGAACAACGTAATTTCAGGAGCGGATAAAATAAAAAGAGGAATATTTATACTTCCTGTGTTTACGATGTTTAATAAGATGGAATGTTTTGCTCGGCGTTTCTAATTTTATACAGGAAATTTATGTGAGCACGTCCCTACTTATAATTGAATGTAATTTGTACGTAAACATGATACCAATAAGTTATAATTATGTCTGGAATTAATTTTGTGTCTATTTATTATGATTATGATGTTGCCTTTATTTAAAATTATGAGAAAACCGGGAACCGTAGAAAACATGAATATTTTTTACCAAAAGAGCTTGTACATAACTATGTTTTAAACGTTAAATAAATACTTATGTCTAACGCGATCGTTGTTTATGTAAATTTAATTAACTAAATATTCCATAACTTTTGGTAAAATACAAACATAGAATTGTATGTTAATTCTACCTGTCATAACATTTCAATGTTCTCTCCCATCAGTAAAATACAAAACATTGTCAAATAACTTTTTCATGTGATACCTAACAAGACGAGAACAAGAAAGTATCTTAAACAAGTCATCATAAGACAATGAAATAAAAAAAAGGCTGTACGTATGTACATTATAAAACACGCTTCACACTGATTGACGGCGGGCGTGGCGCGACGGTAGCGACGAGATATCTATCGCTTGTATGCGAAGTGATACAGTACATACAATAACGTAGAATGGCGGCAGTAACACAAATCTATTACAATTAAATTAGTAATGTCTAGATTTGATGTGGTGTCTATTAAAACGGCTCTTAGGTTAAAATAATATCAATGGAGGGGCAAAACTTATTACTATTAGTAATATATATAAGGTTGTTATTTACAACAAATATGTACAAAATACAATCAATATTTACAAAATATAATCTATATATAGAAAATTTCCTCAAGCCTGCCGCTGCTTCCGATTAACGGCAAGGTTCCCAGAAGGCTGGCAGCGTTTCCTCTTTGGATAGCCAAGCTGACGCGTTGGCGGAAAAAGCTCCCCGCCCGCTGGTCTCCGGAGGTCTCGATCAATTTTGAAGACAAGGTGCGAGCAAAACGGCGAGCTTCTGACCCCCATGGTCCCAAGGTCTCGACCGCAAAAGGCATAAAAATATAATTGGGTCCAATCGATGCATATTTTTTGAATTTTGAATTTTCCGCACTGGCCGCCGCTGCTCCTGCAGCTTTACAAGTAGCTGGTAAGTGAGATGGCGCGAGTGTATCGACACATGTGGCATCCCACACCAGCGACTTGCCGACACTCCAAGGGATCAAAGACATACCATCCGGTCTCTTGCCATCGCCCCGCGCAATACCGACTGGTTCCAGTACGGAAGGCACGTTAGCGACAACAAGAGCCCTGCGGATAATGTCATTAATAGCCGAGTGCCGTGATATTCGACCAGCACTTAGGGAGCACGAAAGTCCATGGTGGCCGAGCTCATTGACGAGGTCTCCGCAGCGGCAGCGATGAGGCTGATTGGTCCTGCAACCAAGACGAAGACAAATACACAGACTTAATGTTATACGGTCTAACATTGTCCCGGTATTTGTGGATGGAATAGCTTGTAGCCAGTGACCTGAGTCACTCTGAGAGACGGCTAATAGGCGCGCGCGGTCTGTATCTATCGAAAAGTTTGAAAATAAATTTTGCCAAGTTTTTTCACAAAGAGGCTTGTCCCAAGCTCTCTGAGAGTGACTCAAGGTTGGAATATTTGTGCCTGGACAAGCTGCCTGCCAGGCGTCTCTAGCATCGGACAGGTAAGAAACCTCAACAGATCCAATAGAAGGGTCCAAAACAGATCTGACAAGGCTGCCCACACTGTATACCGAGGATAGAAACGCCGGTACTGATATGCTTGAAATTTTCCGCACTCCTAGGCCACCATAACACACGGGTAGGGTGGCCTGAGACCACACTTTGTTTTCACAAAAACTGCAATTTAGAATTTTGGAAAGAGACGTTTTGATCATATTATCCAAAGTATCTAATATGTGAACGAATTTAAATAAGTGCGTACTGCGGAGTAAATAGGTAAACTTAGGCACGAAAAGGCAGAGTCGAACAATAAAAAATGCATAATGGGCATTAATTTCATAAAGTCTATTTGAAGAGTCATTAAAATTTTGAATCTTTTTCTCAAAGAAACTAGGTATGGATTCATCTAAGACTGGGGCTCCGAGAAGATGAAGCGACTCCTTTGACAGTAACTTAATATTGGGAGCCAAAACATTAAAATTTTGAATTAATTCTGGTTTTTCAGATTCTGGGAAAGAATCTAAAATAAGGAGCTCACATTTGGAGCTATTGAATTCTAGGCCAATCTTTTTAAAAAATTCTGTCAATGTTTTAAAATCACTGAGAACGGAAGCCGCATCACCCCCCAGCGTACCGTCGTCTAGATACCATACATTAAATTTAGATTGTAACCCAGAAATAATTGAATGGATGGCCAAACTGAAGATAGCTGGACCGAGAGGGTCGCCCTGTTGACAACCCATGGCGGAAATAAGTGGGTGTTCTCTGAAAAAAAGTTTTGATGGATGCCCATAGCATTGCCAAAGGTAAGGATATACGTCAGGGCAGATATCCCGAATTTGGGTCAATAAAGCGCCCCTATCGACAGAGTTAAATGCATTTTTTATGTCAACTTTAAGCAGCACTTCACCTCCGTTATTTAATAGAAAGGTCCGAGCCGCATGAACAGCTGCCTCACAACCTCCCTTTGAGCCAAAACCGAGTTGAATGGGCTGAAATATTTCCGAAAGTTTCGGGAGAATGTGACGACAACAAATTTTGGAGGCCATACGACGGATAGTATTACCCACAGCGATGGGTCTTACTCCGCCATCTTTTTTGGATAGCGCGCAAAGGTTGGCCCCATAAATGATCTCAGTGAATGGGCTTGGCACCTTTCCTGCCAACATAATTATTATGTATTATGTTGTTATTATGCATAATAAGAATTTTATGACATTTACCAAGATAAATTGTGCTGGATTACAAAAAGTAAAAACAATACTTTTATTCCAAGCCTGATCGACATTACCTACAAATATGTAGAAAATTTGTAAATTTACATTTCTTTTTTTCATATATGACATGTAGGTAATACAAGCTTCTCAAGATGACAAATGTTTTATTTTTATTTAACAGTGACACAAAATTTTACCACCCATAACCTAAACAGTGACTTGCGAACAAAAACTTACCAGTAACAAAACTAGTTTTGGTTCATTACTAAATTATTTGATTAAATCAAAGAGTATACGTTAAATGTAACTAAAGTTAGTTTACCGACAACAAAACGTCAACTTACATAACTAGTTTGTAGAAACTTTTTTTCAGTGTTACTGCCGTAGATGATAGATGCACTACACACGTAATGCACTACAGTAGGTGTAATCAATGGGTGTGAGCGCAACATTGTGCGCTGATGTATTGCCGGCCTTAACTGATGTTAGTCTGTTCAAGTTATTAAGTGCACATAAATGAATAATATCCCTGTGACCTGTGTAAATTATCAATTATTTTGTGCATATGGATTTTGGTACTAAACTTTGTTTTTTAAACTATGTGATTTAAAAAATATCAATATTCTGAGATAGAATATTTATATACCACATCCCACTTGAAAGTGGAGCATTATGGACCAAGTTGGTCCTAGTCACTGGTGGGAAGAGTAAAGGGGGGAGAATGAGATGCGTAATAATTGGACTGTTTTACAAAAAACTTAAACCGACTTCAAAGTACACTAAGAAGTAATGAAATCCTAGTATGATGACAATGGGACCAAACGGGAAGTGTATCCTTCCTTCCAGACAATAGAAGAATTTTTCAAATCGGTTAATAAATGACGGAGTAAGGAGGTAACAAACATAAGAAAAAAAAATACAACCGAATTGAGAACCTCCTCCTTTTTTTGAAGTCGGTTAAAAATGACGTGCATAAGTATGCATAAGTTCAGTGCCGCGAACACTTCCGGATGATGGTCCAACCCACGCAATACCTTCAAGTATTTAGCCTTTAACCATAAATGCTATTCTGAAAAGGTAAATTATCTCGAAAGACATCTCTTAAAATTCATCTCGTATGTCACACTCAATCTGATCGCGGTAAAAAAATAACAATGACATCAATTGTTATTATTGGACGTGCGTCCCTCGTGAGAACCAACGGGTGAAATAGCAGCTTTCAATTTGACAGATGAATAATCTCATCACGGATTCAGGAGTGATATTACAAATGAACTTTCAGAATTAGCTACAGTGTGCCTTCAATGCGTCTCTCTCTTGCAGCCTATTTACTATTTATCTATATCTACTAAATAAATAATAAATAAATATAGTATTAATATCAATTCTACCACATTTTACTAAATACTATTTCGATGTGGACCTGCCTGTTTTTGATATATAGCAGATGTAAGCAGATCTGTAAAGGTAAAATTTATAAAGTTTAAATTCTTCAGTTATATCTAGTAACAATTTGCAAACACAATCCATAAATCGAGAATATATCTAAGAAATTTTACAAAATCATCATTGGTAGATAATAGAAGATCGAGGTTCTTTAGGAAGAGAAGAAACAAAACAACAGGAACTACAATAGGAACAAGGATCAGTTGGATAATACATTTCTCTAAAGGCAAAGAAGCCCGAACTACTTTGTTCATGTACTTTGTGTATTTCAAATTTACGTCAAAAGATGGCGCTACTAGTATTTTACATCGCGCTATGGTTTGCCTCCTACAAATGTACTTAAGTCTCGGCCGTACCTACCGTTGTTAATCATATCATCATGTCCTATAACTGCTGAACATAGGCCTTTTCTCTATTTTTGATAGCTATTTTGCACCGTGAGGCGTAAAAAGCTAAAATAATTATATAACTGCTAATTGATAACGAGAAGCCACTCCAGCCACCATCACTAATGTAATGGTGGTCCGTGTGAAGACTGAAGATAATCTTCTCGATCTATATAGCATGAATACCCGGAAGGAAATATGATTATTAAAATTAACATTTAGAATACATACAATTTACGCCCGCGCAATAATTTCAATGAAACTTATCTTATCGATAAAATAAAAAAAAGATATGATGATGCAATGACACAATCTCGTAACTATTTGTAAATATATACTGATTGAAAACAAAATGTGTATGAAATCTAAAGCAAACCAGGTATAGCTTCAATGCAAATACGTCAAAGAAAACTTTATTCGCTTGCAGCACGAAAGACGTAACGAGCCAACAAAGCTGTTACGAGTAAAGAGCTGTCGGCATATTCCCGGTTTAGTTTATAAGAGCTAGCGGTATTATAAAGGCTTGGCTCAATTTGATTTTGTATTGGCTGGTTAAAAAGTGTTGCGGGATATAGGAATTATGCATTTTTGACATATTTATTGTTTAGAAATAAACTATAAGATTTCATCCACTGGAAAATAAGTTGTTGACTCAAATTATCGGAAATTATATGGACAAAAACCATTTGGATCACAATTCTTGGTGAAAAGAAAAATATGAGAATGATCATTCTCACCTATTCTATAACCCTCATCCGCGTTTCTCCTGTCTCGGATGCCTCTTCTCGCAAGGGTTTGCGAAGCGATTCTACGCCACAAACCTCGAAGTTCGCTTCAGACGTACCACAGCTGCACAGACTAAGCGTTTTATCGTCAAGTCGCAGAGCTGAGCTTCCCTGTGAATTCCACGATATGCTCTATAATACCAAACAACTGTCACTTTATATTATTGTATAATAATTCTAAGCAGAAGACGAAGAGTTGATGGCGTTTGTTAAGAATGAGGCAGGATGGTCCTACTATAAATACCGTCGGGAACTTTTATCTGATGATTGTTGTTGCTGTCAATCCCTTGTCATCTAGGTACTTACCCCCTTACTCATCAAACGTTATTTAACTAATAAACTGATTAAGTAGTCACTTAAATAACGTCAAATTGTTTGACAATGGCAGCGAAGTGACGTTATTTATATGAACATTTAATCAGTAGGATATCGCTACACTAGTTGTGTTTATGATACTCAAGGGAATCAATTTGACGTTTGAATTGGGGATTTGACGGGCCAGTTGGCGCAGTTGGTTAAGAGTCTGGTAAAGATTCAAGCTATTGCGCTGCAGGTCGTGGGTTCGATTCCCGCACAGGACATGCATTTGTGTGCATGAACATGTCTGCATGTCCTGAGTCTGGGTGTAATTATGTATATTAAGTATGTATTTACAAACAAAAAGTAGTATATGTATTATATCAGTTATCTGGTTTCCATAGTACAAGCTCTGCTTAGTTTGGGATCAGATGACCGTGTGTGAGGAATGTCCCAGGATATTTATTTATTTATTTATTATTTATTAATTAATTTATCGATGAATTCCTAGGCTTCCATTCTTAGGAGACCCTGGTATTTGCTAATGTCCATAAGCGAGCCACATACTATCAGGTGGACTGACTCTCTCGTATGTTTTATATTAATTATGGAATTTAAATATCCAATAATTTTCAACCAACATTTAAAGGTTGTTTGTAAACGATTCCTGTTTATAGTTTAACCACACGGTGTTTTGTGCTAACATATTTCACATAATAACCACAGAATTCTAATCTCTACTTTGTTGTCGGTGACCACACGTTTTGGGTGAAATGCCGTGTTGTTCTGCGGTCAGAATATGTTCATGGTTGTGATGTGATTCATGCGGATCTATCATAAAAGGAATTTCTGAAGGTTAGTCATTTTCTAAAGCATTAATACATTTTATGCAAATCATAAGGCAGCGAAATCGGAATCGCATAAACTAGGAGTGCTAAAATTACCTTTGGATTTAATGAAAAAGAATAAACACATGGAAAAAGCAATGCAGTGAAAAGTGCCATGAGTAATAAATTCAATATATCTCCAATGAAACCACATTTTCAAACAACCTTTGAATTCACTACATAATAATATTAACTTACTAAAGAAATTATTTTATGTCTAAAACATCAAGCAAATGTAGTAACTTCCAATAATACCTGTGGATCAATTCATTGGCCGAGTTTCCATGCCTCTGACCCGAGCAGGTCAGCAACTACTTATAATGCATGAGTTATGTATCATACCAATGGAATATATGTATATCGCTCGAAACCAATTTGTATGAGGAATTCGGAATTGGAATACAGTCCGCAATTGCTCTTTACGTTGGCATGGTTTACGGATATTGTGAGCAATTTTGAAACTTCTTTGTATTGTTAAAATTGATTGGTTTGTTGGAATAAATCAGTTTTGTACAGAAAATCTTAAAAATAATCTCTGAAGTAATAATAAACTCCTTATAATCAATAAGGGCCTAGCAATCGGATTATAATTTAATTGAACTAATCCTTAGAAAGGAATCGAGTCGTTGTGAAAAGTGTACTTGCTCAATATTGTTTCTTAGTATAATCTTTAGATCTTACATAAAATGTGGAAATACTAGAAACCACTTTTTAGAAACCACAGACGTTCTTATTCACTTTGTCCAAGATTTGTAAATAAGGTACGAATCTAGACCTTATAGGTAATATAAAATACGTACGTTTTTAGATTGGATACGTAATATTACGTAACTCTACAATCTTTGAGTTCGTGTGTTCTTTCTATTGTTGTTTTTCCCTAAACCAACCACCGTATTCAAAGGTAAAGAGATTTATATGCACACAATCGATAAACAACACGGACTTAATGGCTCAGATGAAATTTAGTGCTCAAAGAACCAAAAACACACGACAAAGAGCGTTAGCTTATTGGAAGAAATAAATTTCCCTAGCGCACCTAAAGATTTTCATTACATTTGAAGTCACTTGACCGAGTTTCCACCACAAAGGAATCCAACTTTTATCTCTTTAGCGAGGCATTTATTGCGGTCAGCGAAAAGGTCTTTAGATCAAAGGATACCTACTATAAAATATCTCGTTGAAAAGTAGCGTTGAAAGCTTCCCTTGTTCTACGTTGGGCGACATAGATTATTTATCTGATCTAGATCTCCGAATTCACTGTCGAATTTAATTGTTTTTGCTGTTATCTTTGTATTTCGATTATGAACCAATTTGGTTTAGAAAGTACGAGTATATTTTGCGTGGATAATGTTTGTATTGTTTAGAAAGGAAGATTTGTATCATCAATATATCAATTTATATTGGACCATTGCACTGATTTTCTTTTTTCTCATTATTATTATACAAGTGAGAATTTTTATTCTTACGATGTCATATCTTTATATATACTCACATAGGCTTTTGCATAAAGCATAAATCATTTTTTGTTACCCAAAGTGATATACTGGGTGGAGATTTCGAGATGGCATATTTTCGAAACCTATGTTGGATTAGTCATGCTGAACAACTTTTACTATGAGACCAACACTGAATTCTCAAAAAAAGAATTACTTTTCATACATTATGATCGAGCAAGGTTGACATTTTGTAAGAAAAGTTAATTTTTGAGAATTCACTATTGGTCCCATAGTAAAAGTTTTTCAGAATGACTAACCCAACATAGGTTTCGAAAATATGCGATCTCGAAATCTCCACCTGTTATTTCTAAATTTTTTTAAAAGTATGATAATATTGAAAGAAGTAAGCACGTCTTTAAAAATAAATTACTGTACTGAAATAAAATACGAGTAGGTATATTAATATGTTACGAAACTCGACGCTTCTATGATTCCTGTCATTATCCCTTGCCTTGCCAAAATGAGAACAAACTCTAATGAAACGATAAACAAATGTCCGAGTTTATAAAACTCCAATCACTCTGTAGTAACTAAACTGTCAGACGATTTTGCAATTTCATTTGTCATGGGCCCTCAAAATACTTTTGGATTAGAATTTACCCTGTGACCGCTGTCGTTAGTACTATTATCTATTCTGTGCCGCTGTTTCTTAATGTAGTCTTCACGTTAAGTATCATTCTTTTTAAATTTAATATCTACAATTGTTTATACCTTATAGGCAAAGATATAAGGTTCATTATAGTATGTATTAACTGTTGCAGTGGTTCGCTGAGGCGCAGATGTGCACTGAAGTGTCTGTCTTGATTACAACATCGGAATACGAATTTAATTTGTGTGCAAGTAAGGGATGGTTATTGGATATCGGTTCAGCTGCGTCTCTTGTCACAAGATAATGGATTTAAGAACGCTCACTGAATATTTAATGAATCGGATTTGTTTTGTCAAGATTTTGGCGTGGACGGTTTTGTTGTAATCAAGTTCTTGTAATTCGATTTGTATTTAGTGAAAAGAGTGACAAGTTTGGTAATGTCTCTACATTAATATATATATCTCTTTTTTTCAAACTATTTTTTATGTTATCTCTATCTGTGCGAAAATAAAAAAAAGGGTTTGGAAAACAACGATATTTATCTATTTCAGCAGGTATTATTTCCATGGTCTTTATGTTTAAATATTCCCTATAAATCTTCAGATGCCCGACGGAATTAATAATAATTATATATAATATGTTGTATTAACTTTATTATAAAAAAAAATATGCATCTTCTGTGAAAACACGGTAAGCCGTAATTGAACAGAATAAGAAGGATTATCTCTGAAAAGCGCAACCCGAAGTAACATTATAACTAAAGAATTTATTGATTCTTTATTAATTTTATTACCCAGCCCGATGTTATAGGCTTCCAAAGAAAAAGAAAGGCACATTAATGAAGTTATAACATTGCCAAGTACAGCCGAGTACAGGCCGCGGTGGTTCCCCGCGGGGCCACTTATACATTCTCAACACTGGCATTAATGCTTAATTGAAATTATATTACATCTTCCAATTGACATATTTTACGTCTGCAATTAATTATCGAAGATATCCTTTTTATCTCCGACAGTACCACAATTAAATTAATAAAATACGATTATTTCTTAATGACAGCTTACATTTACGACTTTGAAATGCGAATAACGATTATAGTTCGTTCGGTAATAAAGATATTAAAATGGGCAATTAAGAGATAATCGATGTAAGTAATATAATTATATCGCAATTCGCAATTGACTGGCTTTTAGTTATAAATGGTACCTACTCGATGACTGAAGGCGCTAATAGTGCATTTCAAGAGCTCGCAAATGACATGTAGATGTTTCTCTCGCGATAAATACAAATCTGTTGGTAACTACAAATATACAATAGGGTGGCAAGATTTATGCATAACGCCTTGAAGTGATTCCATATTATTTTGTTGCCCTGGAATAATTAAAGCTATTTGGTTTTATGGTCTCGTAAATTTACAGACTGTGTGTTGGAACATACGCAAGTTCGTTTACTTTAGTAGCACATTTGTAATTTCGTATTGTGCTTATTTAATAAAGCTACCTTAGTTTACTAATAGCAATAATATACGTTTTATTATTTTAATCTGTTTCTTGAGATTATTTATTGTAATAATAACTATATTGAAAATATTAATCATTGCTTTTAACATTATTGTAACACTTTCTTTTTTAAGCTCTTGTATTATTATTTTTTCATGTGGTGTAACAATAAAGCGTTATCTATCTATCTATCTATCTATTATTTGCAGGTTATAATTTTATATTGAAGACGGGCCACAATTTCAGTTTGATAAATAAAAGAAGAATCAGAATATAATTGAACCAATCGAAAATAAATCTTATGTTAATAAGGCTAGGAGTGAAATTCAGCGCGACTTAAAATTTTACTGATGTTTTGTTAGTATGCGTAATCGTAAAAGTTGATGTTGTGAGAGAACGCCCATATACCTATAACTATTATAACCAGACCTGGAGTCATCAAGGCCGCGGGCTACTGTCTTCCAGGAGGAATTGAGCGATACTCGTTCAAGCTCCTGGAAGACAACACGGGAGAGGCACCCACTGCGGAAGCAGGAGTGGAGCCCTCCAAAGATGGGCCACCGCAGGGTGAGGAGGCCATGGACGAAGCCCATGCTCAAGACGGAGCGCAGGAGGCAGCGGTCCAGACTGGGGCGTCAGAGGCGGACTTCGAGGTTGACATCCTCGAGGGCCTCGATACCCTGGGGATTGCGTCGCCAACTGCTCTCGAGGAGAGCCAGGCGCTCGAGGGGGAGCCTCAAAACTGAGGCCCCTCTATAACACCACAGACCCATCAATTCATTCAAGATGGCGGGACTAAGGTGCGTACAAATTAATTTGCATCATTGCAGAGCCGCTACTGCCCTTCTGGCTCGGCAATTGAAGCTTAATACATACGACGTTGCCTTGATACAGGAACCTTACTTGCACAAAGGGACTATAAAAGGCTTAGGTGGGACAGGGGGCATGGTGCTCTATGACTGTCCAACTAATGACGCGAGGACTTGCATCTATATCAGGGGCGGTATAGAGGCAATGCCCTTACGTACTTTCTGTTACAGGGATCTCACAACAACTTTGATCCAAGTGGGGACGGGAACAGAGAAAAGGAAAATCATCCTTGCCTCTGCCTATCTCCCATATGAACAAAAGGAACCAGTAACACCACTAATTAGAAGACTGGTTGACTACGGCACCCAAGGAAACCTTGACCTGATACTTGGCTGCGATGCGAATGCACACCACGTCGTTTGGGGCAGCTCAGATGTCAACAAACGAGGGGAGGATTTGCTGGACTTTGTGGTAAGCTCTTCTTTACAAATCCTGAACGCAGGCAATAAACCCACTTTCAGGACATCTGCAAGAACTGAAGTTATTGACCTGACACTGGCCTCGAACAGGGCCAGCGCTCATATTGAAAATTGGCATGTATCGGACGAAATCTCTCTGTCTGACCATAATTATATATGCTTTAGGTTTAGGACGGCGGGAGAAGCCGAAACTAGACGAAGGAGAAACCCAAGGCACACAAATTGGGACTCGTACAGGAGGGACCTTAAAGTAAATCTAGGGAGCCCTAAAGGTAAGCGTAATTCCATACTAGACATAGAATTTGAAGCGGACAGAATCAGGGCGGGCACCATTGGTGCATGGATAGATAATTGCCCAGAGAAAAAGGCCTTTTGCAAAAAGGTACCATGGTGGACTCCTGAACTATCTAAAATACGTCAGGAGACACGACAGGCCTTCAATGATGCAAAATCCAGGGAAGATTTCTCTGGCTATTCTATCATGCTGACGAGGTATAGCACGGCGGTACGCAAGGCCAAAAGAACCAATTGGCGGCAGCATTGCACCTCCATCGAAGCTCTGCCGAGTGGAATGAGGTTGTGCAAAGCAATGTCCATGACTAAGACAAACCCACTATCATCTGTAAAGGATGAAAGTGGGCATTTAACGGAAACTGGACAGGACACTCTGGGCGTGATGTTTAGGACTCACTTCCCAGAATGTATACTGCGCGACAGCGATGAAGAGGAACCAGTCACAAGTGACGAGCTCACAAGGCACACGTCAAAAGATAACTGGCTCACGGCAAAGAAAGTGGTAGATGAAAATAAACTGAAGCTTGCCATAGCGGGCTTCCAGCCTCTCAAATCCCCTGGTCCAGATGGCGTCTACCCAATACTATTGCAAGAAGGGGCGTCTATTTTGATACCCCATTTGAGCAAGCTCTACAGAGCCTGCATAGCCTTTAGGTACGTACCCAAGGCATGGCGGGAGGTCAAAGTCACCTTTATACCGAAGGTGGGTAGACCGACTTACGAAGAAGCTAAAGCTTACAGGCCCATCAGTCTATCATCTTTTCTCTTAAAAGCTCTGGAGAAACTGGTAGACAGGTACCTAAGAGAGGGACCACTTAAAGTATTCCCTCTACATAAACTACAGTGCGCCTACAGCCCTGGCAAATCTACGGAAACGGCATTGCACTATGTTGCGAGTCGAGCCGAGGTTGCGCTAGAGGGACAAGAGATCTGCGTCGGAGCTTTCCTCGACATAGAGGGAGCCTTCGATAAGACAACATTTGAGTCCATACGCATCGCTGCAAAGGAACATGGCATCAATGACACCATGTGCAACTGGATTGACTATATGCTGAGAAGCAGGATAGTCAGATCGGAACTGATGGGAGACAGACTTAGCGCAAAAACAACAAGAGGTTGTCCGCAAGGCGGAGTGCTGTCACCATTATTGTGGTGCTTGGTAGTAGACTCGCTACTCACCAAACTCAATACCGGACCATTCTACACAGTAGGCTATGCAGATGATATAGCTATAATGGTTAATGGTAAATTCCCGAACATAGTCTCTGGATTGTTACAACAGGCGTTGAGGATGACAGAAGAATGGTGTACAAAGAACCACCTCTCTATCAACCCAAGCAAAGCAGTCATTATTCCATTCACGAGGAAGAGACAACTAGGAAACCTAGGAGAGCCCTCCCTCAATGGAATAAAGCTGCCCTGGTCTACCGAAGTTAAATATCTGGGTGTAACGCTTGATAAAGAACTCAGGTGGAAAACTCATGTGGAAAATATTACGACAAAGGCCCTACGGGTGTTCGGCATGTGTCGCTCCACGTACGGTAAAACTTGGGGGCTAAAGCCCAAAGTGATACGATGGCTGTACCGGACAATGATAATACCTATTATCACATACGGCAGCATAGTGTGGTGGCCAAGAACAAAGCTTGCCTCGTGCAAAGCGTCACTCACAAGGTTACAAAGAACAGTGTGTCTTGGAATCACGGGTGCTTTCAGGACAACACCTACGGCAGCGATTGAGAGATACCTCAATATCACTCCACTGCATATGACGGTTGAATTGGAGGCAAGGAAGGCATTACATCGTCTTGCTGTTGCTGGACTATGGGATGCCTCCAAGCCAAAGACTAACCATACAAAATTCGATGAAAATGAAGGTCTGGATCGGGTAACAAGCATGATATCCGATAAAATTCAAACTACGTTTGTGTTCGAAAGGTCTTTCAAGGTCCAAATCCCTACAATAGAGGACTGGACGAAGGGACTTGATCCACCAGAACCAGGAAGTCTGGTTTGGTACACTGATGGATCCAAAATGGTATCAGGTACAGGAGCGGGAATATACGCAAAAGGTTACAAATGTAGCAAAAGCTTAGGGAAGATGGCAACTGTATTCCAAGCAGAATCATATGCCATTATAACCTGTGCTCAGGAGAATATAGATAGAGGAACCAAAGGTAAATCCATCTATATTCTTAGTGACAGTCAGGCTGCAATCAAAGCCATGGCATCCTACAAAGTGGACTCCGGACTTGTTCTGGATGCTGTCCGAACCCTAAACAGGCTTGGGAAGCATAACAGGGTAAGACTGATGTGGGTCCCTGGGCACAAAGGAATCCATGGTAACGAAATGGCTGATGAACTGGCAAGAGAGGGCTCAGCAAATGACTTTGTGGGTCCAGAACCATGTGTAGGCATTTCGACGTGTCTCGTAAAGGCCACATTTAGGGAGTTCGTAGATCACAGCCAACGAACACATTGGCTGTCTAACACCGGTCTACAACACTCCAAGAAATTCCTAGGCTCTACGTTTAAAGCCCGGGAATGCATTTGGAACATGAGTAGGGGGCAAATCCGCTACCTGCTTGGGGCCTTTACTGGGCACTTTGGAACCAACGACATGCTCATGAAGATGGGTCTAACCGCGACACCCATGTGCAGGTTGTGTGGGGAGCATACGGAACGCATGGAGCACCTTCTGTGCACATGCGATGCACTGGCTGGTAAGCGAATGAGTCTCCTAGGGATCGGATATCCAAAACCAGAAGACTACAGGCTCATATCTCCTAGCCTCGTTGTAAAACTCATGAAAAGAGTTTTCAACGAGACTGGGGAGGAGTAAGGTATCTAGGGGACCACAATAGATCCCAATGGGTCGAAGTGTCCGAGTTATTCCTCGGCCCCTGCACAAGATAAGATAAGATTATAACCAAGTATTACAGATTTCTTTTTTATGTAATATAACAGTTATTCCATTGTCGATAGAACAATACCTTATTACAATGCAATCAATATAAATAATACCTTAAAAATATTTTGAGAACTTTAAAAGGAAACGTGGATGACTAAACTGTGTGTTCAGTCGATTTGGCTTTCACTAAATCCACTGCGATGCATAGATATAAATGTCCTTTAGTTTATTTAGGCCCGCTGTATACGGAGAACTGTTTGAAGTTCTTATTTTGATATTTTGACTCCGTCAGGTGGATTTTTTAAAAACATACGTTTATTCCTTATCAATTAATTACGGATATTTGTCATGACTAAAATAATGTGTAGTAATATAACATTTAATTTACTTTTAATTATTTATCTATTGGTTCAACAATGTTTGAATCATAAATTAATATTTACAAAAATCTATTGCAATACACCTCATCCCCGGATGACGATGATGATGAATCCGTACTGAACCTTTCGCCAGCTATGCCAGGATTTCGCTGAGGAACTCGTTGATTGAAGCCAGAGAATAACTTTTGTCTGCTGTTTGTTTGTAGTTTTTTTTATACCACTAAGGTGGCAAACAAGTATACGGCCCGCCTGATGGTAAGCAGTTACCGTAGCCTATGTACGCTTCCAACACCAGGGGTATCACGCGTTGCCGACTCTGAAGAAGTGTTTTAGTCCTAGAGTGGTCGCTGCGGCCCCTTTCTATTGAAAATTTTATTCAGGGATTCAGCTAGGGCCGCTTCTCTCAAATTGAGGCTCAGCTAAATATGATACAATTAAAAAATAGCGTACTAAATTACACCTCCTAACAAATAATATATATATAAAATGTTTGGACAACTTATGTAAATCGGTAATTATTTTCAATTTCAAAAACATTCAAACAGTTTCATGAACGTATAATATGAAATCAGTAAGTTATATTGGGAGACAGTCTCGCCATATTTTTGTGTAGTGTGCGGTGGGCTTAAATCATCGGATGGTAAGCTCGGTCGGGGTCTATTAAATTTATTAGCTGTGAAACGAGAAGTCTAATTTCGAGTTGAAACCATTTTGTTTTGTATAACAGAGTTAGTCTGGTGAGATTTAGTGGTGCGCCGCGGGTGGTATTTTCAACGCCATTATAAATACGTGTTTGATTTTATACAAAGTTTAATGTATGTCGTCAAACCAGGTGGAGTAATTTTATTTTTATCCAAATTTTGATTTCATACGAACTCCCTTTTTACTATATACCTGTGGGGCGATTACGTAAGTAAATTTCAATCATTTTCGAATTGAAATCGGTTCAATATAGCGGTTTTCTGATAACTTTTTATGTTCTGATAACCGCAAATACAAACAGTGGTTCATTAGAAATGGTACCATTTCCGATTTTGTAATATTTCTGCCGATTAAGAGGTAATTTCAATCAGAATTTCATTGCAATAAAGTTACGTAATCCACGTACTGGTATACTAACTAACTAACTCAACTTTGTTATGAAAAAAAAACGTTTCTTGTATGGGCGCCCCCTTTAATTTTTATTTCATATAATAGTAAAAGTTGTTCAGCATGGCATGACTAATCCAACATAGATTTCGAAAATATGCCATCTCAAAATCTCCACCCAGTATAATACTCATGTCATAGAAATGTGCTTACATGGTTTTTGCATAGGTTTTCCTTTAGAGTAACATAATTATGTTTCTTTTAGAGAATCCGTTCTAAAGTAACTTTGTCCTCGTGGAACTCGATCCCAACGGCCTGTAACGTAACACCAACATCCAGCAATATTGATAGGTATTTATACAAAACGATAAAGCATTTCAAACAATTAATTAACGTTCTGAAATACAATTAGATTATGAATTTTATCATTATAAAAATAATACCATACCTAAATTATATCACTAATATACAATACCTACTATAACAGTCGCGCATAATAATTACTAATGTGAACAATATAAAAAGTGTACTTAAAAAAACGTGCCAATTGTATTGATATGCATTCCGAAATGATGCTATCTGGAGCAATCCAGTCACTAGTGTGTGTGACAGCTCTGCTAACGACGTGGTGCCTGATTCCGCAGTGGAGAACCATCCACAATTACATCAGTGTCAACCAAGTCATCTATGGAACTTTATATTTGTGCACTATATCTATAATGAACTTCTTCAATATATTTTACTATAATGCCATTTTAAATAAAGTCATGATTACGCTCAATATATATGCTTTTGTGATGTCACTATGCTGGTCTCTTTGCGCTTCACTGCTGGCATACCTCAAACTAGTCCTCTTGTACCCGGCTGAAATAAATAATGAAAATAAGAAAGCAACAGTTTTCACTTATGGATGTGCTTCCACGGTCATGTTTATAAGTTTCGTACTGATTCCGTATATTATGAACTCGGACAGTTTATATGATAGCATCGTAGTAATCCAGAATATTGTATGCTTAATAATGACAGTTAATTTAGCAATTTTCCTTAAAGTATCTTTTTCTGTTATGTCTTGCTGTAAAACTTCTATGTCGGTGAGGAATGTGGGGCATTTGATATCATTGGTTGGAGTGGCGGTGGCGTGCGACTCGGCGGTGATAATTTATATGTTGACAATAATGTTAGGATATCGTGTAGAGTGGTTGTATGCTATAGCGACAATTATTTTCACACATAGACTAGTTCCTATGTCATTTTTCATTTTGTTTAAAACATCATCTAGAAAGTATTGGAAAAGGTATCTGAATCAGCGGCGAATGCGTGTGTTATGATTCAAACCTATTTTTAATTTTAGTATTAAATGTTATTAAATTATTTCTGTATTTCATTTTAGGTATGAAAAACACTAATCAATATTACTAGACAGTAGCTAGTTTAATTAAATAATAATAAAGAAAATAAGCAAGTTTTAAAAGTTCTATTTTAAACCCTGAAAAACAAAACAGTTAAGAACCTAAACGCCTTATTACGTGTGATGGCTTAAGCCAAACTAGTAAAACTTAGTTTTACAATAAATCCTTCAGTTTCTAACGACATAATAACAAAAAAAAAACGGTAGTATCTAGACTTGACTGAAATCATCTCATGTAATAAGATATAAAGTGCTTAGTTAAAAATTGCCCAAACATTTCGAGCATCGTAGTATCGTGTGTAGTATACCTATGTATGTTTATGTAGTTCTAACAATACACAAATACACATAATACAATAAGTAGTAGCAGAGTGAACAGCCCATTCGATTTCACTGTCGATTGACTGATAAATCGACCAGTTTAACTCGATTGCTCTGCGATCGTTCCTAACAAATGTATTGAAAGTGGAGCAGTATAGTGTGCGCCAGAGAACGATTATATCATTCATTCGATCTTCCATTCATGCGAGTATGGAGGATTGCTTTGGTGAACTGGAACACGTTTGTGTGTCTTGTATACGAGTATAATGAGTGAGTGAGTTGTATTAGGGATGTTTGTATAATATTTGTTGGTTTGTCGTAGGTGAAAACTCCTCAGTGCTAGGCTTTTATTTAGATTCATAGTGACAGTTCTACGTGGTATTTATTTACTCTGAGGTTATAGTATTAAAATATGATTGTAAATAGCAGTAATTTTTTACAATGATAAACAAATATTCTGAACTTAAGAAATGAAGTTTTTTATTTAATACGTAAACATAATAATTTAATTTCCACGCGCTAATCTTAGTGACTATTTGAAAATATATTTGTTAAAATATTGTTATGTTATTTAAAAGACTAAATCCACTAAGCACAGCTAGTAATTGTAAGATTGACTTCGTTAAATATGACCTGCTATTATTGACTTTTGATACTAACCCCCTCACTCATAAAACGTTATTTAACTAATATACTGTTTAAAGGGTCACGTAAATAACGCCACTCTATTGTCATTGTCAAATAATGTGACATTATTTACGTGACCATTTAATCAGTGTTTTATATATAGCGCTTTATGAGTAAGGGGGTCAGTAGCACTATACAAGATAATCACCCAAATGTGTCGGGAAAATCTGTAGCCATCCGAATTCCAATAGAAGTAAAATGTTGGATAAGTAACTAACCTTTGTGCAACAACAAGCAATCTTGATAATATCAGACCCGGATGTGAACATTTCACATTATAACTTAAATGTAACATTTTTAAGTCGAACCCTTTAATTAGCAAGTGCCGCTCAGCAATTGTGTCGTACAAAAACTGGCGCGAAAGCCTGGAGGCACGCGGAGCGTGGTCATTATATTTTAAAGACACCGTTTGTTGTAGCAAAGAATCGTGTAATTATAAATGTATTACTGTTATTATTTTATATTGTAAGGTGCCACAAGTGTCCCCAAGAGCAAGGAGGATTAATATCCTCTGTGCCAAGAGTACTCAGAACATATTTGCGACGATTGACTGCAACGCGTGACAACTTGAGTTGTGTTTTGAACGTCTCTGTACTAGGATATTCATGTTGGAGGAAAAAGGTAAAACTTTTGATACATCGATGTTTTTTAAATATGTTCTTGTTCAACTTGCATATACAGGTGATTTTTTAAATGGGCATGATGGCATTGGTGTATCTAAGGGCGGCATGGCCCATAAAAGCCGATGCAATATACCTACGCGGAAAGTTATTTATGTATTGGTGTGCGTACACCTTTGTTTCGGACCCAAGGCTTACTACAAGAAAGCACATAGCAAGAGTGCGCATTTGTGGATCCTGTTCTTTTGCGAACCATTTGGATCTATTTTATCTTCTGGTTTTTTAGATGGCCTTCAAGCAAAGAAAAATCAAAAAATACCCAGAAGAACTAGGCACCACAGAAACCGCCATCAAAACTAAACTGAAGATTTGCCTCTTTGTAAATCAATAATAATTAATACCTAATTGGTAAAATCTATATTCATAAAGTTAAGATTTAGACCTTGTTTTTTTGCTCTTTTTTTTTTTTTTATACCACTAAGTCTTTAAACAAGCATACGGCCCGCCTGATGGTAAGCGGTTACAGTAGCCATATGGACGCTTGCAATACACGAAGCATCGCTCACGCGTTACCGACCTTTCCCCCCTCCCCAATGAGCTCTGGCGACCTTACTCACGCGCAGGAACACAACTTTACACAACATAAAGTTATTTGGCTGCGGTATTCTGTAAGGTGGAGGTACTTCCCCAGTCTAGCTGCTCTTTGAGCTAATAAACGCTATGCTCTACCTCTCTTTTTGCTCTTGTTTAAGCCCGGGTTTTAAGCATTTTTTATAATGATTATTGATTATGTATATGATTACCAATAGATCAGTACCCCGTGTGTAAATAATTGACGTTTGTAAACGCTTACTATAATTAGTTTGCGTTTACGACACTTCTCTATAGGAATTGGCACAGCGCCTCTAGCGGAATACTCGTGGTTCTATTTTCTCCCTTACAAATTGGGCACTGTCAAACTGATTATTAAGTTAGTTTCATATAAGGATATTAATTAAAGCAGTTCACGGTCCACCATACATGCTTAAAATTGTTTCTCGCTCTATACAATGATGTCAACTTAGTAAGTACTCTTAATAGTGTTGTCTAAAAGTCGATAGATATTTAATAGGCGACTATCGAATCTATAATTATTTGATTCTATTGAAACTTTTATGAGAAAGGTTCAATAGACTAGTGTTAGTAATTTGGGGTTTGCTTATATCTGTATAGAATAGTATAGAATATTCATATTAGAAATAGCGTAATATTCGTATCTTATAACTGTCAATTTTGATACTTTCGCTAAAATTACTTTTATTAAAAGTAGATATACAGGAAAAAGAAATTGCCAGTGCGGAAATTTTGCCAAATTGAAGTTAAACTAGTTTTATTAAACACATTTTTTTATTTTGATATGTCTTAGTACAAAAGATAAATTTTGTTCAACGATTTCTCTTAATAAACACCATTTGCCAAAAAACATTTTTTGACAAGAATTTGTTAGTATATTTACGATAAAATACAAACTATCGATATCTTAATTTACTCTGGTTTCTCTTCTCTTGAGCTGGAAAGCGGTCTATCAAGTGGTCTTATCGCTTGAAGCGATCATAAAAATAAAACATAATACGAATCCTGCTTATCTGGTTCCTAGAGGCAGAGTTGTACTGCATATTACAGGCTACATATGTTTGACTAGCTTCCGCCCTGTGGTTTTACTCGCGGTCCTGAGGAATCTCATGTATTTTGGAGATAAAAAGTATCTTTTCTAGATTTATTGGCACAGAGACAGAAGAGAAAATATAAATTGTAACATACAAAAATCGTATGCATTAGATTATACCCTCTATTGTCCTGGAAATAAAGAACAGAATCCACTGGAACACGCTTAAATAAGGGCACGGAAGCTATACCTTGTAGGTATAGCGCAGCAAATTAATTTGGATGACGTGACCTGACCGTAAATTAAACCTAATTAAAAATAATATTTTAAGTATCATGTTATTTTATGAACAAGCTAGCTGTCCTGCGCGGTTTCACCCGCATTTCCGAGGGATCGTATAATTGCCCGGGATAAAAAGTATGCTATGTGTTAATTCAAAATCCATAATATACCTGTGTGCCAAATTTCATCCAAATCCGTTCAGTAGTTTTTGGGTGAAAGAGTAACATACATACATACTCACAAACTTTCGCATTTATTATATTAGTAGTATAAAAATTCACATGACTCTGTATTAAAGATATACAAAAAATATACATTTTATAGTTAATATAAATTTTTATTTTGCCTTAAAATTAATTAGCTGCGAAACATTGGCGTCTATAGGTAGAGGTAGGGCATGCATTACGGGATTCCGGAATCCCGTAACTCCGGAATCTCGGAACAAATATCCGATATTTCAGTTCCGGAATTGGGACTAGTTAATATCGTAATTCCGGTATTAGTAAATTTTACACATTGAGTGATATTTTAATATTTTTTATGTACGCACCAATCTAACTACAGCGGAACTTTACACCCGGGGTGACACAAACTCCCGTCCCATCCCCCCCGCACGCCTCGCCTCTCACTACGCATCGTTGTTATTATATTCGTGTATTTTTAAAGCTCTAATAGACTGGAAATCACCAATATCCTTTTCCGAAGATGAAATTCAAACATTGAGAGACATTCATTATAGATAGCTTGGATGTCATAAAATTGGCTGTACTCTCATTATGCCGTCGCTAATAGTGATGCGACGCTTTACAGAGCTGATATTACATTAAAGTTTACGCTCCAAAAACTTGATGAACAGAATAGCTTTTTGACCTCGAAACTTGCCATGAGCTTGCGAAGTCGTATAAAAGAAACAAGACTACCTTTAGCTGGATTGCTCCACTATTTGCACGATCCGGGAGACTTAAACAAGCAGATGATGATATCTTTCCCAAATCCGATAATGAGGAATATCTGAGATAATCGTCGATTTACTAAGCCAGCTTAAGTTCGAAACTCCTAGTGACCTCAACGACTCTGCGACTACAAGTCGTACACCTGCAGTGTCCTCCGAGCCAGATTTTACAGAAAACGACGTTGAAGTTATTGTATCAACTCTACAAGAGCAATTAAACAAGGAAATGGATAAGTGTAAAAAAGTGTCAGAATCTGTCTGCCAATTTTGACCTTTCAGGGTTTGTAAAATTAAAAAAAGGCTATGTACGATAACGGAGGAGATCGAGGTGTGTATATCACAGGAAGTTTATATTTTGTGCGTTCTGCCTACTAGTGTGAAGAGTGAGGGAGTGTTTTCGTGTGCTGGGTAATTTTGTTACCGATTACGAAGCTAGTCGAGAAGAAGCACGATGTCACGCACAATGTTAGATGTATATATAAAGCTCAAGTGATTAAAAGTCAAATGTGGCTTAAATTTTTTACAAGGCTGATCAAAAAACTTTATTGATTCAAAACTATTCCCAGAAACGAAAAACCGTTAAATAGTTGCCAGTTCCGGAACCAGTTCCGGAATTCCGGAATTGAGTGCCCAATATCGGAATCTAGTTCCGGAACTGAAAACCCTCCGGTATTGCATGCCCTAGGTAGAGGTGTGTAACTCAGCTCTGAACCAGCTCAATGAATCAGATCACACGGGTTTGAGCCGTTGAGCTACAGCTCAACAACAAAATGACTAGCTCACGGCTCAATCCTACTCCGTATTTTCTGCGACTCCCTTCATAGATTATTCTTGTGATTCTAATCTACGAATTATTATTTCGTTCTAAAACATTTAAATAATAATTTTATTCAAAAAATAAATGTGATATAACTAGATAATTTAAAAAAACAAATAATTCCAACTCTAAAGTATGAAAAGAGTCACTCGGCGGAGTCAAATGAATCGCGGCAGCTCAGTCGGCTCGATTCGACGCGCGATACGCAGTGAGCGTGCGCGGGTATCGTGGACTGTAGGTACAAATTGAGCTGATCTGCGAGCTGAGTCATCGAACCGGCTCACACCCCTGAGCCGTGAGCTGTTATGCAGCTCGCGTATTTTTGATGAGTTACACACCTCTATCTATAGGTAAACATAAACACAAAAAAACGTAAAACCTACATAAATACAATATAAAATGAAAAAGTTTCACATGAAATAAAACTAATTTAATTAATAAATACCTGTTCTATTCAAGAAATAAATACATCAACATCAACCAAAGAATAACGCAAAACCACAGTCTATATAGGTTGTTTGCAGCGGGCCAAAAAACTCATCAGAATCTGTAGCCGAACTCAATTGGCTCGATTGTAAACATAAAAGGTTGCAATTTAATTCGCAAACACGTCTTACGGTAAAATTTTATTTTTTACCACATATTTTGAGTGCTAATATGCAAATATCAAAGCTTTTGGTGCATGTTTATTTAAATTTGTAAGCTAATTTAGCAGTACTTTTCGTTTAATGGGGCCAAATTTCTTACAAGCGATACAGTGTAAAATAGGTACCTGAAGAGCTAATTTATAATTGAAATGATTAGTAGTTACGTTGGGTAAAGTTTTGGTGGTCAGAAATTAGAAGTTTCTATGTGTAATTAAAAAGAGAGGGTTGTATTTTTATATTCCAACATAACTTCTGAATTCATAGTCGATTCCGGTTTATAGGCTACCCTCCCCCCTGTAAGATCGCGGGATCAAATCCTCTAGTTACAATACTCCTAAACTATCAATACGTCAAAAAGATGCGATAACAATATGCAGCAAATATATAATAATATAATATTTGAACTAAATAGTTATACCTATTACTTTGTGTAACGGCAGCCGTGTTTAATTCTGAAGCTATTATTTATAAGATTAATAAAGCTGTCAAAAAGTTTGTCACTTCTGAAAATATTTTTCTATTTATCACATATAAACAAGAAAAGCGCAACAGCACTCTATTTTGGCATACAGATCTGTACTATATGCTGATTGCATGCTCCTCGTTGTTTCGCGGCTGATGCAGGAACGCAAGCAATCCGTATCGTTTGTGGCCATTGCTATTTGCGTGTATGGGAAACCGTAAACTCTGGAAACCGGATGCGCTCTAGATACGTATTGGTTACGGTACCAGTTGCAGTTTACAATATTTATTCGAGTTTTTACCAGCCGGTTTATCTTTGGTGGTCATTGTTAATGGTATTCATCAGAATACCATTAATTAATTTTATCCAATGACAGCCCACCAATGGTTTTCGTCATACCGCGTCATTGGATGAAATTCATAAATGGTGTTCATTACGATGACCACCAAAGATACGCAGTAGCCCCGCTGATTAGGTACTCTGTACCTGAGGGCCTAGTCTTAAGGCTTTTAAGGAACTTGTGTCGATGTGTCATGCATTAATACTATCCTAACTAATATTATAAATGTGAAAGTGAGTTTGTTTGTTTATTTGTTTGTTACGCCTTCACGCCTCAACTACTCAACAGATCATCATGAAATTTGGCATGCAGATAGCCTTTGGTTTGGAGAAGGACATAGGCCACTTTTTATCCCTGGCTCGCGGGTGAAACCGCGAGGGACAGCTAGTCTCCTCATATTAAATTTGTCGGGGTTTATTATAACAACTTCGAGAAAGAAGCCGACCGCAGGATTCGTTTGGGTCTCAAGACAAAAGTATACAACCAATGCGTCCTGCCTGCCATGACCTACGGAGTCGAGACGTGGACACTGACACATAGACTGAATCAAAAATGTTAAGTCACTCAGCGAGCTATGGAAGTTATGAGCTCGGAGTTTCTTTGAAGGATAGAATCCGCAACGAAGGCATCCGAAAAAAAACCAAAGTAACCGACATAGGTCAACGAATTAGAAAGCTGAAGTGGCAATGGGCCGGTCACATCTGCCGCAGAACCGACAGTTGATGGTGCAGACGAGTCTTAGACTGGACATCGCGTCTTGGCAAACGCAGTGTGGGGAGCCCCCCAGCCCGATGGACTGACGACCTCAAAAAAGTGGCCGGACTGGGCTGGATGCGGGCGGGAAACCGGAAGGAGTGGCGCTCTCTGGGAAAGGCCTATGTCCAGTAGTAGACTTAAAAAAGGCTGATGATGTTGATGATGTTTGTCCTTAGTTTGGTATATTCAAAGAGTAACCCTGGTTCCCATTGCGCAAGCTCTGCTTAGTATGGGATTAGAAATGAACGTATATGAAGAATGTTCCAGAATATTATTATTTCAGGGTTTTGAACCTTTTATATGCAGTTTAAGTTCCTCCTTCTTGCATCTATCCCTCATTACTGAGGTCCGTAATCTCTAAAAATATGTTTTCGAAAAATGTGTAGCATTATTTTCACTCTGATGCGTATTGAGCATCGTAGACTTAGTCAAGGATGTGGATCAAAGGAGTCCTCTAGGAGTATTTCTTTCCACGTATCAAAATATTGTCCGAAATCAAATTTTGATTATGTTGTAGCTAAAAGTTATCTGTGCCATAAAATTAAAATAATCTTATGTTAAAAAGTATTAACTTGTGCTTAATAATGTATATTTTAATGCATTTTCTTGGCTTAATTACCGTCTTCTCCGGGCTTTGCATTTAAATGTACTTTAACGTGGCATTAAATTTGTGTGCGGCACGCTGTTTGAATTCTGTAAGTTGTGTTTGAAACAGTCGGGTAAAGCACCTGATTTTATTGTGTCTCAATTATTATTATCTGATTCGTTAAAAAGTTTTGTACCTATATGTTTGGAAATTGTAATCTCGTTTGTGCTACGGTTTAAGAAATTACACGTACACACGGCTACAGGTCAAGCTATACATTTCTAGTATAAGCTGACCTCCCATTGTACGGAAATCGTATACAATGCGAGTTCAGCTTATACTGGAAATGCATAGCTTGATCGGTAGCCGTGTGTACCTAACAAATTTTGCTCTTAAAATCGACAATACTAATTAGTTTCGATTAATTTATTTTATTATAATGTTTAATTACTATCTAAATCATCCAATATTGCTACTATTTTAAATTCTAAAGTCTGTGTGTTTGTTTGGATGTTTGGGTCTTAATCACGCCGCAATTACTGAATAGATTTGAATGAAAATTGGCATAAAGATAACAAGGGATAATTTTTGTACGCGAAAACAATTTTATTAGACCCTCGAAGATTCTAGCAATAAATATGTATAATATTAACTGTAACACTGCATCCTGGCTTCTTCAATAATTAGTCATTACATTAATTTACCCACATAAGCTTTGCCAAACAATAACGGACAAAAATGGTTAAATAACAAACCACCCGATTCCTTACACAAAAACATCTTACGAAATTAGACCGGGATCGGGATAGGGATAGGATTTGAATAAGTGATTTGTTGGTATAAGGTAAACATCAATGTACGGGAAGGGGCAAGGATGACGGGATTGAGCGTATTTTAGTGGTTATAGGTATTGTAGGTAGGTAGGTAGGTAGGTTATAGGTAGGCCATACTGTGATCATGATTAAATGTGTTTCTTTGATGGTCAAACTACACAAGAATAAAGGTTTTGAGGGAAGTTAGAATGACGTTGATCCATGTTGCTTAAGGAATAACTGGAGGTATTTATTTATTTATAATTGGACTGTTTTACAAAAAACTTAAACCGACTTCAAAGTACACAGTAAAATCCTGATCTGATGATGGGACCAAACGGGAAGTGTACCCTTCCAGACAAAAAAAGAATTTTCCAAATCGGTTCATAAATGACGGAGTTATGAGGTAACAAACATAAAAAAAAAAAAAAAAAAAAAAAAAAAAAAAAAACTTACAACCGAATTGAGAACCTCCTCCTTTTTTTGAAGTCGGTTAAAAATAGCACTTTTTGGTCTCGTTTTGACTGTCAATTTATGTAAGCGGTTAAACTATTTAATGCAGGTTTATTATAATACTAGTCGCCCGGCGCGGCTTCGCGTTGTGTCCTAACCTATGTTAGAAACTTCTGCGAAGTATTTGAAAACTCAGATAAAAAGATAGATGAAATCGGTAAAGTCGTTCTCAAGTGATGGCGTCACCAAGGGAGATAGGGATTCATTTTTATATATAAGTATAGATAATGAAAAATTTGATGACTTTAAAACCGGATTTTGATGACTGATAGTCTGTGTATTTGTCTTCGTCTTGGTTGCAGGACCAATCAGCCTCATCGCTGCCGCTGCGGAGACCTCGTCAATGAGCTCGGCCACCATGGACTTTCGTGCTCCCTAAGTGCTGGTCGAATATCACGGCACTCGGCTATTAATGACATTATCCGCAGGGCTCTTGTTGTCGCTAACGTGCCTTCCGTACTGGAACCAGTCGGTATTGCGCGGGGCGATGGCAAGAGACCGGATGGTATGTCTTTGATCCCTTGGAGTGTCGGCAAGTCGCTGGTGTGGGATGCCACATGTGTCGATACACTCGCGCCATCTCACTTACCGGCTACTTGTAAAGCTGCAGGGGCAGCGGCGGCCAGTGCGGAAAATTCAAAATTCAAAAAATATGCATCGATTGGACCCAATTATATTTTTATGCCTTTTGCGGTCGAGACCTTGGGACCGTGGGCGTCAGAAGCTCGCCGTTTTGCTCGCACCTTGTCTTCAAAATTGATCGAGACCTCCGGAGACCAGCGGGCGGGGAGCTTTTTCCGCCAACGCGTCAGCTTGGCTATCCAAAGAGGAAACGCTGCCAGCCTTCTGGGAACCTTGCCGTTAATCGGAAGCAGCGGCAGGCTTGAGGAAATTTTCTATATATAGATTATATTTTGTAAATATAGATTGTATTTTGTACATATTTGTTGTAAATAAAAATAAAAAAACGATGACATTTGTTTTGTAAAAATCAATAAAAGATGATTTTGAAATAATAAATAAAGAAATTTAATGTTTCTTGCACCATTTTTGCATTAAACTATTTGGAAGTAAGATTTTATCAGAAAATGCAAGTTGTGTATTTTGAAAAGAAAAGAGAAAGTATGTCAATGCAAGATTAATAAAGAACATGCCGTATTAAAGGAAATGTCATGAGTTGTTCATGACAGAATATTTCCGTTATAGGGATGTTATTAAATGATAACGTCTAGATTGTTCATTCGATGTCCGTATCACGTCATCAATGAAAAACAGAACGAACAATTTGAACCCAGTTTTTGCTGAGTAAAAATTACTAAGTGATAAAAACTACAAGGAGTGAAATAAAAAAAAAACTGGTTTTAAAATAAATCTATCTCATGTAACAACACGCAATAAGTATGAAATAAAACAGAATACACGTAGTTTCCACTTTTGAAAACCTATGCTTTCTTTAGCTATTTTGGTGCATGAAATATTTACATAACAGAATGCTTTAGGACTGGGACTGAATAAAAAAAAAGATATAGAAATATTAATACCAAAGTACTTTTTCACTCTTCTTGTTATTAAAAGGACATAAACATGCCTACATATAAAACATAATAAAACGAGTTAGGTACATACATCGAATAAAAATTGGCTATGCAATTTTTTGTCCCACAATAAGTGTACCTGTGTCATGGTAAACCAAGGCCACCCTAGCGCCCTACAGGCGACTTCATAAAGGACGGACGCAATTACAGTTCACCGGTACGTACACACGGCTACAGATCAAGCTATACATTTCTAGTTTAAGCTGACCTCCCATTGTACTGAAATCCTATACAGTGCGAGATCAGCTTATACTGGAAATGTATAGCTTGATATGTAGCCGTGTGTACGTAGTATAATTAATTTTTATTTACTCTTTTCCACTAAGTACTAAGTGTAGATGCGTTTCCTATATTCGAACTATCCTTGATTTTGCGAATGAGGATTGATATTTGTCGTTACATCCTAACTAATATTATAACTGCGAAAGTGAGTTTGTTTGTTACGCCTTCACGGCTCAACTACTCAACGGATCATCATAAAAAGATAAAAAGTATATATAAATAGATAATATAAACCTATGTCCTTTTCCATACCATAAATTGTGGCATTTGGCATGCAGTTAGCCTGCATGCCAAATTTCATCATAATCCGTTGAGTAGTTGAGGCGTGAAGCGTACCAAACAAACAAACAAACTAACTTTCGAATTTATAATATTTGTTAGGTTTAGGTTTGACAGGCAAAAATCAAGGATAGATCGAATATAGAAACCGGCAGATAAACTTGCACCAAATAGCGTTGCGGCAACTTACGTATGTACCACTCCACGGTATATCCACTTTTATATACAACGTGTAATAGATTAGGATGTTAAACTGGTTGTTCAGAATCAAAAGAAGATTTTGAACAAAACCGTTCAGAATCGACTACTGAAACGATTTGGTAACTTTAAATATCTATATTAAAAGTTAATTAAATCGATTCAGAAAACGATTCTGAACAACCAGTTTAACGGTTTAGCATCTTAATCTGATACACGTTGTAGATGTATCCTTTTTGGGTTGGTTTATATATCACTAGTACTAGCAGTGCCAGGATTAGGGATGGGCAGGGAAAGAAAAATATTGGGAAGAAAAGAAAAATACGGGAAAATACGGAAAAGAATGGAAAAATACGGGAAAATTCCCAAACGGCGGGAAAATACTCATATGGCTTTATGTTCCTCAAAAAAAATATTTGTTGATGCTTTTGATTGTTATTTTAATCATACTCGCTGTTGTATGTACCTACATCACCTACGCGCGGACCTACGCGGACCTTGGAGGAAGTTATCACACATTTTTTTTATACTACCTAGGTAGCAAACAAGCATTCGGCCCGCCTGTTGGTAAGCGGTTACCGTATCCTATGGACGCTTGCAACACCTCTCTCGGGAGTCTCGGGACCCGGGACGGGCTATGTAAGCGTCGTACATGTGCACACGTGTTCTTTCTGCACGAGACCGTCTGTCCGACTGTCCACCGACAGTCCACGACAACCTTTACATCACAAAACGTCGCTTTTTTAAAAAACAACGCAACTTTTTTTTTTTATTGTTTTTTTATTGTATGATATGATTATGACCCTAATAGAAATCATGTTAAATGTTATTCAAACGATTTGGTTATGGTATTTCTCGCTATATACGCAAAATCTACTAAATATGACCATTTGAGTATTTTCCCACCCAATGGGAAAATTCCCGGGTTCTTTCCCACTAAATTGGAAATTTACTCGATGTTGGGTTTATTCCCGGGAAGAAACCCAACCCTAGCCAGGATACGTGCAACTAGCGCCATCTGTTGTCAAATAGTTTAGTATTGTTTTTGTATTGGATCCGAACATGTATTGAAATATTGTTAAATAAATTGGCTTAGGGTAGTAGTATTGGGGATGAATTATTTTTTGGTATCGGAGTGGTGACCAAGACCTATGATGATTGCGTAGGCCCGACTGCCAGACGATACAATGCTAAAGTCAGGCAACAGGGGAAAATATTGGCCCAGGACTAGAAGGTACCAATATGTGAACATATCTGGACTTTGTATTGATTATAAAATAATTACTACTTCTGTGTAAAGATTAAAAACACTAACGATGATAAAATGAAGCGAATTATTTTGCCTTTAAAACATGGTGGATTATAAAAGCTGTTTAAATTGTAAAGAGATTTTATTTCAAAGTCCAAATTAATTAATTAAATTAATCAAATTGTATAATTCTTCTATAACCGTGTAGAACGTTTATAAAAGCCATATTTCCCCAAACAAAAGAGAACAAAAGGCGACAAAATCAGAAATATTATACTCTCAGTTTAAAATCCCTTTAGATATTTGTTTAAAGATCATCTCGGCACACATTTTCCAGCTACATTATCAGAACAATACCAATCTGTCCATAATATGACACGGTGTCGGCAAATATTGGCACAGTGTTTTGTGTTTATTGTTAAGGAGATTGGGGTTTTCTCAATGGCTTTTGATCTTGTTGGAAATAATGAAGTGTTGTCTGTTGCTCTCAGGCTTAGCTTTAATGAGGCTCGTTACACAAGTCTGTTTGTTGTTAATTCCACTGGTTTTGGTGACAAAGAGTCATGTTTACTTTGTCATAAGTTGTGTCTTGAATCTTGTCACATCATTAAGAGGGCAACAACGAGCGAAGTATCATGAAAATATTATTTAGCTTTTGTTATTAATTTGGATATTAGGAGCTTATTCTGGCATACGCAGGCGACGTAGTTTAGCCCCTATGGAACACAACAGATTTTGAAACTGATGAAATCCAAAACTAATGAGCTGGAACGTGTGATGCTGATATATCACTATCCATACATTACATTGCAATCAGCCTGAACTGAATTATTTTTGTGTATAAGGATGTTAGAATATAATTAAAGAAAAGTGAAAGACAAAATCAAAATCAAAAAGTATTTATTCAATTTAGGCCATGATAAAGCACTTATGAACTGTAACAAAATTACTCTACCTCATTACACTCTATTCATAAGATAGTTTTTTTTTTAAGTAAGTTTGAATTATTATTGTTGGTGATTGGACCATTGCGCTGCGCTAAACTGCAACATCTACATCTTGTCTTGTCTTGTCTTGTCTTGTCTGTTTGTCAGCATACGTTATATTATGCATATATTACTTTTTATTATAGATATAACTAGTCTATCATCATTGCAATGACCGGCTTATAACAATTAAAGAACCCAAGCGACTGCTTTAGTTCGAGACTTATCTTTAGTTGTTTGTACGGATCACTGTACTGTTATTTTAGGTATTTTTTTGTATACCGATCACAATATGTAATTATAAATATTATTTTACAAATGTTTTATAAATGGGATTATAACGAAAGCCTATTTGGCAAGGTTCAGGTGAAAGCATCGACGGTTGGCATATTCCAACATTTCGTCTACTCATTAGTAGATGGCGCTACTAGTAACGAAACCTTCCTTATATCGTGACAAGTGATCATAATAAATAAGACAGTTATATTTAATAAGATACATTCACATTGTTTGAATATTATTTAATTATTTATTCAATGTAAGAAAAAAAATGGTTTAAGAAACAAACAATGTCAAGTATAGTGCATATAATTTCCTAATAAAAATATCCGCCTGAGTGGTGCTATGCCAATGGCATACTGACAGCAGATGGGCCTATAATTTAAACTGTTCTTTCAAAATAGGCTTTAGTAGGCTTACTACCTGTAAGTGCTATCTAAAAGTGTCGTAATAACTCCATTTGAAGTCAGTCGATTGTCAAATGTAGGCCAATTGAAGTATTCCCGATAGAGCACCGATTTTAAGAGAACCAATGCTTGGAGCCCCAAAGGTATTCCCATTAGAGCACCGTTCAATGTTTTGGCTGGGTGCTCGAACGGGAACTAAAAATCGTCCTTATTCCACTTAGAGCACGTACGTGCGGTAGCCAGAGTTAGGGTGTTTTATATAACAGTACCGGTTATTGGACTCTAATCTTAAAAACAAAGTAAACAGATTTTAACATTGTCATCTAAACAACTTTAAAAATAAAAAAATAAGCCAAAAGGGTCGTTGAAATTGATTGAACTCGTATCATTGAGAGATAAATAATGTTACATATAAATTCATCTCGAACATAAGATCACACATTCAAGTTCGCATAACGTATTACTAAGGAGCTTTACACGAGTAGCAAAAAATGTTGTGTGTATTAATATTATCACTATTTAGTGTTGGTATTTTATCCGGTACGTAAGGCATTAAATTGTAGTAATATATATTACTAATGAATATACTAATATTCTTCTGAAGATTTGCTATAATATTATTTAAAAAAAGGATAAATCAATAGGTAATAAATGAATATGATATACTACGAGGCACATTAAAATATCCAGCAAACGTTTAAACCATCTCAGCTTTATGTGTTTCCAAACGATGGACCTCCTGTTTCTTTTAAATCCATTTCATCTATCAGTTCGTTACCTTTCTTAGGCTACAAAAGGAACCATAAAGGAACTAAAGTACCTATACCAACTTTAAAAAAGAACAGCGAGACTCGCAGTAAAATCCTCCCCTTAAAACATAATTACTCCTTTTTATCCCGTTAGGGGTCGATTTTCGAGAATTCCGAAACATGAGGACAGGATATTTATTTTTAAGTTAACCGGACCGCATGGTATGTTTCTTCCATACAATACATTTTAACACCCCCTTAAATCCTCTTTTAAGGCTAGTTGAGAAATAATGAGAAATTCTATTATTTATTTAGTTCTCGTAATCGTGGTAAGTTTCAAGTTCATAAGACCAAGGAATATTTTTTTATACAAGCAGATTATTGGAAATGGTGGTGTAAAGGGGGGATCCTTTACACCACCTTTTCCAAAAATCCTTTTTAGTGGATTCCTACGTTATAAAAGAAACATGTGCGTAAATTTTCAAGTTTTAGACCCAAGAGGTTTGGTCTCTTCTTTGATGAATCAGTCGGGACAAGTAATTATTAATTTATAGATAACCTAATCACATATTTATTTATAGATCGCAGAATTTTAGTTATTCAAGTTCTTCGTTATTAATTTTCCAGCTAATCTACCATGCAGTATAGAGGACACAGCATGCCTCACAGAAGCGGCCCAAGAAGCTTATGTAAAATTTATCCCAGAAAATAAAGCATTAGGAGTTGAATCATCAGACCCTATGCAAGTAGATCTAATAGATGGAGACCTATCTATTTTGAAGTTTAAAGTATTTGACACTATAACAAAAGGTTTTAATAATTGTAAAGTGGGGAATGTAAAGTGAGTGATACTTTTTCATTTTCTAAATCTGTGCTTTGGCTATAATCTAGCTATAGTAAGAGATGATGGGACAGAAGGTGGTAATAACAGAACTGGCCGCAAGGTATCTAAAAATATTGGTAATTATTTTAAGGAACTAGAGTTGGAAATCTATAAATACCTACTAGTGTACTCCAACATCAGCACTTGCGAGCCAGTTCTCTGCTACCTTTTTGTGCTTATTACAGTTGTCACTACTCGAAATATATCCATCCAAGTCTATTTTGCTATAAGGTTTCCATTTATTCCATATTTTTCATAATAATATAAGTTGTGAGATTTCCCTTAATTGAAATACAAACATGTGCGATCATTGTATCAGATAAAGGAGTAGGTGTTTTTTGGATTTTATGTCAGTTTTATGTAAAAACGTAAATATAAGAATTGAACATGGAAAAATGTTCTTTTCAGAATAAGTCAAGACAAATCTTCAGTGCATCTAACTCTAACTTGTTCAAGTTTCGACCTTCGTGGAAGGTACAATGTCAAAGGACGACTTATCATTTTACCAATGTCAGGCAATGGAGATTACCACATTGAAACAAGTGAGTATATTTTGATGAATTCAATACATCTGTTGAACTGAAAAAAAATTACATAAAAATAGTTTCTACCCATCACTTCAAATAGATGAAGGTTAAATACTACACATATTTGTATCGTTGTTTAGTTATATAAAGTTGTCCTACTAATATTACTACACAAGTTTGTATCGATAATTCGATGTTTGTAACTCTATCAAGCCGTAATTGTTGTACGGTTCTGGCATATAGGTGCCCTGGCCTGATGGCTTAGAAGAAAACAGGATATTTTTTATCTTGGGACAACATTAAATCTAACGGGAACGCGGATACAATAAGTATAGTTCTTTTTATATCTTCTAGTCAAAGTACTTCAGAATTGTTGATGTCATAACTTATCGCTGCCCAGGACCACGATTCTCGCGACTTCGTATTCTGTATCGTATTGGACAGTTGCCGAAAAACATGGCGGATATCTTAGAAATTCTATACATTTTGACAGATGTCGACCATGTCTTTCGCCAAATGTTTAATTCGATACCGATGTCGAAGACGCAAGAAGCAGGCCCCAGTGCTATAGGCAGTGCGCGCTGTGATAAAAAATTATTACAGAGACATACCGAATTGATGTTGATGCTGAAGTGAAACTCACACCAGGTGATGATGGAAAGATATACGCGTCCATAAAGAATTTCAAATTAAACGGAGAAGCAAAGGATGGTATGTCATTTGAATTCCTCAACTTGTTTGATGGACAAAAAGATTTATGTGAGTATAGATAAGTTTTGACCATTTGCCTTACAGGTATCAATAGGAACATTACCTCAATGGTGCTCTCTTCATAAATAAGTTGGACGATAATTCGATATTGATTGTCTTTACATTGATTGATTGTTTTGGACGCGCCAGCAATTGGTTAAGATTCCACCTATCGCGTGGGTCGTGTCGTGGTCTAGGTAGTGGATTCGATTCCCACACAGGACATGCATTTGTGTGCATGAACATGTCCCTTGACTTGCGGTTAAAAAATGACAATTGATTTCTATTGTTTTCCTCCTCCCCGCGCGGGTTGTCAAACAGTCAAAGGATTAAGGGTGTTACCCAGCCCAATGACCTTGACGATTTGACCTCTAAACGAGTATTCTGTGCTACTCACCGCTGGGCGGCATTTGAAATGCCGCCTAACGTTGAGTAGCGGTACTACAATCAACTCGATTACAGAAAAGGTTACGGCGCAGATGTGTCGTATCGTTTTTATAACTTTGCCTATTTCCATTATTTATAACTAAAAATGTTGATTGCTAGGTCCTGAGGAACAGAATTTATAGTTTACAAAATACATAAATCTGTTTAATTTTACTCACCTGCTATATGATACATACCTATCAAGGGTCTGATGATGATCAGGTTAATACATACTGGATGTCAGTAATAGAAATAGCTAAGATGTTACGGTTATCTAATATCACATGTGTTTTACTACACGATAAATCTCCAGGGTATGATGATGAACAGGTCTATAATAACGAGATATCAGTAATAGAGATGGCTAAGATGTTCTAGATTTTCAATAGTTGACTAATATTACATGTGTTTTACTACAAGCTGAATCTTAAGAGGCCGCCATCAAAATCGAAACGGGCCGAATTAGGTATTTGACTCGTTCACGCACACGCGGGAGCGCTCGGTCGGCGTGTGTGCGTGAGTCCGGAGTCATTGATGGTCAGTACGGCGATTAAATGGTTTGGATCTAGGGATGGGCAGGGAAAGAAAAATATTGGGAAGAAAAGAAAAATACGGGAAAATACGAAAAAGAATGGAAAAATACGGGAAAATTCCCAAATGGCGGGAAGTTTGAAGGTTTTGATTGTTATTTTTTAATTTTTTTTTTAAAAGTCTGACTCTAATAAGTACTCTAATACCGGTTCGGAAGGTTGCATTTGCTGAGAAGAGCCGGCAATAAACTCAGCAATTACTCTTTTCAAAACAGGCTTAGATTAATTACATAATATTTACATTCTAATCGCACTGAACACTCGTGGTGTAGCATGATTAGCCGTTCTTAATCGATCGGCAAAGTTAAGCTACGTCTGTCTTGGTCGGTACCTGGATGGGTGACCGCCTAGTGGTATTTCAAATCGAGCGTTTCCGTGCTTCGGAAGGCACGTAAAGCTGTTGGTCCCGGTTATCACTTAATTGTGATAGTCGTTAAGCTAGTTGGATGCCTCCTAGGCGGCTTGAAAAATTCCAACAGTAGGTTGACCACTAGCCTACCTCCACCGATCCGCAGTGGGCACGCGTGGTGGAGTATCTGCCCATTCCCTTTCACCCTGATTTGTGAAAGGAGGCCTGTGCTCAGCAGTGGGACATTATAGGCTGATGATGATGATGATGAATCGCACTGAAAACAATTGCGTGCCCCGGCGCGGCGGCAAAATTACAAAGTAGACTGAAAAAATATTTAATAAGTAAATAATTAGCAAACTTAAGCAGACCAGCCCCCACAAGCAGCACCTGTTCACAAGTATGACGCGTGTGGCAGCCATCGCCCTCCTCGCCATATTGGAGGGAAGTGAGCGACCCGTCACACGACGCCGCCGCAAGCAAAGGCCTTAAAGTGAGCATGACTTACTTAAGTCTGCCTTAGAAATAAAAAATAACTAAAGGGAAACACTAAACACACAATTTGTTATCACTGTGACTATTGACAAGTTTAGACTAAATATCACAAAATAAAAAAATATAACAATTAGACAGACATAATAAATCGATGCATTTATATCAAACTAAATAAATGAAGAACATTGAATTGAATTAATTTAATTACAATAGGTAATATAATCTGTAACCTAAAAATATAACTTATAATAATAATAGCATACTTTGAATTAAAATGGACCTTGAACTAGCTGCTCAGTGAGGCAGGTGCAGAGAGAAGCTACTTCCATACATCCTTGTCGTCAATATAATGAGACACTTTATAATAAGCCCTACTCAACAGCCGCTTTTTGATATGTTCCTTAAATTTAAAAAAGGACATACTGGTCACGCTATGAGGAATTTTATTGTAAAATTTGATACAATTCCCAAGAAAGGACTTATTTACTTTAGCTAATCTAAATCTAGGTACAGTTATTTTGTCTTTGTTTCTAGTGTTTCTATCATGATAGTCACTATTGACTGGAAACAAATTAATGTTCTTGCGGACATACATAATATTTTCAAAGATGTACTGAGAGGGCAAAGTTAGTATATTAATATCCGGAAATATATTTCGTAGAGACTCGCGAGAACCCAAACAGTAGATGGCGCGAATTGCCCTTTTTTGTAATACAAAAATTGATTCCAAGTCTGCGGCAGAGCCCCACAGCAAAAGGCCGTAAGACATAAGTATGTATTTACAAAAAACCGGCCAAGTGCGAGTCAGACTCGCGCACCGAGGGTTCCGTACAAACCTGTAGGTATATAAGTAAATGGTAGTATAGACCTGAGTATTTGATATTAATTTAAATTTATGACGTATTAAAAAAAAAACTACTTACTAGATCTCGTTCAAACCAATTTTCGGTGGAAGTTTCCAACGTAATGTACATCATATATTTTTTATAGATTTATCATTCTCTTATTTTAGAAGTTACAGGGGGGGGGGCACACATTTTACCACTTTGGAAGTGTCTCTCGCGCAAACTATTCAGTTTAGAAAAAAATGATGTTAGAAACCTCAATATCATTTTCGAAGACCTATCCATAGACTTACACTTATGGGTTTGTTGAAAAAAAAAAAATTTTGAGTTTCAGTTCTATGTATGGGGAACCCCCAAAATTTATGGTTTTTTTTCTATTTTTGTGTGAAAATCTTAATGCGGTTCACAGAATACATCTACTTACCAAGTTTCAACATTATAGTTCTTATAGTTTCGGAAATAAATGGCTGTGACATACGGACGGACAGACAGACAGACAGACAGACAGACATGACGAATCTATAAGGGTTCCGTTTTTTGCCATTTGGCTACGGAACCCTAATAAAAAAATAGTATATTTAGTATATCAGTTATCTGGTTTCCATAGTACAAGCTCTAGTTTGGGATCAGATAACCGTGTGTGAGGAATGTCCCAGGATATTTTTTATTTATTACAATTTGCACCTCTGACCTAAATACGTTACAAACATTCTAATTTAACTTATATAGAAAAGACTTTATTGAAAAGCAATCAATCCTTTATTACAAAGAAAAAAATGTATTCTGAAAAACCGAAATACAAGAAAGGCTAGCTAGGCTAAAGTTGTTAAATACTATTAATATTTGTGTTTTTTTTTCAGATGATGCCACTCATAAATACGCCTACGAAAATTGGAAGGAAGTGTGTAATTTCTTGCAACAACCCGTATTTAAGGCGCATTTTATAAAAATAGTAAAAAAAGTAAACAAATACTTAAAAACAATACCAGTCGAACGTTTTCTACAATAACTGCAGTTTGAATGGATGAAATCAAGATTTAAAAGAGTATTGCCATTTGAGCACTGATTTTTTGAGCACGGTTGCTATTCCCATTTGAGCACCGATCCAAAATATGAACAAAAGTTTAATTCGAAATCGTTCCCTTTTAAGCACCGATGGTTTTATAGCTTTTAGTGTTGTGGCGTTTAAAACGTATCGACAAAAATTTACAGTTTTATTATAAAAGGAAGTATTATCGTTAGAGCACCCATTTTTAGAGCACGAATGCTTTTATGGCTTTAGTTTAGCGCTGTTCAATATGTTAGGTTGGTTGTCAGTTGCTGAACAAAATATACTTAGAAAGAAAGAAGAAGAAAGAAAGAAAAATATTTATTGACCCACAAGGAATAGGTAAACTTACTCAATAACTAATACGACATACAATAACATACATAATCTGTGTACACACATAATACTAAAATTTATAAATTTGTTGTATGGCCTAGCCTACCTCAGCATAAAGCTGCACTACTCATAAAGCAGTACAAAGCTGGTATTTTGGTAGATCAAAACTTACTGTTGTTGATATTACTTAGGTACTTAGTAACCCAACTTTTTTGAAGCCAGTTTGGCTTTGCTTTCCAAATGACCTCGGAACTGGACATCACTCGCAATATCGACACCAAGGATCCCGATACTCTGTGCGATTTTGAGAGGAGTGTCTGCGAATTTCGGTGCTACTACGAATGGGGTTTTTTTCGCGGAGAACGCGCAGATTTGTATCTTCGAGGGGTTAAAACGGACTAAATTAAGTCTCCCCCATTCCGAGACCCGCTCCAACGAGGTCTCGACTTCAGACACAAGTCGAATTCGACTTTCCTTCACCGTGGACCGAGGGATGTTAGCACAGCCGGAGTATTGGGCATCACCATTGCTGTGCCTACTGGCTTATTATGAAAAATAGTTTGCTCTCTATTTTTTACTTTATATTTAACTTTTTGGTTCTCGTGAGGGACGCGCATCCTACATAATAACAATGGTTTTCATTATTGTTTTTGTGACCGCAATCCAAAGGATCTCTCTAAATACACTCAAAAATATATACGAAATATATGTATGTCGCAGATTCCAACGGATTAGAATCCACATGTTCGATGTCGGTGTCCACCATGTTGTTTTATTGGCAATCAGTGCGCACACCCGGCGCAGTCGCTGTCTCGAAGGCAAGAGTGTCAAATCGAGCCTCGATCGAACGCACTACTGACTGACACTGACAGCATGAGCTGTCCATAACACGATGTTGCCATACGAATAAATTGAATAAGTACCGAAATAAATGACAACATATTATATTCTCCGACACGGCCATTCTGCCATTCAACGCGCTCTCGCGTTGCTTCTCAACATCACAAGTAGACTTAGCACAAGCAAAGCGTTTAAAATAGCTTTCAACTAGACTTAGAACTCAATGGTTCCAGATATAAAGCCACGCGTGAACCGTTCAACTATTTCTAATGTCTAAAGAATCACAAGGCGTGAAAGCTTTCAGCATTTGTTGATCAACATCGATTTTACTTTGATTACACCACAAAGCGTTGAGGCTTACAACTTAAATTCACCGTAAAGCGTAGTAGCTTTCAACTTTAATTCACCGTAAAGCGTAGAAGCTTTCAACTTCAATTCTCTGCAAAGCGTAGCAGCTTTCAACTTCAATTCACCGCAAAGCGTAGCAGCTTTCAACGTCAATTCTCTGCAAAGCGTAGCAACTTTCAGCAGTTCACCAGGACAAAGCGCCAAGACTTTCAATCCATGCCTCTGACAATGCTTTCAACGTGTAATAAAACATTTTATTGATCAACAATGCCTGCAAGCTTCTTCAGAGTAAATAACAAATATAGCGAGTACTACTGTCACAAAACAATCCAGTAATTATTTTAATAATCTTACACATATTTTCAATCCAAATATCTCGATACTAACCAATACGCCAATATCCACCATGACGCAATTAGATGTAATAAAATAAAATTAATCATCGTTTTCTATAGGACCCAGATATTCCGACAATTCTGGAATACTGCAAGGTATTTGCGTTAATCGTTCGTAACATACGTACTGGCCACGTCCTCGTCATACTGGCTCAACCACGTATAGCTCATTTGGACAAACTTTGGGGATTTTGGAAACGGTAACCTTTTTTTATACCACTCAGGCAGCAAACAAGCACACAGCCCGCCCGATGGCAAGCGGCCATCGTATTAATTTATTAATTACCCGGGGAACCAAAACTAGTAATTTAACCTTTATCCCTTGCTCGTCCATCCTATTTTTTTTTTTTGCCTCCTTCCTTATTTCTGACAAATTCTGTCCATTGCAACTGTCAAGATTCCGTCGCCTAGGTAGACTCTAATCTACAACTGAAATGGGACTTACCAGTCTATTTGCAATCTCTCAAGTTAAACTCAAATAAAACAGAAAGCATTATGTTCACGCGGAAACGCTCTCTTCCAACAAGATGTGTAAAAATGGAAAATTACAGCATTCCATGGAGCCTGTCTATCAAATATTTAGGTATCGTTTTAGATAACAAACTTAGCTGGAATAAAAATACCGAGCTGCTTCGCGAAAAGAGCCTCAAGGCGTTTAATTCATTGGGCCCGGTGCTAAATCGTAAATCTAAGCTGAGCAAAGTGACCAAATTACGCTTTTATACAACATTAATCAGACCATGTCTTACCTACGCTGCACCCGCGTGGTGTAGTTTAACCGACACAAACTACAATAAATTACAAGTGTTACAAAACAAGGCAATAAGAACATCTTATAATACCACCTTTCGTACAAATCTTCGTTAACTTCACAAGCGCATTAAATATCCTTTAATTAAAGATTACATACTTAAAATGTCCCGTAAATTTTATATGAAAAATGTTCCATCTCATTCTAATATTCTAGTCTCAGCGATAGGCTCAAGTAGATTAGCTAAATTATCGTACAGAAGATCGTACAGTCGATATCGCCTGCCCCATCACTATTTCCTCAGTGAATCATACACCTAACATTGGCTCGCTTACCGGCTGACCGGTCGCTTATTATGACCGCTCCGCTCCTTTCCTAACTTATTTCGCAATACCCTCATTACATTTAATTATTTTTACAATTGTTCAAATTATGTTATCATGTTACCTATGTTATTCACATAATGTTTGTAGATCAAAATTATGTTATTAAATTGTGAATCTCACTAAGATTATCACATAAATCTGTATCTCATAAGTGTGTAAAAGTGTAAACACAAGTGTATGTATTAACTCTTCTCAAGTATTATCTGTTTATAAAGGTGATCAAACCTCATAAACTCTAATAACATTACTGTGTACAATTTAGAATAAGATCATTTTGTATGCAATTTTATATAACTTTTATTAAATAAAGACATTTCAAAATCAATCAATCAGTCCATTTGCAATAGCTAAATCTGAACATTTCAGCCGCGTAAGTGCTACCCCTCGTAAAGGGTATAAAAACCGTTCACGTGTACCTTTTAAATGCTCCGACGCAATTGGAACAGTCACACAGAGAACATCCAGTTCATCAGGATCAAAATTCAAATTCCAAAATCGCTTACTCAACACAGGCCCCAATGAGGCACCCACGAACGTTACAATTGATTTTACCACCGGTTCGCAACACACTCAAACCACGGTCTTAAACTGAGAAGACTCCCGGCAAGAAAGTCAGGTAAATGCATGCATCGCCTAGTGCAGGGGCACACGATAGCAATTCCATACACTCCATGAAAATAAACAGTATCAAAATCATTTATTTCAAACAGACCTCCGCTGGCGCCGATGAATAGTCTGATTCCAATAGTGGGACGGAAGGTTGCATTTGCTGAGAAGAATCGACTACAAACTCAGCAATCACTCCTTACAAAATAGTTTATATTCACTAGGTACATAATATTTAAATTCCAATCGCACTGTAAACGATTTGTCGTTGTCATTATCCAAAATATCCAACAGGAGAAACCTGCTGATCGGGGACCTCAAGAACAAAGTCACCATGCTAAGTCAGTTACCGCAGCACTTAACCTGTCCTGCACCATTTTTTACTTAACCAGTGATAGCTAAATCATAACGCTTATGCAGCGATACTTAGCCATAACATAACGTGAAAGAGAGAAACGCCAAATAACAAACAATACTGTAGTGAACCAATCGCTTCATTCACAGACTACTTGAGTTGACTCAAAAGATAGTTTTCCATCAGGCTATGACTACATAATAGCTAGTGGTAGTCTACTACTACTACGGCTGATAGAATTTCACTCCAAGATGATCATCATGTGCATCTAGTTTATCTGGTACATTACCTTACTGACAAACTCAAACTATCGCGGGCGCATTGACATAGAAAATAAAACATTGCGACATTTAAACGATCTTGAAATATTGAGACATTAGGTACATGACCTTCACTATGTGAATAAATCAGGGAATCCCCACAAATAAAGACCCAAGCATATTTTACTACCACAGTAAATCAATATCAAGAAACTCACTGAACTCCTAGTTAGTTAGTTAGTTGCTTACACTATATTTTAACTCATCATCATGAAATCAATACGCAATATCAGAAAACTATCAATAACGATGCACCTCATCAACGTCTAGTCTCATATAAGTACCAACGAAAGCAGGGTAATTACAAAAGCATACCGTCGCGTCACACCAACAGCTCAACTTGTTAACGCTTCAACACAAACTAGGATAGTGAAACACGCACCTATGGCTCATCTTATTAAGCATCACGCAAGCAAGGAAAACTGAAATCATCTATAATTCTAACGCACTCAGGAAATGATTAAACGTCACTGATTAAACACAGCTGTGATCACTATTTTCTTCATCTGCATCCAGTGTCACATTAAACTTAACTCAAATCATGTATGCCTATTTTAACAGACTATCCCTTTAGGCCATAATCTCCTTGACTGCTAAACACTGTCATTTCTGTGAAGAAAGAGTATTAGACCTCTGATTGTACCTTTGACCAAAACACACAAATAATACTCTGTGACTCCAGAGGATACGCTCTTAACCAATAAAATCCAGCCATCTGAGTATACTTTCAAACAACAATGCGTACTTGTTCCTGTAGACCCGCAATCTAGTACCAATCAACATGAAATCGACTCACCAGATACTGCTTGCACCAGAAACCCACAGTCATCTCAAGCACCACCACACGGACACCAAATAGAATGTGTGTGAACCCAGTATTCCTCACAATCCGTCCACACGTTGTTTCTCTGATGGCGCTCAATCTCCTCTCAATGAGCTGCAGCAAACTGGAAAACGTCCGGATAACACGGCGGTGGCGGAACACAAATCTCAGCTCAACAACAGCGCTCGCAGAAGGACCCGGATTATAGTCCCGAAAGCCCGCCATCACACCCCGAATGAAACACCTCTGTCCATATTTCGGGTGAAGGTACATGAATTCGCTCGTCTCCCAACATCGACGATCCATCCGCCATATTATCCTGAACTCCATGTCCCGACGTAAAATATTCTTGATTTTGAGTAGCTGGCATCGCGGTAGACACGCAGGATGTTTTTGAAAGCGATCCCACCGCTGCTGTCGCAGATTCCAACGGATTAGAATCCACATGTTCGATGTCGGTGTCCACCATGTTGTTTTATTGGCAATCAGTGCGCACACCCGGCGCAGTCGCTGTCTCGAAGGCAAGAGTGTCAAATCGAGCCTCGATCGAACGCACTACTGACTGACACTGACAGCATGAGCTGTCCATAACACGATGTTGCCATACGAATAAATTGAATAAGTACCGAAATAAATGACAACATATTATATTCTCCGACATGTATATGTATATATAATTTAATATATGAAAAAATTACTCCAAAAAATTGTTTAAAAATAAAAATGGTTCTATTTCAACCTACGTTTTGTTACTAGAGAGAGCTCCTTCAAGCTTATGTGATCCTGTTAAAAAAAATCATATGTATATTATTTTTTTGGTATTTAGAGATATATATATAAGTAAAATAGAGAGTTCATTATTTTACGTAATTAGCTATTATCTAAGTTACCACCATCAAACTTACATAACAGTAACATCAACCACAGTAAGTATATTTTATTCAGCAACTGACAACCAACCTAACATATTGATCAAATAGCTTTGGTGCTCGAAAAATGGGTGCTCTAACAATAATACTTCCTTTTATAATGAAACTGTTAATGTTATCAATACGTTTTATGAAACACAACACAACACTAGAAGCTACTAAACCATCGGTGCTCAAAAGGGAATGATTTCGAATAAAATTTTTGTTCGCATTTGAGCACCGATCCAAATTATGGATCGGTGCTCAAAAGGAAATAGCATCGGTCCTCAAAAAATCAGTGCTCAAATGGGATTACTCCGATTTAAAGTCTGAGTGAATCGACTTAATTTAAAAAAACTATGTGTTTATTTTTAAACTTATTTTTAAAAAAGTATACACCACACATACAACATCACACACCCCATAGATATACATATTCAAATACACCCCCAAATACTCACACACACGTTTACAGGATCACAAGTATTTAAAATATTTTTTGTTTTAAATATGACCCAACTGATATGGCTTAACGATATACCTGCGCAGAAGATAAATTTTCAAAGCGCGAGAAATACTATTGGTCTGCAGCTGCCGCTATGTGTGCGAAGGGTCCTCGTGACTTGCGAGTGAGACGGAACTAATAGCTGCACTGTATTATGAACCTTATATAGTGAACTAAGGTTGATTGTATGTAAGTTTAAGACGGGAGTTGGGCTGCGATTATTCCATACAAATGTATTCCCCTGTTTTCTTGCTGAATAATGCCTCTGGAGTCATCACTTCCTTTTTTTCAGCAACTTTTTTTTGTACATCTAAGTCGGTAAACAAGCTTACGGCCCGCCTGATGGTAAGCGGTTACCTTAGCCATATGGACGCTTGCAACACAAGAAGCATTGCTCACGCTTCACCGACTTTTCCCCCCTCCCCTATGAGCTCTGGCGACCTTACTCACGCGCAGGAACACAACTTTACACAACATAAAGTTATTTGGCTGCAGTATTGTGTAATGTGGAGGTACTTCCCCAGTCGAGTTGCTCTTTGAGCGAATAAACGCTATGCTCTATCTCACTCAAAAGAATATGGTATTTATAGTATTTGCATGGTACTTACCATGTGTAGTTGGCAAAGCTTAGCAAAGAACTGGCGCTCAAGTCCAGCTTGCGAAAAACACCAATATAATTAATTGCTAGTTTTATAGCTATAGGTCTTGGCAGTAAAATCTCACTTATATGATGATCATAATATGATTATTCTGGTCGCAGTGATATAAGCTCTGCAAAAACATGAAACAGTCATATTGACCAAATAATAATAGTGCCATGAATGAATCAGCTCAGCGAATCAGCGATATCTGTGGCGATGTTGTTTTTTGGTGGATGTTCCGGGTGCCCCTGGTTGTCTTTTGTTTTGAGAGCCACGTGCTACTATTTCGAGCTCAGCCATTATGATTCTTCATTCGTATCATAATGGCTGAGTGTAAATTCGGTTGGTACACGAGCGATTCGAGCGGAACCCTGCCAGCTCATTGCACAAAAGAGGTTCTACGGCCTTCGATAGTCTGTCCAAGATAATCTTGCAGAAGACTTTATAAGGGATCGAAAGCAAAGGGATGCATCTCCAGTTACTGAGAACTGAGTTCACTAACTGAGTAGCAACCTAATATAGCGGCTGGTGCACTTCGCATTGGCGCTCTAAAAATCAGACTGTATTTTCAAAATTTGAAACATCGATCGACTGTATTGCGAATGTTCGAGAGCTACCGCAACATAGGTGCTCTTAGTGGAATAAATATGAATAAAATATTTGTTCCCTTTTGAGCACCCAGCTAAAATAATGATCGGTGGTCGGAAATACTTCCATTTTACATAAAAAGAAAACAAATAACAAAAACCATCAAGTAACGCAACCTGACACAGCCTGGCAACTGTGGAAGACGTATCCATTCGAATTATGAAATAAAATTTAATTACGCATCACCGTGCTTAGTTTTTTATTTCATTCATATTTTATTACTTCATCGCTACCTGATCATAGGCTTGATCGGTAACTCAAACAGATCACTATCCGATTACTAAAACAGTCACGGGCTGTGGTATAAAAAGTGCCGACAAAGCGACGACAAGCGGGCGACAACGGACGCGACCGGGGTCGGGCGGTGCAGTGGCGACCGCGGAGTTTTTACTTGTGTCGCCGATTGTACATATGGCTGTGATGCTTGAGAAACCAAACTTGATAAAACAATAAAACATACTTAGTAGCTTCAGTCAAATGCCCTGTGAAGAGTGAAGGTTTCGCACTGAGACTGGTATTTGGTACATACATGAATATTATTTATGGACGATACTAATGTGTTCTCTAATTTCGTTTTATTTTTAAACTAAGTTTACGTGTAATGATAATAATCAAGAGATCAATGGAATTTTATTAGTAGTTTTTAGTATTTTAGTATTTTTTATAAAACATGTGACTACAGGATTACATTATAATAAAATTAACATCAGCCTATAATGTCCAGGCACTACACAAGTGTCCTTTTATAAATTAGGGTGAAAGGAAAATAGGCAGATACTCCACCATGTGTGCCCACTGCGGATCGGAGGAGGTAGGCTAGTGGCCCGCCTAGCTTAACGACTATCACAATAAAGTGATAGCCGGGACCAATTGGCTTTATGTGCCTCCCGAGGCACGGAAGCTCTTGATTTGAAATACTTCTAGGCGGGCTCTAATCCAGATACCGACCACAGCGGTGGAAGTTTAACTTTGCCGATCGTTAAGAACGGCTAATCATACTACACCTACACCACGAGCGCATAATGAAATATTAATGAATATATGAAACCGATGAACTCTATCTAATGAAACTAGTGCTCGTACGAGAATTAAACGTCTGTTCGCCATTCTTCTGAGCTCTGTGTAGATATTAAGGGCGCCTTGTCTTAAAACACACCTGCTTAGAATCTTGATATTGAATTCCCAGACTTCGTAAACCAGTCAACAAGATCTACCTTTTCCCGCAAATCTTTGCTTCCTTTAGTCAAATCAAGGGATGCTTAAATAATTGCTACGGTTCAAGTAAATTTGGTCTTTAGCGTGTTAAAAAATGATTGTGGACATACAATACCTGTTTTCGTTTAATGTTTATGCAAGATTCTTAGATTCTAAGGGATTATTTTACAGCTCACTTAACAAACATTTGTGGTCACATTGCTTTTAATTTGTTTTATTTCATTCACTGTTTAAGCTTTCAATACGAAAACCATTATAATTTATAAGAATGAATGGTGCTACTACATGTTAAGTAAAGTGCAATTATTCGTATCAATTTATAATGATATCATATAATGTTAGCTGAAAATACCTGATTGCTTTATAAGCCTATTTTTGTAAAGATTAAAATTACTAAATTAAATTTTTACTACCGATGCCTTTATCTCCACGTAAATTAAATACCATTGAAGCGTAAAAAGGGTTTATTCGATAATTTTATTCATACGATAAAGGCAAGGTGTATGTCAATAAAGTTGCCACCAGAAAAAGTAGGTAATGATGATAAAATGGTCACGGTGGTGGTAGAAATCCGTGTGGCAGGTGCTGGCTGTGTCATTGATGTAGATGCATTTCACGGGTCTGCGGGAATACGGCAACCTGTCGATGTTCACAGATTAAAAAAGAAAGATAAGATACCCAATTTCTGCCTACTTACAAATAACATCTAAGAGTGTTTTAATGTTATGGTGCTTCCATGCTACGCGAAGCGAGCAAGAGCCGAGCCTCGTACGAACAGGATTCGTTCGTTGCTCGCGATTTCAAGCGTGGACGTACTAAACGAGCCTTCAACGAGCCTACAACGAGCGCGATGCGAATCCGATCGAATGTTCGTGAAAAAACTGACAATCGGGCGGAGCGCAGTCGAGCACGCTACGAATGCTCATTCAAGCCTCGCAAGCGTGTCCACGCTACGCGAATCGTGCTCGCAGTGTGCTCGTTCGTGGCTCGGCACGTGCTCGGTTCGCCAAGCATGGACGCTTCATTAGATAATACCATGATTCACTAGATGTGATAAATAGATTATGATAAAAGTTATAGATTTGCCTGAAATTTTATCAACTTGATATTCTGTTACAAGTATTTTATGTTAAGAATTTTTTTGACAAAATGGTAATCAGGTTAATTTTAAGTTTTTTTGGAAAACTTGCTAAAAGTCTTCGATGGGTAGGCGAAACATGCTGAAAGGTTTCTTACCGCAGTACACTGATGAGGAAGTGTTGTTTTGGGTTTAAAGATATAATATATCTAGTAGAATATCAAAGTAAATGAAATTTAATTTCATGTAACAATTTTTAGGTATAGTGATTTTGCTCTATTAGTAGAGTTTAAGACATGCCTTATTAAACCTAGTCCCTCTTGCCTTTAAGTATCAACTAGCTTGCATGTTGCACGCTTCACTAATAAATACTTAGATAAAGTAACGTCGACAGATTTATGGTACTTGCCACTACTTAAAATTCAGCGTTCTTCAATCAAATGAACATTCTGCATTCCGATTCAATAATAATCTATTACATACAAATACACCAAAGATTACACACCTGCATTTCAGGGAGGCGACAAAATCCGATTGTTTTAAAAAGCACCTTATCACATGTAGGAAGGTGGAAGCGAAACAAAACAAATCTTATCTGCTTAGGTAGATAACGTAAGGGATATTTCGTCTGTCCGGTGTTAATTGGGGATAATATAGACCATTTTCTTTTGTTCCCTGTGAAGATACCGCTGATAAATGTATCTGATCTTTTTTCGGAGGCCTTTTTGTTTTTCGAAATGTTGTTATAAGGGTTAAGTACTGGCAACTAATTTTTCTTCAATTAAGCTGTAGATAAGTAAAGTTTTTATTATTTATAAATAAAACCGGATAGGGTTACAATCTGTGTATGGTCAGTATGGTATTAGGATGTGGAATGAGCCTATGTGGTAGCGTTGAGGAAAACCTACGATGGGGACGTAGGTTTTCCACATCACAGATTACTAAAACTATTAAGTAATCTGTGTGTTTAGTAAACATTGGGGTTATCCAAAAAGAGCGTGAAATTTCGTGGAGGTCGGCAACATAACGACGTTCTTCATGGTATTGCAAATGTCCATCGGCGACAATTCCCACTTACCACCTGGTGAACAAGCAGGCAGTTGTCAACCTGTTGACATAAAACAAACAAAAATAATACTCGAATTACCGTTATTTGCTCTCTTATTTAGATTATTAGATACGTTTATTTGATTATACTTTAGATTTTGGAATTAATCGCACGGTATTTTAACGTTTAGGAACCAAGATATTCATTGAATAAAATAGCTGTAGGTACCTATTCGCCGTTTGAAGTGAAAATAACCGAAAGTAAGTCACTTTAGCAAATGAAATCCTCCTTTCTTCCGAAATTTAAAACTCCCTTCACATAAAACTAAAGGTATACATCAAACTTATCTCCCAAAATACGTGATATTCCGACTAAAAGGAGACATTAACTGTAGAACCGTAAAACTGTGATAATATCTTTCAAAGGTGAGGCGTCGCCGTGATTTAAGGTAGCGCCAACCGTCTAAGAAACCATAAAGATTATCTCGCTTTAAGCTAATGGATCCTTTAATTAATTATTAGAAACTAGGTTACTTCTTGTGTTTTGCAGCAATGTTCGTTTGCTAGGGATTCGCAGAAGTCAGGGATGTTATTTGACTGAGAGACAACCAACCACTTGGTAAACTGTATTTTTGTTCGTTTTTACATACTACGAAGGTTGGAAACACGTATACGGCCCGACCGTTGATAAGAGATCGTCGCAGCCTAAGGCGCTCACAAAACCAGGATCAGGTGTATCACTGAGATCTTGCTGACCCTTGCAAAAATATCTTCACACCTTTTTTGAAGGAACCCCTCGTGTTGCAAACGTCCATAGGCTACGGTAACTGCCTTATCATCAGGCGGGCCGTATATACGCTTTTTTGTTACCTTAGTAGTAAGTATAAAACTAGTGGTTCTGTGAGCTGTAGACCTCGCTAGTCTGTCTTTGCATAGCTTAAAACTAAATAAATGTTCACCGCGCACCTTAGAACAAAATCCTTATTTCAACCCCCATGACTCCGCCATTTTGAAAAATATTCACAATTTGCATCGACTAAAAAAAACATATAATTATTGAATATGCTTACAATATTTCACGAGAGTAGCTTGAGAAATGTGACCTGTAGAGGAGAATAGCCGGACATCCGCCCGACAAACATAGAGCTCAAGCTGAATAGGAGACGCTTCGCGCTCGCTTGGTCAGAAAACAGCAAAGACTTAAAATAAAATATCCTGGTACATCCTACTCGAGTTATTACTCGTTATTAGTTACTAAAGATTCTCAATTAACTTGAGTAAATTTTACAACAGCCGCGTCACTACTTGAAATGTTAGAGGCAACTTAACACGCTTTTAGCGTAAGAAACCCGGAGTTAAGCTTGCAGGTGTGAACGTTAGCTTATTTAACTAAGCATACCTTTTTAGTAAAAGGTGCGGTAAGTATGTTATTTCGGGCCGAGGGAAAATTAAAACGAGCGGGTAGGTACACATTTTTAGGTGTTTAGTACAAATGGGAATTTGGAAAAGCTTATGAGATTGGATTTAGGGTGCATGTTTCTTTCCTTTAAGTGTGTTTCGTCATTTTCAGCATAATCTTCTAGAACACGTTTAGGGACTAAAGACGATTTTATTTTTATACTTCTAAATATAATAGTAAACTAAAAAATACGGTCTTAAAATTGGACCTTTAGCAGATAATAAGGAATAGTACTTATTAACCTTTAGGACGGGTGGCATTCTGAACTTTTGTTGGGCACATAAAATTCATAATTTATTTAAAACAATTATTGTTTTCTTAATTTTAATTTATAACAGGGATAGCCATTAGAATAACTATGATCATAACTTATCCCGAAGCGGTGTTAACTAAGTGATTAATCGCCCATAACTTAATAGCTTACTTTTATGAACAATCCCCTAATTTGATTATGCATAACATTTATTTTTCATCCACAATTTATTTATAGGAGACGTTAAAACGCAGTAAAAGAGTGAAACGACCGCAACGAGAGGTAACCAAACCATGTTCGAATGCTTGAGATAGTTATTAAGAAGTTTTTATTGCTTTTTAGGGTTCCGTAGCCAAATGGCAAAAAACGGAACCCTTATAGATTCGTCATGTCTGTCTGTCTGTCTGTCTGTCTGTCTGTCTGTCTGTCTGTCTGTCTGTCCGTGTATGTCACAGCCATTTATTTCCGAAACTATAAGAACTATAATGTTGAAACTTGGTAAGTAGATGTATTCTGTGAACCGCATTAAGATTTTTACACAAAAATAGAAAAAAAACAATAAATTTTGGGGGTTCCCCATACTTAGAACTGAAACTCAAATTTTTTTTTTTCATCAAACCCATAAGTGTGGGGTCTATGGATAGGTCTTCAAAAATGATATTGAGGTTTCTAATATCATTTTTTTCTAAACTGAATAGTTTGCGCGAGAGACACTTCCAAAGTGGTAAAATGTGTGTCCCCCCCCCTGTAACTTCTAAAATAAGAGAATGATAAATCTATAAAAAATATATGATGTACATTACGGTGCAAACTTCCACTGAAAATTGGTTTGAACGAGATCTAGTAAGTAGTTTTTTTTTAATAGGTCATAAATTGAAATTAATATCAAATACTCAGGTCTATACTACCATTTACTTATATACCTACAGGTTTGTACGGAACCCTCGGTGCGCGAGTCTGACTCGCACTTGGCCGGTTTTTTATTTGATACTTTTATAGATTAAGTTTATGGCAGTATTTATATTTTGAACTCAATGTTGTATAAACAATTACTTGGTAATGCTTACGGCTCATTAAGCATAGAGCTGTAAAATGAGCTTGAATATAAACTTTAATTTCTTTATTTAAAGTTGTTATTGCTTTACTGGGATAGTTTTATTTTGAACGTGGTGAAAGAAAATATCATATTTCTATACTACATTCAAGTTACTGACGCATGTGGCCTTTCTATTATTCCATAAAATTGGTAAAATATTGGTTTTCAAAAGGCCCAATTAAATGTTTGCTTGGTGTGTTTGGTGTTAAAGTTGTTATTGATATGACAAAAATTGGCCTCCTTTTTATTTTAAGCCACCTGCTTTTGTTATCTGGTGTGATTTGACAAACATTTGTAGCCAATATCACAGATATTGAATTTCTCAAAGAATAACGTTCTTTACACATGGCTTCTGAGCCCTACCTAGCAGAGCTTGAATTTTGATGACCAGATATTATTCAAGAAACTACCATCATCCATTCTATCTGGACTATATCCAACATTCTAACAAGAATCTAGATAAAAGTCCTTATCACTATTTTCAATATCAATAAGCAGAATTCTCATCTCTTTTGTCAAAATGCATAAGCAATAAAAACCCATTTAATTCGCTCCTTTCCAACTATAATTAATTAATGCTATTTTACTACGCGACAACTAATCATAAAGGCAGTAATGTTAGCACAAGTAAGTGAAAAGCAACGTGGTTGCTTATATTGCGGGTAGGCGGTAATTTGCAACGTGGCACGTAAGTGCAACTTGTCGCTTGACGCTGTATCGCGTGAGGACCGACAGCAATTACTTGTACGTTGGTTTGTGCCTCCGCAATTAGAGAAATTCCTAGGCATCAGAATGTGGGAGAAATATTCTAACGTAACGTTACTTGAGGAGTTGCACACAGACGCGAAGAAAGCGGCGACTTTGAGCATAGAATATTCAATCTTTGAGGCAATACTGCCCGGATCCGTTAAAATTAATTAAATCAAAATATACAGTAAAAATAACAAATCCTCGGTTTGTATCTGTAAGACCAAAGTTTTGTATCAAATAACTGATAATTCTTCAATATGGATGAATGCAGTAAGCAATTTTCTTTTAAAAATGTCTATTTTCAACCATTTGACGGGCCACTTGGCGTGGTGGTTCCACCTATCACGCCGCAGGGTAGATTCGATTGCCACACAGGATATTGCATGTCCTTAAAAATTGTTTGCATAAACATGTCTACATGTCCTGAGTCTGGGTGTAATTAAGTGAATAAGTATGTATTTACAAAAAAAAACAAAAAGTAGTAAAAGTAGGTATATCAGTGATATTTACTATTAAATATTTTATTGCTATAATAGCTGTAGTGGTATACAACTGCATTAAAAGTAAGCGATCCTTTTATACAGTTCCCATGTTTCGCAAGTGAAAAATGCATCATATTTTTTCTGCAACATTTCAGGGATAGATGAAGTTTTCATAGCGTAATGAGAATTTTTAATTGCAAAGTATTATTACGTCCGGTACTATGCAACGTTTTTATGACAGCGGGAGTTTGTGACCGAAACTAATTACTCGCAATTGACAATGTAATGCAGGTGCAAGGGTTTTAGTAATAGTGGTCATAGTTTTTACTAAATTAGGTAATTATAAGAAAATGTCCATCCTCACACCATTGAAACCAGATTTGTTTCGAACTGTACGGGCTAAAAGGAGTTTTCTTTCGCGGACGTTCGGACTGTGAAATGAGCTCCCCGCCGTGGTTTTCCCAATGGAGTACAGCATGGGGTTCTTCAAAAAGGGTGTGAAGAGATTTCTTCAGGGTCGGCAACGCGCGAGTAATACCCCTGGTGTTGCAAGCGTCCGTAGGCTACGGTAACTGCTTACCATCAGGCGGGCCGCATGCTTGTTTGCCACTTTAGTGGTAAAAAAAAAATATGTCACGTCCTTTAATAATAAATACCCGTCTTTTATGAAGTCAAGAGCTCGAAGGCCTCCTGGAGTTCTGATTGCTTTGTTCGGGTCTTTCCATGCTGATGGATGGAAACTGCTTCACGATAATTGCGGAAACTTTATGCTGCGTCCACGCAACGCGAACCAAGCTTACGTGGAGCACGGATTCGCGTAGCGTGGACGGAATTGCGAGCCTCGAACGAGCGTTCGGCGTGCGCTCGACTGCACTCCGCCGAGCGCCGATTGTCAGTTTTCTTACGAACACAGCATCGAACGAATAGAGGCTCGGCTCGTGCTCGGTTTGCGTAGCATAGACACGCTATTGGAAACGCTTATATCACAGTAAAGCAATTGATTTATTCGACTATAGTGTTTAATTTAATCTACATAACTTGAATAGATATAAAATGGCATTTAGGGATATAACAGCAATATAAAATTTGATTTTGCGTTAATTTACTAAGAGTACCGATGAATTCCAGCTCGTGTACCTCTTTTAAACATAAAAACTTCATTTTCATAATGCGAGGGGCGGAAGCTATAAAGCGGAATTGTTTCGCTTTTTCCGCTGCCCCATTTTTTAGGTAATTTTTTTAAGTTGTACGTTGTGTTTGAGTGTATTCGAATCCGGAATGTTAATGATCATGTTGTTTATTGTTGACAATAGAATAATTATTTCCGTTGTTTAAATATTAACTTGACAAACACATTTATTAATATTTTTGATTTGAATATAATGCATTGTTTTCGATGATGAGGAATGCCTTTGAAATTAATAATAAGTGAATTATTGTGGCTTTGGGCAGAATATATATCTATCTATCCATACCATACCGTTTCCTGTGGCAATCGATGGGTAAGGCTATAAAGCCTTATAATGCACGAAAGGTACTTTAAGGGAGACATAGAATAGATAGAGCTCTACACGTATTTGAGAAAGGATCATGGCGAGATTTGTACAAAAAAATAAAGATTTTTAGAGACGTTGGAATGACGTTATAATTGATCCTTGGTGCCTAAGGAACAACTTGAGCCATTTAAAATATTTTTAGAACCCCGGGATAAAAATGCGAATTTCTATGGCATGCCGGCGAATCGCGACTATTCGCGACCAAAACCATTATGTTGTTGTTATGTTTTGCGGGGTTTATAAAATATTTCATGTATATTAACATGTTGCTGGTAATCTCAACATTGGAAGTGATTCAATACCCTCTAAAATATTTTATTTTTTTGTACAAATCAATGTATGGAGCTCGCCATGATTCTTTTGGTTTTCTGCCTGGCTGTACTTAAAAAAAAAGAAGAAAGAGTAGCTATCCTTAATACATCATTCTGTATATTCAATTGTAATATACTGTCTATGAAATAGTTAAGTATGTTTTTTTTCCAATGGTAAATAGCTTTATTAAAACAAAAACCGACAATAATTCATAACATAAGGTGGAACATTTTGTGTTATTTTCTAAAATAAAAGGTGATCCAAATACTCCCATGATACTCGCGGCGTTTCCACGCTGAATGATGTTTTCATTTTCAGTAAATTGATAGACAATATAAAACCAGTCTTTTTGAGCAAAATTCTCCCACGAATCTACCTAAAATGTTTAACGCTGACATTAAAGATTTTTCATAGTTCCAGAGGAGTTTGGGGACAGACTGCCATATTTCCTTGGAAGTTTAATTCCAGTGTCCGCGTCCCGCTCACCTGACTCTACTCTGCAATATTGGATGGGTAAATCATTCTCGGCTTCTGACCTTTATGAAAAAAACTGCTATCACTTGAAAACTTTTTAATATAGTTGATTTTTTATGGAATTTATATCACGGTCAGCGTTTTATGTGCAATCAAATTATTTACCATGTTAAAATATATAGAGTTGCCATTTTTAAACTTTTGAAGCTAATATTTAATACATACATAATACCTACCTATTATTCGTTTACATTATAAATACTGGAAGCATTTTAAAAAAGCTGACTTAGAAATCTTTTTTGACTGCTACTTATTAATTGTTAATGTAATGAGGGTTTCAAACAAATCCTATCCAAACAATCTGATCAGTAAGTTTGTATGTTTGAACGCGGCAACCTCAGGAACTACCAGTTTACCACCTAAAATCTTCAAAATATCATTTTTAAACTCTACAATTGTTCTAATGTAGCATTTAAATATGTTTTTTAACCCACCGGCTCTCTTATGGTATGCGCGTCATACAAAACACTAGCTGACCCCGCGGTTTCACCCACTTTCCCAGGGATAAAAAGTAGCCTATAATACTCGGGGATAATGTAGCTTCCTAATAGTGATAAAAATTTTCGAATCCGACTTTTTGTTCCAGAGATTGGCCGGTTTAAAAAAAAATCTTGAGCTTTATTATACTGCTACTAGCTGTCCCCCGCGGTTTTAGTCGCGTTCCCGGGATAAAAAGTAGCCTATGTCCTTCTCCATACCATAGGCTATCTGCATGCCATATTTCATGATGATCCGTTGTTTAGTTGAGGCGTCAAAGCGTAACAAACAAACATACAAACTCACTTTTACATCCATCCATACTATAATATTATAAATACGAAAGTAACTCTGTTTGTTTGTATGTTTGTTTGTTTGTTTGTTACCTTTTCACGACTAAACGGCTGAACGGATCGTAATGAAATTTGGCAAGGAGATAGATTATATCATGGGGAAGGACATAGGATACTTTTTATCCCAGTAATGTGTTCCTGTGGGATGATTTTCAATGTTAATTTATTTGAATGACTATAACTATACATACCTAAATGTATATATCCTACTGCGAAAGTTTGGATGGATTTATGTTTGTTACTCAATCACGGCAGAACGGCTGAACGGCTCTGCATGAAATAGATTATAGTCTGGTGTAGTACATAGGTTGCTTTTTATCCCGCAATAATGTACGGTTCCCGTGGAATAGGGTTGTTTTTGATTTTCACAGTGCAAGCGGTCGACATGATTTTTGCATTGTGGTAGTTTAGGGATCAGAGAATGACAAGGGCTACTTTACTTTAAAAAGCACGGATTCCATGGGATAGCATAACAATTGTTTCGTACAGGAACTGTGTATTTAAAAGTTCGTGAAAATGAGTTTCAGCGCATTTTACTCATGAAGGCTTGACCAGTTTACACAGTAACATTAAAAATATTTAAATAAATAAAAAAATAACCCAAAACGTACGTAATTGAAAAACTATATCTCATATCACTAATCTAATCTCATCCCATCTTATCTCACTAATCCATATCCATACTAATCCATACTAATATTATAAATGCGAAAGTAACTCTGTTTGTTTGTTTGTTTGTTTTTTACCTTTTCACGCCTCAACTATTCAACGGATCATCATGAAATTTGGCATGCATATACCCTATGGTATGGAAAAGGACATAGGATACTTTTTATCCCAGTAATGTGTTCCTGTGGGATGATTTTCAATGTTAATTTATTTGAATGACTATAACTATACATACCTAAATGTATATATCCTACTGCGAAAGTTTGGATGGATTATGTTTGTTACTCAATCACGGCAGAACGGCTGAACGGCTCTGTATGAAATAAATTATAGTCTGAAGTAGCACATAGTTGCTTTTTATCCCGGAATAATGTACCGTTCCCGTGGAATAGGGTTGTTTTTGATTTTCACTGAGCAAGCGATCGACATGATTTTTTGCATAGTGGTAGGTAGTTTAGGGGTCAGATAATGATACAAGCAAATTTTTACCCAGGAAAAATGTACGGTTCTTAGGTGATAGCGTAACAATTGTATCCCGCAGGAACCGTGTATTTAAAAGGAGTTTCGTTAAAGTTCGTGAAATAGAGTTGTAGCACATTTTCCTCAAGAAAGCTTGACCAATTTACAAAGTACCAAAAAATTTTCTCTGAATCGTTTATATTTAAAATAAAAACATAATTAATAAAATTGGAAAAACCCAAGAAGTTATAATTAAAACGGGATATACTTGAAAAAACATGAACATGAAAAAACATTAAAATTAAATTTTGCATCACGGTACAGAAAAGTAGATATGGTACCTTTAACCCAGCAAAAAAGTTGTTCTCCTTACTCCTCCTTACACCTTACTCCTTACACCTTACTCCTTACACTTAACTCCTTACTCCTTACACCTCACTCCTTACTCCTTACTCCTTACTGCTTACTCCTTACACCTTTCACCTTACTCATTTCTCCTTACTCCATACTTTTTACTCCTTACACTTTACTCCTTACACCTTACACCTTACACCTGACACCTTACACCTTACACTTTACACCTTACTCCTTACACCTTACACCTGACACCTGACACCTTACACCTTACACCTTACACCTTACACTTTACACCTTACTCCTTACACCTTACTCATTCCGAAGTCAGATAGTAAGAAGTTACTCCTTACACCTTACTTCTTAATCCTTACACTTTACACCTTACTCCTTACACCTTACTCCATACTCCTTACACCATATATTTTACACCTTACACCTGACACCTTACACCTTACACCTTACACTTTACACCTTACTTATTACTCCTTACTCCATACTCCTTACACTTTACTCCTTACACCATATACTTTACACCTTACACCTTATCAAATCAAATCAAAATTCATTTATTCAAATTAGGCCCTTATAGGGCTCTTATGAATGTTAACAAATGACTCTACACCGGTTCCAAAACCTTACACCTTACACTTTACACCTTACTACTTACACTTTACTCATTCCGAAGTCAGATAGTAAGAAGTTACTCCTTACACCTTACTTCTTACTCCTTACACTTTACACCTTACACTTTACACTTTACACTCATTCCGAAGTCAGATAGTAAGAAGTAAGAAGTTACTCCTTACACCTTACTTCTTACTCCTTACACTTTACACCTTACACTTTACACTTTAAACTTTACACTTTACACTTTACACTTTACACTTTACACTTTACACCTTACACCTTACACCTTACACCTTACACCTTACACCTTACACCTTACACCTTACACCTTACACCTTACACTTTACACCTTACTCCTTACACGTTACACCTTACACTTTACACTTTACACTGTACCCTTTACACTTTACACCTTACTCATTACTCCTTACACCTTACACCTTACACCTTACACTACTCATTCCGAAGTCAGATTGTAAGAAGTAAGATAGTAAGAAGTTACTCCTTACACCTTACAATTTACACCTTACTCCTTACTCATTCCGAAGTCAGATAGTAAGAAGTAAGAAGTTACTCCTTACACCTTACTTCTTACTCCTTACACTTTACACCTTACACTTTACACTTTACACTTTAAACTTTACACTTTAAACTTTACACTTTACACTTTACACTTTACACTTTACACTTTACACTTTACACTTTACACTTTACTTACTCATTACTCATTACTTCTTACTCCTTACACCTAACACCTTACACCTTACTCATTCCGAAGTCAGATAGTAAGAAGTAAGATAGTAAGAAGTTACTCCTTACACTTTACACCTTTCTCATTCCGAAGTCAGATGGTAAGAAGTGAGATTTGGAAAAGCCATGCGTTTCCCATGGCCAGCTATATGTAGCATATTCGCGTTTTGATTGATAAAATCTATAAAAAACGCGGGCGAAGCCGCGGGTAAAAGCTAGTTTATAATATTAGTAAGGATTAGTATAAGTATATAGATTATTATATAGTATAAATGAAACCAAATGTATGATTCGAAGCAAGTCATTGGGTTTCCTGTATTTTAGAGATAAAGAATAAGATTTTACTTACTTTTTCCATTAATCATGGTACGGAAATTATAACCAAGGATGAACCCATCGTCCGTGCAAATGCAGCAAATCCTCAGATCTTATCTTCCCTCGTCATTAATAACCAAGTATCATGCAATGACGTTTTGTAGATCCAGGGGTGCGTTTATTTCGTGAGGGTCGAAAATAATAGAATTTGGCAAGTAAATGCTACTTTAAATGATGAATGATTTTGAAACTGCTCATCTGTATTTCAGTATTTGATTTACGGGACGTTGTCGTCTGATGGCTACCATCAAATCTATTGCCAAACCACCTACCTGTTTTCCCACAGCTGCACTTGAGAGCTAGTCTAGTTCCCTTTTATACTTTGTGTGCTTACTAACTTTGACCACATCACCAGTCACCCACCACCGACCATGGTGAAATTGTGGTCAAACATGTGTGTATGACACATTAAAATAGTTCAGCTAACTGAAAGTATTTTATTCTAGAAAATAAAAACTGTTTTACAAAAACATAAACCGACTTCAAAGTACACTAAGCAGTAATCAAATCCTGATCTGATGACAATGGGACCAAACGTGAAGTGTACCTGTAAAAAAAAACAAAACAAAATTCCAAATCGGTTAATAAATGACGGAGTTATGAGGTAACAAACATAAAAAAAAATACAACCGAATTGAGAACCTCCTCCTTTTTTTGAAGTCGGTTAAAAAGAATATTAAAGAAACGGCAATAATAATATGTGTTTTGTAATTTATTCAATTAATATAGCGTGCCAAGAAACCAAATTGAATATAGGTACTCGAGATTCTATATTAGTTGAACAGACATCCTTTCCAAGAAGCCATTTGTAATCAGGGACGGATTATGGGCGACTGGGAAAAATAAACGCGTCGACTCGTGTACTGGAAGCTCAGAGCAATCGTAATAAAATGCTCACATTTGCATACTTGGATAACATCATTTGACCTACATTTGAATTGGTAATGTTTTATAAGAAAGTTTCCAAGAGGTTTTTGTTTTAATTTCATTGCTCTGGACTTTTCGGTATGTTTGAAAGTTTAAAATAAATCTTGAATTTTCATTTCCAAAATATTGTTCTAATAAAAGTACGACTCAAGAAGTCCAGTCCGTGTGTCAATAAGTGTCTTTAGAAAAAATCACTATCGCGTAAATTTTTCGACATTTCGTTACAGGAATTGGTGCAGTGCCCCTAGCTGAACACTCATGGAACTATTTCATACAATATTTTTTGTTCACACAATCACGATAGATGCATTTCCAAAGTTATATTATAAACTTCTGATACTAATGAAGGTGATAAAAATTTACTGAATTCGACAGTTGGTCAAGAACAGACACAGGCTAGGTAGTGATAATATAAATAACTCGGAATTCACTCCATTTCATGAAGATAATGAATGTGCCAGAAAAGACAAGTTCCAGATAATTTTTCACACTTCATCACAAACTCAAGTGAAGTTAAATTAATGTAAGTAGCACTCAAGTTTAGACAACTGAGTGACATAAAGAGTCCGCCCCTGTTCACCGGTATATGAATTATGTGTCAGGAAAATATTTTAATGCGTTCGCAGCTCGTTTGATACATTGAGCTAATAAATAAAACAGAAGTTCTAGAAAGTCCGTACCACCACGAAAAGACATTTATCATCTGTGCTGTGATACCTTATAAAAAAAGAAATTGCAATTTATAATTACGTGGCAGAAATTAATTTCACCTCGGAGATGGATTCGAAGAATAGTTGCTATAATTTGTGCAGATTTTTCTTGATCTCTTTGGCAAATACTGATTGTTCTTCTAAAGTTTATTAAATTGCCAAGTTCTTTCAATGTTCAAAAAACCAAGCAATTTAGCCTACCATCAATGCCATAGATAGGTCAACTATGTATATTCTTTGAATGACTTATAGAGAATGTAAACTAAATAAAATGCAAGTTCCAGTATAACTGCATACAAACAACAAATATCAAAGAGCTGTCACAACTATAGACATGTGTGTGAGTGAGGAGTGTATTGCTGCGTGGATGGCATGGATGGCGCCTAATCAAATACTAGTTACAAAAACTAGGGCAAACGCCTGCGAAAAATCAATACATTCTCTATTTTATTGAGAGTTGATTGATTTGAGTGAAAGAGACAAAAAACACACATTTAATGCGAACATAACTCCGTCAGTTTGTTACCTTTTCACGGTTACCTCAAGAAGAAATTTGGCAAGCAGTTATAGAGAAGGACATAATTATCCAGGTGAGAAGGCGGGTAAAAACGCGAGACAGCTGGTTAGTTTATAGGTTACATATTGTAAGAAACCTAGGTTTATGATAGTATAAAAATAACTTAGTCTTCAGTCAGTCCCAGTACTGAAAGTAATTAACTTTGATTGCAGTGGTGCATTCATTTGATGTTGCATCTGCTTTCGTGAACTTATTAAAGTTATCTATATATATAAAAATCAATGCCACTTTTCGTTGTAATTATATAACTCAAGAACGGGCTCATCCAAACCAAATGTTTAGGCTTTGTTCGGACTATTTAGTAGATGGTTTATGTGAAGTTTGCACAAAATCGGTCTAGCGGTTCTTCATTTATCTCATTTTTTGTAACAAATGGATTCAATAAATGGCGGATCATTTTGTTAATGGGGATTTTGCTGTCAGGGTAGGGTAGGGTAGGGTAGGGTAGGGTAGTGTAGGGTAGGGTAGGGTAGGGTAGGGTAGGGTAGAGTAGGGTAGGGTAGGGTAGGATAGGGTAGCACCATAGGGTAGGGTAGCACCACGCGAACGAAGTCGCGCCGGGCAGCTAGTATGTTATATTCTCCAACATCTTCTTTTACAAAGTAGTACTACAAAGGGTATTTGTAATGCGATTTCTTGCAATAAATTAAATAGACAGGCGCTCCGCAAAGTGAAAGAAAATAAGCATTTGTCTTGTAAAACAAATAAACAGGCTTACTAGTTATTGGCTGAATTGTTAATAAAAACTGGTTATTTATTTATTATAAAATAGAATATCCATCAGTGCTAGAATCCTAGAGATACGATTAATTAACGAAAGCTCAATTCAAATTCAAAATCATTTATTCAAATGGACCTTCGCAGGCACTTATGAAAAGTCTGACTGTAATACTGTAATACTGGTTCCTAAGGTTGCATTTGCTGAGAAGAGCCGGCAATAAACTCAGCAGTTACTCTTTTCAAAACAAGCTTAGATCCATTTCATAATATTTACATTCTAATCAGACTGACAACAATTGCGAGCGCGGGGCGGGGCGGCAAAAACAACAAAGTAGACTGAATCGATATCTAATAAGTAAATAGCAAACTTAACTAGAGCAGCCTCCACAAGCAGCACCTCACCACCAATCTCATTATATTTTTTTTAATACTTTTTGAATGGACTCAGAAGCATCCTATGCCTTATAATAATAAAGTCGAGTATATCTCAATATTAATTTTCCGTATAATTTTTTAAGAAGGTCTTACCAACCGTAAAAACGTGGAAAATTTAATATTCCACGGGCAGATAGCTCATATCCTATGAACCGTGCAATATTCGGCCGGTATCAGTATGACCAGGATGATTTTTTATGAGGCAACATTTTTATTACGTCACGTTCTTTGTAAGCTGGCTTTTCTTAGATTAAATTATTTTTAGTTATACCTAAACATTTATTTTATGTTCGTAGGTAATTGGGTCAAGACCTATTTTTCCTTAGATGTCTCTTATTGCCTTTTGATAATATAATATCCCCAATTTATATAATTTGAAGCGCATTAATTTGGTTTTGCCACTGTGTTACCTTCACTGAAAAAAAGGGTTTTCACACTGAAAGAAAATCCCACCCCTACTTCATTCAATCATTGTCATTAAATATAAATAGTAAACTAATGAGGCATACAAAAACGCGTGGCGTGGCCGTGGCGTGGCATATGCGATGCACAAAGCACGTTATTTTGCAAGTTTGCGGCAATCACTTATGCGGCTGTAACATATTGCATGCCGCACGGCACGGGTATAACCGTTCATTTATTGTTGTTTGCGGCTATTCATAGTCGCTGTCTTGGTAACTGATCACTTGAGCGTTCAGGCTTGTGGTTTGTTGACAACCCTGGAGATTTTTTATTGCACTTTTGTTTCAGTATTTTTTGTTGTCAGTATTTAAACTAAATTATAAATACATAAATATACCTACTGCCAAAGAATGGTAACCACTCCCTTTAATTGTTGCGGTAACGCTGATTTTCAGCGGCAACCTTAGTTGACGTTGGTACACCCTGCGACGATAAGGATGCTCTTTAGCCAATAAAAGTAATTTTAATTTCTTTGTATTTTTACTCTATCCTGCTATATCAGATATGTAGATTGTAAACATAATACTTTTAAATAATGTACACTTATCCTACTTCCTACTCTACAAATGCAAGACTGAGGAGTGAGGTTCCAAGTAGATCATCACCTGGAACGTTATTAAACTATATTAGATCTCTCGGGAACGAAGGTAAAGCCGAGGGGCGAAACCTAGTCTCTTTATAAATAAATCATTCTACATCTAGTTCCATGGCTAGATGGTAATTTGTATATTATACTTAGTACATGGAGGCATGCCGTGACTAAATACCCTAGAAAAAAATGATTCATTAAATCAACAGGCATTTAATCCATTTATTTTCAAAGCAACATGTGGCGGACCGCATTCGCCTATTCACCATTTTTTCCTCCACTTCATTTAGAGAAGAATTAAGACTATGATGAGACGAATACAATGCGCACCTCAATTGATTACAAGAATAGTTCAACACCGATGTAATTTTTAACTTCCATCCAACAACATAAGGTCTTAATTAGATTGATAAGCTTTTCTAAGTTGATTGTCTATAGTGATAGGTACAATCATCTTGAACAATTAATGTTGATTTCGATACCGCTATTTGATTCAAATCTCGGTTTAACTGTACCAGGCTGTATGGGAAATGCGCCAATTAAGTTGCTGTACAACAATTATAAAGCGATGTAATTGAAGGATCACAAATGTTGATTGAATGTTCGTGTAGTGAATTTATATTTAAAGCCCTAATAAAAATATATTTTAGCGTGTCTCTTTGCATAGTAATTTATTTCAAACTTCGAACACTGTGCCCATTAACTTATCTGTTCAGTAGGCCTAACATGCGCAACCACGAAATAATTCACGCGAGAGTGACAAGGATTGTCATTGTCGTGTTTTTTGTCATTGACCCTAACATGAGCGCCACGACGACAATCTTTTCATCGTAGACTTCAGTATTTCATGACAGTTTCATGTAGACAAACCGATGTTGCCCTTTGATTACACAGTTTTAGTACACATACATATTTTTTAATAGCAACACTCAGAAATTGGGTAAAATATCACCCAATTTCTAGTTTGAGTAACAAAAATATTACCTCTGATTGGAACAAACGCGAAGAATAACACATACACGAACAAGACATACAAGCAAAATTAATATTTAAAGAGATAATAAAAAAAATAGGTTGTATAGTTAATAACCCAAGCCTGCCATTTAAGATTAAAAAAATATATGATCGATGACATATTGTTTGTTTGACGCTTTTATATCGGAATACCGGAATATTATAATTATTGGAGGCCTTCATAATAATCATAGAAATTCCTACAAAAAATCGTAAGTAAATATAGATTTGATTATACGTTGCGAAACACTTAATTTGAGTTTATTATAGAATCAATCATAACTGCAAAACATTGTTTCAGGATACGCAGATATAAGACACAGATCAACTTTCTATGCCAATACCAGCCAAACATGCACGAGCATCAAGCAAGAGTTTGCGGCCGGCGACTATCGCTCGCCTATGAAACCGGGAGTGGGCCAATATAAAGGCCTCATTAGATGAGCTTGGTCCATAACGTTCGTTGAACCAATGGAAAGTCTTATGTGGTTAAACTGTGGTCTTACAGTCGTCAGACGGTCATGAGCCATGGTTCTAGCGGGTAGCCAAAATCACCTGCAACATCAAAAAGTTTGTGGAGCTCTGACAGAATTATAATAATGTGTTTGTTTTTCAAGTGTGACGCCACATAAAATTTGTGGCACAAAGTGTTACTTTTGCATTCGTATTAAATTGTTATTTCAATCTGAAAGTATATTATTTGATTATCAAATGCACATTTATCATGTTGACCATTTTTATGTTGACATACCTATGAGGAAGAGACTTGTACCACAGAATAGATAGTACCTGAAACTCCGCAACTAAGTACCAAATTAAAGGGGACACAGAGGTCTTGTATTCTTTTCCTCTAAAGGACGGATGGGTAAAGATGCTTTAGTCCAAATGTTCACCACCAACGCGACCTTAGTTAGCAAAATATGAGTAGATATATTCTCAATTCGCCGCCGTTAACCTCAAGGCATAAGGGATCTGCAATAATTACGTTGTAATAAGAATATCCAACAGATAGAAATGGGAGGGAAAGCAAGTATGGTAATAATCCTAACTAATGTTATAAATGTGAATATGAGTTTGTTTGTTTGTTACGCTTTCACGCTTAAACCGCTGAAATGATTGCGATGTAATTTAGCACGCCAATGGAGAAGGGCATAGGCTACTTTTATCCTGAGAACGCGGGTGAAACCGCAAGGAACATCTTCATCATCATCGTCAGCCTATAATGTCCAGCTGCTGAGCACAGCCCTCCTTTCACAAATCAGGGTGGAAGGGAATGGGCAGATACTCCACCACGCGTGCCCACTGCGGATCGGTGGAGGTAGGCTAGTGGTCAACCTACTGTTGGAGTTTTCAAGCCGCCTAGAAGGCCTCCAACTAGCTTAACGACTATCACAATTAAGTGATAACCGGGACCAACGGCTTTACGTGCCTTCCGAAACACGGAAACGCTCGATTTGAAATACCACTAGGCGGTCACCCATCCAGGTACCGACCACGACGGTGGTAGCTTAACTTCCGATCGATCGATTAAGAACGGCTTATCATGTTACACCACGAGCGTTGCAACAACCGGGGGACATCTTAGTTATATCCTAATACGGGACCGGTATCGTGTTCGAAGCTAACTATAGGAAAACGCGCCGAATAAGACGATACCAAAATTGCTCGTGCCTTCTCGTCTACCAAAATGTTAGACGATATATATTTCATATTTAACTGTCAAAATTGGATAAAATTAGGCTGGCATGTTACGGTTCATCGACAAAACACAACTGACGGATAGACGTAGACATTTCTTCCACTTTTGACGTCTAGAATCGAGTTTTACGTGCAACCATGTTGCGGTCAGTAGACAAATGAAATAAGTCCAATTTATGACGTAATATCGAGTGGAGATACCGTGAGATACGGTATGTCATGGCAGCCATGTTAGCCCGGCAGGTGGTCAAAATTGGAACTAAAGATCTCATTTGAAAATGTGAGCAATGTCTTTGACTGTTTGGCTATCCGCGCGGGCGAGGAAAACAATAGAAATCAATTGTTATTTTTTAACCGCAAGTCAAGGGAACCGTCATAAATGTATGAAATATTTTCGACGGTGGCGCCTTCCTCGCCTGTAAAAATAAATTGGTGAGACTGTATATCAGTTCAATTATAGTGCAAAGAATTTAAAACGTCCAGAAGGATAGTCGCCTCTACATGAAATAAACAAGCCAGAATTGACAGTATTTGACAGCCGTGCGCAGTACGAACTGAGAGCGATTTGCTCAGGGAGCCCCTCAAGCGGAGTGAAATTAAATGTCATGCTTTAGTTAGGCGGATTATCCATCTGGGTAGAGGCACGATGCCCTATGAAAATCTTTGTTATAGTGTTACCCACAGATTACAGAATAAGTAAGATGGAGCGCGCGGAACACGGGAGTGAGGCCAAAAAAGCAAATACAAATTGAAAAACACGTAGCTGGCATTCGCTTTTGAATGTGTATTTGCTTTGTTTTACAAACTTTATGTAACAAAAAACACTTCTTTATTAATAAACTGTGGTTAAATAATGCAAATACAAACTGGAAAACGAATACCAGGTATCAGATTTTCAATTTGTATTTGCTTTTTTGGCTTCACTTTCGTGTTCCGCGCGCTCCATCTGAATTATTCTGTAATCTGTGGTGTTACCATTGAATTTGTGTAATAATTCAATGAGTGTTACTAAGTTAATAGTTTTTTTTTTATACATCAGCTAAAGTATTATTTTATTCGTAGGGTTTGTGTAAATCGACAAGTAGGCAGACAGTAACCTGGGGGCCAAGTCTGCTGTTCCAATAAACTATCAGTATAATATAATAATATAATAATCCTGTCGGAATGATTTATAATAGCAGACTTAGCCCCCTGATGGTAAGTGGGCACAGTCGCTTATGGACATTTGCAGTACCAAGGGGTTGCCAATATATTTCCGAATTTTAAAAATCCAAGAAGGTATCTGTTTCCCAGGTGCAACTGCAGTTACTTGGCGATAGGTTTTTGTTGTGGTTATTTCTTGAGGGCCCGAGAGTCCAGTAAGTTAATAAAGAAGACGATGCAACATTAATAATATTTTTATTAATTGTTCATGACAAAGGAAAAATACCGACAGACAGTAAAACAAGAGTTATTACCATGGTTACAGAAAACTTGTTCTAAATCCTAAAATAAATAATAGTTTTCAACTTGAGGGGGGCAGCCAGTTAGGTTGGGCCTGGTCGTAGGATCTCTCATACTATACCTTCGTACTATGGCTATTCGCCCATCACGTTTTGTATGTGCAGTTTAAATTGGTGATAATTAATTGTGAACTATTTATTTCCTATAAAGGTACTTAAAGAGACAGAAATCATTCAAACTCAAAACTTATTTAATGAAATACCTGGTTGACAGAGCTTTGCTCGAAAACTCGGACACGTTTTTCTAGAAATATTTCTCTTAACAATAGGTTTCCTAATTAAAGAAACAAGACTGGGTCTAAAAGGGCCACATTATCAATAAGTACTCCCGAATAAAATTTACAAAAAACACAGCAAATTTGTATGTATATGTAATCCCGATACTTTTTGATAAAATTATTCACTCTAGTTTTGATGCATTAAATTATCATTATTATGCATTACATTATCCATCTTATGTGGATTTAAAAATGAATTGCTTTCCAGCAATTTTGCTTTCCAGCTAATTTTGCTAGAGTGGCTTTGGAGACCCCACAAGTAGTTTTACCAGTGTTTTAATAATAATCCTCGTTAAAGTAATTTTCAATAACCCTCAGGGAAGTGTCAGTGTATCGAGTTATGAAGGATAAGACGAGCCAAACGGTCTGTTAACTAGTTCCAGGTAGTTAAGCGACGCTAATGACTCCTGTCAAAAGTCATTATTCAACCATGGCGATCAATGTCCACTCTATACATATTATATATTATACATCAACCGTGTCTATTACGTAACTTAATTAATGGAGTTTAAGAAAAGGTATATTTACCTTGATATTGTAGTCAAACAATATCACCTTGATATTATTATGTGACGATGTGGCCGATGGTGGTAAGCATACGAAGTAACGAATAGCGTAATCATTCAATGCGAATACCATTGTCCTGGGTGGGAATTGAACTTACAACTGCAGCGTAGTAGTCAGTGTATCTCATCTCTTTGGCAACTAGTCCATCCTAATATTGTAGTCAAGCTCAAAGAAAAAAAAATACAACATTATATTTTAATAATCGTAGCTTACGACGGTCATTTTTTATTACCAGCTTTAGCTGAATTGAAAAATATCCATCAAATATTTGACAATCTCTACAAAACGCCGTAAACAATGCATAATCAGCTGAGTTCGGGTGAAAGCTTACGTTGAGTAAGAGAGGTTGTTCACCGTTGATTATCAGTACATTTGGGTGATGTATGGCGCTCGTTGTAAGGAGCGCGTATGGCGTCTGGGGGTCAAGTTCAATGTCTTAGGTTGTGTTTATATTTGATTCTTCATTTTGTTTATTAATAGTCGTTTGTTTTTAGAACAGAAAGTGATAATACATTTTGCTAACGGTAGCTTAAGTTTAGTATTTCATTGCACCATTGTATAGTGGCTCATAGGAAACAGTTTCTACTTAAATGTCTTCTATACCTACCTAGCAGGTATTCTATAGGTACCTAGTATATAAATAGATTTAATAATCTTCGAGTAAAATGGCTGTGATATAGGGAGAGACGGATAGAAGGACGGGATAAAATAATAAATACCATTTTGCTACGTATACCCTAAACAATCGAAAAATTGGAACTACAGTTTCAAAGGATATATTTTGAGTGTTTAAAATACAAAAAAAATATAGCAAACAATAAGTATCACCATGTATCACTAAATGATTAAATAAATCGAATTAGATTCCAAAAAAAAACACCAAAGTCTAAAACTAACAAAAAAATTGATAACCAAAAATTTTACGCCAAAAAGTACCTAAGGTATAAAATTCAGCCAAATGCTATGTATGTTGGCGGTATTACTCATTACTCCTGACTTCACGTGACCTGTCGCAGTTTACTTATCATGATTTGTGGTGGCAATGAATTGCATATGAGAGGGAAGGGCTTTGGTAATTGTATTTGCTTGGTGCGCAAATATTGGTTCAAATGTTTGTGTTGTTTAGACAGCTTTTTTGATAAACATAAAATAATCATTTTTTTTAATATTACGGATAAAACGCTATTTATTTACCTAATATAATGATTAAATGGTCACGTAAATAAAATCAGATTGTTTTTGAAAATGACAGTAATTAGCTCATCGAAGATGACAACTTAAAATCTACCGGGCCGTTTTATAATTAAGGCCATTAAAGTATGTAACACACATGTTAAAAATATATAATCATTTTAGATACATATTTTTTGATTAAACATTCAAGGTTTTTTAAAGTGGCAATGAGAATACACCTTTAGACCCTGTATTCAATCAATGCCAAGCGTTTAGATTACGATGACTTATGAACTATGTGGATCAACCTACTGACGCGTCTATCGAATAATATAGTTAAGGTTATACGCCCTCTGATTACTTGGTTTTAGGAAAACTAGTACAAGTATAAAATTAGCTTTTAACAAAAAGATAAAACCGATCCAAATGTGGGTTTGCTTTCTTCCTTTTTTGATTACGATGGAAAATGACATTTCTGCATTCTTCAATGGTATACTAATACATAGATCATTCTCATTTATAAATCGCTTTTCCACTCGCAATCGTCTATACAATAAACCTAGTCTAAGTTAAGATTAAGATTATGAAAAGTGGCAGTGGGGTACTGCCACTTTTCATGATCTTAATCTTCAAATGTTTTATCAGGCAAGCATAATCACCTCAACTTCCCTTCATTTAATCGTTATTTATGTAAAGTTTTAGTAATAATTAGTGCAAAAATAATCCGTATCATGATAAATTATAATGATGACAATTACTTGCTTTGGATAATATTGCATGAAAAACCTATTTTACGCTAACCCTCCCGTTGGAAGCGAAACACCTAATTGTTCCCTTCCGTTCACGCTACAGAAACAAAGGACCAAAAGCGGGTATGTTTTTTCATTACATTCCTACTTTTTTGTGTTGGTGTAAAGTATAAGCGGTTAGGGATTTGAGAAGTTGGTTAGAATCGTGGTGGACGGCGCAGAAGGACTGGCCTACGAGGTTGCCAGCCCAAATCACTGGCTTGTACCTGAGGATTCATCACTGGCTTTTCAGTGAAGGAAGATATTGTTAGGTAACCTGCATGCCAAACCTGAAGTTAATCCAACTTCTATTAACAACATTACGACCTTACTCATAATAAGTTTTTGTTGATAATTTCATTTTTAATGCAAGCTTTTTTTGGTGACTGTACGTTTTGTTGGCTATACATACATTGTCTTCTAATAAACTAATGTACACCAAATATCAATTCAATCCCACCACTGGAACTGAGTATATTGTAAGTTAATAAAAACCTTGTAAAAAGCTATTTACTTAAATAAAACAAAACTTAAATGACTAGGGTATTTATCTTTTTTTTTTTTTTTTATACCACTGTGGTGGCAAACAAGCATACGGCCCGCCTGATGGTAAGCAGTTACCGTAGCCTATGGACGCTTGCAACACCAGGGGTATCACTCGCGCGTTGCCGACCCTGAAGAAACCTTTTCACACCCTTTTTGAAGAACCCCATGCTGTACTCCATTGGGAAAACCACGGCGGGGAGCTCATTCCACAGCCCGAGCGTTCGCGGAAGAAAACTCCTTCTCCTTTTCATTGATTGATTGTGATGTTATTTACGTCTCAATCAATCAATCAACTAAGTCATTAGTTGACTTCGTATTTCGTCTTAACTTGACTATGAACCGGGGTAGTAGAGTGAATATATCTATATGCCGTATCTGAATGCCCTATGTTTGATACGAGTTTACATAAATAATATCTTAGATGCACTGGAATGCTAGTATTATATTTTAGTTAAACTGGAACCCTAGACATATAAAAATATCAAGACGGAGTGTCACCTTATAGAAAGTGAAGCAAAAAAAATTCCTACGTGTGCGTGAGTACAATCATCACTGGCCCAAGCAGGCACAAATGGTACTGAGCCTTATTGCCACTGTCAACGTCTCAATACGGAATGACAACCGATCGGCAACCTATGGTCTATATCACATGTGTTTGTGAGGACATGTATTTACAAGAATGCCGGCTTCCTATTACTTGCACTTAAGAACACAGACCGTTCCGTATTTTTTCTTGGTCTGAGACTGGAACCTTATAATATAATAACCTTTGTTTTCGCGCTATTCGCTTGTTTATTACACCGTACCCTTTACATTCGAGTACCCCCTGTTATGTCGGCTGTTTGCGGAATTACTTTTTTTAATTTCCCATCAGCTAGGTGTTTTATATTAATCGCAGTGGCAAAGATATTTGAGCGAGATTCATCGTTCTCTGAAATTATGTTGGTATCATATATTTCTTTATTCATAATTATGATGGAGTTCAATGAAAAATTGTAAGGGTTTATCTTTATTTTGCTGTAAGTTCGTTTTTTTCGCGATTTCAGACTTGGTCTCATAGTAAATGTTGTTCGTAATTATGACTATATCATTAAGAATTATAACCACTGATAATATGACTACTCTTTGAAAAATAGCTCTGTGACTAATCGTATAGTAGCTAATCTGGTTTTCATTTTACAAGCTGAACAAATACTGAACACGAAGAAATGTCCCAGGATATTATTTCGGCTATCTTCAGTTCAGGGCCTTCTCTTTCATGTCATCTGAACTATACATAATCAAAAATGGAGACAGTCCAAAGCACAAATCCAACAGGAAAGGTTATATACCCTTGTTGGTTGCTTGTCAGTCGTTTGTTACCATAATGACCGCGTTTCCCTATAAAACGTGTCGGTACATACAACCCCACGGGAATTATTTCTGACAATATTTCCTACTCTAAATTATAAACGCACTGTTCGTGACACTAATGCACATGAAATCACATAATATGCAAACGCTGTGACAGCCACCAATCGTGATACAAAATCATCTAATACAGTTCATTGAATTATAATCAACTTTATATCTACGTCATAAGATGTATTTTGATGGCAAACGTACGTTTGTTAAACGGCATTGCGTGCCGTTTTCAAATGACGTTCGTTATAATGAAAAGAAAATGTATAATTACAAACAAATTAAATTTTAAATGTTTCGATTATAGTCACACTTCAGCTAAGTTTCTTAGAACTTACATTTGCGGATTGTCTTTTTGATTTTCTAAATTTTAGTAAAGTTTGTTTACATCTTATTTTTGTATAGACTAGAAGGCCCTAGAAAACGAGTGTAAAGAATTGAATGACGTTGGTAGACAATTACCAACACGTTCCATAGTACTAGAATTCTTATTAAGCGTTTACGAACTTGAATTCTTCACAATAAGGGTACCGATAGCTTTTATAACCTTACACTTTATTTTGTACTCAGTATAATCATTAATTAAATTTGGAATGTAGGGCAAATGTACCTAATAGACCAATTTACCAGTAAATTTTCAAACATCGTAGAATTTAAAATCAATCATCCAGTAGAGAGCCAGTATTTTTTCCAAGGACCTATTGTAGTGTCAGCAAACCAGTCAGTACCTCGTTAGTATTTTTTCCCGTATCATTTAGGTCCAATTAGTTTTATTATCATTAGATTATTGAGTTTCTGAACGTTAAAGGCTTGTACACACTTTTTTTTACTTGTATGCTGTTATTTATTTGAGCCATGATACGCCAAGTTTTGCAATTTTGTATATCACACTAGTTCTCGTGATAAAAAGTAAAATATCTTTTCTTCATCCTTTTTATAGGCTATGTGTGTGCAAAATTTTATTAAGATCGGTTGAGCTGTCTAGGCGTCGAGAGGTAACAAAGAAAACCACTTTTTTATAAGTATAAAAAAGCATAATAAGGTATTCCAAATTAAGCAGTTTCTTAAATCTACGTTATTAACGTTGTTCTAATTCTAGAACAAGGAGCAAATTAAAAAGACAGATTTTTTATTTGCATAGTTTATGATCAGTTACCAGATATGCTATATACCGGGTGTTGTTCTGCATTTGTGCCATATTTAAGGAGGTTGATATTTACCTTGTATAGAACACTAATCAATTATTAAATCATGCTCGTAAAATTAAATATTATATTTAAAGTTTTGTAAAAATAAAAATCCTCCCGTGTTTGACGATCTTTTATAAAGATTTATAAGATATAGGTTGGTGACCGCTGCGCAGCGGCCCGGTTTCTCCCCTCGCCCCGGATCCCAGACCTATTCTGTGCAGTTATGAAGTCTTATTATGATTTAACGTTAATCACAAATCATCAATAATTGTTTACTTATCAAGCCCAGAATTAATTACCTATTTTATTATAACTAAATAAATCATTTACTATTGGTTCTGTAAATATGGCACGAATGCAAAACAACAACCTGTATATGATATTTAATTTGAGCATCACGATATTCCAAGACTATTTTTAAACGAATGTGGCGTTTCGTTGTGCATGTACTCAAGTCTTTATTGGACCTTCTAAATTACATCAAACCATTTTGGCAGCAAAAAATGTGACGAGTCATAGTGAAGCGTAGAGTAGTTTCGTTTGATGGAATTAAAAAGTTTTTTCTTCATCCCAAAGAATGTATTGGACTTCTGCGAACTAGTTAAATTTACATAAAGATTATTTGTGTTTTTTGTACTGGTAGTGTAACTACTCATACAAGGTAAAGTTAGTCTAACTAGAAACTTTTAGAACATACTATAGATTGATTGTATTTTATTAATGAATACTGACAGTTTTATGTCGTAATTATTGATATATTTCATATTGAAGACAGTTAGTGGAATGGTGCAAGCTAAATTAGAATAAGTGCGCACAGTTACAGAATTAAAAGTCAATTGGAAATGTGCTACAAAATAATTTTCGTTTTTTTCAAAAAAAGTAATAGACTTACCCCCTTATTCATAATGAAGTTATCAAACGTTGATTAGCTAAAATTCCGAAGTCTTTATCTGACACGTGACATTTGGTGATCGAAAGAGTGAGACGGGACACACTATTACACTGATTTAGTTAAAAATCGATTATGAATAAGGGGGATAGATTATAACTACATAAATTTAGGGTTTAAAAATAAATTACCTATTTTATACGTATCTACCTATGTTATAACTATACAATGGATTGAGTGACAGATAGACAGAAGACAAATGGATGGATAACTTGATGCTGTATTTTTTTTAATAAATCAAACTGTAGGTATACCTACTTGCTGAGTCTGGGTGTAATTATGTATATAATATTTACAAACAAAAAAGTAGTATATGTATTATATCAGTTATCTGGTTTCCATAGTACAAGCTTTATATCCCGAATTTTCATTGCTCCTAAATAGATGACGTGAAAAAAAAAAAACTACTCTTGTACCGTGGTTGTGATAACATCAAGTGTTCTCAACCATAAAAGCTCTTCCCCTACAAAACAAACCTCAACTCATTCGTTAGTCGTTTTCCAAGAGAACATTCTAGGAATCTTGCAAATGGTTTCGGCACGTGTCTACTCCCCCAGTCGATAGTCAAATGTTTGCTGTTTACAATTTAACTGTGGTAAGGCTATACTGATATTATAGCGGTTATGATTATTGATAGTTTCACGGTTGAATGAAATACTAAATGAAATGATAACTACATATTTTATTTTATAAAATTACGTTACAACGGGCAACGGTAGTGATTGTTGTGAGAGTCACAATTTTTTTTTGTGACACTCATTGAGTTGATATTCTGCAGCTCTATTGCAAGCATTGTCCTGGATTTATTGATTTAAATTGTGACCATTACATATCTAATTACTTAAAAAAGTTTAATTAATAAAGGATAGTGTAGATATTACTGTATTTTATCACAAATCAACACTTCTTCAGCATTATATCAATTACCAGAAACAATTTTGTACCCGCTCCCGCTTCAGCTTCAATTCCTCGCTATTAAAGAAACAACAACCAAATTGTTTGACAGATATTTTCATCGATACCATGACCCCTCGGGTATAAATCAGTGTGTTATTGATTGGTAGTTAGTAACGCCCCGATTAATTCGTTTTTCTTCCCGATTTGGTCATATTATGGGGTTCATGCTACATTATGATAATGTATGTGAGAACAATACCAAATGTACTTACTTACTTCTTCTTTCTGGACTAACGATATTGTTATATGTATTACCGTATTATTTTAATATGTTTTATTTGGAACTAGTTTCCCACCCGCGGTTTAACCTGCGTTCCCAAGGGACCTATTATTTTCCTGAGATAAATAGTACCCTATGTACTAATCCAGAACATATTCTATTTGTGTGCCAAAATTCATCAAAATCCGTTCAGCCGTTGATGCGTGATTGATGCACAAACAATCATAAAATAATTATTCAGGTTTTATAAAACAGCTATTCGCCAGAGAGAAGCCACCAAGATTTGCGGTATCTCTAGTAATGTTCTTCGTTAATTCTTGCTTTCAGGTTTCTTCGTACCATGATTGAATGACTCACACTCGTTGACAAAAATAATACGAGCTCCTTACTGTACTTAGGACAGTACTAGAATATTTATTAGTGATTGTCATGACACATCCTTGTTGGACTTACCATGTAAAATTAGTTGAACCTGCACAATTGCTAGGCTAGACAGGTCTCAAGTGCCCATCAGCCCATTGAGTCTGCGGAGTGAAGCTATAACAATAATAATAAAAAACGCTGACATCTGACAACGCCTTGATTTTTTGTGATTTTGTAAATATTCATTTTTATCGTTATTTACACCATATTAAAATCATATTCAAGTATATTTAACAGAAAAACAGGACAGCTACCAAAATAAGAATCAAATTTGGCAATAATTACAAAATATGTATACCATGGAAAAAATATACCGTCATGACATTTATGTCACTTCGACACATACAATAGAAAATTGTATTTCATCAACATGAAACCCTTTTTTTTCTTGGTCTGAGCATGAAACATGATTACAAGGTCAAGGACAAATAAAACAGCGGAACGAAACGCACGCCCACCACCCTCGCCCGCCTCTGCCAGCTCCTCGCCATCCTTGTCGGGCGATAATTTCGCCACCGCGCCCGACACTAGCGAGTCGAGCGACGAGCGCGGGCCGTCGCCCCCGCCGCCGCGACCACCTGCGCGACGAGGGCGGCCACCGCTGCCGGCACGCTTGGGACCTGCGGGACAACCTGCCCCGCGCTCGGCCCCCGCTACCGGTGGTATAGTGCGTCGCATGCGGTGGACACAGTCCATTAATGAAAACTGCATGCGCGCCTACTATGGGGCTACAGAGGGGGGAACCAACCTGTCCGCGTATCGTGACCGGATGCTGCCTTTGTTTCAGATCCTTGAACCAACCATCAACGTGACCGCGCAACGCCTATCGGATCAGGTGCGGGCCATCCAGCGGCTCAAGAGGCTGGATGACTCTGTACTTGATCGGCTACGCTTGGAAGTGCTACCTGTTCGCCCTGCCTCTGCTTTGACGCGGGATCCACCTGCTGTTTCGCCGATTCCGGTGCCGATACTAGACCAGGCACCGGGGGCGGCGCCGGTTGATCCCAGTGCCGACGAGGAGGACTGTGTGAACAGCGTAAGCACTCAAACCAATGAGCATTTGAGGAGGACTTTGGAGGAAGCGATTGTGCTGTATAGGTCCGCACCAAACTCTAGGCCGCGAATACCACGCTTGCCCACAAATAAACGAAACTTAGCGCTAATGGGAGCCCTGAACGCTTTACTAGACCCGTATCTACGGGCTAGTGAAGATTTAGTTGATACCCACTCGATTCTGTACTGTGGGGCCATCGCGGCGTGCCGTGTTGCTCGTGTCAGGCTACCTGTCCCTGACCGAGCCACGCGGACCGTCGGTGGTGCCCCCGCATGGCAAGTGCGGATCGAGCGGCGTATCAACACGTTCAGGACTCTCATTGCAAAGCTGATTTGCTTCAAGGAGGGCAATAATCGCCCTCGTGTCATGCGCTTTGTGACCCAGGCCTTTGCGGGGACTGATATTAGGCCCCACGACTACTTGGCCTGTGTCACAGAGCGCATTGACTTCTTGAAGCAAAAAGTTTATGCGTGGGCAAGCCGTATTCGCCGCTACAGAGAGCGTGTGGATCGATTCCAGCAGAATCGCTTCTTCCAAAGTGACCAGAGGAAGGTATACCGAAAGTGGGAGGGAACCGACCAACGTGTGTTGGATGGACAGTTGCCGGATACTACTGCTATGATTAATTTCTGGCGTAGTATCTGGTCAATGCCTGTCCAACACACCGAGGGTGATTGGATGAGTGTTGTCAAACGTGAGTGTGAGTCCATCGAACCAATGGAGGCTATTACCATCAGCCCCATTGACATAGGTTGTGCGATCCGTACGACCCAGAAGTGGAAAAGTCCTGGGCCGGATGGATTGCACAACTTTTGGATAAAGTGGTTTCGATGCTCACACGAACGTTTGGCAACGCAATTCCAACAAGCCCTTGAGGATGGTTCCCTGCCAACTTTTCTAACAACCGGTGTTACTTCCTTGCTCTTTAAGTCCGGTAGTACCACGGAACCGAAAAACTATCGACCCATCACGTGCTTGCCTACACTATACAAGCTCCTTACATCCATTTTGAGAGCAAAAATTAATACGCACATTGTTGCGAATAACGTTTTGGCTTCCTCTCAAAATGGATGTAGGGGTGGGTCCCGTGGTACCAAAGAGCTCCTCCTCATCGACACGACAATTTGCCAACAAGTCCGGCGGAATAGGGGAGCCATCTCGGCTGCCTGGATTGATTACAAGAAGGCCTATGATTCAGTGCCTCACTCATGGCTGGAGAGGATCTTGGAACTGTATAAAGTTGATACAGCTCTTAGATCCTTCTTGAGCGCGTGTATGAGGCAGTGGATCACAGTCCTTCGTCAACCAGGTGGTGGAGATGGCACTTCTGGCCCGCAGGACTTTATAAGGATCCAGCGAGGTATTTTCCAGGGTGACAGTTTGAGTCCTCTGTGGTTCTGCTTAGCTTTGAATCCGCTCAGTACTCTGCTGAAGGATTCAGGACTAGGCTGCCGGCTTCGAAGAGGGGGTGAGGTCATTTCTCATCTGTTGTACATGGATGACCTTAAACTATTTGCACCAAAACGTCAAGACTTGTTGGAGCTACTGAAAATGACTGAAGTTTTTAGTAGCGCCATCAAAATGGAGTTTGGTGTAGATAAGTGTGCGGTCATGCATGTACAGCGGGGGAAAGTTGTAAATTCAACGAATTTACAGCTTTCTGAGACAATGTCTCTCAGATCACTCTCCGAAGCAGAAACCTATAAGTACCTTGGTATGTCACAGTCATTGGGTATTGTGGACGGGGACATAAAGCGGGCTGTGAAGGAGCGCTTCTTCTGTCGCCTGACAAAAGTACTGAACAGTCTTTTGTCAGGTGGTAACAAGGTGCGCGCCTTCAACGCCTGGGTGATGCCCCTGCTCACGTACTCCTTTGGCATACTAAGGTGGACTCAAACTGAGCTGGACGCCCTGGATAGGAGGGTCCGTCTCCTGCTCACAACACATCGCATGCTACACCCACGCTCGTCTGTTATGAGACTGTACATCCCGCGTAAGTGTGGAGGCCGCGGCTTTTTAAACGCCAAAAACCTCCACAACCACGAGGTGTACAGTCTTAGGAAGTATTTCCTTGACAACGAGTGTGGGATGCATCGCGATGTGGTGGCAGTAGACAGGGGCCTCACCCCGTTATCCTTGGCAAACGAGAACTGGCGCAGACCAAAGGTGCTAAGCACCGAGGACCGCAAGGACGTATGGAAGAGTAAGGAGCTACACGGGCGGTTCTACAGGGCCCTAACAGGGCCCGATGTAGATCTGCTCGCATCGGTGAACTGGCTACGCTTTGGTGACCTCTTTGGGGAAACCGAAGGTTTTGTCTGTGCAATTGCGGACGAAGTTATCAAGACGAATAACTACCGGAAATATATCCTGAAGGACGGTACGGTCGACATCTGTCGAGCATGCCGCCGTCCCGGAGAGTCACTCAGGCATATTATCTCCGGTTGTTCTCATCTTGCTAACGGCGAGTACTTGCACAGACATAACCTAGTAGCCAGAATCATCCACCAGCAACTTGCTCTTCAATACGGCCTTGTAGAGTCCGAAATGCCGTACTATAAGTACGCGCCTGCGCCAGTTCTCGAAAATTGTCGTGCCACGCTCTATTGGGATCGATCTGTCATCACGGACAGGACTATTGTAGCCAATAAGCCTGATATCGTGCTGACAGATCGATTGAAGCGCCGGGCAGTGCTCGTTGACATTACTATCCCCCATGACGAGAACCTCGTGAAGGCCGAGAAGGACAAGCTCAGCAAGTACCTTGACTTGGCTCACGAGGTGACCGCCATGTGGGATGTTGATTCGACGATCATTGTCCCGATAGTTGTTTCGGCGAACGGTCTCATAGCGAAGAGTCTCGACCAACATCTTAAGAGGCTCTCGCTGGATGGCTGGATCAAGGGTCAGATACAGAAGGCGGTACTCCTGGACACGGCGCGCATCGTCAGGAGGTTCCTCTCTCTGCGGCCCTAACCACCGGTAGCTTGGGACCTACCCCGCTACCGGCGGGACTCTAGAATTAGGTTTTTTATAACATTATTAGTTTTATAGAAGTATTGTAAAAGAATATAATCGTATTTGTTTATAGGATTAGGTTTTTTTATAATATTTTTAATTGTAATGTTATAAAAAATATATTTTTAAGATAAAAAACTAAATAAAGAGATAATAATAATAGCACAAAATTGATAGTATACTAACGTACAATCAAAAGCATGAGAAAACTTTAAGCATTTATGCTCTTAGTGGAAAACAACATAGCTATTATTATATGTATTTAAATTTTTTTTTTTTTTTATACAACTAAGTCGGTAAACAAGCATACGGCCCGCCTGATGGTAAGCGGTTACCGTAGCCATATGGACGCTTGCAACACAAAAAGTATCGCTCACGCGTTACCGAACTTTCCCCCCTCCCCTATGAGCTCTGGCGACCTTACTCACGATCAGGAACACAACTTTACACAACATAAAGTTATTTGGCTGCGGTATTCTGTAAAGTGGAGGTACTTCCCCAGTCGAGCTGCTCCTTGAGCGAATAAACGCTATGCTCTACCTCTCTTAAAATATAATGCTATATCTGATATAAATATCAGAGAAAAGCATAGACGATATAATAAAGATAGGTTGGTAAAAATGTGCTGACGCATCAACATTTATTAGAGCTCGAATCATTTACAGATACACATCTAAAGTTAATGGACTATTAGTCAAAATAATATAACAGGCAGATGCTACTTGCTAGTACCAAACACCTAATGATTGATACAAGCATATGATTGAAGTCAGCAAATATAAAGAAAGAAACAGACTATACAAATTGATGGCAAGATAACTTGTAAGCAACGAATAAACTTAGTGAAAGAAAAAACTTACATCTGATACTTCCATTACCCTATCTCTTACACAAAGTCCTAGAATCCCAAACTTCGGGAATAAACTCTCATACGCTTTGAAGATAAAACTGGATAGAGCTTCGCAGATTCCAGTGCAAATCTTGTAAATTTTACGCGTAAGTCCTGAAAATACTTTCTGGAATTGTTTGAGATGTATTTTGAAATTGTTCTATGTACTTATAAAATTGTTGTATTTATCGAAGAGAATGTCAATATCCAATATATAATGTCAATATAATATTGTGAATATATAATATACTTTTAAATCTTTTCATGGAAATATTTTTCATGGAAATGATTTTGGTCGATTCAATAAAAGGTATGTTCAAAGCAAAGAACAATAAGTTGAAAACATATTAGAGAATTTTTCGAAAATAAACATGTTTTGTCTTTTCTAATTAGAAACATCTTTATGAAATACACAACTAAACCTCAACTAATGACGTCAGTTTTCACTTAATTACACCAATTGTATATATAGGGTGACTGATAATTAGTAAACGATACTTAGACACATGATTGTACTCACGATAACAAACAACTTTCATATAGCATATAGTACAACTGCATTTCACCACATAATAAGAACTTAAATTATTCTTAATAATTATCAATGCATTCAAAACTATGCTCAGAACCTCTTTATTTTCATTCGTTGGGATTCGGTATGATTTTAATATCTCCCTTTTGTCTTTAAATAAACGAAGGCGTTCACATTTACCATATGTTTCATACATTCATGGTCGCGCTGACGTTTTTATATCCTCACTGTACGTGTGAAGTTGAAGATACTTACTAATAGTTCTTTTATGGTTTATTATGATACCAACGGAGTGTTTAGTACTGTTGACAGTTTCATGATGGGATAATACGATTTATTACTGAACGAGACGTAGATTCTTTACTTTTTTCAGTGATATATTTATCTGGTGACGTGTCCTTTAAGGGTCTGCGCTCACCGCACCTTTTTGCAGCGCTGAGCAAGCGATATCGGGGGAGAGAAAGGGGACAACATCACTGCAAAAAAGACACTGGTTACGTAGATTGGTAGTATGATTGAAAATATATTGATATCAGGACTAATGTCTTTTATGGAAGTGAGAATAGTATTTATATTGTATTAGTCATTTATAAATACGGTGGAGTTAACAATTGTTTTGTACATGACAGACTATCATTTGAAGAATTGAATGAAATGTTAGACAAGACATTGATATTTAAAATTGATGATGAAAATCAGGTTAATTTGGTAGATATTATGAATCTCATCAAAAAACTGTCAGCACAACTAGCAGACAAATAGAGGATTCTTAAATAAAATGCTAAATTGATTTAAACATAACTTTAATTCTCTGCTCTTACTATAATACCCATTTATATAACTATCACATCGTTCAATGCAAATAGGAACTTATAATTCAAGGTCGGATTTATCAATTCTACTGAAGAAGTTGTTAACATTGTTGACCATTTTACCGACGACTGCCTTAACGATAGGTGGACCGAGTTCTAAGACGATCTCGTTGGAGCTGCTGGCGATCAGGTCTCGGGCAGCACGACCTAGAATCAAAAAGTGGACAGTCCATAAAATGAATTCATTTAATAAATATAAAATTTTAGGCTATATGATACTTTTTTAAATAACCATGCAAACTTACCTAAAATTTCATTTCCATCGAACAAATTGTCTAACTCTACTTCAGATTTTTCTTTTAATTCATATGAGTATTTGTAGTCTTTGATATGCCAGCGTTTTGAATCACCATGTACTTTGTCAACTAGGTCTAATTCAACTGATATTAGCACTTTTCCTAAAAAAAACAGTTAGGTATATGATTAAATATCAAATTCTAAAAAACGTATAAAATATCTGAAAATACACAGAAACTTAACATACAGTTTTGACTGATGATGTCACATCTTCAGAACATTTTTTTACAAAACCAGCAAGCTTGCATTGCAACTTGATCTCTATGTCTCCCTTCCCCGGCCTACGCACAACAGCTCATCAAAGTTTCACCGCAACCAGATGACGTAACAAATAGTTTTTTTTTTATAATCAAAGTAGCGATTGAAGAGCATGGCTCCGAACAAAAATCTTCGAAACCTTTATACATAAGTAAAGATCTACGTTTTGTATGTAGTACCAAATGATACTGCGCTTTGTTCCTGTCGCTGTTGGCAGAGTGTTAGAGCATAGCGTTTATTCGGTACGGTAACCGCTTCCTCCAGGTGGGCCGCAATTGTTTGCCATCTTAGTGTTATAAAAATGTTGGGTCATCTAAATACGTAAAGTAATTTAAACAGGTAGAGCGTAGCGTTTATTCGCTCAAAGAGCAGCTCGACTGGGGAAGTACCTCCACCTTACAGAATAACGCAGTCAAATAACTGTATGTTGTGTAATGTTGTGTTCCTGCGCGTGGGTAAGGTGGCTCATAGGGGAGGGGGAAAGGTCGGTAACGCGTGAGCGATGCTTCGTGTGTTTCAAGCGTCCATTTGGCTACGGTAACCGCTTTCCATCAGGCGAGCCATATGCTTGTTTACCTATTTAGACGTACTATATAAAAAATAAATAAGTCTGGATTACAAAGGTACTTACTTAACAAAACGCGAGCGTCTCCCTTGCCTTCAATAGGTAGAATGAGCAGTTGTCCATTCATCTCATATTTTGCATTTATTTGAACGGTGCACTGGAATTTCACGAATAACTTGGACTGTTTGTTGTCACGCCTGAAAATAAACCACACATTATAAATACACATTATAATATTAAAGTGTTATATTATATATTATAATATCGATCAACGAGATAATTCAAAATAATCGTGTCATAAAATATTAATTTCTTCTCAATATCAAGGTTTAAATATTTTTAAGGTTCCGTAACTCAAAAGAAAAAAGGAACCTTTATAAGACCACTCGTTTTTCTGTCCATCTGTCACAGCCGATTTGCGTCGAATTTTTGTGACCCGAACACGGACGTGTATCGTAAATAAATGAATTTAGAATATGGAGGTCTCTTTTGTGGAGAAAATTAACAAAATAAGTTTTGCTGATCGTAAAAATCAAAATGAAAGGGAAGCGCTCGTGGTGTAGCATGATTAGCCGTTCTTAATCGATCGGCAAAGTTAAGCTACGTCTGTCGTGGTCGGTACCTGGATGGGTGACCGCCTATTGGTATTTAAAATCGAGCGTTTCCGTGCTTCGGAAGGCACGTAAAGCCGTTGGTCCCGGTTATCACTTAATTGTGATAGTCGTTAAGCTAGTTGGATGCCTTCTAGGCGGCTTGAAAAATTCCAAAAGTAGGTTGACGTCTAGCCTACCTCCACCAATCCGCAATGGGCACGCGTGGTGGAGTATCGCCCAGTCCCTTTCACCCTCATTTGTGAAAGGAGGCCTATGCTCAGCCAGCTCAGACATTATAGGCTGATGATGATGATGATGAAAATGAAAGGGCTTATTGTCAAATTCTAAAACAAATATTTTTAAAGTTATTTAAGAAACTAGAAGAAAATTTACTGATCTCCTAAAGTACTGAGACTAAAAGTTTGTAAAAAAAATACAGGACCTATATAGTTCTCTACTTATTGATTACAAGAAAACCTATTAGAAGTATATGGTCTTCAGACAACATGGTAATTCTGTCAAAACTATGCGTAAAAACTTACATTTGCAGTTGGAATGTAAGGGAGAACATGTTTTTCAACTACAATGTTAAGTTTGTACGGAACCCTCTCGCAACTTCGACTCGCACTTGTCCGGTTTCTTTAGGTAATAGCGTGGCTACCGCGTAAGTTAATGGTAATAAATTTCATTGAAATACGCTTCAATTTTCTACAATACTGATTCCCCTGGTGTTGCAAGCGTCCATAGGCTACGGTAACCGCTTACCATCAGGCGGGCCGTATGCTTGTTTGCCACCTTAATGGTATAAAAAAAAAAACGCGTGAATGTAAAACGAGTCAGAAATCCATTGATTGATTCGTCCGATGACCGTCCGGTTATTAACTGTTTATTAATTATGTAACTTCAGATTATGAGATTTCAATAAAGCCTTATCACTGCACCAGTCACTCATTACTGCTGCCTATCGATATTTGGAATACCAGGGAGATTGTTGATGTGTTGCCGACCTTGAAGGGCTCTTTTATTTTGAATTTTGAATTCTTTTAATTTTACGCCCTATTTAAATAACCCCAAATCGTAGCGCTGAGGGAAAATCCTAAGCTCATCCCATAGCCTGATGGTCCTCAGTAGAAGATTTTCATTTTTTTTTAAATAGTTTACTTAGGTAGCAAATAAGCATACGGCCCGTCTGATGGTAAGCGGTTACCGTAGCCTATGGACGCTTGCAAAACCAGCGGCGTCACTCGCGCGTTGCCGACCCTGAAGAAATCTCTTCACACCCTTTTTGAAGAACCCCATGCTGTACTCCATTGGGAAAACCACGGCAGGGAGCTCATTCCACAATCTGAATTGCCTTTCCTTACTTCCTTACTAATATAATAAACGCGAAAGTTTGTATGTATGGATGTTTGTTACTCTTTCACGTAAAAACTACTGAACGGATTTCGATGTTTGGCACACAGAATATGTTCTGGATTAACACATAGGATACTTTTTAACGGACTTCAAAAAAAGGAGGAGGTTCTCAATTCGAATGTTTATATATATTTTTTTTTATGTATGTTCGGGCATAACTCCGTCATATATGGACGGATTTTCATTTTTTTTTATTTTTTAACCAAGGATACGATCGGTTGAAACCGCGCGGGTCAGCTAGCTTTGTATTATGTATCAACGTAAAACATACATAACATATGTTACAGGAATGTATGTATACGTAGTTATTTTTAATCTATTCTATCATTAAGCTGGTACAAGTAAACAATACCTTGAACCGAGTATTCACTTAACAAGGTCTTTAGGGACTGCCCCAGTTACGTTGAGTTGACGCCATGAAGGTAAACAGGGTATGGCTAATCGTCTTGAAGATACTTAACTTTTATTTTATAATAATAAGTTTTCCGGGTAACCTTCGTCTCGGTAAAATAGTATTTATATACTCTGAGGTAAAATTAATAGTTTATTCAGATTATGATCTTCCTACGCGCTTTTTGTTCTAACTATTGAGTAATATTTTTTTTCAGTATAGAAAATTATTATTTGCCGGTTATTTATTTATTTACAGTCAATAAGGAGCTATCTAAAAAATAGTTATAGCTAAAACAACGATATCTGAGCTAGAATAGAAGTGGATTTAAAACACTTTTTAAAGTATAATCTCTTCTATATTTTCTTTTCGTTCTTATTTTGCCAACAAAATTATCGCAATTAGAGAGCTTTTACAGAATAATCTTTTTATCAGTGCTCATAAAACGCTGAGAAATATAAATACTATATAAATAATAACGTATTTAATGAAGTTCCTGTCATTTTTCAATAACGTGGCGTTAATTATTATCACATATATATTTAAACAACATTTTATTATTATTATTATATTCAAAGTAATTGTCAATGGCCTTTGGAATGGATGTACATATGTACGAATAAAAAAATTGTGCTGTCCGTTGGTGTGCTGATCACTTGGGAACGGTGCACCGATTTGGACTTTGTTTAAATGTTCGTATCTAATTCATTAGGCCCACGAGAAGGAAAACGATATAAAGGAAGGCAAAGAAAACGATGGGAGGATCATATAAAACAAGTGGCAGGACCGATTTGGCGACGACTAACACAGAACAGAAAGGAGTCGAAGTCTCTAGAGGAGGCCTTTGTCGAAAGGCAAGCTGATTTCATGTAATGAATAAAAGGTACGTGAAGTCAATTTACATAGTTTATTTACAGTGTGCAAGCAAATATAATAAAGATTAAATAAATTTTTTATTAAGTATAAGCTACTTGTTAGGTAAATAAATATTATGCCAAATAGTCTATCTTATTGTATCATCTATGCTCATTAATTATTAAAATGAGGAAGTCCAGACGTCAAACAATAACTAGTTTAATTAAACAAACAAAAAAGTGACTTCACAATACATTAATGTTTTTATAAACTCATTAGAAGAAATGGTAAGAAACTAGCGAGCTAGTCACCTAATTTAAATATCGCTTCGGAATAATAACCATGACAGAAGTGAAGCTATCAATCGTGACTTTGTCATCATCATCTACCAGCCCTGTTCCCATCACTTAGGATCGGCACAATATATCCACTTCTATCATTCTGCTCTTCTATCCGTCATACCATTCACTCCTTTCTGACCCATATCATGTTTCACACATTCCAACCATCTCTTTTTTGGTCTTCTTCTTCCCGTATATCCATCCACTTTCATATTCATAACTCTTTTAGTCTCGTGACTTTCATTCCTTCTCATAAAATGTCCAACTACCACTACAATCGGTTCCATCGCATTTTTTCAGTCGACAGTCACTCAGTGCCGTAAATAGCCTTTTCTGCGCCCTATGCGAGCTTCTATAACTGCGCCCTTATTTTTTTAGATATTATAGGTTCCCTAGAGCAATGGTATGTATAGGCCTACTTTATTTCATTCAGGGTGATAAAATACAGCACAAGGAGGCCGCTTAGTCTACGATCGACCGTGTAGCCGGCAGGCCGCTTGACTCTAATAAACACTAAACACAAATACGCTCGTGCGCTGCCAAAAAATGAGCGCGATGTTTTGTCTAATTTAATAGACGTTTTTGATGATACTGGCATGTAGGTACGTATGTATTGGAATCGAGCACTAGGGGCGCAGCGGGAACTTATCAGGAGCAAACCGAAAAAATCCTCCTGTCTGGTCTAGCCATTCCTGCGCCCCCCAGAGTCTACGCCCAGTGCCTGGTAAACGGTGGCATCATCCTATTTACGGCACTGCAGTCACTGGTGCTACTTTCAAGCTTCCCCTTATGTCCTCATTCCTTATCTTATCCATTCTTGTCTCTCCACACATTAATCTCAAAATCCTCATCTCAGCTGCATGCAAACGTCTTTCAACCGTTTTCTTCACTGCCCAACATTCCGAAACATATATTAAGACAGGTCTTATCGTGGACTTATACATTTTCCCCTTTAGCTTTAGATCAAATGTGGCATCTAGCAAATTACCATAATAAAAAATATCCTGGGACATTCCTCACACACGGTTTCTGATCCCAAACTAAGCAGAGCTTGTACTATGGAAACCAGATAACTGAACGAACATTCGCAGTACAGTCGATCGATGTTTCAAATTTCGAAGTGCTGAAATACAGTCATATAATACTTTTTTGTTTGTAAATACATACTTAATATACATAATAGATACATATAAAAATAACTCAGACTCAGGACATACAGACATGTTCATGCACACAAATGCATGTCCTGTGCGGGAATCGAACCCACGACCTGCGGCGCAATATGTGGAATCGTTCCAGAGTCTTAACCAACTGCGCCAACTGGCCCGTCAACCATGAGATTTTAGTGCATCGTGCATAACAAACATGTAAGTTATTCGTCAAATTAATGTTTTTTTTTGAAGTTTTTCGAAAGAACGTTTCCAGTTCTTAAACAATACAATATGTGACCAAGTAACAAACTAAGTTAACCTTTTCAACTGAAGCATGTAATCATTGTACCATAACAAATATGAGCAATTCAATGGTAATGGATGGTAATTTTCAGCTTATTTACCTTATTGTAAAGTAGCTGATAATATTAGAGTTCCCAACCAAAGAAGTAAAAAAAGCCATATATTGTATAAAAAGAAAACATACGCGTCAAACATAGAACCTCCTCCTTTTCTGAAGTCGGTTAAAAGGAACCCTTATTATGCCACCCTGTCCGTCTGTCCGTCTGTTATAGCGGTACATTTCAGCAACCACTGTAAACACAGTGGTAACTCTACACGCGCACTATAACTCTACATATTATAACTCTAATCGCCCTAACTTCACAAATTCTACACCTTAGTCAAAATATGTGGCTTGGCCGTTTCGCTATAATTAGAATTCGGAACAGTTGTAAATATTGCTAACCCAAACTTACTGTAAATAAAAAAAATTTTTTTTGACTTGTGATGAAAAATGACAAAAAAAACCTTTTTCGTCATAACGAGCAAACTTAGTTATTCGGTCCGGTTTTTTACAAGATATTATAGCTCAAACCAATAAATATACATCCAAGGATGGTTGGAACCCTCGATGAGCGAGTCTCTTACTCGCACTTGGCCGGCTTTATTTTTTTATTTATTCAGGAAATATCAAGTAAAGATGGGAAGATAAATATATAAGAGATATCATTGTAATTTATCTTATCATGATGAATGATAATGGAATGGCGTGACAAAGGTCTTAAGTCGAATTCTACAATGAGTTTGAACTTAATGGATTCCATTGAAAAAGAAAACATAGCAAGACGTTGTTGGTGCCACCCTGGCTGTCTTCTAACCTCAAATATACATGATATATATATATGAAGCGTTCATGGTGTAGCATGATTAGCTGTTCTTAATCGATCGGCAAAGTTAAGCTACCACCAGTGAGGCCAGAATCTGGATGGGTGACCGCCTAGTGATACTTCAACTCAGACGTTTTCTGCGCTTCGGAAGGCGCGTAAAGCTATTGGTCACGGTTATCACTTAATTGTGATAGTCGTTAAGTTAGTTGGATGCCTCCTAGATGGCTTGAAAACTCCAAGAGTAGGTTGACCACTATAACCTACCTCCACCACTCCGCAGTGGGCACGCATGGTAGAGTACCTGTGCTCATTATATTAAGTGTTGTGTGAAATTATACTAATAGGCTGATCATGATACATAATTATAGAATCTGCATGGCAAGTAAATATTCCCTCAATTACTGAAATTAACGAAATCACAAACGAATTATTTGCTCTTCATAATTATTGTGATGGATAAACCTTTCCAAAAAGGTGACGGGTTATAATAACCCCTATATATATATTTAACTAGCTAGAGTATTCTATGTCCAACTCCAGCCTGCTAGCTACCCATATGGAAGTTTTCATAAAATTCGTTTCATAGGATGAACCACGAGACTGCGTTTAAGTGGCGTCTATTCTGCTGAAGGAAACCAAAGCATGCAAATCTATATGATCCAGATATGCCTGCATTTTTTGTACTTACTGCATTTTCTTAGCGACGCAATCCTTTAATCCAGTTCCGGAGATATCATTCAAGAGTAGTTTCAAAGATGGTGAGGAGGCGTCCAAAGTCTTGATCTCGAAAGGATCCAGTGTCTCAATTCCTAGCTCCGGAATACCCGCGGCAAATATCGGAATCGCCGCCTGCGTCGACTGTTTAATGCATTTTGAATCATCCCATGTGCACTTTGTTATGAATGAGGCTGGAATTAAAAATGAAAAGTAAATATAAGAGAGGTAGAGCATGGCGTTTATTCGCTCAAAGAGTAGCTCGACTGGGGAAGTACCTCCACCTTACAGAATACCGCAGGCAAATAACTTTCCTGCGCATAAATAATGAAGGTCATCGGGGAGAGGGTCAATAATGCGTGAGGTATCCAGGTCCCATGTGTTGCAAGCGTCCATATGGCTACGGTAACCGCTTACCATCAGGCTGTATGCTTGTTTACCGACATTTTAGGGTCGGCAATACGTGAATGATACCCCTGGTGTTGCAAGTGTCAATAGGCTACGGTGACCGCTTATTATCAGGTAGTCCGTATGCTTGTTTTCTGCCTTAGTACCTAGTATAAAAAAATATATGCTCATCTTCTCAAAAGGCAGAGATAAATTTATTAAGTAAAATTATAGAGAATAAGGGGAGTTTTTCATTTGATAGTAGTTTTCCGCACCACCTGCGATTTTTACTCCTTTTAGAATAAAATTAAAAAAAACCCTCAGTGGGTGTTTACGTTATATATAAGTTTCTCCTTTTATATTGATATATTACTAGCTGTGCCCTGCGGTTTTACCCTCGTGCCCGAGTGAAGTATTTTTTATGTTATTCTAGAGTATATCTATGTATTTGCCAAATTTCATCCAAATCCGTTCAGAAGTTTGTGTGAAAGATCTTCACATCCTCACATGCTAACAAAATATCACATTGATACTAGTAGTAAGATAAGATTAGAAAAACATTGTACATATTTAATTTTATAATAAAAGAAAATAAGAAAAAATATGTATTAATGGGGTCTAAGCCCTAAGAAGAGATTTCTTCCGTGCCGAAACTTTGACCCTTGAGAAGTGAGAACATTCAAACGAGCAAATTAGGTTTCTGTCGAGTTTTTTTTTTTTTCTAAAATTCTAAATTCGGTCGTGCTAGAAATAATTTAAAAATTAACACACAAATTACACAATGATAATAAAATTGTTTTATAACAATTATTGTACTTTTTATAACCGAGAGTCAACAGAAAGAAACGTACATGATTATGTATAATGTAATTCAAAACTAAATAATCAGATTTTGAAAAATATGAATAGTCTTTAAAAACTATTCATAAATAAACATAAATTAAATGTAATTTATGCAACGTAAAATTTTACACATAATAAATTAGGAATAATACCTGACGCTGCATCAGCTTCATAAATAAACCCTATAATACACACTGTTAATAATGCTTTCATAAACATTTTAAATAAAAATATTTTAAATTAACACGTCTGGACAACTCGGGATACTTCTTTGTTATACCTCAAAAACATTTAACATCCATATTTATATGAAGTAACTTATGTTACGCATAGTTCTTATGCATTGAATAAATAAGCGGAGTAGTGATGTGATTCGCACTTAGATTACAAGTTGTACTCGAGTCATAAATAAATAATCATATATGTATTAGAGTCTGAGTAAACCATTTTTTCTTCATTTAATGAAAAATTCGTATCTGCTAGATCCTCAGAATTGCAAAAATCCTTTACACAGACAGTGGACATTTTTGGAGTGAGTAAAATCATTATCATCATCATCAATCAATTAAAATCACCAATGAAAAAAATATTGACGGTTATAGAAAGTTAATAAGTAAAAGCACTGCTATCATTAATAACCTACAAAAACCTTGGCACTCTGACTCAAGCTTACTACATGAGATGGTTTAAGCTAATTTTAGTAAAACCCAGGTTTTAAGGTAGTACCGACTCTTTTTGTTAGATGACGTTAGTAAGTGACGAATATATTTAACACCTGAGACTTGCTAGACTTGCTTTGAGCCATGTCACGTAATAATGGGGTAGTTAAAAGTTGTTGGCTATATTCAAAGTAAAAAAAATTAAGTAACTCAAGTTAAAAAGAAAACCAAGCCACATCACTAATCCACTGCTCAGAAACAAGTTCCTACTACAACGACATTGGATAGGTTTTTTTATAAAGAAAAATTTTATAATTTTAAACGTACATTGACATCTTTTAATAACAGTTCGATAGGCTTACAGTCTAAATAGAATTATTGCACCCGAGTATTATAGGCTACTTTTTAAACCCGGTGTAATGTAGCTTCCTATTAGTGAAATAATTTTTCGATCCGACTGGTAGTTCCAGTGATTAGCCCGTTAAAACAAACAAAAAACCCTTCCGCTTTATTATATTTGTTTAGATATAAATTACTTGTCCTGACTGACTGACTGATTCATCAACGCAGAAGCTAAACCGCTGGGGCTACAAACTTGAAATTTGGCACACAGGTTCCTTTTATAACGTAGGCATCTACTATATAGGGATTCTTGGAAAGTCTAACTCTTATTAATTAAATCTTATTCCTTGGGTTTATAAATTTGATACTTTGCACGATTACTAACCTAAATAAACAATAACATTCTCATTATTACTTTTTCAAAACAACACCTAATGGGGGGTTTAGTGGATGTTAAATTGTGTATGGAAGAAACACAACGCGCGGTCCTATTAACTTAAAATACCTACGTGTTTTTGGGTTTCTCGAAAATCGACCCCTCCCTGGGCAATCTACTGACACAGAGGAACAGGGGTACTAACTTATGTTTTAAGGGGAGGAATTGACTGCATCTCGATTAACTCTAAAGTTAATAGAAGCGTTTTACCTGAAAATAAAACGCATATTAAATACATACCTTATTTGAAACCTTATATATTGAGAGCGGCTTTCCTTGTTTTCTGCTCTATACTTCCTTCTTTGTCTACCCTAATATTGCCGTCTCGCTCGCACATCTCCCCACCATCCACCCAGGCAGAGCGCGAGCTTGAGCCACGCGCGCTATCTCGTCATTGAGTCGAAATACCAGGCAGAACTAAAAATTAAGGTTTCAAATAAGGTAAGTATTTAATATGCGTTTTATTTTCAGGTAAAACGCTTCTATTAAAACTTGACCGTTATTTGAAACCTTATATATTGAGACGTGTTTGTTATCGCCTGGTGAAAGTGGATGCCAATGTGATTTTATGCTTGTAGCATAAAGTTATTTGTGACACAGGTAAGTTGTGGTAACCTGTGATTTCTCCAGTATAGGTCATACGCGTACAGACTTCTGTGTGAGTCTGAAGGTATCGTGAGAGAGAATAGGTATCAAAAAATACTAAGATGTGCGAGGTACTGTAATTTTATTTATGAAGTACAAACGAAAATATGTAGGTGTGCAAATATTATGGTATGTAAACATGCTAGAAGCAAAGATCTTAATCAAATCATTGATGAGTATAAAAACATGTATCGTATATGATTGAAAAGCAACATTCAAGTATTTAATTAATCATGCGAAGATAATATAATCCCGCGATTAGTGGCTTATTATCAGCTATTTAACTGTCTGAAAGGATTGCAGATCTCTAATGGGCATGTGACCAGATTTAGTGGATCTGAACTGATTATGCCAGCAGCAGCGATGAAATATTCTATTTCGCACCCTGTTAAAGATGTAGCAGGTCTTCTCAATAGTTGGTGCATTTTGCTGTGTTACGTCTATCGTATAAAAGGTGAATACAATCTGTACACACAGTAACGGATAGCTTAATGTTTTGCTACAGTCTATGTACCGACATTATTATTCTCCGACACGTGTAGGTACATCATATATTATAATCAAAACGTTAATTACATACAGTACATTTTTACTTTCATGTGGTATTTTGTTATAATCACCAGCAATATTACTGCATAAACATTAACCAGAAATATAAGTTCTAAAGTCCGATCAAAACTAACATCATTACTTTTACCTGTTCTAAAACTGGACAGTGACGTCATGTAGGTACAAGGCTATTTAAACAAAGTACAAGGTTGAAGGCAACCTTAACACATTACAAAATTAAGACAACGCTGTGTCAGTCTGGATATACATAATTCGTTACTTAAATTTTAGATATGTTTCTAAAAATGACACGAGTCAATCGACTATCTATCGTATCAATATATCCAAAATATGTCCAACCCACACATGAGAACTCAAAACTGCATAAATTTGATACCACTGACTTATTCAGCATAATGAACATTCATCTAAGTAGTATAAGAAGCAGGTAGTTAATAACTTTATTAGTACAGGAGTCATTGTGACAAATGGACTACATATGTTTGTTCATTTTATTTCAAACAAGCTACGGTTAACAAAGATGCCATGATTACAACAAGCGATCCAATACTCATATTTCTATAATTCCAGACCATCTTATGGTACCTACTTGGAGGTAGAAAAACCGCCCATGTATAGCGCTGTATTGTGAATGGGGCTGCCAAAATTCTGAACTTGAGGTCTGCCCTCAAAAATACTATGAGTTACTTACTAAAAGTTTGTTTCGAGCCAATTTAGCTGAGGTAGCCTAGCAGTTTAGAGATTAAACAAAATAGAGGGTAATTTTATACTAGATGGTAATTCCATGAGTAAGAAAACAAAGGTGCTTTTTTTTTTTTCTTAAAACATTTATTCATGCTTTAGTCTAAAGACAAAACTTTCAACTAAGTACATTACATATTATTGTGCAGGCGTATCCGCTGTGTAAGTGCTCCTATAACAGTAGTTGGTAATCAGTAACAATAGATGAGGATCTAATATATGAAAGAAATTGGAATGTTACATACATATGACGATGATACGGTTCATCAGATGATTGTCACCTCATTCCGAACATCGGTGACGTTTAATTTAGATTTTGTCATGCTTTCGAGATAGCGATCGAGATAGGAGTCCTTTGTTATTGCAATGCAAAATTTTCTTGGCTAGACAACCAACAAACGCTTTCCTTAAAACTGCTCGACTGTTTATTGCGTTTACAGGCTTCATCTGATTATATATATCAATAGGAAATGAGATGGCGGTTGCAGTTGAATCAAAAAGTATGCTGAATCACGGTAGTGCAGACTCTTTTAGGATATTACAAAGCTCGATAAGTTAATTAGACCGATTAGGCTCTAAGGTGATTTTGAAAGAAAATCAATAATATTTCTAGTATTCCATTGAACCCCCAAAAACACTGCGAGGGTGGGTAAATTTGTCAACATAGTGTAAGCTACACAGAGTAGCTACTACAGAGTAGTACAATTTTATTCATTCTTGTTTTAGAATTAAAACATAACGCCTTTGGTAGGCAGGAGAAAGTCATTCAAATAATCGATAATAGGTATTCCTTATTCCCTATATGTTTGTTACCCAATTGGTTAAATTAAACAAAAAACTTTTGGCTGAGACAGAAAGGTAGGCAAGTTATCTATGTATAATATTGTTGCCATTATTGGTCATAGATTCGTATCTGTGTCGCACACATTTACTAATGAAAACATGCCTGAGATCTGAATCTTGCACAACCAGTCGGGGTTGAAATAAATCAGCGATACGGTAAACATTTAATCCTTAATCACACGTTATGATAGGTCAGTCAGTGAGATTTTTATTATATTCTTTGCATATATAATTTTTTTTTTTTTTTTTTTTTTTTTTTTAGCCACCACTTTTTAGCATCAGCAGACTATGTTCAATGGTGCGGGTTTAACTTGATATCTGATACCAGAGTGCTGAACCAAATGACTTGACATTACCAACGGTTTTTGGTAAAACAATACGCATCGACCGTGTTTTATATTATTTTCAGTATAAAAACCGAAGGTGCTTAGATGTCACCCTGCTGGTGGAATAGAATTTATTGTCCCGCTTTGAAATTATTAAGTGTCAATCTTTAAGCACCTTGCGGGTATGGCAAGACCCCTGCGAGGGTTAAATATATAAGAACAAGTCCGTAAGGGCACCACATCCAAGTCAGGTACTTAAGAGTAACTGTAAGGGTAACATGTTACAGTTGCTTGCCCCTGTGAGATTTGATAATGATGGGAATTATGCGTAGAGGCATCTCAGCATAGGACTTGTCAAATGTACATTTAAAAACAATTATTCCCATGTGGGTGGTTATATTAGAGACTGTGCGACAGAACATTTCATCTCCTGCCCTTGCATCGGTTGATTTAGATGGCGATTGTGAAAAGAGGTACAATATCTAGGTAAAGTACCCTGCGTTGAGGGTATATATTTCGAGTCCCTTATCCCTACGAGGCGGGGCTAGATTAAAAATCTGCTTTGACCTGTTTTCAAAGCAGGATCCTTTAATTTTTATTAATTGAAAAGCAAAATAGGTTTTCGAACACCACGCTGCCTTTTTAATCCTTTCTTCATTACTGAGCGTAGAGACACACCATCCAAACATAGTACCCTGCGAGAGTGTATTCTAAGGTCACGCCAAGATTTATATGCGTGAGGCACGACCTTCAAATGACCCTGCGAGGGTCCATTGTGATGTATTTGAAACCACATTCACTTGAAGGGTCCATTTCAAGTCATCTACCCCTGTAAGAGGTGAATTATGATGGAAAATGTGCGTACGGGCAGAAAATCCAAAAGAATACCCAGCGAGTGTACATTTCTGCTCCTGTAAGCGGTTGATTAATATGGGGAATGTTTGTACAGGCATAACATACAGGAAAATACCTCACGAGGCTACATTTCAACTCATCTGCCCCTTCAAGGGGTTAACTATTATTGGTGTACTTGATTATTATGGGGAATGTGCATACGGAGTAAGGGCACAACATCCAAGAGAATAAATACCCCGCACATATTTCATTTTTCAGTCACTGCCCCTGCGTTGAGTTAATAATAATGGGGAATGTGCGTACCGGCCCAACATCCAAGAAAATACCCTGCGCGAGTACGTTCTGAGTCACCTGCCCCTGCGCGGGGTTAAAAATAATGGGGAATGTGCGTACGGGCACAAGATCTAAAATAATACCCTGCGCGGGTATGATTTGAGTCACCTGCCCCTGCGCGGGGCTAATAATAATGGGGAATGTGCGTACGGGCACAACATCCACGAAAATACCCTGCGCGGGTATGTTTTGAGTCACCTGGCCCTGCGCGGGTTGGTGTATGGATCAGCTCAGACAAGCTTGCTAAGCAGGAGCATTTGATCCTTTTTATTAGAAGCTAAAATGTTTAACCTTTTTTAAGCATTGTAACTAGGCTAGCATAAATGGCAGGCGAAATCTTCTGGTTAGCGGATCACGATTCCTCATTTGAATAATTTCAGTACAAATAAGTTGTAATAATTCTGATTCACTACATAACACTTTCAATTCTTTATTAAATTAGAATCACCGCTTCATTGCAGGAACCTCAACAGAGGTTTATTTAAGTAATTAGTAACACACATGCTAGAACAAAAGTTGTTACCGCGGCAAATTTCATAAATATTTAACTATATAATAAATTTACACATGTTATTTAGACGGCACTTCACGGCACAACTAACCTTTCCGACACTTTAACTGCCTGCGGTCATTATTAATTTTATTTTAGATGCGAGAATCAGATATCATTGGATTTGCTTGAGGAGCTTATAGAGGTACTACTCGATCCATTGTTACGCTGCCTTTTAGATCATTGTTGCTCAGGGCAATATCCGTTATCACTATTCGCACGTTGTGATTTATACAGTTAGCACTTGATGTAATTTAAATATTAATGTTCAACTGTGAACAAAACAGCAACTAACCTAGGAAAAACCAAGGATAAAAAATTAATAGAAGCAAAATTATCAATAAAAAGTGGGTAGATTAAATAATTTAAGAATTAGTTGTTCAAAGACATGAACATAAAATATCAAAATTAAATTGAAATATCGAACGGTAAAACCGTTAAAATCATATATCATTATTTTAATAAATTAAGAAGGTACAAAGGTATATAAAATATACAAATAACTTACGAGTGCCTAGGCTAGGCTAGGCACAACCGTCCGTTGCAGAAAACAGGACGCCAATGACGAGATAGCGCGCGTGGCTCAAGCTCGCGCTCTGCCTGGGTGGATGGTGGGGAGATGTGCGAGCGAGACGGCAATATTAGGGTAGACAAAGAAGGAAGTATAGAGCAGAAAACAAGGAAAGCCGCTCTCAATATATAAGGTTTCAAATAACGGTCAAGTTTTAATATACCTTACTATTTTATAGCCTACAAGAAAGGATGTTTGGAAATACCATTCCTAAGGGGGTAAAGAAGGTGGCGCGGGTGAAACCGCGGGCCGGTGTGGGAAATGCTCTTGAGCAGATCACCACTGTTTCGTTTTCCTATTAATTGCAGGATAAATAAAACCAGAATCTTTTGGATCTTCGTACATTTTTTCGACAACCTTTTCGTAATTTTTTCTAGAAAGCTAAACGTTCTTCATCGGTGTGTTCCCTACCAAAAGAACCCATGTTGCCAGGAACTTAAATTAGTCTGAGTTCTACACACGGTCATTCATAACAGGCGGAAAGCTAGTTTCTTTATATTTATTCAAGTTAGTTTCCAGCAAAAACTTACTGCGCAGCTCCTACATAAAATAATTACATTATATACTTTATTAAATTTAAAGTACTCATGTTGTTTTTTTTAAAAAATATTGGTATCTGGCAGAACAAACCAAACGCTCCTCCGCGTTACGTTTTTTTGTCAAACGCACCTATTGTCTTCTTTTATGATTTTGACGTGCAGTCAGTATTTTTGATGTGAAAATTATATGGTGTTATTGCCAGTTGCCATATTTTTTGTGTACCTACTGTGAAATTTTTTTTATTTTTTTGTAACTTATTTGATTAATGTTGGTGCTTATGTTTTGTAGTGGGAAACATGACTTTCAAGTAGTACCTAATACCGAGCAATTTAATTCCGCAACTAGGCAGTGCTTTTGCACAGATTTTAAACAGTAAGGACCAATCACTGCATCGTGTGTCCTTGGCTTGGCCAAATAAGGTGATAATTTCAAGCAAAATGAACGTTATGCGGTTCTATGTGACATCCATGCATTTGGATGTTTGTAACTTAATCATCATATCCTAGAAGTAAGTTTTTTGTAAAATCCAGGATACTTTTTTTTATTTATTTTTTTATAAAACTTAGTCGGTAAACAAGCATACGGCCCACCTGATGGTGAGCGGTTACCGTAGCCATATGGACGCTTGCAACACAAGAAGCATCGCTCGCGCGTTACCGACCTTTCCCCCCTCCCCTATGAGCTCTGGCGACCTTACTCACGCGCAGGAACACAACTTTACACAACATAAAGTTATTTGGCTGCGGTATTCTGTAAGGTGTAGGTACTTCCATAGTCAAGCTGCTCTTTGAGCGAATAAACGCTATGCGCTACCTCTCTCAAAAACATTTACTACTTACATTACATCTACATTTTCAAACTGTATGTACGGTGTTCAAAAATGTGTAAGGTTAGAATTTGTAAACATACAACTTACTAATCTGTGGTTAGAATAGGTAAAAACCAAAGAAATTTTATGTAGTACCTACAAGAAAAACATAGCCAGTTATAAGACGAGACGAAAATTAATGTTAGGGATTTCTATTTTCTATTGGAAAAATAAAAACTAGTCTTGAGTTACATACTAATATTTTTAGAAATAGATAAATGGATATTCTGTTGTAAAAACCGATTTTGGAGCCAATTAAAAATAATATTGTGATAAAATATAGTTGAAAACATTCCAATGGAAAAATACGTATTTACCTGCGAACCGTAACGACCGAACGACTAAAATGTCTATGCGTCTCTTTCTCTCTCACAAGTGTCATAATTCGTTTCCATGCTATAGTAGGTCTAGTTAGCTCAGCGAAATCCCAAGTATATGGTCAAAAAACCAGCAGCATCTTATCAATTTTTGCTATTTGTTGGCTTTATGCTAGGGATTCACCTGTGTGTAATGCCATTTATTAGCGCGTTATTTCACATAGACAATGTGGCCGGATGCTAGCGCGCTATGAAGTTAGGCGATAGCTCAAACTAAATGATAGTGTGGCCACCCATTTATGCCCGGTTTCAATAAACAAAAACGAATCGTTTTGCTTACTAACGGTAGGTTTTTTATTGCAAAACTGGGAATTTAGATAATTTCGTAAGCTAATTTTACCTGTGATAGCTACTTCCATATGGGAGGGTCTGCATTGCTATGCAAAGCTTTGAGGTCTTTGCTTCATTATTAGTAAAGATATAAGAGTCTTAATTTTAATAAATCTTAACCGGTAACGGTCTGTAAATTATTGAAACCGGGCATTAGTGCATAGTTTAGTAGTGCATCAATTTTATTATTACACGTTGATTGTGCTGATAATTGGACGTTAAGCATCACGCAGGTGAAGCCCTAGCATAAGAGAAAGATTCTTCTTATGTTTAGCTAGCAATGGCCCCCTATCTGAGTTCTATCAAAAAAAAAATTTTTCAATCGTCAAGGTAGAGTTTTTGCTACATACCATTTAATTTATTCATAGGGGCATCGACTCCGAACTTAGAGCAAATAATTGATACACCTATGCATATAATATATATACATCCATCCTGATTCAGAACAAACACACATGTCCGATTGAGCGTGTTACGACTCTAGCCGTATGTTCACTGTCGTGCATTGTCGGAAGTAATCACCTATCCGGCATCGCAAAGGAATTATCACGTCTGAAACAATCCTCTCCGCATAAATGTGAGCATTAAGGATGCCGCTGATCCAAATGAGATCGGTTCTTCCACTGATTCAAATACCCTAACCTATGAATGAACTTCCTGACAAAATAATTTCAAACGTTTTTGGCGTCCAAACTCGAGTAAGTCATGTATCCGGCCTCATACCGAAACGAGATTCATCGGAAAAGCAAACACAACGCCAGTATTCTTCCTCCCAATTTCTGTTTTCGCTAACCCATTGTAAAAGGGCCCTACGGGTGCTATTATTATTATTATATTATAAGCCATTTAATCCATGAATTTGATATAGGTTTAATATATAAAAAAACACACTTATTATAAACTAATTTAGTTCATGGCCCCACTTTGGGTATAGGCCTCCTCCAACTGTCTCCATCTTTCTCTATCTTTGGCTAACTTCATCCAGTCCTAGCCTGCCGTTTTTTGGATGTCGTCGATCCATCGATCTTTGGGTCTGCCTCTTGCTCTTTTCCTTCCTGGACCTGACCATGCTGTGACATGTTTTGTTCATCTTCCATCTGAAATGCGGGCTACATGCCCCGCCCATTTCCATTTCAAGCGCTGTGCGTGTTGTTCTGCCTCTATTACTTTAGTTTTCTGTCTAATTTTAATATTCTTTTGTCTGTCGATAAGCTTGATGCCTAGGATACACGGGTGCTATAGTGGAACTTTATTTGTTACTTGTTATATGTATCGTTTGACTGTCGCAAAATAAATAATATTTATCGGTAATGAGTTGGTGATCTGGCAGGAGCTATATACCTAGGCATTTGCCCAGAGTACCCAGTGGAAGAGAGGCCTGGTGCCATTAAAGAACGCTGCTCTGTAGACGCACGATGCTATGCTTCTTATATTTTTTTATTTTTCCATTCCATATCCAAATCAAATTACAAGTTTTAATTACAATTCTATACAATTTAAAATTATTCGTCAATTAATCACAGCACAGCCTGCTTAGTAATATAATCATAGGTGGTATTTTTTACTTTAGTTCCACGAGGTAATTGCTTTCATGGCACCAGGGTTGGACTGGCCATATAGTCGAAGTGGCGTTTGCCGGCCGGGCCCTCGCCCCACAGGTCCGGGACACGGCCACGGTAGGTAGAGGGCCCACGCAGGCTAGAGCTCGGCTCTTACAGCCTAACCCCCTTATTCATAATCGCATTTTAACTAAATCAGTGTAATAGTGTCCTCCGTCTCACCCTTTCGATCACCAAATGTCACGTGTCAGATAAAGACTTCAGAATTTTAGCTAATCAACGTTTGATAACTTCATTATGAATAAGGTGGTAAGAATATATAAACTACCTTGCGACCTAATGTAAAGTAGATAGTTCATACATACATTGAGGTACCTTATTTATTTGAATTGACAGAATGCAGAACATTGTTATTTACTTATAGATTACAGGAAAACCTAAGTCTATGGTCTGAAAACGACATGGTACTTTAAAACTGTTAATAATGTGCGTACAAACTTACATTTGCAGTTGGCATGTATGGATGAACATGTTTAGCATATCAGTAATAAAAAAATACAGGAGATATCCGTAATATTATTAAATTGAATCCAGTTATGTAATATATTTAATAAAAGTCCAAAACTGCTATTTATGTAGGATATATTATGGTACATAACAAATCAATCTAGCTATTTTAGCAACGTACAATGCATAGGTACAATATTTTTCATGTTTTTTTTTTTTTTTTTTTTTTTTTTTATTTAATTTGTCAAACGTCGATCTTTTTAGGACATAGACACTGCAGTATTTTTTGGATGTATGAGTGTCCCCAATCGATGTATGTAGTTTTCATCGTGCGCCGCCATTTAAAAAGAACAAAATGGCGCCTGAGTAGTATGCCAAAATCTTCAATTTGTTTTAACAGGTGCATAAATGTGCCTCACTGATTGCAGCTATTCTAAACACTTTTAGGAAATAAGAAAAGGTACCTAAGAAGCGAATGGAATAACAAACATTATTTTAATTACAAAGTTCACCTTGATGTATTTTTTAGGACGAGCTTCAGAAATTTTAGCTCATTTTTAAATTGCCTAAGTTTTTACAGAACTTGTCTTAGTTACATGCAATAAAAAACTATTCGTGTATAAATTACTTATTCTTATAACAGTACAGTTACAGTAGTTTAGTCTAAAGAAAGATCCTCAGGAGTCATAGCAAGGAAGAATTTATTAATGGATTCGATGACTTTGTCGATAACTGTGAAAATTACTGGTGTGCCGATTTCTTTTACGATATCATTTCCGCTAGTGGTTATCAAATCTTTTGCAGCCCGTGCTGAAAAAAAAAAACTTTGTATTTATAAATGGTACCTACTTAGGAAGCAAGGCATATATCAGATATGCGGAGCCACCTCACGGAAGAATACCTATCGAAGATGATGTTTTTTTTTTTTTTTATGTCAATAGTTTGACAAGCAGGCAGACGGGCCACCTGATGGTAAGTGGTCACCGCCGCCTATGGACATTTGCAATAACAGGGGGATCGCCAATGTGTTGCCGACCTTGTAGAGCTCTTTTTACGCCTTTTTTGAAGAACCCCATATCGTATCGTTGAGGGAAAACCGTAACGGGGAGCTCATTCCACATCCTAATGGTCCGCAATAAGAACGTCCGACTAAAACGTTGTGTGGACGATCGAGGCGGCTCGAGGATGTGAGGATGAACTCCACATCGCCGGCGAGCCGGTATTAAAGTTCCAAGATATGTGATGCATGCGCTTCAATATTGACTAATCATTTACTTATTTTACGATGCTTTCTGAATGTATAAAAGGTCGTTAAGGCCATCTTTTAAAAATGTTTCCGTTGCTGATAAACCTCACTTTGCCGGGAAGAGGAAGACCGAAAATGATATCTGTCTTTTTATAATCTAACTGATTTTTGAGAATGATGATATGAGTAAGAAAGGAGTGTGCACAGGAGTTGTTCAACCTTATTCCACCATTTCCATTTTTACACCGAACTACAAGACGCCGGGTAAATTTTCATCCGTACGTTGATGACAACGAAAAAACGCACAGCGTTTTGCATCCTCATTTATAATGCGGACAGCAAGGAAGTGGATCTTGCTTCCGGGCGGCGTCTGTGTTTCCTGACTCTTACAATCTAGGAACTTTCAAGGCCAGATTGAATAGGTTCTGGGTAAGCGTGTTTCAATTTAGGCAGTGTCAATTAAATCGAATAGAAGGACTGAATAAAAGATACATATTGCACCGACCACAAAATAATTGGGAACAGGGCAGGCAGATGATTTATATAATATACCTTACCTAATACTTCATTGCCATCAAATAGGTTTTCAAATACTAAGTCAGCTTTGTCCTTCAGTTCGTAGGATTTTTTCCAGCTTTTGATATGCCAGTGGCTTTTACCATCTGCACCAGTTTTCACACCCATGTCCGCTTCAACACTGATTGACGCTTTTTCTAAACATACCATAATTGTATTTTAAATATATTCTCTGCCCAAACTGGTGTTTCTTGGGGATCCTATTGAACACCTTTTACTCGAACTTAAAACTCATATCATAATTGATTTAAAATTGAGAAAAAAATATTTTTTGCGAATATCATTTTTGGTACTTACTGAGATGTACGTAAATTCTTCCTTTTCCTCGTACGGACAGAATTAGTATCTGTCCACTCATTTCATATTGTCCCTCTAGTTTTGAATCACATAAGAATTTAAGGTACATTTTGGATTTAGCTACGTCACGTCTGAAAAATAGAATTTAAACGATTATGATTACGTAAACCTCTAAATATGGTTAAGATAAATTCACTTGAGAACACTGTATTCGTTGTAATATGTACAATCGGTAGCTTTCGAGACCCAAAAAATGTTAAGTATGGTGGAAGTAATTATATTTAATAAAAAAAAAATTCATTCTATTCTAGTTAAATTCTTCTTCTTTGTTAATACTCACTGTATTTTTCTAGGTTCGCACTTGCTTAATCCTGTAACTATGACATCACTTAGCACAAACTTTAAGTTGGCTGTGCTGGCATCTATCTTCTTAAAGCCGACTGGTTCTAACTGTGGAACTCCTAATTCAGGGAGACCAGCAGCAAAAAAAGGGATCGCAGTTTGCGCAGAATTCTTAGCACATTTTGAATCGTCAGATTTGCACTTGTTTATGAATGGTACTGAAAGAAATATTTAATTATGTGTATAAATAAAAATAATTTAAAACAAACATCAATACCTACTTGAGTTGTTAATAATAAACATAATTAATCTGTGATGAAAATACTTTGTAGGTCCACGATTATTCGAAAATAACCAAATATAGTATATATCTCTATTGATCTTTCAAATAAAAATAAATAAAGATAGACATTAAATAAGAAAAAGAAAACACTAAATAACACGAAGACAAATGAAGTAAAAGTCTTACCTGAAGTTGCATGGCTTAAAGTTACTACAGCTAACACTAACACTACAATATTTGCATACATTTTAAACGATCAAAATTAACATATGACTCCTATGTTTAGATCTTTCACAACGCAACTGCTAAGGTTATAAATCTCGATACTTATTTATACCAAAATTAGACATCCGCTTATGTTTTTTTTATACTTCTAGTTTTTTCTCTTGATAGCAAACATAGTAATATGATATTTGTTTGGCTACGACTGATATTGATGAATAGATAATCTAAGATACAAATTGATGAACGTAAAAGGATAAAATTATAAAAATAATTTGTTTTCAAGACAGTGTCAAAGTCTGCATGGTTTAGTAACAGTTTGCTTTTGACGTCAATGTCCATAAAAAGTTTTTGTAGCGAAATAATTATGCAATGCTAGGAAGTATGAGGTACTTCAAGTTAACAGTATGGCTATATTATTCGTCATACTTGCAGCACAATAGAGTTTAAATAATTGGACTGTTTTACAAAAAACTTAAACCGACTTCAAAGTAATCAAATCCTGATCTGATGACAATGGTACCAAAGGGGAAGTGTAACCTTCCAGACAAAAAAAGAATTTTCCAAATCGGATAATAAATAACGGAGTTATGAGGTAACAAACATAAAAAAAAAACAATAAAAAATACAACCAAATTGAGAACCTCCTCCTTTTTTTGAAGTCGGTTAAAAATGTAGCTTATTTGAAAAAGTCTAAACGTATGGATTACTTTTACATGCCATTTTTTTCGATAGTAGAGATTAAATTCAGGATTTTTTAATTGAGGAGTCCTTATATTATTGTGGAATGATTAATAGAACTAGACACATATATAACTTCATTAATCAACGAGTTCAAAATGGACAGATTTCTTGTAGCTGTGCTTATTACAGAATATGACCATATCATCATTAGCCTCTAAATTCTGTTATTCACCTTTTGTCATCTCTACTTGCTCCGTGTTTTGTTCTACAGGGGTAGATGAAATTGGCAATATGTCCGATTCTAACATGCCGCCGTGGATTTTTTATACAGTTTTTTTTATTCCAGAATATCTATCTATGTGCCAAGTTTTATCTGAATCCTTTCTACGTGATTGTCTTATAATCATCCATATCAACTTTTATATTTTAAATATTTGTAGGACTAACAAGCACCCGCCCTGCCTGGCTGGCCCTTAAAAGTTTTATACTATATTTTATATCGATGAACAGGTTTTGAAGGTTGAATTCAAGTTTATGTTACACTTCATGTGACGTATTATTATTTCTATTATAAAGAAAACTACCTCCACGTATTGCTTTGATAAAAGTATCAAAGATCCTTGGCTACAGTCTCTTTTTTAATACGACGTAGTCGGTAAATTGGCGTACGGCTCGACTGATGGTAAGCGGTTACCATAGCCATATGGATGCTTGCAACATCCGGGCATTCCGGTAACTCACGCGTTACCGACCGTTCCCTTCCCCAATTAGTACTGGCGACCTTACACAATATAAGGCCCTAATAAATTAGTGAATTTCCTTTTGAGGGATGAATGTATAGGTCATTAGGAATCAAAAAATAATATTAGAAAAATAATCCGTGGGTTTTTTTTTATAAATGGTTAAATTAATACTTAGTACTGATATTAAGTTCACCATATAAATATCTTTTTTTTTTGCCACGGATTATTTTTCTTATAATTTTTTGTTTACTAATGAGTAATTACCTATACATTCATCCCTTACCATACCATACCTTATATAAAGAGACAAAATATAAAGGAACCTTACTACCATTACCTACCTTACACAATATAAAGGGAAAACCACGGCGGGGAACTCATTCGACAGTCCGAGCGTCCGCAGAAGAAAACTCCTTATAGCCCGCACAGTTCGAAACAAATCTGGTTTAAATGTATAAGGATAGACTCCCCTTCGATGGCGAGAGTTGCGATGGTGAAAAGTAGCCGTGGGCATCATGTCGAACAATTCTTTGGAACACTCTCCGTTGTACAAGCGGCAGAAGGAGGCAAAGTCTCTCCTCAGACTGAGGGGCTTTAAACCGCTTGTGAGCTCGGGATCGTCAACAATTCTAATGGCACATCGCTGAAACGAGTCTAAAGGCCCAAGCTGTTGCAAAACCAAAGCAGTACTCCATATGAGGCCGGACCTGCCTCTCTAACTAACAGTGTTAAATGAAAGCTTGTAATAAATAAACGCATGAGATAAAATTATTATTTATTTAAACTTACTACAAAGGTATATAGGAGACATGTCAAATAAAGAGGCAGCCAATGTATATTTCATTAATTTTACTTGACCGTGGTTAATGTCTATCAAACCGTTTGTATCGTGCGTGTGCAAAGCCTACCTACCTACATTACAAACGTGACAGCACAAAATTACAGATATTATACCATATAAAAAATTGACATATGATACTTATAAACTAAGATTTTGGAATAATATTGACTATTTGTTTGTAAACCTTTTCTTTACGTATCTGTGAAGATAATTAAATAACGTGATAATTGCAGGAAACTTTATATTATTCAGTGATGACGTAATTTTTTATTATGTCGGTGTTACTTTTAATTTGCATCATCAAATTAACATCGACCTTTTTTTACTGTTCACTGACTATAAGTTTTCTGCAGGAAAGTATACGGTGATAAAAAACTATTTATTAATGTTCAGTAACATTTATATTATGATAGTTGCTAAAATAGCGAGGATATGCATTTAATGGATACTTCTACAATTTGGAAAAATAGATGCCGGTGCGATTGTGAACAAGCTTTCGGTTGGGGAAATGGTTCACAATCATTAATTGTACGTATCTATAGAAGACTAGCTGTCCCGCGCGGTGTCACCCGCGTTCCCGGGATAAAATATCGGGTCGCTATTCCATAGGCTATCTGCATGCCAAATTTCGTTTCGATCGGTCCATTAATTATTGAGTGATGCTTGAACAAACAAACAAACAGAAGAAACAATTAATGCATCTATTTTGGGGTATCTGTATTGAAGGTCTTTCGATTTTTATATTTCATATACAGATTTGGGTTCCTTACGATTTTATTAACCGACTTCAAAAAAGGAGGAGGTTCTCAATTCGAATGTTTGTATTTTTTTTATATTGTACTAGTATATATGTATGTAGGTAATAAAAAACTATGTCTATACAAGCGTCTAGATACATTGACAATGCCTTATCTTATGTTAAAAATAATTTAATTAATTAACATTATTTTATTTTTGAGTAAATCAACATGCACGAGAAATAATGAAGAACTAGTAACTAATGAGCAAAAAATTGCAATTATCATTTTTTGTCTTCATGTCTTGTCTGTTATCTTTTATACATAAGATTTATTCATAGTTTGACGTCATTTTTTAAATACCTCAGGAATGATAGATGAGGAACGATTTAACGAAACATAATTAATAATTTTGGAAGCAATTCATAAACTAAGTGAGGTACTTATAACAGAGTAAGGGGATTATAATCATGAGCAAGTTCAGTCTAAGTACACACGGCTACAGATCAAGTTATACATATAGTATAAGCTGACCTCCCATTGTACTGAAATCCTATACAATCAGAGATCAGCTGATACTGGAAATTTAGAGCTTGATCCTACTACTCGTGTTATATTAGGTACAGTACAACTCATATTTACAACGACTAACGTAAGAAGGCAGACTGTCCATCTGGGGCCAAGTTCCAATGAACTATGAGTGGTGTCAAAATTGACAAATATACAAGTTTTAGTAGTCAGAAACCATTATGTATTTAGTAGACATCGCAGATTTGCTCAATGCCAATGGAGTCATAATGGGATCGTTTCAGAATGAAATTTTTAATTAATCTAGCAGACTGAAGGTAAGTGGGAAACGTTGCCACAGGGGATTGCAAATGTGCTGCCGATGAATCGATTGCACATTTACTGACGTCGAATGCTGTGATGGTCTTGGCGTCAAATCATACTAACCTTATACCTAATATAATATAATATACCTTTTTATGAGATTCGTCTTTATCAAAATTAAGACCAATTTTGAAAACATGTCAAATTGAATTAAATTATTGTATTTATCATGATTAGCTTCGTGACTTAAATCTTACCTTGTAAAATTATCTGACCGTATTATATGCACGCAATTTTTTGATTCCTCGGCACCATAATTTGGCGTTACATGTTATTTTTGTAATAATTGGTCAAAATATCATTAACATTAAATTGTAAAAACATTATACAGCAATTTACACAACAATTATAACACAATTGTAACTTATTGTGTTTTGAGTTTCATGATAACTGACTAATAGAATAATAATAAATAATATAACTGACGTGGATGTTGCCCTAGCCATTGATAGTAAAGAAGAGCTACTAGTATCATAAAGTCCAATCAAATCAGTAATATTGTGTGCTCTATTATCACATCTGTAACAATTTTACAGATTATAGATTGTCTATGATAAAATACTCAGTCTGCGCCCCTTTATTAGCAGGTATTATAATTAAAATTAAGCACCATTTTAACAATACACGACACTAGACTATTAATGCCATTATCCGCAGGGCTCTTGTTGTCGCTAAAGTGCCTTCCGTACTGGAACCAGTCGGCATTGCGCGGGGCGATGGCAAGAGACCGGATGGTATGTCTTTGATACCCTTGAATTGTCGGCAAGTCGCTGGTGTGGGATGCCACATGTGTCGATACACTCGCGCAATCTCACTTACCGGCGACTTGTAAAGCTGCAGGGGCAGCTGTGGCAGTGCCGAAAATTCAAAATTCAAAAAATACGCATCGATTGGACCCAACTATATTTTTATGCCTTTTGCGGTCGAGAACTTGGGACTGTGGGGGTCCGAAGCTCGCCGTTTTGCTCGCACCTTGTCATCAAAATTGATCGAGACCTCCGGAGACTGGGCGGGGAGCATTTTCCGCCAACGCGTCAGCTTGACTTTCCAAAGAGGAAACGCTGCCTGCCTTCTGGGAACCTAGAAGCGGCAGACTTGAGGAAATTTTCTATATACAGATTGTATTTTGAACATATTTGTTGTAAATAAAAACAATAAGCACAATAATATTTCTGGAAAATTTGAGATTTAGTTTTGAAGTTAGAATCGGACCTGTTTGTTTTAACCCGTGTAAATTTATTATCGTAATGGGACAATCGTAACTTTTCGGGATTCTAATATTTTGTTTTCTTAGTTTTATCGTTCAAAAAATATTGTAGGTAACCGAATTATATCCAGTCTGAAATGAAATAAACTTAGTATCGAGACTAGCATTCACCTATTACGGAAGATTCTGTTTACTAAGACATGGAAAGGTTGAGGTTGAATTTAAACTAACACGTGTGTCAAATGTACGATGCCCGAATAAAACATGTGGCTGACCCTGTAGTTCACCTCATGAGGTTAATTTTAATAAACTTTAGATAGGTACCTAATCTACCTTTACCTTTTTAGAGAGGTAGGTATCTTCAAAAAATCGAAGCAGCCTGACTGGGGCAGTACCTTCACCTTATAGAAGGTCGCAGCCGTGTGGTGCTATGTTCTTCCGGTGTGTAAGTTCGCAAGACGCGCTGTGCTTACAAAAGCTGCATAAGAATAGAATTTTATATTTTTCTGAAACGTGGTACACAAAATAGGTATACAATAATAAAGTGGCTCAACATGTTCCATCAATTACTAGCATACATAGGTTACAATATTAAAATTTTATGATCGGTACCATACATTCAATTTGATAATACGAAATGACTTTGCGGTTTTTCCCTTCCGGTGCGGGGAAAGTGACTCATCTCACCTCCTTCATTGTATTATATACTTACTTTTTTTGTACATATAAACTAAAGAAAATAAAAGTAAATAAATATTATTAGATGGGTCAACTTCTCATCCAAAAAGGCGTTTCAAGTTTGGATGACACCTCCATTTAAAAGGGTAGATCTTTCGCCAGCCTGGCACTTTGTGTTTAGGGACCGCGGACCAACACTGTATACAACATGTTGGACTGTTGTATACAGGCTGATTGGAAAAACCTTAACAAACTCTCAGTACTATATTCCTACTAACATCATAAACAACAACTTTTAGTAATTCATCAGATTTTAATTCATGTCGAAGGTTGTAACTTGTAAGCACACAAACCCTAGGAAAAAACTTCTGGTAGTTTTCATTCAAAGCCTATAGAAAAAACTTCTCAAGAGCACCAACCGAAACACACTGAATGTTTTTTCTTTATATAATGTACTAGCTTTTACCCGCGGCTTCGCCCGCGTTTTTATAGATTTTATCAATCAAAACGCGAAAATGCTACATACCATCTTAGGCTTCGTCTTCGTCCCTTTTGGGCGGGTCAGTAGCCAAACGCAAACCCATTTAATAAAAATAAAGATTCTAATCTCTCCTAAGGCTTCGGTTTAACGCCTCTACAGCTTTGCTATGGGACATCGTACTTTCATCCCACTCTAAAAGTGTACATTGTCGTACCATCATACCCTGAGAGCAATTCTTGCTGAAATTGCAAATGGGTGAATCTTCGTGTGCAAGATTTAATGACAGTTTTAAAACTTTATGTGCAGTCCGCCTGCCGTTCAGTAGTGTAGCGGCTATACCGGAGGAAGCTACGGCTACAGCTTCTTACTATCTGACTTCGGAATGAGTAAGGTGTAAAGTGTAAGGAGTAAGAAGTAACTTCTTACTATCTTACATTATATCCCGTTTTAATTATAACTTCTTGGGTTTTTCCAATTTTATTAATTATGTTTTTATTTTAAATATAAACTATTCAGAGACCATTTTTTTTAATACTGTGTAAATTGGTCAAGCTTTTTTGAGGAAAATGTGCTACGACTCTATTTCACGAACTTTAACGAAACTCCTTTTAAATACACGGTTCCTGCGGGATACAATTGTTACGCTATCACCTAAGAACCGTAAATTTTTCCTGAGTAAAAACTTGCTTATGTCATTATCTGACCCCTAAACTACCTACCACTATGCAAAAAATCATGTCGATCGCTTGCTCTGTGAAAATCAAAAACAACCCTATTCCACGGGAACGGTACATTATTCCGGGATAAAAAGCAACTATGTGCTACTCCAGACTATAATCTATTTCATGCAGAGCCGTTCAGCCGTTCTGCCGTGATTGAGTAACAAACATAAATCCATCCAAACATTCGCAGTAGGATATATACATTTAGGTATGTATAGTTATAGTCATTCAAATAAATTAACATTACTGGGATAAAAAGTATCCTATGTCCTTTTCCATACTATAGGCTATATGCATGCCAAATTTCATGATGATCCGTTGAATAGTTGAGGCGTGAAGGCGTAACAAACAAACAAACAAACAAACTCACTTTCGCATTTATAATATTAAAGTATGGATAGGATTAGGATATTAAGATTTGTGAGATAAGATGAGATGAGATTAGATTAGTGATATGAGATATAGTTTTTCAATTACGTACGTCGTGGGTTATTATTTTATTTATTTAAACTTTTTAAATAATTTTAATGTTACTGTGTAAATTGGTCAAGCCTTCATGAGTAAAATGCACTGAAACTCATTTTCACGAACTTTTAAATACCCAGTTCCTGCACGAAACAATTGTTATGCTATCCCATGGAATCCGTGCATTTTAAAGTAAGTAGCCTTTGTCATTCTCTGATCCCTAAACTACTAAAAATAAATCCATCCAAACTTTCGCAGTACGATATATACATTTAGGTATGTATAGTTATAATATTAAAGTAAGGATAGGATTAGGATATTAAGATTTGTGAGATAAGATGAGATTAGATTAGTGATATGAGATATAGTTTTTCAATTACGTACGTCGTGGGTTATTATTTTATTTATTTAAACTTTTTAAATAATTGTAATGTTACTGTGTAAATTGGTCAAGCCTTCATGAGTAAAATGCACTGAAACTCATTTTCACGAACTTTTAAATACACAGTTCCTGCACGAAACAATTGTTATGCTATCCCATGGAATCCGTGCATTTTAAAGTAAGTAGCCCTTGTCATTCTCTGATCCCTAAACTACTACAATACAAAAAATCATATCGATCGCTTGCTCTGTGAAAATCAAAAACATCCCTATTCCAAGGGAACCGTACATTATTCCGGGATAAAAAGCAACCTATGTACTACACCAGACTATAATCTATTTCATGTAGAGCCGTTCAACCGTTCTGTCGTGATTGAGTAACAAAAATAAATCCATCCAAACTTTCGCAGTAGGATATATACATTTAGGTATGTATAGTTGTATTCATTCAAATAAATTAACATTGAAAATCATCCCACAGGAACACATTACTGGGATAAAAAGTATCCTATGTCCTTCCCATGGTATAATCTATCTCCTTGCCAAATTTCATTACGATCCGTTCAGCCGTTTAGTCGTGAAAAGGTAACAAACAAACAAACAAACAAACAAACAAACAAACAAACAAACAAACAGAGTTACTTTCGCGTTTATTATTAGTATGGATTTAATAGTACCAGTGGAATTGAACAAAGTCTAAAACTTTTTGTGTTTGAAAAATAATGTCAGAACGTTTTTGGATGAGATTTGGTAGTTTTGGTACATACTCGTAGACATACCATAAATAAATAAAACTACTTTTTTACGCAAGGTATAAGATTGCTCAGATAGAATCGCGAGGTAAAAACTAGTTCGTTGTATGCCGAGTAATTAATATAGGTATATTCTTTTTTTTATGTTACATGGGCTTGCGTTTGACCTTCGTCTGACCCCATGAGGAGTTATGACGAGGCAGAGGATGTAGCACGCTTACCCAGAAAAAGCCTATTCACTCTGGCCTTGAATACATCCAGGTTACTATATCAAGCCAATACTGTCATTTAAATCAAACAACCTACTATTACACAATTAAATTTGTGCAAATGTTTTTCAAAAATATTTTATTTACTTTTATATGTATATGGAAATTATATATACTTACATATTTGGCACCATTAATTATAAGAACTTGGTTGACTGAGCTTTGTGTGCTAAAAATGGTCAAAGGAGTACAAAAAGATTCGACAGGATAGAACCCACGACCTACGAGACGAAATTCTAAGTGATGTGATGCGTGTTGTACGCTTTGACCACTGGGTTATCGCTTATCTATATGCTGCAGTAAAATTACAGACTTTACGATCTGCGTGAAACGTGTAAACTCGGGAAAACGCGTTTTCCGAGATAGGTCTCGACTTGTCGCCCCCAAAGACCGCATTTAGAGCCGTTTTCGATATTGCTGGTCATTGACTTGAAGTCATAAGTGTCATAACTAAAGTTTTTCATTCTAAATATCAACTTCTTTAGTAACTATGCTACGTTTAGATGATTCATTGGAAATATAGAAGTAAACAATTTGTTCAAGGCCAACATGATGAAATTATTTAAAACACATTTACAAAAAAAAGTTGTTGGATATCTTTGTATTTGTAAGTGGGATCGAAATAGTTTGCTTTGCATAGATTGTTTGCTGCAAAATATTGTACCTACATTTTTATGAGTTCCTAATTCATGACGGTCAAAGTTATTCGTCACAATCAAAGTCTAATAGGTGTTCTGATAAATTTCTGTTATCGTCGACATACTAAATTGAAATGATCGTTATCTTCGATCGAAGTCTTGTTATTTAATATCCTACTAATAATAATGAGAGCAACTTTTTATGGATATTTGGCACAATGACGTCCGAGCAGTGGGTGACATTTGCATGTTGATTGTTTTTATTAACATAATAGGTACCTACCTATCTTAGTTACTTTTATAAAATTCAAATTTATAATGGTTCGTCCATGCTACGCGAAGCGAGCACGAGCCGAGCCTCGAACGAACAGGATTCGTTCGTTGCTAGTGATTTCAAGCGTGGACGCCTACAACGAGAGCGATGCGAATCCGTGTTCGTGAAAAAACTGACAATCGGGCGGAGCGCAATCGAGCACGCTACGAATGCTCCTTCGAGGCTCGCAAGCCTGTCCACGCTACGCGAATCGTATGTACTCGCAGTCTGCTTGTTCGTAGCTCGGCTCGTGCTCGGTTCGCCAAACATGGACGCACCATTAGATCTCGAACTGCCTCGCGTACCGCGTTCGACAACCGCTCTATCGATCTTTAATGTGTTTAGTAGGTATATATAATAAAATCAATGTTCGTATATTTGTAAATACGTTTCTATTCCGTTAATCTGAATGCGTTGAAACTTTAGTGAGTTGTCATGAAAGAAGAGAAAGTTTTTTGACTTAGAGAAATGATGAATAATGAAATGAGGCTTTGCAAAGAATGCTAGGCCTTTTTCCTTCAGTCCAGTGTTAATTTAATCTTTTAGTGCATATTTGAAAAGCTGGCATCTATCTTCTTGAAAAGTATAGTCTTTTGATTCCACTCTAGTCTAGTCTAGGAATAGTCGATATAAACTCTTGTGTGAAATCTTTTATGCATTTTCAATCGTCCCGTTTTCGTTTTGTGACTTTTACTGGAATAAAGTCACAATGCATGTTTTTATGCAGTATAATTATGGTATAAAATGAATTTTCGCTAATTTAAAGTAGGTTATAAAATGGATCTGGATTAAGTAGGACTCAGGGAAAATAAAATATTTGAATAAAAAACTAGTCGTTTAATTATTTTGATTATATTTTTCCTTTCAGTTGTATTATATTCTATCTAATATATCAACAACCTCCATATTATGTGGTGAGAATTAAAAACTAGATTAATAGGTGATGATAACCAATGCGAATGTCATGGGTTTGAATCCTGCGATGAACTTGAGCTTCGGATGAAGAAAACAATAGGAAGTAATATTATGGAATAGCGCCACTAACGGAAACTCATTTCAATCAACGGAAAATTAATCAATCTACATTAAAAATAGTCTGTTGAATTTTTGTGAATTTATATGAGCATTAATCTACAAAACATTCCTTTGCTCTCGTTGATTACTCATAAATAACAAGCAAACAATGTTGCCACATTTTTCATTGACACAACTTATCAAGATATTGTAAAAATAATTTATTAAAATAACAAATATATGACGAGCAAAAAATTTTACAGTAAAACACGATATTATACTAATATTTAGTACGAAAACTAAAAACTAAAAATTATGATAATTCCTAAATCCAATTCTCTAGAAAGGTAACACCTGTATCAAACTGTTACATTTTCAGCAGTGATAAGTTAGATTCATACGTAGCGATACGAAGAAATCGTTTTGCAGATAAACTAAGATGTTTTTCAATATGTCGTAACGACTCCTTCCAGAGAGGGTTTGTAAGATCGTCCGATAGGAATACTGCTGGATACTTTCTGTTATCTTCTACTATTAGTTGTTTGAGAATGTATGAGTAAATTGTACCCATAGCTTTACATCAAGCATTACACTTTATATGGTATGAATTGAAAAAATATAAAAAAGTAAATTAATGATTTGTCTATTTTATTCTTTAGTATATTAATTAGCGCTCGTGGTGTAGCATGATAAGCCGTTCTTAATCGGTCGGCAAGATAAGCTACCACCGTCGTGGTATTTCAAATCGAGCGTTTCCGTGCTTCGGAAGGCACGTAAAGCCGTTGGTCCCGGTTAGTTGGTCTTCTAGGCGGCTTGAAAATTCCAACAGTAGGTTGACCACGACCACTAGCCTACCTCCACTGATCCGCAGTGGGCACGCGTGGTGGAGTATCTGCCCATTCCCTTTCACCCTGATTTGTGAAAGTAGGCCTGTGCTCAGCAGTGGGACATTATAGGCTGATGATCATGATGATGATGATATAAATTAGTCAAATAGTTATTTAGTAAGCGTATTCTAAAGAAAACATAAAATTAAGTCATAACCCTTATGGTAAACTACAACCCTACAACAAACATGGTTTAATGGTTTTATGGTCACGTAAATATCATCACCCAAATTATAGATGTTTATTAAGGAGTTCAGAAAGCTAAAAAAAATGTTGCATCACTATATCCAGTATAGATCCCACCAAAAACATTTTCATAAGACGAGACCATAAAATTCAAAATTCAAAATCATTTATTCAAATATACCTTCGCAGGCACTTATGAAAAGTCTGACTCTAATACCGGTTCGGAAGGTTGCATTTGCTGAGAAGAGCCGGCAATAAATTCAGCAATTCAAGAGAAGTCATTCCATTTATTATAAACCTTTGTGGTTTTATTGAGAATGTCTTCATACTAATCCCTATTGTAAATTTTTTGTTTGATAATAAAAAAAAAAAAAAAAACTCTTTTCAAAACAAGCTTAGATGCTATACTTCCAAGTTTATTTCTGTACTCAAGTGTATTGGTAAAAAACAAGAAACAACTTAAATCTAAATTAAAAATTAACTAAAATTAAAAATTACAAATAGAAAACTTGTCCCAAATCGCTGCCCTGTGCAAACGTACCAAGAAGGCTGGCGGCATTGCCAAATTAGATTCATTGCATAAAATTTACATTCTAATCGCACTGAAAACAATTTCGTGCCCTGGCATATGGCTCACACTGTCAAAAAGTTATCAGGTCTCATATAGAGCCAAGCTGATAACTCTACACAACCTAAGGGGTCGTCCTAATTGGCAATGATCGTACGAGCAAACGATGCGATTTCGTCGCACGATCGTGCTGATGTTCTTGTGCTTGCGCGATGACTTGCGAGCTTTAATTAGGAAACTCTAAAAGCAGACTCTAAAGCGTTTTGTGTATTTAATCTCGTCGTGCGATGAAATCGCATCGTTTGCTCGTACGATCATCGCCAATTAGGACGACGCCTAAGTCTACATGCCCTAACTTCACAAACTCTACACCTTAGTCAAAGTAATGTGGCTTGGCCGTTTATGAATTTAGGGCTTATAGAGTTAGGGCGTGCAGTGTTATAAGCTTGGATCTACAGGAGATCTGATAATTTTTTGACAGTGCGAGCCATATGGTCTCGTCTTAGCAACATTTTACATGATATTTTTTGTTGTGGGATTTCACTTCTTTTGTAAGTTCCTTATGATAATATTTTGTTATGTTGTATTTTTTTTTGGGCTTAAAAGTTCCAAGTTTTGACTTTTTTTTGTTGTTTGTGTACTAATACAAGCCTACATACCAAATTTCCGGTTTCTAGGACTTCAGGAAGTACCCTAACCTAGCCTAACCTAACCTAAGAGTTTTGATGATCATCAGTGAGTCAGTGACGAGATCGGGCTTTTTTAGATATCAATAAAATCTAAAGTATACGAGCTATGATATTGAAACTTTATATATTTAATAAATTCACTATAGACATCATATCCCGAGAATTTTGTTTATCTGGTATAATCCAAACCAAAGTTATGAGGGTTCAAAGAAACGACGAAACGATTCGCTTGGCTCGTCTTGGCGACGGGCACGGAATTGCCCCCAGATACACGCATGCATGTTTTACGTCAATCCAAACAATAGTCGCACAATTTAATTTAAATTCTGGGCCTTATAACATTAAAGCTTATTTTCGATTAACACAATTTGATTCTTGTTTTTATAACATATTATAATACCTATCTAAAAAAAAAAAAAAAAACTGACATATCATATAAAATGTTATGGTGTCACTCGAACTGGTTTCCTTGAATAAAAAAAACGTATATCACTGACGCATTCATCACGCAGGTTTATATATTATACATAAGAATCTTTTTAATTACTTATTTTTTGTTGCACCTATCAAAAACGGGACACCGATTTGCACTAGCAAAAAATACATGAACTTTTATCACTCACGGCAGTATATTAACAAGGGCATTTTTTATTGATAAGGGCTGAAACATACTAGTCCATTGACGCTCACTTGCTTCAAACTGGGTTAAACATATTACTATTTAACCCAAACTTACATACCCTGATCGTACGTCATTTTAACCAAACTTTGGACGCAATTGGATTAAAATTACGAAAGGGTTAAATGGTAAACTTTTTAACCAAAGTTGACGCATGTTTGTTTAAGAGAGGTAGAGCGTAGCGTTTATCGCTCAAATAAAAAATAACTTTGTTCTATTCCTGCGCGTGAGTAAGGTCGCCAGAGCTCATTGGGGAGGGGGAAGGGTCGGTAACGCGTGAATGATGCCTCGTATGTTACAAGCGTCCATATGGCTGCGAAAACCGCTTACCATCAGACGGGCTGTATGCTTGTTTACAGACTTGACTTGACAGACGGGCTGAGTATTTATAATTAGTATTTTTTTTTGTGAACTCATGTTTAGCAACAAGATAACTCGTAGTTCCTAACAACAACGTCAACTGGGCCGTAACGGTTACTTAACTCTACAATAACGAGTTATTTTTACCATGCTATAAAGGTTCTGTGCGATGGATATTGGATAGGCTTGTGTGCCGAATTGGCCAAAGGTGATAAGCACATAAAACTATTTCAAAATTGTTATCACTTTCAGACCTGACTATGTTGCACAATCAGGCTGCAGATCTTTTTCACCATGTTTTCACCTGTGAAGTCTACTAAGAGCTTCTTATCTCAATTACTATCACAGTGTGCGTATATGTTATCTCTCTAATCAGCTCTCAGTTCAAGCCTGCAATTTTCAATAGTTACAATTCTAGCCTCGAATCACTTAGTATGGCCGCCATGTTGCACATAAGCGCATTTATTATTCCGCGTTCCATACATACACATCTGTCACAAGAGCGTTATGATGGGCTTTTTCCTCGTATATTGTTTTGCTACATCTATATGCTTACGAATAGCGATTTCTGATGGCTAGGTTTATAGTGTATTCCAACGGTGCGTGATTTTACAGATGCACGTTAATTTTACAAGTGAATTTATACCGTCTTGGTAACATCATAGAGCACGAAATAGTCCTAATAATTTACGAACATCGCTAATAAAGTAAAATCCAAGTAAAAAGAACATCCTTATTATTATTTGGGCTGTTTGTTTCTGATTCAAGTTTTTTCAGAGCTTATATCACTGCGACAATAATAGGTATTATTTTCGTCACATAAGTGACATTTACAATGAGTAGGTATAATATAGGAAGGAACTACCTACTTGACAATGCAAGCAATACTGCCTGCAGAGCTAAGTTAACGCAAGTGACGTTAAAGTTAAGGAAAGTGACCTATATTCACAGGATTATTACGATACTTTGAATACAAAACTTCTAAGGGTTTAGCTAATTATATAATTGAGACACTTGTTATTGCTATTAAAATCTCATTTTATTATTTATAATTAGAGTTAGAGACGATCAAGAATCTTCTCGTGTCTATTGTATACGTAAACTTCTTCTGCATAAAATCAGAACTATAAATTGTTTTGAATTTTTGTATATTTGTTGTAAAAATATATTAATCGTTGATTAGGTCATGACTACTAAGCAAGGTACGAATGTCATTTTATTAATAAAGTGAATTAATATGAAATTTAAAACCTAGAGTACCTTTATAAAAGATTGTCTTTCTATATGCAACTATTCATAATGAACGTATTGTTTATTCAAACATAACAATATACGCCTTTTGCGGTAGAGATCTTGGGACCGCGTGGGGGTCCGAAGCTCGCCATTTTGCTCGCACCTTGTCATCAAAATTGATCGAGACCTCCGGAGACCAGCGGGCGGGGAGCTTTTTCCGCCAACGCGTCAGCTTGGCTATCCAAAGAGGAAACGCTGCCAGCCTTCTGGGAACCTTGCCGTTAATCGGAAGCAGCGGCAGACGTGAGGAAATATTTTATAGGTACTTATCATTGAATTAAGCGTAATAATTCAATGGTACTTATATAAAAAAAAAATTGATTGATTGATTTATTTATCTTTCACAAAAGGCTTCTTATATACTACTCTTATTAATAACTACATACAGAAAACCTGTTTTGTGAAAGACTGGTGCCTGAGATAGGTTTATAAAACCTGTATTACAGGTAATTTGTACGTATTTATTGTAAACTAGCAGACCCCCGCGGTTTCACCCGCGTACGGTTTGAATTTTCTCCTTCGAAAACTAATGCACGCCACTGATTATTAGACACAACAAATCAAACACAGATATTTTTACAATTAAAACTAAAAACCTATATTATACCTACACTAAAAAATCAAACTCAAAGAAACTTATTTAATTATTATAACAACAAATGAGAAAGAAATTAAATTAACTATAATCAAAATATTCTAATGAAATAGAGAAAATGAACTTTTTTTTTTCATTTGCGTCACACTGGTGTGTATTTTGCCATTTTCCAGTTATAATATATAAGTTCTAGTCACAATAAATCACTTTCACATAGTCCTCATGCAGTCAGTCACCGTCCATAAAAGTCATGTTATAATACTACAGTGGTGGTTATGTACTAAAACTCTTCACGGACTTTTGAAAAGACACGATACACATGATTCATTTCATTTCACTTCACTGGTGCACATGGATTGATCTTTATTGGATAAAATACCACCGATAATATGCAATAAAACTCAAAATACACGAATTAATGAAAATAAAAATGAAAACGCAACGTCACTCTGCAAGTTCCCGCCAAAAAGTCCCAGAAAATTAACTTCCAAACAAATTTCCAATTCTAATCCGATTTAAATATTCTTTTATATTTGACATTCCAATTTTAAAGAGCATTTCAGTTTCCAGAACTAAAGGCAGATAGAGCGTGCGAAACACGGGAGTGAGGCCAAAAAAACCAATTAGGTACAAATTGAAAAACACATACCTGGTATTCGCTTTTGAATTTGTATTTGATATGTTTAAAAGCTGCTGTGTGCTAGTTTATTAAAAAGAAAGTGTTTTTCGTTAAATAAAGTTGTTTAAACAAAGCAAATACAAATTCAATAGCGAATACCAGGTATGTGTTTTTCAATTTGTATTTGATTTTTTGGCCTCACTCCCGTATTCCTTTCGCTCTATCTGCCTTATTCTGTAATCTGTGAAAATCGGATTTAGATTTCAAACATGTGTCAAAATAAAAAATGAAATTTAAATCAAAAGCACTAAGGAGTATTGATATCAACTTCGATGCAAATCACCCCTAAAATAACTTTCTACCCCTTTTTAACCCCGTTTGGCGATGAGTTTCAATAAAATATGAAACACCACTTCCATCAATTATGTTAAAGAATGTTTATGCAAAATTTGAAGTAGATCGGACCAAGGAATCACGTTGTCCCATACAAACTTTGCCCCCATTTTTCACCCCCTTAGGGGTAGAATTTCGGAAAATCCCTTCTTATCTGATGCCTACGTCATACAAAGAACACACTCTCCAAGTTTCAGGTCTCTACGATCAGCGGTTTAGGCTGTGCGTTGATTGTCAGTCAGTCATTCAGGACAAAGCATTTTATATGTATAGATAAAAGCTTATCAATAAAAAAAACAATATATTTATTTCCAATCAATTCACTTCGACTTGAAATATTGACTTCATTCCATCATAGCAATTATTGTAGAAAATGTTCAACTGGTATTTTTTTCAAGTATTTGTTTACACCTTTTATTATTTTTTTAAAATTTGTATTTAATACGGGTTGTTGCACAAAGTTACCTACTTCCTTCCAATTTTCGTTGGCGTATTTATGCAAGGTATCAGCTGAAAAATAAAACATTGGCAAAGATTAATCGATTTTAGATCGAAAAGATGTCGATCATAATATATAAAAAACCATTAATATCGAATTGTGGAAGTATTCCCATTTGAGCACTGATGCTATTCCCTTTTGAGCACAGATCCATATTTTGGTTCAGCGCTCAAATAGGAACAAAATTTTTATTCGAAATCATTCCCTTTTGAGCACCGACGGTTTTAAAGCATCTAGTGTTGTGGGGTTTTATAAAGCGTATCGATAAACATTTACCCCCTTATTACAAAAGAAGGTTTAAAGAAAGTTTAGTAAAACCAGTCACTCGGTCACTTAACAAAAAGAGACGAGGCTATTTTAAAACCTGGATTTTCTATAAACCATGTTTTGTAATAAGGGGGTTACAGTTTTATTATAAAAGGAAGTACCGTTAGAGCACCAAAGCTATTCCACTTAGAGCACTGATCAATAGGTATGTTAGGTTGGTTTTCAGTTACTGAGCAAAATATACTTGCTGTGGTTGATATTATTACCTATATACTGGCTAATTATAAAAATCAGTGCTTAAATGGGAATACTTTGAATTGGGCACCTTATTTATGAAGAGTTTGCACCATGGAGGCAATGTTCCTATTGTTACTTATAAGGCATTTAGTCAAAACTTTATACTCACACAAATCTTTTTGTCCATTAAACAAGTTGTGGAATTCAAATACAATTCCATCCAATGCTTCTGCGTCCAATTTGAAATTCTTTACGGACGCGAATGTCTTTCCATCGCCACCTGGTGTGAGTTTCACTTCAGCATCGACATCAATTCGGTATGTCTCTGTAATAAAAAAAATATCACATCACAGGGCGCAATACCAAATAGCACTGGAGCCCGATTCTCGCGTCCTCGAAAACATGGTGGACTTCTTTCAAAATGTAGCTAATGGGCTACGTTATGGGTGTAGGTAGGCTCGTGGTCAACCTAATAATGGGGTTTTCAAGCCGCCTATGAGGCCTCTAACTAGCTTAGCGGTTATCACAATTAAGTTATTGCCGGGATTAACGGCTTTGTTTGCCTTCCGCAGCACTTCTGTGCTTAACTATGATCCTAATATAACAAAAACAAAACGTAGATCAGATAAAATTTGCAGAATAGAACGGCGCCGTACTGCATTAGCTAGCAGGCATTTCTATTACATTAGCTCTACTCTGTACAACAGAGTTAACAAACAAATCAATATTTACCCTTTACCGAACTATAAGTGTAAAATAAAATGTCTGAAGTGGTTACAAACACTTTCCTATGAAGATACTGAGGATCTACTTGCATGTGAATAATTCTGTACATTAAACTACATACACACTTACACACACAACACTTACACCTCTCACACTCACACACATACTCAACATTTTAAACACACACATCCACACACATACCCACACATACACAAACACGCATTTTTCTTTTGTTTAAATTTTACCCTTTATTATTTTTATATTCCTATTGTTTGTTTGGAACCTAATAGATGTATGTAACGGAGGAGGGCGTTGGTGTCTGCGACACAGTTTTTCAAACTTCTGCAGACACCATCGTTGTTGTTTAATTATTGTACCTTTTGTGTTGTTCCAAATAAATATATTTTGATTTTGATTTTTTGATTTTGAAAATTGTAATATAAATTGTGATCCTTATCATAAAATGTGATATTATTATTATATAAGATAATATTACTTCTAAATTACACCAAGCATAACTAAAACATAAGGAATATTATATATTTCTAATAACAAGAGGTAAAATTATATAATTGTATACAAAATGCTTGTGTTCAAGGAATAAGAGCACATTATATTAAAGCTTAAAATTAAATTATGACTGAAAACACCTATCCGGATACCGTCCATAAGGTGATTGCTTAACATTGCCGGTCGATTCAAGCTACTAAAGTTACACCACGACTTAAAATGCAAAAAATTACAAAGTAGGTATTTAATTTTATCAGACCTTTTTGAACACGTTAAAATATACTTACTAGCTTCAATGTGGTAATCTCCATTGCCTGACACTGGCAAAATGATAAGTCGTCCACTGATATCGTACTTTCCACGAAGGTCTAACTTTGGACAAACGAGAGTTAGATGCACCGAAGATTTGTCTTGACTTATTCTGAAAAAATGATTTTATTCATTTTCAGTTCCTGTATTTCAGTATTTTGTAGAGATAACCAATGTCTGTACCAACAAACGATTAAAATATACGTACTCTAATCCTACATCTGCTCTAAAGATTTACCATGGTTGCATTCCAATTATTTCCAATTAAGGGAATCTTGACTACTTATATGGAAATAAAGGAAATCATTATAGCAAATAAAAATAGACTGTGTTTGTGTTCTACTAAGTCGACAAACAAGCATACGGCGCGCGTGGTGGTAAGCGGTTATCGTAGCCCTATGGAACACACGAAGCCTCACTCACACGTTACCGATCCTTCTCTCCTCCCCGACGAGCTTTGGCGACCTTACTCATGCGCAGGACCACAACATTAAGGATTTTGGCTGTAAGGTGGAGGTACTTCCCCAGTCGAGCTGTTATTTGAGCGAATAAGCGTTATGCTCTACCTCTCTTTACTGACTCTTATAGACTGTGATTAGATTTTGATTTACTTTGCATAGTTACTATTGTGGTGCACACTTAGCGTAGAATAGAACTGGCTCTCAAGTGCAGTTGTTGGATTACACCGGTAGGTCTTGACGATAGATTTTCAATTTGAGTGGTAATCGGACAACCTATCAATATTCAAAAGGGATTTTGAATACATGAGGATCAGAATAGACGGGCCAGGTGGCGCAGTTGGTTAAGACTCTGGTAAAGATTCCACCTATTGCGCCGCAGGTCGTAGGTTCGATTCCCGCACAGGACATGCATTTGTGTGCATGAACATGTCTGTATGTCCTGAGTCTGGGTGTAATTATGTATATTAAGTATGTATTTACAAACAAAAAGTAGTATATGTATTATATCAGTAATCTGGTTTCCATAGTACAAGCTCTGCTTAGTTTGGGATCAGATGACCGTGTGTGAGAAATGTCCCAGAATATTTGATTTGTTCCTTAAAATAATTACCTTGCTAATAATTACTAATTTGGATACCTTACGGCTAGAAGTTTTTTCTTCTTTTTACTGTGCATGTATAGGCCTGTATTTGACCGCAATATTACCATGGTAAGTGATGATGTGGCCGAAGATGGGAAGCACACAAAGCCTAGAAGGATGAGGCCTTGTTCAGTGATCCACCTTCTGCCCCATTATCATTTACCATACTTAGCTGATTATTCTCAAAGTGATTTTAGTCAAAGCACAAAGAGGTTTGAAGATTTTGTCATAATTTTCCAGCACATTTTTTTTGGACAAACATAATAGTATTAGTATTAGTTTAAATAGCACTTTAGGACTTTTGTTTTAAGATATTATATGACTGTATTCAATAAAATAGCACTTTAGGTCGTTTTTTTTTAATATTACTGAGTAATATTACGGATATCTCCTCCACATTTTTTATGCTGATATGTCAGTAACGTCAATACTTGTACTACATATGGTATATAATAAATCAATCGAGCTATTCTAGCACCAAATAATGCGTACAATAAAGACACGTTTTCTTTCCATAGAGTTTTATAGAGTTGGTTGAAAATACCTGTCAAATCGTGTACTTAAAGGTTCAAATTTGTTCGAATTATCAATAGTTTGACAGGTATTTTCAACTAAACTATAAAAACCTATGGAAATAAAACGTCTCATTTAATAAGTCATTTTTCATACTTATTGAATTTGTCAAAAATCTATATTTTTTAGCAAATAACTCTGTAACGTGATATTTTAGGACATAGACACGCTATTATTTTTTTGTTGGTACGAGTGTCCCCAATTGATGTTTAAAGGTCTCAGCGTGCACCACGTTTTAAAAAATAAATAAAATGGCGCAATGAAGTCCGAAGATTTTTGTTCGGAGAAAAATCTTCGAACCCTTTACCAAATTGAAGAAACACTTACTTTACATTTCCCACTTTACAGTTCTTGAAACCCTTTGTGATAGAATCAAAGAGTTTAAACTTCAAAGTAGATAAATCTCCATCTACCAAATCTACATGCATAGGGTCTGATGATTCAACACCTAATGCTTTATTTTCTGGGATCAATTTTATAAAAGCTTCTTGGGCCGCTTCTGTGAGGCATTCTGAGTCCTCTATACTGCATGGTAGATTAGCTGGAAAGTTTATGAAGAAAAACTTGAATAACTAAAGTTCTGCGACCTATAAATGTTTATCATCATCATCATCTGCCTGCCCTGTTCCCAATCAATTGGGGTATACTATAAATGATTATGTGATTAGTTAATGTGTTATGATTTTTGAACTGTAAGAGGAAAATCTATTAAAGGAAACAGTAAAGTGTCGTTTGGAAACAGTGATAGGTATAATTATTAAGGAACTGTAAGAGAAAAATGGTTTTAAAAGAAACATGTATATATTTTAAATGTTCATATCTATAGAGTTTAATTATTAAGGATTTGCTGGATATGAAATGTAATAACAAATCTTATTATTTAGAATATAATGACTTACCTGATAATACACCAGCACTTAGTAGTGTTAATATTAATAAACACAACATTTTTACTACACGTGTTATCCGTAGTTCCGTACTAACACGTTATGCGAACTTAACTGCGTGATTTGACGTATGAGGTGAATTTATATCCTACCATTAATTATGTTTCTAATTCAAGGACTTTTTTGGCGTAGTAAAATTTTTTTTTAAAGTGGTTTGGACAACAATTTTAAAATCTGTTTACTTTTTATAAGATTGGAGTAACAAATTTTAAAGTAATACTTTTTTTCCTTCCCGTTAATCGTGAGCAGTAGCATACTAGTTGAAATCATGTATTTATAACTGACTTAAAAAAAAAGGAGGAGGTTCACAATTCGGTTGTATGTTTTTTTCATTTTATGTTTGTTACCTCAGAACTCCGTCATTTATTAACTGATTTGGAAAATGTATTTTTTTGGAAGGGTATAATTCGCATTTGGTCCCACTGTCATCAGGTTGGGGTTTGATTACTTTTTAGTGCACTTTGAAGTCAGTTTAAGTTTTTAACCGACTTCAAAAAAAGGAGGAGGTTCTCAATTCGGTTTTTTTTTTTTTTTTATGTTTGTTACCTCATAACTCCGTCATTTATTAACCAATTTGGAAAATTATTTTTTTGACTGGAAGGGTACACTTCCCGTTTGGTCCCATTGTCAGATCAGGATTTGATTACTTCTTAGTGTACTTTGAAAACAATAACGTTTGTTTTTTGTAAAACAGTCCAATTATTATTTGTAAAACAGTTTTATATATTTTTATAGCTAAATATGATAATAAAATAATTTTATGAGCTAAATAAATAAATTAAGGATGATTTATGATCTATAATTGATTTAGCTCTTATTATGATACACGTATTACGCGCAGTACCTACACAGAACATCGTACATAAGTAAATATTCGATTTCGATAATAGGTACTTTAAGGAAAACAGAATATCTAGATACCAAAACAAGTATGTTATTAAAAAAACCCGGCCACCTGCGAGTCTTATTCTTACACCATGGATTCCGTCACTTCCTTGGAAGTATATTGCTATGGTGTGACCCATGCGTCGTCATCATCATCAGCCTATAATATCCCACTGCTGAGCACAGGCCTCCTTTCACAAAGCGTTCTCCTTTCACGCGTCATACTTGTGAACAGGGGCTGCTTGTGGGGGCTGGTCTGCTTAAGTTTGCTATTTATTTACTTATTAAATATTTATTCAGTCTACTTTGTAATTTTGCCGCCGCGCCGGGGTACTCAATTGTTGTCAGTGCGATTAGAATGTAAATATTATGTAATGAATCTAAGCTTGTTTTGAAAAGAATAATTGCTTAGTTTATTGGCGGCTCTTCTCAGCAAATGCAACCGTCCGAACCGGTATTAGAGTATTAGAGTCAGACTTTTCATAAGTGCCTGCGAAGGTCTATTTGAATAAATGATTTTGAATTTGAATTTGAAAAGGAGGGAGAAAGGGAATGGGCAAATAGTCACACCCAGTACATCCACTCGTACGTGACACCTAGTATATCCACTCGGACAGCCAGGCAGCTCTCTTAGCACTGGCTGGCCTCCGATTCAATTAACCCTAAGCTAGTTAAAACTGCATGGACCTATTATACCACCTGGGCTGGGCGAAAAGAACACTGTCGTGTTTCGATGGATTCCTGAACACACAGGAATCGTCTGTAATGAAATAGCTAACGAACGTGCTAAAGCTGTATACAGCGGGGTATACCCCGTAAGGCCCCGATTTGTTAAGATCAGATCAAGATGTCAAAAGATCTTATAACTCTTACAGCACGTCGACAGAAGTACCTACTACTTTTTAAAAAAAAAAAAAGAAAAAAAAAACAGAAAAAAGCGTTCTGTGCAAACACTTCTTTTACAACGCGGGCCTGTCAGGTTGCAAACTTTTTTTCCATTTATGGACGCTTGCAACACCAGGAGTATCACTTGCGATTTGCCGACTCTGCAGAAATCTGCAGAAAAGTAAAGAAAAGAGAAAGGATGAGATTTCTGAAGGCCACGGGGCGTTGAGACACATTGCAATAATTTTATATTAATAATATATTATATTTTTGGGCTGTAGATTGCACTTACACACTGTATACCAATTACATATGATGCTTTTAACTAGTCTATCTTTTTTTATACTTTTTCTAATAATAATTGATTAGCAGGTATATGTTTTAACAATTTGTCAAAGCCTTTTAGCAATCTCTTTAGGCATGCATTGACTATGGGTTCTTGTATTTCTTTCTCAACTCTATATCGATGTCTATACCCACTTTGTAATCATCTGTAAAATAAACTCATTATCATCATCTTCATATCTTTGATACAGTTGCTGGCTTCCTTCCCCCATGGACTTATACCACACAAAATATACACAATAACTCCATGCGAATCCCTCTAATATTTATGAATTTGTATTTGTCATCCTAAAAAAACCTGGTATATAAAATATGCTTTGTAAATAAAATATGGAATTAACTTGCAAATTAAAAATGAAAGCTTCCAACTTTCTAATTCCTTTAAGTTGCTTTTATTTTAAATTTGATCGCTACGAATAGTTTTTTATTCGTAGTTTGATAGGTAATTTTACGTAAAATAGACAGGTTTTGAAAACCAATATATTTGAGCCTGGTTCGAGTAATATGAAATTATTGGTTGAAATGAAAGTTGTTGTTTTAGTTTCTATTTTATATGATAGGGTATTTAAACAATATTACTACTGTAATGGTAAAGGTTTAAAAAGTTGAGTTCGCGCACCGAGCGAGGGTTCCGTACGATTATAATATAAAACCAACTCAATTTTGTGGTACCAACTGTAACTCTAGTATGCAATTTCGCGATGAATAGACAGGTAATAATTCACATAGTCACATCTTATTTATCATTTAATATTTCGCTATAGTTATTAAAAGTTAACTAAGAACGAGATAAAAAGGAAAAGTGCTCAAAACGTTGAAAATATGCAGCTGCATCCAGATTTTGTCGTGGGGACTTCTGGCTTTTCGGCTATTTGCCTTAGAAGTAACCATACTACATATAGTGTGGCAATATTTAGAGCTATATATTTCTTTTAAAAAGATACAGTCATGATAAACGGAAAGTAGGACTCCATTGTGCACCCTTTTTATACTGAATCTTGAAAGAAAACCTGGTTAGGTATTTCGTCAAACCATAAATAAAGTTAGTTACCAAGGTCAACGCGAAAACGCCCATCTCCTTCAATAGGCACAATGATTAGAACTCCGTTTGCAACATAATCACCCACCATAAGAAAATGTGGACATGCTAGTTCAAAACGGAAAATCGATGTTTTTAGATTCAATCTGAAAACAAATACATTTACTTACAAAATGTTTGATACAGAATATTTGTCGGTAAACCTCTTGCAGAAACAACTGGCCCAAGTAACCTATTTCTAACAGAAAGCCTTGAAGTATTTCAATTTTCTGCCAACATAGTTAATGTAAGGTACAAAGATACTATGGAACACGTCAAAACGTTAGTAGACGGTCCTCTAACTCAAAATAACTGTCATAATAGACCGCCCATCTACACGTAAGACCATACATTTTGAAGGGTTCCAAAGTAATTGCACTTGTTTATTAAATAAATAAATAAATCCGGCCAAGTGCGAGTCAGACTCGCGCACCGAGGGTTCCGTACAAACCTGTAGGTATATAAGTAAATGGTAGTATAGACCTGAGTATTTGATATTAATTTCAATTTATGACCTATTAAAAAAAAACTACTTACTAGATCTCGTTCAAACCAATTTTCGGTGGAAGTTTGCACCGTAATGTACATCATATATTTTTTATAGATTTATCATTCTCTTATTTTAGAAGTTACAGGGGGGGGGGGGCCCACATTTTACCACTTTGGAAGTGTCTCTCGCGCAAACTATTCAGTTTAGAAAAAAATGATATTAGAAACCTCAATATCATTTTTGAAGACCTATCCATAGACACCCCACACTTATGGGTTTGATGAAAAAAAAATATTTCAGTTTCAGTTCTAAGTATGGGGAACCCCCAAAATTTATTGTTTTTTTTCTATTTTTGTGTAAAAATCTTAATGCGGTTCACAGAATACATCTACTTACCAAGTTTCAACATTATAGTTCTTATAGTTTCGGAAATAAATGGCTGTGACATACACGGACAGACAGACAGACAGACAGACAGACATGACGAATCTATAAGGGTTCCGTTTTTTGCCATTTGGCTACGGAACCCTAAAAATGAAATTTATTATTCACTTAATTATTGCTGTCAAAATCGTAGTTATAGTCCGCGTCCTTGGCGTTACCCTATACGTATACCCAGATATTTTACTTTGAAAGTTTGTTTGTAGCAGGATGTTCGGTCCTTTCAACGACGAAGTCTTGATTTGTCTTTGTATCCATACTTAAATATTAAAAATGTGAAAGTAACTCTGCTTATCTGTTATCTTTTCACGCCTAAACCGCTAAGCAGATCACGATTTGGCACGCAGATAGCCAACGTTATGGAAAAGGACATAGGCGGGTGAAACCACGAGGGACAGCAAGGAAAATATGATGTTGACGAAGCTAAAAAGTAGGTACTATACAGGATGTTGTTTTGCATTCGTGCCATATTTACAGAACCAATAGTAAGGAGCTTTCTTCCGCGGACGCTCAGGTTGTGGAATGAGCTCCCCGCCGTGGTTTTCCCAATGGAGTACAGCATGGGGTTCTTCAAAAAGGGCGTGAAGAGATTTCTTCAGGGTCGGCAGCGCGCGAGTGATACCCCTGGTGTTGCAAGCGTCCATAGGCTACGGTAACTGCTTACCATCAGGCGGGCCGTATGCTTGTTTGCCACCTTAGTGGTATAAAAAAAAAAAAAAAAAAAGATTTATTTAGTTATTATAAAATAGGTAATTAATTCTGGGCTTGATAAGTAAACAATTATTGATGATTTGTGATTAACGTCAAATTAGAATAAGACTTCATAACTGCACAGAATAGGTCTGCGATCCGGGACGAGGGGAGAAACCGGGCCGCTGCGCAGCGGTTACCAACCTACATCTTATAAATCTTTATAAAACATCGTCAAACACGGGGGATTTTTATTTTTACAAAACTTTAAAAATAATATTTAATATTACGAGCATTATTTTATAATTGAGTAGTGTTCCATACAAGGTAAATATCAATCTCCTAAAATATGGCGCAAATGCAGAACAACACCCGGTATAGCTATACTTACGTGGCTCTCGTAATGGCACAATCTTTAAACCCTATGAGAGTAGAATTCCTCAGCGTATATTTGACGAGCACCAGATTCCCATCTATATGTTTTAGATACATTGGATCTCCAGAATGCATGCCTATCTCCGGTTCTCCTTTGACAACTTTTGTAAATATCTTTCTAGTTATATCTGTGACGCAGTCATTGTCGTATTCTCTGCATGGTATTAAATTTAATTCTGAAATTTGGTACACTGTGATTTGAATTGAGAAGTGTTAATCTAAGAACTCAGTCTTACAGAAATACTCCGTAACACACCTTCAGTAATCAAAGCACATATTGGTATCAATAGTTCTTAGAGCCAAAATAGAGTTTCAAGAAATTTTGTCACATAAGATTGTAATATATCCTAGATTTATATATACTAGGTACATGTTGATGCTGACTTTCTTTTTACCCATTGCATCTGCTCCAACATTAGTACCTACTGTTTATGTTATTTAGAAGGGTAACAGGCCAGCTGATTTTATATGGCCATTGTAGCCTACACTGCAAATAAATCACACACCCTTTCATAATATTTCATAGAGAAAAGAAAAATACAATTCAACTTACCATGGTTATACGAAGCATCAAGCACAACACAACATAAACAAATTAGAAATATCTCACGATACATGGTATATCAGCTTTCTCGGTCTAAAGAGAAATGCAGGTTAGTAAAAGTTTGAGTCAATTTATATTCACCAAATAAAACCATCCTTGCTATATTGCCATTCAAAAGAGCCTGTTTGGTTACTTTTATATAAAGAATCACTTAATTTGTAGGTAAATGCCTAATAATAATCTCGCTTGCATAGAAGATTTTCATGAAACCTGACTGTATAAATGTAGGTCAAAAAAATAAGTTCGTTTACTTTGCGATTTAGTTTCGACTCTAAAATAGTAAAAAATACATATACAGGATGGATTTTTTTAACCTCACCTGCAGGGAAAGTACTCTAAATACTGGAGATAGCAAATATTATTCAAGGGAAACATTCCTTTATTTTCAAAAAGAAATAAATCTGCATTAAAAGATTTTCGCAAAAAATTCACTTGCCACACTCGGGAATCGAACCGGGGTAAAATTCAAAAAAATAACATTCTGTACTTTTATGGCCTCAATCGATAGGGTCAATCATAAGGATCAAATCTGTCTAACAAACATAATAAAATAAATGAAAGGAAAACCATGAAATCTACACTTATTTTAATTGAACGAAAAAAAAGGGTAAACTAACTAATTAGTTGCTCGAAATGAATTAATTTCCTGTAACTTTTAATAGCGAGTTGTGATGAAAATTAAAAATCGTAATATGAACCTCAGTTCTTAACTCGTTTACAGTTGTAGTTTTAATAAATAATAATAATAAATGAACTTTTATTGCTGAAGAAAAAAAATATTTAACAAGTAAGCAATCCCTTAATCTAGATACAAAGCCTTATATGATGATAATTCTTAATGTAACAATAAAATTGAATATAAAAATAATTTGAGTTAAACGCTATCATCAACCGGCAACCGGTTTAATCTTCAACTTGTCTATAGACATAATGGTATAAGAGCTAGCAACGTCGCGAAAAAAAGAACTTTAGTAAGGCTGGTTTTTTGATATTTTCTTACGCATTAAAGCCTGATAGAGATGCGCCAAGTCTGGCAGCTGGGAGTGGTTGCGTTTGCTTTTGCGCATCCTATTTGTACTAGTGAAAATTTCGGATTTTTAACCCATTAAACCATTTTAGTACGAATAATTTTCTCTTCACCATTTTCTACAGCCTTTTAGCAACCTAAACTTAAATCGACAGAGCGTTATGTGGTTGCTAACTATGTGCCAGATGCTATTTTAGTTGTGAATCTTGTGAAAGCCATATTTTCTTCTAAACCATTTTCTAAGAGCTGAAATTTCAACATTATATAGTTATGCTATCAAAGAACCTAAAATTAATTTGCCAGACGGATATCTGGCTGCATAAGGGTACACAGACTAATTTAAGATCTGTTCAAGAACATTGTGTTAATCGAAAATAAACCTTATGTCATCGGGACAGGTTCCAAATTCAATTGTTTAATCTCAACCCACAATTTTACTTGAGCTTTGGTTGACTTTCTGAAATAAAAACCTTGGCTGCCTTCTTTCCACCAAAAAAGTGCGAGGAAGCTAAGCAGTGAGCGAGATTATACTTAAAGCTACGAAACTAATGTCAGAACCATGTACCGGAAGTGGAATTCGAGACCCAATCAATAGCAGCAATGAACAAAATGCTAACTTGAAAAAGTAAATTTTAAACCAGAACCATTCGAAGGAAAAAATAATATAACTTTATTTTCAAAATCAAAATAAATAAGTAATTTATTCAGGTTAGGCCCTGATAAGGCACTTATGAACGTTACAGTTGACTCTATCGACGATTCGAAATACACTTAAAACTGAGAAATCTCCGAAAATATGTTGTACTAGTTGTCCCCCGCTGTTTAACCCGCGTTCCCGGGATAAAAATTAGCCTATGTCCTTCTCCATACCATAGGCTATCTGCATGCCCAATTTCATGATGATCCGTTGAGTTGAATCGTTGAGGCGTGAAGGCGTAACAAATAAACAAACACACTTTCGCATTTATTATAATATTAGTTAGGAAGTTAGGATGTTAGGATTAGTTATCAATATTTTAATATACACTATGTATCAGTAAGTTGAATAGTTAGGCCGACTTGTTTGGCTCGACCTGTGTGCACACCTTAGTGCAGTTGCTATTTCACCCGTTACTAAAACTTTTAATTTATTAATACTGTAGGTGTAATTAAAGTGATAATTTTATTGTAAAATTACAACAATAAACCTATCGGGCACATGAGAAGTTTCTTGCGTCGCTTCTTCTCCTCATATTTTTTTTTTCATTTAGATAACACGGTGGTTTTTACTTTTTAAAATACTTTTTTTTTACTTTTATGTTATTTTATTCGTTGTATTCTTACCCTGTTCCTAATTATATGGAGTCGGTGCAATTTTTGCGCTGTTTCAATTCGACCATTCTATCCATTGTTATTATATATAAAATTCAAAGTCCTGACTGACTGACTGACTGACTGACTGATATATCAACGCACAGCCTAAACCGCTGGTCCTAGAGACGTGAAATTTGGAGGGTGTATTCTTTGTGAAGTGTAGGTATCCACTAAGAAAGGGTTTTTCGAAATTCCACCCCTGAGGGGGTAAAATAGGGGATGAAAGTTTGTATGAAAGTCCGTCAGTTTCGAAGTTAGGATGTTCAAAATAAGTATTTAGGCTGACGATTGAAAATTAATTTATAGGTGTCTCAGCGTTTGTGATAATTCCACCCCCAAAGGGGGAAAAAAGGGTATGAAGTTGGGTAAGCAAGGCCTTCAATTCCACAAAAAACTCAACTAAATGTATTATTAAACAGTGTAGGTATCCAGTAAGGAAGGATTTTTGGAAATTTCACCCCTAAGGGGGTAAAATAGGGGATGAAAGTTTTAATGCAAGTCCGTCAGTTTTGAAGTTAGGATCTTCGAATTTTGTGTATAGGCTGACGATTGAAAATTAATGTAAAGTTATCTCAGCGTTTATGATAATTCCACCCCCGAAGAGGGAAAAGGGGATTAAGTTGTATATGAAAGTACTTCATTTCAACAGTAAACATCACTAAATTTATAATTATACAGTGTAGGTATCCACTAAAGAAGGATTTTTTAATATTACACCCCTATGGGGTAACATAGAGGATGCAAGTTTGTACGAAAGTCCATCAGTTTCGAAGTTAGGACCTTCAAATTTTGTGTTTAGGCTGATGATTGAAAATTAATTTATATGTGCCTCAGCGTTTTTGATAATTCCGACCCCGAAGAAATACAGAAATATCTTCATACCCTTTTTGAAGACCCTCTGGCTAAACTGCTTTGGGAAAGCCACGACGGGGAGCTCATTCCACAGCCTGAGTGTACGCGGTATAAAACTCCTTTGAAATCGCACAGTAGAAACTTCGGTTCCAATATATGAGTATGAGTCCATACTCATCCGTCGATGGCAAGAGTTGCGATGGTAGAAGGTAGCCCGTGTGAATCAGATCAAACAATTCTTCAGAGAACTGTCCGTTGTACAAGCGATACACAAATAAGAAGGCAGTCTCTCCTCAGACTGACAGACAGACAGAAAATATCTCAGCTGTCTGTAAATTATTGAGAAACTTGTGGATATAGGTCTCCACCCGCGTATTCGTATGTCTGTCTGTCTGTGTGCCATGAGCAAATATCACCTGTCATGAAATGGTTGAGGAATTTGTGGATAGGTCTCATAGCGCAATTATAGATAAATAATCCTGATCTCGACACCTCCCAAAAAAGACATATTTCACTTTCCCATTCATACACGATGCATATTTCTGCCGGTAGATTTTCAGATCTTCTTCTTCAAATCGGGAACGTAAACTTTCCACAAATAGATGGGTTGATACAAATACCAACTTAGGTATAGATAAAATGTATAGTGATGTTGAATACTATATATAATATACTGATACTGTATATAATATAGTGATGATGACAAACCGATACAGTGGTTATGCGCGAGAGAGCCATTATGACTCCCAAAAATGACCAACCCGCTGCGATAAATGAAATGTTGATATATTCATTTGAAGGTTGTTGCCACCATGGTCGATATGGATGAGTCGGTAAATTATCCTGTTCAATTTTTAAACTCTCTTAATCCGCCGGTTAATCCGTGTCATGTATGTAGGTGCTCTTGTCATATTGATTAGAAATATACGACCTCCAAAATTGTGCTGTGGAACTTGACTTCAAGTAACAGCTCTCCGCCGCAATGTTATTTAGGCCAAAATATTAACTGGTTTTGCTAGAGGAGAAACAGTCTTCGTGCCGCGTATACCATTGATCCCAAATCCTTCGTTTTATTTAAAAGTTCCTTATCAAGGTTAGTTTAGCGATGGCTATTAATAAATCACAGGAAAAAATTCTAATATTTGCTAGAGTTTATTTGCGGCAGGATTGTTTCAGTTGTATGTGGCATGCTCGCATGTAAGCTCTCAATCTACCTGAACTCATGTCAAATATCACACGTAGTGGCGGGCAATAACCATGAACAAAGCTCTATATTGTTACAATGAATCATATCTAGAAAAAAAAACTACGCGGACGAAGTCGCGGGCCAAAGCTAGTCCATTATATAATGGATCCTACGAAAGGAGGGAATGCTGATATCAGCATTCCCTCCTTTCTTACTTCCTTCCTTCTTCTCCTTTCTTACTAATATCATCTTTCACACAATCCATCTATCTCTTATTCGGTCTTCTTTTCGGACATCCATCCACTATTCGTCACATGGCTTTCATTTCTTCTCACAACTTGTATATTAACCTTATATACAACACAACTTCTCACAACTTGTATATAACCTTGTATATTAAAAATGTAAACTTCTAAGATAGAAGAAGTTACATTTTAAATAAAGCCGTATTTACAAAAATATAGTCTGTGAAAATGTTTACATTACGCCTGTAATATAAAGTGCAGTCAGTCTACAGTCAAAGAACATTGTAATACCCTCCTTGATATTACCTATATTATGGTCTATGCTTCTGGTTTTCTATTTTAAAAATGATTTCTTGCTGTCTTTTGCTGATATATCAATGAGAGTATTTCACAAAAGATTGTTGAAAAAACCTCCCCCACATTCCAAGTCGTGATGAGTAACAGAAAAGAAAAATGTGTTTTTTGTGAAGACAAAGGCGGAATTATAATATTATTTAATAAAGAAAAACTAAATAAATGTATGGAAACTTTATATTCACGCATTAAATTAAATTATTATTATTATTTCTTGGAACTGCTTTAATTATTTCTGTTGTAATTTGATAACATTTTTAGATCCTTAAGATAAACAATTTGGCATTAAAAACGCAAATTTCCAAAATTCCAAGTTAGCATAGTTCATTTCTGGTGTCTAAACAATTGAAACAAAGAAATTTCACTGTCATTAGTGACAACCAAGTGACGCCTCAGGGGTAGTCAACAGTTTTCTAGACAGTCTTATTATAATTTTAATAATAAATTCATAATGAAACAGTATAACTTATGTTTTTAATTTTTTTTTCACTACTAATATAGCATACGTAGTTGTAATACGTAAAGTAACACTCTGTCAATTTAAACTTAATTTGGTAAAAAAATTGTTAAAAAAAAGGACGGAGAAATTGATGAAAAAAAATTAAAAAATGTTTCAAACTCCGAAATTTTCACCAGCACAAACAGGATGCGCAGAAGGAAACGCAACCACTTCCGGCTGCCAGACTTGGTGCATCTCAATCAGGCTTCTATGAGCAAGTAAATATAAAAAAATCAGCCATACTAAAGTTCTTTCTCGAAAACGTTGGTAGCTCTCGTACCATAAGCCTCCTCTAAAGATTTCCATTCTTCTCTATTTTTGGCTCGAAATGAATTAATTTCCTGTAACTTTTAATAGCGAGTTGTGATGAAAATTGAAAGTCGTAATATGAACCTCAGTTCTTAACTCGTTTACAGTTGTAGTTTTAATAAATAATTGACGTCAAAGATAATTGTTATTTAGGTACTAACATAAGTCATCTGATGGACCATTGAGTAAAAGTGCTTGTCCCATTGAATTTAATGTTTAGATTTCATGTTTTTCCGTGTGCGCCTTTTTGCGTCGTGTTCGTTACTGCTTAGAATTGTATAGGTTCTATTTTCACAGCCTCAAAATTTCGGCGCAGTGCGGTCTGTCGTCTAGACTGCACCTGATACAAATTATGGAATTCATTATGTGACTCTTTCTATGACATTGATTCCCAATAAGTAATCAGTGATGTTTATGTGACTTTTACCATGGTCTATGTTGTGTTTAATGTTTTCATAGAATGCAAGATGTATACTATCTAAGTAGAAGTCAGAAATAAATAAATCCTCGCGGTTGAATACTTTTCTGAAAATATTAACGAAATTGTAGAACGCTTGTAGGTTTTGAGAACCTAAGACTGGAATTAAATTTAAGCACAAACTCAATACATTTCAATGGCCGCTTATGGAATCAGGAAATAGAAGGTTCATCGAAGCTCTAAGTTAATCCCATTTTCAAATAACTTTATCGACTTTGAGCTTTTATATGTATTCTTAGATCCTTTCGAAATATTTGTAGAATATAAAAGAGGACTTATCAAAATTGATTTTGTTGTTTTTTTTATTCTACTGTGTCTTCTACCACAATTTATTCAATGACCAGCGCACCGCGGCTTTTTCTAGTTATTAACAGGTTTTGTTCTCACACAATTTTGAATAAACAGTTATGTGTGTCTTTAAATTTATCAAAGGAATAGCTTAGCTTATCCGTGATTTATCTAGCGATTGGAAATTCATTCAAGATGAATCAAAACTTTGCTACGTTTTGCCCAACTGTACATAATCATCATCATCAGCCTATAATGTTCCACTGCTGAGCACAGGCCTCCTTTTACAAGTGAGGGTGAAAGGGAATGGGCAGATACTCCATCACGCGTGCCCACTGCGGATTGGTGGAGGTAGGCTAGTGGTCAACCTATTGTTGGAATTTTTCAAGCCGCCTAGGAGGCATTCAACTACCTTAACGACTATCACAATTAAGTGATAACCGGGACCAACGGCTTTACCCGAAGCACGGAATCGCTCGATTTGAAATACCACTAGACGGTCACCCATCTAGGTACCGACCACGACAGACGTAGCTTAACTTTGCCGATCGATTAAGAACGGCTAATCATGCTACACCACGAGCGCTTCTGCATTGCGCTGAGTATTCCGCTAGAGGTGTTGTCCCAATTCCTATAGAAAAGTGTCGTAAACGCAAACGCGTTAGTAAGCATTTACGAACGTCAATTCTTTATATTCGGGGTACTGTCTCCCATCCCGTCCTCGTCTGCAACCATATTTTCGTTTGGAAATGCCAAGTTCCTAACTGAACACATTATTATTTACTTTAATAAAATAAAGATATACTTACCATGAACAATTCTGACAAAAACCTTTCCAACTATCTTATATTCTGACTCCACAACAAGACGAGGGCAAATTTTATTTGCCCTCGGACTATCAAACGGAGTGCGTTTGATTTTTTATAAAAAAAACTGAAATAACCGAACATTAAATTAATCAGCGCTGATTTTAGTATTTAAAACATAAAAAAACAAAGCCCTATTATTAATTCGTATTGCCACGAAATTTGATATGCTCAGATAAACTACAAAAATTTAAAAACGCACTGATAAAAAAAAATGCATTGCATAAACGTTTCCCTTCCTTAAAGTTGAGTCTTAAAGTTGAGGTGCATTTTTTGTAGATCAAGAAAAGGAAAGTGCAGTGTTTTATTTCCGGTATTTTTTTATATATTGAATTAATAAAGTTAGGTTTTATCTGTAACATATGAAAATATTATATAAATAGCATTCAAACCAAATTAATTAATTAATAAGGATTTAAATTACTGTCAACTTGGGGTAACTTTGACACTTCAAGGTAACTTTGTATGCCCTTACTAACACTTCAATTGTCATCAATAAAGTACACTTCAGCAAAAAAAAAACATACGAAACAATGAGCAATATTTTGTTATTTTTTGTCTTCTGATGTTTTAATAATGTACTATGTAGGTACTATACAATGTATGATATAGATTATAGGTATTTGTTGTAAATATTAATTTTAATGAACCAATTTCAATCCATAAAGATAGGCATTTGAAAAGGCATAGTTCACATAAACAGGGATTGTTGTATCAAATTAACCCTCAAAGTATCCGAACTTTCAAGGACTTTTAAATAAATTCCTGTGACGAATGGATGGTTCAAATTTTACATTCGCCGAATTTGTGACGCAAGGGTTAACTTCTAAATTACATGATAATATTCTGTGACTGAATAGTTTTATTAAATTCAGAGTTAGTATGAAAACTCTTATTCCTTGGGTTTATAAACTTGAATGTTAGCACGATTACCTACTTACTTTTTTATACCACTAAGGTAGCAAACAATAATACGGCCCGCCTGATGGTAAGCGGTTACCGTAGCCTATGGACGCTTGCAACACCAGGGGTATTCTAAGCTCGATCCTGGCGCGTTGCTAAACCTGCAAAAATCTCTTCACACTTTTTTGAATAACCCCATGCTTGATCACACTGCCTGAGCGTCCGCTTTAGGAAGCTCCTTTGAAAGGGCACAGTACGAGACAATTTTGTTTCCAATGTGTGAGGATGGACTCCTCGTCGAAGACGAGAGTTGCTATATATAGCTATATCAAGCAAGCAAAATGACGATTTTCAACTACTACTACGATACCTTTCCTTTTATACACTTTATTTTTAAATTTTATTGATAATTTTAGTTGTTCTATATTCACATATATAAATAATAATTAGTTCTCGTCTAGACCTCCTACTTAATACCTTGGAGTTTTTCGTTTTATATAACATCAAGGTCAATTCCTGTATAAATAAGTGATTGGTTTTGATAGGTTGTATCAGAATTAACGTGACACTTCGTTAATTTAAGAAACAAAATAATAGATAATTAGAGATACTTAATTGGATTTGTCGCTATACAGTACACCTTTTTTTGTATTATTACACAATATCATAATACATACTGTAGGTACTCAATAATGCTATAGATTTTTTAACAAAATATTAATACCATTATAATGCATGTTTATTTCTAGAATAGATTACACTGTTATATAAAATAATTTATCCACTGGCAATTTCTTGAAGTATTTGTTGATATTATCGACGAATTTGCTCATAAATGCGTACATAGTCGGCTCTTGGATTATGACGTTCATTTCCATCCAGTGTTCATTTGTGTATTTGTTCACAGCATCAGCTGAAACTATAAAGCAAGGTATTTTAAAATCCGCAGTATCATATTCCATAACCAGTTTATCAAAAACAATATCCTATAACTATTGCACGGTGTAGACAAATCTTATATATATATAGATATATTAGAATCATAGAACGGAGTATCTTGAATAATAGACTGAGAGATAAGCAAAAATTGGAAAACATACGCATAATAATTGGACTGTTTTACAAAAAACTTAAACCGACTTCAAAGTACACGAAGAAGTAATCAAATCCTGATCTGATGACAATGGGACCAAACGGGAAGTGTACCTTTCCAGACAAAAAAAGAATTTTCCAAATCGGTTCATAAATGACGGAGTTATGAGGTAACAAACATAAAAAACATACAACCGATATGAGAACCTCCTCCTTTTTTTGAAGTCGGTTAAAAATCAAAGTGATAGATGCTCTCCAGCTTATGAAACGACTGAAATGGAAGTGGGCTGGCCACGTGGCTAAATCTACAGATGGAAGGTGGACAGAATTGGTCACTAATTGGTCAGGCCCTAGTGGCAAGAGAGCCAGCGGACGCCCTAGAGAAAGATGGTCTGAAGAAATAAAAAAAATTGCTGGAGAAGACTGGACAAAGAAAGCAAAGATAACGAAGACTTGGAAACTGTTGGAGGAGGCCTATACCCGCCAGGGGCCTTAACTGAATAACTGTATCATTATATTCTAATGTTAAATTTCTTTTTATGTATGTTAATGTTAAGGAAATAAAAGGCTCTATTATTATTATTATATTAGAATCCACCTAGCCATTGGCGTATTTTGATAGTATATAGAATACTGAATGCAAAGATAAGCATTAAATCAAAATCTTATCTTTGCTGTAGAGCAGCTGTGTAAAAAGAATACTATAATAACGGAGAATAGGGATGATTCCTGGGTAAAAAAAAACTAATTAGTCCATCAGTTAGATTATCAAAAAATATTGGACACCTATTTTTTGCTGTACCAAATCAATAAAAAATAAAACCGGCCAAGTGCGAGTCAGACTCGCGCACCGAGGGTTCCGTACAAACCTGTAGGTATATAAGTAAATGGTAGTATAGACCTGAGTATTTGATATTAATTTCAATTTATGACCTATTAAAAAAAAACTACTTACTAGATCTCGTTCAAACCAATTTTCAGTGGAAGTTTGCACCGTAATGTACATCATATATTTTTTATAGATTTATCATTCTCTTATTTTAGAAGTTACAGGGGGGGGGACACACATTTTACCACTTTGGAAGTGTCTCTCGCGCAAACTATTCAGTTTAGAAAAAAATGATATTAGAAACCTCAATATCATTTTTGAAGACCTATCCATAGACACCCCACACTTATGGGTTTGATGAAAAAAAAAAATTGAGTTTCAGTTCAAAGTATGGGGAACCCCCAAAATGTATTGTTTTTTTTCTATTTTTGTGTAAAAATCTTAATGCGGTTCACAGAATACATCTACTTACCAAGTTTCAACATTATAGTTCTTATAGTTTCGGAAATAAATGGCTGTGACATACACGGACAGACAGACATGACGAATCTATAAGGGTTCCGTTTTTTGCCATTTGGCTACGGAACCCTAAAAATGACAAAGATAAAGCGCATCAAAGTTCGGGAGGGGCTCGTGACATCACGCGGAACTTCAACACACGATAATCTTCGTATTTTTTTGTTTAATTGGCGAAAGTAAAAATACTTGTCTAATATTTTTTGATATTGGAGATCCGATTCCGCTGGGCGGAAACCTAGTAATATTATATACTTAGATTATGTTTGATAGGTGTAGGACTAATCGTAAACTCGGGTGGGTTGGGTGACTGTGTTAATAACATACAACAATTTACTCAATGCTCCGAACCATTTATTTATCCTTCTTACTCTGAATACAAGAATATCTCTGAATCTCTGAATACACAACTCTTACAACTCAATGTGATGCGCTCGCCGCGACCGCCGGCTAAGAACAGGATCGGTCACACCCGCACGCAGTCGTTCACAAAACACAAATGAGAGGGTAGGCGACATATTCAGCCGCCAACGGCTCCACTCACATACTGTATGTATGTGACATACATCACATCGACAAAGCTATTCCTTACACTCCCTCCCTTTGTCGAATACATCAACAATACTTAAATTTTAATTGAAAAAAATATTTTAACAATATAGCCAAAGCGAGTAGCAAAGATAAGTTTACAACAACATTTATAGAAGTAAAATGAACAATATAAAATAAACAAACTGAAAGTATATATCAAAGATATGGTGATAAATTATTAAATGATTTAGGTTTGGCGTCAACTTCTTATGTTTCTATTCCTAGGTCTCATTGTTGTTACTGTCCTGAAAGCAAACAAAGACAAATATAAATCTATACATGTTAAATCTTTTCTCTGGATATTGATCTGCGTTTTGTAATTCATCTTAATTTCTTTTTCTTATTTTTCTCTGTATTGGTAATTTTATCTCTTAAGTCCTCAAATTCAAATTCAGAATGAATTTATTCAATTCATGTCTGTTCTTAGATAGAGGTTTTGTCATTATATCTGCCAAGTTTTCGTCAGCAGACACCCAATGAACTCTCACTTTCTTATCATCTACACATTGCTTTATAAAGTCAGCATGGGTGCTTGCCATACTTTTTCTGTGTCCAGTTTTCTGCTTGGCAGGTAGAAGTCGTAACTATGGTTTGTTTATGACTTGTCCAGGTTATTACATCTCCGAATAACTCTATCACATATCCGCATGTAGATTTAGAGTCTTCACAATCTCTAAAACTTGAATCGGAAAATAGCTCTAGGTTCTCTGAATTATATAGGAACTTATTTCCTAAGTCAGTTGTAACTCTCAGGTATCTAAACAATCTTTTTACTTTAGTCCAATCTTCTTCAGTTGGATCTATCTGTTTCCTAGCTAGGTAGTTGACTGCATAAGCTATATCTGGTCGAGTCGCATTAGCCAGATACATTAAACTTCCAATGGCTTCTCTGAAAGGCACCTTTTTAATTTCATCTGATTTCTTTAAATCTTCTGTATCAGGTTTGAACATTTTATTCCTATGATCTACCTGATGGGTTATCATAGGCGTATCTTGTGGACTTGTCTTATGCATTAATCTTTCTCTGTGTATGTAGCCTGATGTATGGTAGTGCTTCTCTCTATCCTATCTCTGTGTATATTCATACCTAAGAAGTTTTTGGGTTCACCCAAAACCTTCATCTGAAATACTCTGCTTAGGTGTGATTTTATTTTATTTAATTTATCTGCGTCATTGCCGGCTATCAGCATGTCATCTACATATAGTAGCACTAAGGCAAGCTTTCCATGCAGCCTCCAAGTAAATAAACAAGGATCATGAAGATCATTTTCCAAATCGAGTTTTATAGTTTCTTCTGAAAATCTTTTATTCCACGATTTGGGACCAACTTTAAGACCATATAAAGACTTCTTTAATTTGCAGACTTTTTCAAGTTTAATATTCTCTGTAACATCTAGACCCTCTGGAATTTCCATAAAAACTTCATCTTTAAGTTCTCCATTTAGGAACGCTGTTTTAACGTCAATTTGACTTACTTCCAAGTCCTCTTTGTTGATTATAGAAAGAAATGATCTAATCAAAGACAATCTTGACACTGGAGCATATGTTTCTTTAAGTCCATATACATTTTTATCTTTAAATCCTCTTGTGACTAGTCGTGCTTTATATTTAATTGAACCATTGCTCTCAACTTTTTTTTTTTAAAAAAAACCCACTTAGAGTCAATAATGTTAGGCTTCGTTCCATAGGTATTTTTTTTAGGTCGATCTACTAAAACCCATACCGTATTTTCTTTCATAGAGTTTAACTCTTCTTTAATGGCTTGTTTCCATAACTCTTTATCGTCTGTATTCATCGCTTCTTCAAATGTGATTGGGTCTTTTTTTTTTTTTTGAATTTATGCTAATAAAATATACCCTAATTCATCTTCTCTTATCTCTCTAACTTCTGAAACTCTTGTATACCGGGCAAAGCTTATATCTTAAATTTTCTTAGCTTTACTTCTCGTAATTGAACCATCAGTTTTCTTTTATTGGTACCTCTGAATTTTTCTATTCATACTGTTTCTCTGAATGTATTTTATTTTCCTCTGAATTGTTATTTTATTTAATATTTTTGGTCTACCTTTCTTTCTCTAGACGCAGGTATACTTATATTTACCTCTGAATGATCTTTTTCTACTATTTCTGTACCTACTGTAAATTAAGTTTTCTTATCTGATCTTTCTTATTCTACCACTGTAGAATGAGATCTTGAATATACATCTTAATATTCATCTTAATATACATCTTAATATACATCTTTATACACAAATCTTTCTATGAATCTTACGTGTCTTGATTCTAAAACAAAAACTCCTGCTAGGATGCCATAGAATATATCCTGTGGATGTATGCTATACTAATACGGTTTTGATGGATACATTGCTAAACTTTGTTTCAACAAAAAGGTAGTTTAACGTAAGCGATACAACCAAACCTCTAAATTACATCTTGCTTTTGGTGAGAATTTTAATATAGGGACTTCATAATTAATTGATTTGTGTGGGGTTATGTTATAAGTATGAACAGCTGTTTCTGCAGCTCATTCCCACATTCTTGGTGGTAAACTTGAATCACACATATACGCTCTTATCGTTCTCTGAATAGATTTGTTGAATGTTTCGGCTGTACATTAACTTCAGGAGTACAGGGTGGACGACTATCTGATTTTTTCTTTTCTCTCTGTGAGTTTTCCACCTGTAAACTCAGTACCTCTATCTGACCCAATATAGCAAACATTTGCATCTGTACCTAATACATTTTGACCAGAACTGAAATAGGTTACAAACGCTTCACTAGATTCGTCTTTAGATTTTAAGCAGTATACATTGGCATACTATTGATAATAATCATCTACAAAAACAATTACCTAGTACCTCTTTTGACCATTCCATGAAAAGCGTTTAATTGGCCCTATCACATCTGAATGACTTATTTGAAGTGACCTCTCTGTTCAACTTCTATTTTGTTTGAATGGGAGTTTTTCTATTTTTGACACATCTAGCTTGACTTCTGACTGGCTTTTGAAAACAATCCCATGTGAAAAGGATTTTAGGATAACATGTTCTCTTAACACTCCGATCTGAATTTATATGAGCTGAGATCTTCCAAACTCTCCCTCCCAATCGCAGACCCTACATCTCTTGCAATTGTTTCAACAGACTCAGAAATATCTCCCTCCGACTCTGACATTTCGTTGTCTTTATTGGTTTGCGATTGTTGGGAAGACTCATCTTCAATTGCTAAACACGCAGGGCAAATATAATTATCTAATATAATAAATGTAATTTAAGTATTCATTCATTGTAGTATTATTGGTATCTTTGACCTTCCAATCTAACTATCCAATTGGGTTTTGCATAAACCCCTTCAAATAGTTTTATTATTCTCTTTATTATAAACTCTGAATATTTTGTCATCTAAATATATACAAAATTCTGCATCTACTATTTTAAGTAACGACAATAGGTTTTCTGATATATCTGATTTATTTTGTATTTTTAGTTTAATATGATTTCCATCTAATTTATCATTTCTAAGCAAACGATTACCTCTACCGTTTATAACAAATATCTATACTATCTTTATAAAAAATATCAGCAAATTCATAAATATTAGCTCTTCTTATAACTCCATTGTCATTTTTTTTTTTTTTTTTTTTTATAACTTTTATTAACAATATGACTTGTAGCTCCTGAGACAGTAATAAACTCTAAATGTTTTTCATTATTTAAATTATTATCAAAATGTCTCTTACTTACCCTCTGACTCTTCATACTCATTATAATATCCATCACAGCACAGCCCTTGTAGTTCTCGTGCTCAGTTAATCCTTCATTATAGTCAGCTCTTCTATCTCTTCACTGAATTTTTTGTTCCTCGAATGCCTCCTCTACATCCCAGGGGATTGCCTCTGAAGTTGCCTCTGGAGCTACCTCGGTTGTTGACTCTGTAGTTGCCTCTGAAGTTGCCTCTGAAGTTGAATCTGATGTTGAATCTGATGTTGCCTCTTTTTCCTCTGAAGGTACTCGAGTTGAACTGACTTCTTCTTTCCTGCTATCTCTTAACTTCTTTAAAATTTCCATGGGCTCAGTTAAACCTAAGATTTTCTTAATCTATAAGACTAATAATTATACCCTTTCTCTGAAATTCCTGGATGCTGGTTGGTTTGAGTCAATCAGTCAACGTCCAATTTGTAAATTTTGTTTTCAAACAGTCTAACAAAACATGACTTAATACAAACATCCTGTCTGTTTGTATTGCCTCTGAATTTTTGGACAAATCTTCTTTAAGTTGCTACAAACTAATACCTGTTGAGATTACATGTTTGCTCTTCTTGGTTTTTTTTTTCAGTTTCTCAAATTCATGCAAGCATGTGCATGTGAAACTTGGACAGCTTGTCAACTCAATCAAAATCAAATCATTTATTTCAAATATACCTTCGCAGGCAACTTATGAACAGTCTTACTCTAATACTCTAATACTGATTTGGAAGGCTGCATCTGCTGAGAAGAGTCGACAATAAACTCAGTAATTACTCTTTTCAAAACAAGCTTAGATTTATTACATACCTAATATTTAATAAGTAAATAGCAAACTCAAGCAGACCAGCCCCCACAAGCAGTACTTGTTCACAAGTATGACGTATGTGGCAGCCATTAGTCTCATCGCTATATTGGAGTGAAGAGGACGAACTACCTCCTTAAGCAAGACTCTAGTCGTCCGATCTTTTGATATTTCACGTGTCTCAAATCTCTTAACAAGTACATTTACACTGGAAGTAGTAGCATAGTTCTTGTATTATTATTTTTTCATGTGGTGTTACAATAAAGCGTTATCTATCTATCATACAAACACTCCAAATTTTTTTTTTTTTTTTTTTGAGGTTTGTGTGTGTTTTTAGTCTCTGTATTATACTCTGAATTTATTATTCTAAGCTCTGAATTATCTGTTGTGGTCCCACTCATTACCTCTAAATTACTCTGAACCTCCTTTAGTTGTGGATGTTGCTGTGAAGTAACATATTCAACAATAACCTGGGTTTACTCCTCTTAAAAATTTCAGATCTGAACTCTCACACTCTTTAAATAAAAGTTTCTAATCTTGACAAGATTTAAACTTTTAACCTCTTACCATAATCACAGCACTCTGAATTTTCAGTCAAATATAGATAGCTAATAAAGAAAAAATACTTATTCTTATTTTGTTTGATGGGATCATAATGATTAACCTTCTTTTCCCAAGTCTTACTCTCATGTACTCTGCATACTCTTCGCTCAGATTTTCCGTAGCTCCACTTAGAGCGCTTTTACTAGCCATCTGTTCCAGGATTGTGAAACACTCTTAATTAGTTGTTTTTATTGTTATTTTTATGTATTATTATTTTTAAGTTAATTTTATAAGAAATTTCTCTCAGAACAATCAACTCTTACTTGTTTCTCTCTTTTAACCTCTTGATTTACATCACAATACCAGGTGATCTCTAGTTTTCAACTAATCAAGTAATGTTTCTTGCTTCTGAACTAAAGAACCGAACCACAAGTTACTTTAGTTCGAAACGAAAAATCAGATTCTCTCACCGAGCACACTACGCATGCACACCACTCGCCGATGTTCAACTCCGCGCGTTACCACGAAAGTTGGTCGGTTTTGGGTTGCGCAAGCACACACGTAGGTCCCGAATGAGGTCCTCCAATCTCCCTAGTCAATGATCAGACTCCACTGAACACAAGCTTCAGCTGAACATTGACCCCGGAATTTATTGAATTAGCTCGTGATTAATTTTGATTTGAATTTATGCAGTGAACGAAAAACCCCACAGAACCAGTAATCCAGTATCTGACCGCAAGGCAAGCCAGAATGGGACACCAAACTCATGCGAAGAATCTATATTCACTCGTAGCAGTAAATTCGAGAAACATTTTCAAGTATTGAGCCAAATTCAATATCGACTGAATTTCTCTTCCTCTTATTCTCTCTTAATATTGTAGTTATACTCTGAATCTTAATTTAATAACTTATTTTCCTCTGAATTATACTCCGTTTTTTTTTTTTTTTTTTTTTTTCATTATTATATATATATATATATAGGTATATATTTATTTTCCTAAAAATATTAAACTACCTGCTGACGTTTTTTTTTTTTTTTTTTTTAAAGTGTTAAAATCGATCGTCTTTATGAATTTATTAACAATGAGATAAGAGAAACCTTCCTTATCAACCACAACGTAATTTACTTCTTAATAGGTATATTAATCTCTTTATTATATAGCCTCTTCGCTATATGATACCTTTCCTGTAAACTCTTTTGATACGACTAATACATCTATCCAATTAAAGCACGGCAGTAAATGGAAATCCCTTTTTGCATCTACGCAAGAGAGAAATATATACCATGCATGGGACCAAGGGCATTTAACAAATTACGTACCGGCCCGGGATATTTGTGAAAGCCGCCTAAACTCCCTCCGTTTAGTGCGAACGCAAGTCACTTGCTAGCTCGCTAGACAACGACGTGTGCTGCCCAACGTGTTGAGTCAAGGAGCCAACACGCGTGCGGAAACCACCACGAATCACTTGTACACAAGGTGTACAAGCTTGCCACGAAACCAACGATACACGACCGCCCCGAGAGAAATAGACAGACAGCACGCTAACCTCGCATACACGAGCGCCAGGCCTTGCACTCGGGCACACTCAGCCAGCGGCCACTGCCCAAAAACCCACAGCGAACACGCACCGACAAGCCTCGCTTGGCCGCTTCATGCACACTATCGCTGCCCGGCTTACCAAATTCCCGTATTATGTTACACTTTTGTTTCCATTCTCGGACTTTCTACCAATGCATTTTACTATTACCTTCAATAGACTCTTATAAAAAATCACTGCCAGAACGGAACAACACTTGACACACCCTTTACAAGCCCTTTACTTACTCTTAATATTCTTTATGACGAATGTTATTGTACAAGGCGAGCTTCCAATCTGAACTATGCGATAACGTCCTCTGAATCCAAATCACAAAGCACATAATTTTTGTTGCACACAGTCACCCGAGTATTCCGTAGATCTCAACCACGCTCTGCTACCATGTCGGACTAATCGTAAACTCGGGTGGGTTGGGTGACTGTGTTAATAACATACAACAATTTACTCAATGCTCCGAACCATTTATTTATCCTTCTTACTCTGAATACAAGAATATCTCTGAATCTCTGAATACACAACTCTTACAACTCAATGTGATGCGCTCGCCGCGACCGCCGGCTAAGAACAGGATCGGTCACACCCGCACGCAGTCGTTCACAAAACACAAATGAGAGGGTAGGCGACATATTCAGCCGCCAACGGCTCCACTCACATACTGTATGTATGTGACATACATCACATCGACAAAGCTATTCCTTACAATAGGAAATTACTCACATTTTTCCTTGTTTCCGTCTAAAGTATTTTTCCACTCGTAAACCACTCCTCCGCGGGCGTCTAATCCTAACGTGAAATTCTGGATACTTATATGTAATTGACTTTGATCCTTAGATTTATCCAAATAGGAATAAATTGCTATGTGATAGTCGTCTGAAAAACAATCATATTTTTATTTCATATGTTTTTTTCAGCAGTTAGAATGGAGAAATAGGCCTTTAATCAGTTTTTATGAGGTGAAATTACTTATACAAATGTTTGTACGCGCTTTCTTCATATCAGACCCTACTACGAAAATCTATACACGACAGTCCGATCATCGTTGTCAAAAATTAACCAATAGAATTGCAGCAACACCTGTGGCAAAACTGACGAGACGTAACTATTGTGCTATTCTATTGACATTGATTTACAACGATGATCGGACTGTGTATCGTATTTCGTAGTAGCCCCTCTGATTATAGTAAAAGTTGTTTAAATGTCACTCAATAAAAAATGCTAATTTCTTTTTATGCAGCGATGCTTGCTGACTGGTTGAGGCCTTTCCCATGGTAGAAAGGTAGAAACGTCTAACATGCATTTTTTATATCCTAGGAGATTCTTGACCCACTGATCCCAAACCAAGTAGAGCTTTTACTATGGAAACCAGATTACTATAATAACCTATATGTACCTACTTAATATACATAATGACACCCCGACTCAGACATGCAGACATATTTATGCACATGGTATATATAGGTCCTACCATGATATCGAACTCACGACCTGCAGCGTGATAGGTAGGGGTCTTCCCAACCTCGCCAACTGGTCCATCAAACTAATAATAAACTAATAACCTAGACCATCTATTTAGATGCATATGGCTCAAGAATATTCGTTCTCTTTCGTTAGCAGTAGTTATTACCTGGCTTAAATGATGATGAATTATGACTTTAAAAGGTCCCGCCTGATGGTAAGCGGTTGCCGTAGCCATATGGACGCTTGCAAGAACGGGGCATCACTCACGCTTTACCGACCCTTCCCCCCTCCCCAATGAGCTCTGACAACCTTACGCGTGCTCACGCGCAGCAATACAGTAGAAAGTTATTTGGCTGCGGTACTCTGTAAGGCTCTCTCGAAGCGCTCGTAGTGTAGCATGATAAGCCGTTCTTAATCGATCGGCAAAGTTAAGCTACGTCTGTCGTGGTCGGTACCTAGATGGGTGACCGTCTAGTGGTATTTCAAATCGAGCGTTTCCGTGCTTCGGAAGGTACGTAAAGCCGTTGGTCCCGGTTATTACTTAATTGTGATAGTCGTTAAGCTAGTTGGAGGCCTTCTAGGCGGCTTGAAAACTCCAACAGTAGGTTGACCACTAGCCTACCTCCACCGATCCGCAGTGGGCACGCGTGGTGGAGTATCTGCGCGTTCCCTTTCACCCTGATTTGTGAAAGGACGCCTGTGCTCAGCAGTGGGACATTATAGGCTGATGATGATGATGATGACTCTGTAAGGTTGAGGTACTTCCCCGTCGAACTGCCCCTAGAGCGAAATAACGCTATGTATATCTACCTCTTTTAAAATGGCTAGATTAAAGCCCTACCCTGCAACTCTTCACCTAATAAGATTCTTGGAGACCTATATATCTTTATGATTGAAGTTTTTTATATTTACAGAAAAAAATATTGAAAATAAGATTATGAAAACACTTACTGTGAACAATCTTGCAATCACCTTTGCCCTCTACGTGTAAAGATCCGATTTCTCCATTGATATCGTATTTTGATTCTAAGGTAAGACGAGGACACGTTAAATATGCAACTAGAGTTGATTCACCGAAGTTAACCCTGAAAAAATGAAGTAAAACGTCTGAAAAGTGATATGTCGACAATAGTAGTGTTATTCTAAAATGGCCACAAGTAGTCTAACCAAAATTAAAGACGAGCTGTTCCCCGCTATTTCACTAGGTTATTTCAGAGTATAATCCATCTATGTATAAGCCAATTTTCATCCAATCTATTCTTTAGTTTTCTACATAAAAGAGTAACAGACATCTTCACATCCTACATCACATTTATAATATTAGTAAGAAATATGAACACGATATATGAAACATTACCACATTAAACTTACACAATGTTTAGTTTCTTAGCTTCAGTTTATGGGTACTTACAGATCTACAGAGTGATATTTGAGTCACGTGGTAATTATTACTTACGCGACTGATTGGCCAACACAATTCTTCATACCATGCAAATTAGCATCCGTAAACGTGTAATTTAAATTAGGCAGGATGGCTTGCACTCCATCTTGATGCAGAGGATCTGAAGACTCAATACCTAGCGATGGGATCCCTGCTATCAAATCAGCAAAAAATCTCCCAGACGCTTTCACCATACAGTCATCATCGTTTAAATTACAATATAATTGACCTGTAAAATTAAATAAATAAATAAATATCCTGGGACATTCCTCACACACGGTCATCTGCAGGGCTATTTTGAAACACTCGGATTCGATATCGGAAACGGATTCAAAAACTACCGAGGCGATATTCAGCAATTGCTTTTTTAATTACCGAATCGAATCGAACCCACGACCTGCGGCGCTATAGGTTAAGACTCAACGTTTTAACCAACTGCGCCAACTGGCCCGTCAGTAATTGTTATAGATATGTATGTAGCATATTATGAACAGAGGTAAAAAACAAGTTTGATGTTGGCAGAAATAAGGATGACAATAGTGCCTAATTAAAGTCAAACTCGCTAATGCAGTAAAGGGTCTCATAAGGCACTTTTGACTTTACCAGTAACATTTTCTCTATGTTAAAGAAGAAAAAGTAGGTACACAAAAGAAATAAGTATAAAATACAGAGACTTTTTTAGTAGTACGGGTTTTGCAATAAACTGCATAAGTATATTCTTTTACTTACTTGATCCATAATCAATTAGACCAAAACATATTATTAACACAGATAGATTTATAGACAACATCTTACTATGACGTTCCAAACTTGAGTGCTCATATAAAATTAATAATCACTAAACACTCCGAAAATTATTTACGTACATAAAATGCAAATTAAGGCGAAATTCAGATATTTTAAAAAAATCAAGAAATTATACGTTGCTTCTATTATTAAAAAGTTCGATATTAGCCGATAACGTCTAAACTTATTATTAGTCGTCTTAAAGCTGGTTGTCGCAGTAAATGATCTGTATTAGCCTTGACATTTATTTAAGATCTATTATTACGAGGATTTTATAATAACTTTTACATAACAAGTGTGAACACGTTACACTCGTCAAAAAAACTTTCCTTTGATGAGACTAGTTTATGTTGCGAAAAACATATTTAATACCATTCCTAGTAAAATAAGTTCATTTGCATGTTCATTGGTAACATGATAGGTATCTGAAGTGTCCTGGACGTATTTATTCTTTTCTAAATTATAGAAAGAGATGTTCGTCATTATCTTCACGTTAATCCTCTTGACACACTGTTGGATCCATACTATAAGATACATTTTTCAACACACTTGCTCGTAAAGTGAATTTTATTGCATTTCATAATGCAGCTTATTACGCACTAGTGCTTTTTACTTTACATTACCGCACAGTTTTATGAGAGGTATAGGAATAATCCCGTTTATGTTAAGTTTGTACCTCACTGCAAGCGATATGTGTGTAGACGAAGCTCTCCAATGAACTCCAGTACTTCCCCAGTATAGCGAATAAACGCTACACTCTAAATTGGTATTATTTATACTTGAATTGAATTGTGAGATTTTAGGTAATTCGATAATAAAGGTTAGCTCCCAACTCTCAGCTTTATACCTGAACCAGATATATTCCTTATTGATGAAAAACACCAAATTGATAAAGTCCATAAGTAAACCTAATTTCAGTAATGCGAGTCATGATTAAAATTGAAAAGAAAGACGTCGCCCCTTATCACCAGCGTACAGTGACTTGAAAGATTGAATATAAAATAGAATTTAGCAAAACTTTTAGCGATAAACGTATACAAATTTAGGCGTTTCGGCCTATCCTGCCGCAGAGGCGAGATAAAAGGAAAGTTCCAACGAAATGGATCGAGGCCGAGACTTTTATCAGATTTTGGCAGAATTTGTTCAACGAAACACATTTAGGGGCTGCTATCTTTTTACGCGAACTTTCCTCTTTATGTGAACCTGAGGTTTTAATTAAATTAAAGTGTCTGGGTTTTGAAACGTTACCTTCAACATGTCGTTCACCTTCTATTGGAATTAATGTTTTAGTTTTAATGCTAATTAATTTAAATGCTACTTTAATTATTATTATAAATTATTTGGTGTTATCTCTACCTCCCGTAAATGTCATGATATTGCTCGGTTGAATGCGTTGAATTCCGAGATATTTATCCAGCAACGATCTAAAACTTAAACATTATAGCAATAGCGAGTATTCAAAAGCATCTAAGTCATAATCTAGTCGGATTGCTTAGCCATCGCAGCCAACGAGGCGTCAAATAATCGTGGATTTACGCTGCAAGAAAGCACGTTAAGCTAGCAAAGATGCTTTAGAACAGGGATTCTTCGAGGTGATGATTTGCATTGTTTTTCAATTTTGAGTTTCAAGTGCGTTTTCAATACTTTTCAAGCTTTGTCACTGACAGAGGATGTGCATATCATTGATAAATTATCGACAACCCTAACTAAATAAATAAAAACAAAAAAAAATGCGAAAGTGAGTTTGTTTGTTTATTTGTTTGTTTGTTTGTTATGCCTTCACGCCTCAACCACTCAACGGATCATCATGATATTTGGGATGCAGATAGCCATGGTATAGAAAAGGACATAGGCTACTTTTTATCCCGGGAACGCGGGTGAAACCGCGTGGGACAGCTAGTATTTAATAAAATACTAACTCTTATATTATAAGTGCGAAAGTGAGTTTGTTTGTTTGTTTGTTACGCCTTCACGCCGCAACTCTATGGTCATGGCTCTATGCTCAACGGATCATGATGAAATTTGGCATGCAGATGGCCTATAGTATGAAGAAGGACAGGCTACTTTTTGTCCCAGGATCGCGGGTGAAACAGCGGTGGACAACTAGTATTGAATAAAATGTTTCAATCGCGATGTTTGTATTCTTTTACGTTGAGGAATCATTATCTTCAATGTTCACGGTCAGATCATGATAAAATTACATGGGACGATCTCGGGATCTACCGTGATATAATGCAGTTTAAACCATTCAAATCGCGTAAGTCATTTCCGAGTAATCAGTGAACATTTACAAAAAAAATATATTTAAAAAACATATTATAATAAACATACGCGTCAAACATAGAACCACCTCCTTTTTTTGAAGTCGGTTGATAAAAATATTTTCTATCTGAGAACGCTTAATTAAAATAATATATTCATATTTAAATTGTGTCCAATTTTATATTTATTATGCCCTAGCTCTATCGCCCGTGAAAGGGAAATGCGGACGTTTGAGTGTGATTGCAATAATTCGGATTATTTATTTTTATATTACGTAATATATATTTAATCTATTAACCTGATCGATCCTGGTATGTTAAATGCATAGTAGTTTTATATTTATTATTGAAAAACAGCATCAAGACCTCTTTGATTGAAAATTCCGAGTTGAAAACCATTATTAAATTAAAAAAGTTATGTAAGTTGATTTTCTTTTTACTGCGACATTACACAATGTATGAATATTACAATCAGTGACATATTGATATTCTATGGGAATTAAGGGCATGAAAGTATGAAAGTATTGTTTATACTAACCCGCTCTATTCATTCCTCTGTTCTATATTGCTCTCCATTTGCGCTGTGAGCTTTATGATTATCCCTGCGAACAATTTAATATTGTTCCGTATAGTTGGCGTTTAAAAGTTGCACTTTTCCGTCCATAGTTTTATCACGCGCAAAGTGTTATGATCCAATTACATATGTTTATAATATTGTTATACGAGTTTGAATCGTAGCACGCTAAACTTAGACACAATTTCTTGGAATAAAGTATGACTCATAGTATGTTATTAAATTTTAGCGCTGTATAAAGTGAGATAGGTGGCATGATGCTCTTGTACAGCTTTAAATTTAATATAATGTGTGTTTTTAGGGGTTTACAGAGATCTATTGTTGATCTGTATGTCCCTCGAAAACGGAATGACTTACAGATTTGAAATTTAGATATTATTTTGAGTTAAAATGTAAAACTGTATTGCTTTTAGTATCTATGTCTTCTACTTGTTTTAGTAATTGTAAGCTGTTTGCTTTGCTAATAAATAAAATAAAATAAAATAAAAATATTGACCCAAAACTAAATTGAGCTTGAAATAAATTTAATTATCTAAATAATTATTTAGGAGGTTGCAACTACCCTGAATAATAATTAAAATGGAGCAGTTTTTTATTCTACCCAGACATGGGTGCTATTGTTTAGAGTCTAGACTCTACTTGTTAAATATAAAAAAGTGGAAATTCCAGTTAACTAACATAATGAATATTTTTTTTATAAACGCCTACTCATCATTTCATAACAAAGTTGAGTTACACGGCCCCAAAATTATGATGGTTTTTTATTATTATTGAATAGAAGCCAAACAAATGGCCGGTCTAGAAAAACTTTCTTTATAAGTAAATTACGATGGCTATCAATCAACACATACAATTGCCATCCATAATTTATACTGGTAAATACCCAAAATTGTGAATAAGTAAATAAATTCTTTGATTTTTTACTTTATTGATAGGCACTGACATAAATTACGCCATTCAATAATAAGTGAGAATTTTTGAATTATAGTAGATACTGAATGCTTAAACTACATACTTAAAACATTTTGCATTCAAAAAGTAGTATGTACTAACAAATAAGTAGCGAATTTTTCATATTACTACTACCTACCAAGATATTGGGTCTCTTCTATACATAAATAAAAAAGAAATACCTTCTTGATTTTAATTAAATTCGCGTTCTTCTTTTGTTTTTCTGTCTTATTGTGAGTGTGATCGTGTGAAGCCTGAAATTATTTGAATTTAAACAGCAATTTTAAGAGGTGGATGTTTGTAAGAAATTAAAAAAAAACTTAAGTGAACTGTTTGCAAGCCGGCGTTAGGTCTGAAAACGAATTGCTTGGAAATGTCTGGACTTCTGCTTTGAGTAAAGTGTTTCAATATTATTTATTTTAGGTAAGCTGAACAAAAAAGGAAAAATACTTACTGACGTAACGAGATGCACGCACGTCCTACCTATACCTACGTATTTTGAACGCCGCCGCGCCCGGTTTCTCAAATAACGTAGACATCCACTAGGAAAGGCCTTTTCAAAGTATGAATCATAAGGGACCACAACTTATTTCGCGTCCAATCAATTCATTTATTTGAAACATTATCACACATTTTTTTTATTATGTGGCTCCTTATTACATTCTTTTAAAAGCACTTTTTTTTTAATTAATAAAATTCAAATCAGCTATGTATTTCTATAAAAACATCAAAATGACCATCTGATAGCCTAATATTTCGTTTTAAACCAAACACAAAACAACGCCATCTTCACATATGGTTTGGAACTACACAGAATCAAAGCCTACATTGTGACAAATTGTTGCCAAATTGGAAGCGGCTTGAAAACCTTACGAATAATTGTTTACAGATAATAAACATTAGTTATTGTTTGATAAGAAATTATAACATTAAAAAAAACATATTTATTACAATCAAGAATGTTACAACAAATATATTTGGTACTAATTATTTCTTTATGTATTGAAACAGTGCTGTAGGTAATACAATATGTTCACATAAACCTGTGTTTAAAAGGTGTCGCCACAAGTGATACTCTCACATCATCATCAGCCTATAATGTCCCACTGCTGAGCACAGGCCTCCTTTCACAAATCAGGGTGAAAGGGAATGGGGCAGATACTCCACCACGCGTGCCCACTGCGGATTGGTGGAGGTAGGTTAGTGGTCAACCTACTGTTGGAATTTTTCAAGGTAGTCTGTGGCTGCCTAGGAGGCATCCAACTAGCTTAACGACTATCACAATTAAGTGATAACCGGGACCAACGTGCCTTCCGAAGCAAGGAAACGCTCGATATGAAATACCACTAGACGGTCACCCATCCAGGTACCGACCACGACAGACGTAGCTTAACTTTGCCGATCGATTAAGAATGGCTATTCATGCTACACCACGAGCGCTTCACATAGTACGATCACAGAATATTTAATAGTAGTACGATTGAATTATAATGAAGTCACTGTGCAAGTAGGTACATTATCATAATTTAAAATTCATAATTAGTTAATTATAAACAGCTCCGGGATATGTCGCGGTTGTTAGAATACACCTCCCCAGATAATGTGAGGGTGAGAATTGCCAATGATTATATAAATGGACAAGATTGAAATATACCATCGAGACTATTAGTGCCTTTGCAAGCTAACAGAAAATGTAGAGCACTATATTTTTATCGGTTCGCATTACCACGTGCTTCATTGACCATGCTTCGACTTTTATTCCTCTCAGCTGGATCGTGAAATTGGAATTTCTAAAAGCTTTTAATAATAAATTTTGGAATCCCATTAAATTTGTCTACAAAAACCGATCGATGGTTGCAAATGATGTGTGGCCTGCGTGTACGCATGTCATTGTTTGGTAATCCCGATGGGTTGCGCAAAAAATATGGGAACTATTATGTGGCAATTTAGTGAAGTGCCGTGTCTATATTTTGTTTTATCGATATTTTAATAACTTTGTGTCGATAGGAAACATAGGGACTGCAACCATAATCCAGATCATATTCTATTTGTGTGCCAAATTTCAACCGAAACCATAGTACCAAAACCAAAAAAAAACCAAAACCGTTTAAACAGTAGTTTTTGCGTGACAGAGTAACAAAGATCCATACATACAAACTTTCGCGTTTATAATATTAGTAAGGATTAACTAGATTCTGTCCGCACACCCGCGTTCTAGAGATCTAATTTCCCGGTATAAAAGTAACCTCATATATTATTCCAAGGTATGATCTATTTATGTGCTAAGATTCGTCTAAATTCATATGCGTAAAAGAGTAAAACATACATATTGTCAGGTGTTCGAGGCCATAATAATTTGTCTGTGTCTCGACCTGGGGGCTTCTCTACTATCTGTAACACAGGTTGAATCCTAGCTCAGAAGTGGATGGTTACCTGGTCGTTAACACTAGATGACTGTACATATATGTCTTCCATCTAACTGGAATAGCTCTAGGTACATTTATGGTTAATAAACGATGGTTAATAAATGATACATCCATCCTCACAAACTTAAGTGTTTATAATTAGTAGGTTTATTGATGCTTCATGCAAAGGCATTGACATAATTATTTTAATTGTAAATGGTAACTATCGACATATAAAACAGCAAAGTATCGATGAAATATTAATTACCTGCCCAACACTACCAACCCCCAAAAGCAAGGCACATCGATTCAGCTGACAGAATAATGACGCGCCCACCTCCGCTCGCCATTGAGGGCCCACCTCGACAATGGCATAGCAAATAGCCATTATTATTGATGCAAGGGCCGACTCTATTAATATAGACTCTGGAGGAGGCGATTATTGAGATTCGATACAAACAGAGATATTTGTATTGCTTCTATGTCTCCTTAATGTTTATGAAAGAACTGCATGTATAATCTCGATGGTACATACGAGTAATTAAAATTTGTTGAAGCATTTTTTGTCCACTGGTGAACTTCCTAGTATTTTCACTCAAGGTAAATGTTTCTAGATTAGAAAAGGATTATAGTGGTAAAGTTCAAATCTTTTGCTGATTGTGCTTAAAATTTTGGTTATTTAGACTTTAAATTGTTATGGTGCGTTACGTCCATGCTAGGCGAAGCGAGCACGAGCCGAACCTCGAACTAACCTACAACGAGAACGAAGCGAATCCTTTTGTTCGTAAAAAAAAACTGACAATCGCGCTCGTTCGAGGCTCGCAAGCCCGTCCACGCTACGCGAATCGTGCTCGCAGTGTGCTCGGTTCGCCAAGCATGGACGCACCATTAGACATATGTCTAACACGTAACAATATTGTTACGTCATAAGAATCTTTCTTTACATGTAGATTTAAGTAAGTAAGTATACCATGTTTAATAATGTGGTATTTATAAAATAAATTAAGCCTGACTAGTTAATTTGTTTACTATAACTAATGTTAAGTTTCTTCCATTGTTGAATATTTATTTTATTCTTTGAAATTGTTTTAGCGTTGGGGTTTGCTATTTTGTTAAACTTTATCAAGGCGTTCCTAGAGAAATACAAAAACATCCGGAATTCCTTCAAACAATAACTTAGTAGTTGAATTTAATGCTTTTATAAATTTATGCAGTAACCAGTGAAGCAGCTGTAGTCTTTGTTGTGTTAGTAAATAAAGTTTTTGCTACAAGATGTATAAACATATATATTTTTTTTAAGAATATTTACTAGAATCTACCAAAGTTCAAGTTGATGAGAACAGTCAGAACAATTCTAGAGACTACACTGTAGGTATAGTACGTACCTACTCTACAGCTTACCTCAAACATGCGCAAAAAATATTTGCAGAACAAACGGCCATCATTCTCCCGTCACAGGCTACACAAAGCATTTTTTGTGCAATTGTGTAATGATCACAACAGACTATAAATAAAACACGCCTACTTTTGCACGACATTGTACACCGGATATGTTTGGGGGTCCATTCAATTTTGCTAAAGTATGGGACGTGATCCAGCGAAAACAAAAGCTTACATCTATTGATCGAATAAATGCAAACAAAACAAAGGACATCAAAGGTTGTTTTTTGAGATCATGTCATTAAAAAAATGTGATTGTGAATGATATTTCATCCTACTTGTGTCTGTAATTGTTAAATATTGTACCTGCCTGACAATAACGAGACATACAATGTTGAAATTAAGGTAAAGATACTCTTATCTGCATACTACCTCTCCTGTTATAAAATGAAAACCAAGACATTTTAGAAACATGCTTCTGGACGATTTAAGAAATGTTACAAAGATACAAGCCCAAGGATGCGTCTAAAAACTATTTTTGATCACATTGAATGAATGACTGTCTAAAATAAACATCTTTTCCTTATATTATATGACAGTGATTTTGCTAGAATAATATAAGATTGTATGAAGCAAAAATTCCAACCAAAAATAACATTAATTTTACTTAAGCAAACATCTGTAGGAAGTTTACTTAAGTTGAAAAAAATTGCGGTCGCAGGACCCAAAGCTTTCTTACTGTGATTAATCCGGACGATAAGAGTGCCACAAAGCCAACAAATGTGTGCCGAACAGATTCCAGATTGAGAGCCGATAAACTCATTTTTGAGGTAGAAAATGTTTTTTTGAGCGTGTTATCAACTTATCGAACAATCTCTTTGGTACTGTTGGGAGGCAGCACGTGTTTTGACTGGTTATTATATTTTTGCGGGCGCTACGCCGGCTGTTTTCAATTGTCTGTTACATTTTTGAGCTGATGCTATCAACGATTCTGGTATGTCATCCGAGGTTAAGTAGGGACATAATGTGGTAACAGTTAGGTACCTACGTTGTTACCAAGCGTGTATTGTTAGTGCAAATGTGAAATTGGTATCTTTAGAATATTCAAGTGACAGGCACTGGGCAAACTTATACTAACCCCCTTATTAATAATGAAGTTATCAAACGTTGATTAGCTAAAATTCCGAAGTCTTTATCTGACAGGTGACATTTGGTGATCGAAAGAGTGAGACGGAGCACACTATTACGCTGATTTAGTTAAAACCCTATTATGAATAAGGGGGTAATGTTATAAGCGCGTTTTTAAAACTTTAAAGATAAAAATATTTTGAAATGGGCAGTAAAAATTTTTCAAACCCATCCCCAACAGAAAATCATGTCATGACTCGGCATTAATTTGACCATGAAGAGGGTTTACGACAAATACAAATCCTTCTTCTAAGAACACAATAACGAGTGTAAACATAAAATTTTCCTTACACTCTAAAACTGAGATATTAGATAGATTAATTGCTTACAAGGACGGTGCGTCGTGTGTGGCTGCCCTTTGACGCGTCACTGATCAAAATCACGATAATGACCTAAAACTTAGTGAGCGTTATAAAATTCTTCGAAGTAAACGTCACGATGCCATTACATACCAGCGCTCTTTGTTGTCCTACGTCTACGATGCTTGATTATCTAAATGCCTTTGATACAATAAAGGATTAGAGGCACTCTCGAGTTGGCCTTAATTTTTCATTGTAGCTATGAGATTAATAAAGTGGTTGCATCCTTTTTTACATTTCTATGAAGTTATACTGAGTTTTATGATGTATGATGGTACTAACACTTTGAGGTATTGTTTAATAAAAAAGTCTTCAACGAAAACTGGAGATATTACGAGGTACCACTAGCTTTTTTTTAAAGATTTAAGTTAATATGAAGATCCAGTACCTTCAATATCTAAATCTTATTCATCCACCTTCATCCTTTCGGATGCTATTTTCTCGTCATATTACTAATTCACCGACTCATTTGTATCGGTTTGATTTTCCTATATTCGAAGCCACTTACAAAAGATATCGCAATAATTCGTACTAATACTCATCCGGCACCCGGAAAATCAGTTTTCCGAAAACATTATCGGAGCAAATAAAGAATGATTTGTTTGTGCAGACATGACATCTTCCTTGAGAATGCTCATTTCATGTGTTGTCTAAGACGTTATTGTGTTTGGGAAAATACAATTTTTGGTTAAAAGGAGATGGGGCAATGTTATTGTGTGAATATCCGTGCGGTTGACAGAGTATTTATATAAACAGTCCTGCCTCGAGGCCTATTGTGGCAGACATTAGAGAGAGCGTCCTTTAATCCGCCGAAAACAATTTCGCACGAATTGTTATGCTCAGTTATTGTGAACATTGTTTGTCCTTTGCTCAATCGGCTGTTCAATCTTAGCAACAGCGTCGCCTGCTTCACTATGATTAATCCGAGAAAACATGATACGACGAGTTTTAAACTAAAGTCGGTATCGTAAATAGAAGGCTGTATTGTTTTAAGTTTTGATGGCTGATTTTAGATACAAATTACTAAAGCAGGTGCCTTAAAACAGAATTGTAGTAAATTTAATGCAATTTTGTTTTTATTTTATTTATTATACTTAACAGCTGTTTCATTAATGAAATATTTTACGACATTCTTAAGGTATCGCAAATGACTAAGTAATTGTATTTGCCATCGTTTTTACCGTTTCGTACCCAAAGGGTGACAACGAGACCCTATTAGTAAGCCGCGGCTATCCGTCCGTCCGTCTGTCTGTGAGTGGGCTAGGCTGTATCTCATGCACCGTAATAGGAAGACAGAGATTTTCACAGAAAGTGTATTTATATTATCACTATAAAACAACATATAAAATTAAAAATAAAAGGGGACTCATATTTTTACACTCAAAAATCAAAAGCTAAGCTGAACAAATCATCAGAGTTTTTCAGTGTATTCAAAATTACATTAAGTAAACAATTTAATTAAATAGGTATGTAATTATTATCAAATTACTTCTAAAATTAGAACCTACAGAATTTTATACGCAATTTTAACTAAAAAGAATGTTATTACTAGTAGAATGAGGTTTGCGTGTGTTAAAGTTCGTCGAAATGATACTAATTTCAGGCTAAAATGCAGTATTTTCTGATACCATCTTTGATATACTTTTTAGATTAACTACATAGTAATTTTGCTTGATTGTTGACTACGTGAGTGAGTAATAAAGACATATAAAAACCATAGAATACCAGGTCTTTTAAAGTGATGTTACAAATCAGCATAACAATCTTCGCAAAATAAACATTTGTTTTTCTAGAATAATGGTTTATGGAATATTAGTTTTATTACATCCTAGTATACATAAAAATGTAGTTTCTTGAAAAACAATAAAATAAATTATCGTTGAACGAACGCAATCACAGCCGTTGAGCAATTGTAAATTGAAACGGAAGTGGCCATAAAGCATGCATTAAACTAATATTTTTAATGAACACTGAATAAAAACCAACAGTTCGTTTTATATTCAGCCATATAACCTAGTTTGTAGAGTCTGACAACACACTGAGGGTCTATATATTTTTAAGGTGAATGTAAATTTTTCCGACCGCTCAATACCTAGATTTACTAATTTTCAAGGTTAAACATCAGTAACGAGACGGAAAATTTTAATTTTGTCGAGCTTTTATTTTTTTTACCTTCTAAGAACAATATGGATAGATATTTCAGTGATTCGCGAGCATATTAGTTCATTTAGCATATTATAGAATTGATACTTTTTGTTTAAGTTAAGTATTTTTGTACATTTCCCAGTAAGTAAATAGTAAGTTTTACGGTTTTTAGAGAAACCATAGAGAATATGAGCCATATTTGAACATTTCTCACGGTTTCTCAATTATACAAAAAAAACATTCATACCACAATGTGCCAAATGAATTTCTACTGTCCTTAATCCCTAAAACATCTATCCATATTGATATACGAAAGTAAAAAAAAAAAAACTCGAAAAAAAACAAATTTTCCGCCTCGTAACTGATGTTTACCCTTAAGTTAGTTTGATAAACCTACTATATGTAACTACATAAATATATCTAGATAAATGTCATTGCCAAGTCATAAAATGATTCATAATCACCTGTGTGATATTCATATTGAAACTAGTTCATTCGACAAATTTTTTTCCATCCCCAAAACTTTTGTTTTCCTGCTCACTCAATCAGAAATAAATATCTAAAGGGTCCTATTGACCCTTGAGTGAAATATTAAAATTTGGCGTACAATAATAATATTATACAGCCCTTCACATTATATTACGATGAGAACTCCTATAAATTAAATGTGGGCAATAACATTTACAATATAAGTATTGAGAGAATGAATGTAATAACGTCTGGTAGCCAGGATTCCTAACTCCTAAACCAATCGGCCCGTGTGTTGGCCCAATAACAGGCTTATTTGTTTGCACAGTTTGAACATGCTTCACATACGATGATAGAGTCGATATTACATCAAATTCACTTTCAATTCACAAGAGTATACTGGAAACTATTGACTAATTTCGTCCGAAGTAGGTACTTATTCTGTTTCTGCAAAAAATTTCCCTAATGTTGCCTTAGAGTGTTGTCAAATAGTAGGGTACGTGACTTGCCAACTTAACAGATATTATTTTAATCTGGGAAAACAACGCGACTGAATGCGTTTTATTGCATTTTTTAATTAATCCTATTTTGGAAGAAATCCGACTGATAACCAATTTTCAGGTCAGAGAGTGTAGAGGTCAGAGGATAAGCTATCTGATTTGTTTACATCAATTTCTTAAAACCAGAAGAAATTTGATTAGATTACTCAGTAATAGTCATAAGTACGTTTTATGAAAGCTTAAGATTAAAAAGTTATAAAGGCTTATTCAACACAGTGAAGAAAATATTCAGTTGCCAAATTGAACACAATAGGAAACCGTTTAACTCTGGAATCTGATTCAGTGCCAAATCTTATAATAATTTATGTATATTAGAGAGGGTTTCCTCTAAATCAAACGACCTGGAACCGGTTCAAGAACTAAATTAACATTATCTATTTTATCATAAACTCATGAATTATTCCGTAGTTTCACATTAGTGTACCTATTATCTGAACACACATTACTATACAGAATTGCTATCATAAATGGGTGTTATTAGCGATTGACTACCAAGTCACTTGAGCTCCCGAACTTCCCCCTTTCATATACAAAATCGATAAAAGTGGGCTTGAGGGAATGGCAGTTCATGTGGCTGGTTAGAATGGTCACGTTGATACCCCAAGCACGTTTGACAATTAATTCGAGTAGCGAATGCTTGGTTCATTAGAGAGTACAATTGCTGCGTGCTATTCAGTAAGTTAATTAATTGTGTATTTTGTATGGAATATTACCGCCAGTTGAATAGTAGCAATATTGTAGTGGTACCGAATACCAAAATAACGTTATTGTAGCGCATCATCGCTGCATAGCGCTATAAAGCTAGAGTTGTGTAAGACAAAAGCTCAACTATGCTCATTAAAGTTAAGATTAATTATGAAAGCGTGCTAAGACTTGGATGCTTATGAAACACATAACACCAAGTTTTATGAAGTGTTTCTAGAAAGAAATAAACGTATAGTTTTTATGATAACACATTGAGAATTAACAACACTGCAACATTCTCGCTCTAGATGTACTAGATTATCTTTGCGTTGGCTTCAGCAATTTGTACCTTATTAATAGAACAATAATTGCTTATCTAATAAAATAGACAAGCAAATGAACTGTACGTAATGGCACAAACATGAAGTATTGATCGTAATCATCAGTTTCAGTGACACGTTTGCGTTGATTAGTTTATGTATGGATGCATGGTTTGAACTGATACTCCCAATCAAACTGATTTCAGGGCATTTGGACTGAAATTATTACGATTGTTTGGTTTGTTTACTGTAGTGATAACCATTGTAGTGATATTTTACTTAATAAATGCATTGGATGAAACATCTGGCTATCTAATACTCAATTAAACAGATCTAATGAATTAAAACCCATTTTTTTTTATACGATGACTTTTGTTGGTCAACAAACGTTCGGCCCACCTGACTATCGTTTATCTTTGGTAGTAGGTAATCATAACAAACAACCTAACTTAATATTAAGTAAGTTTGTTTGTTTGTTATACCTTCACGCCTCAACTGCTCAACGGATCATCATTAAATTTGGCATGCAGATAGCCTATGGTATGGAGAAGGACATAGGCTACTTTTTATCCCGGGAACGCGGGTGAAACCGCGGGGTTAGTCATTAACAATTTCATGCAACGACGCGATACGATGAAGATACGTGGGCCCTGATTCAAAGATAGGTGGTAGAGCCCCTGATGGTAAGCGCCGCGTTACCGACCCTACCCCCTCCCCAATGAGCACTGGCGACCTTACTTAGCTAGCTAACATATATAAAGTTATTTGGCTGTGGTATTTTGTATGGTAGAGGTACTTCCCCAGTCGACCTGCTCTCGCTACGCGCTACGCTCTACCTCATAGTGCATAAGCTACTTTTAAATATTTATTCATATAGACAGATATCAAAAGAGTAGGTACTTTATATGCTATTGATACACTGAAAACAGTCATTTTGGTACACAAAAAAATGAATAATATTTTTAATATTTATTTATTTGCACTAAAAACACAAAAAACAGTAATTTTGGTGATGGGGTTACGACTTTTGAAATTGCATTCAAGGAAACTAATCTCCGTTATAACCGAAATTAGGATTGGCATAAATGAATGCAAAAAATACAGTTTAAAAAATTCAGTCACTAGACAATTTTAGCATACTTACTTAAAATTCTTATAACATTTTTTATTATTCATAGAATTAGTAGAAAAGAATATAGTTTTAAAGCATTGCCAATTTTCCTAGCTATTTATTAGAAATATAGCGCAGACCTTTCTTAAATAAGCCCAATTCTGATATTTAAAGGGCAATGCACCCATACTGTCTTATAAGATGAGATGGTTTACGCCAAGTCTAGTAAAACACGGTTTAATGATAGTCCCGGCTCTTATTCTTCTTGTTACATGGCGTTTGAAAGTGATGGGGGGGAAGTGATCGGGTATGGTCACGTAATAGGTTACGTGACCATACCCGATCACTTCCCCCCTAGGGGATAATATCAAATATATAAAACTCCTGAACACTCAATAGTAACCCGTATCAACTTTTTTCACAGTTCATTGATTCGCCGAACAGATTGCTGTAAATAAAGGCAAAAGTTACAAAACTTGTTACAGTAGGTAAGACACGGTTAACTTATTGGAGTTTGTTTGCTCCATTCCCGATTTCTTCAGTTATTACGGAAGTTATGATTGCCTTCTTGTAATCAGATCTAAGAGTTTTTATTTAGGAGCCTAAACTTTTATGTATTTACATTATACATTATATCTCTACATTAATATTGACTTATTTATAATAGCAATAATGATTTGTTAAGAAAAACACATTCATTATTAATTCTTTAAATAATTCTTCCCTTTATCGAGCTTTACCACTTCTTTTAAAAGCAACATAATTCTAGCTTTAAATAGAAACCCGATATTTTAAGCTTTCAAGCTAATGCCTTAAGTTTCAAATACCGCAGCTGCAGCTTTGCAAGTTTCCCACCTTAAGCCACAACGTTAATTGACATGGTTACATTATGGGCATAAATAAACTTCCTAATAAAAAATGTAGTGGCTCAACATCCGCATATATATAAAAATGAATCCCTATTTCCCTTGGTCAAGCCATCACGCGTGAACGGCTGGACAGATTTCGAATTCCTTATTTTTTGTGTTTGTTATTGTCAGGAGAAGGTTCTTATGAAAGAAAAAATCAAGAAAGTTGCGAGGGTAGGGTAGGGTAGAGTAGGGTAGGTTAGGTAGGGTAGGGTAGGGTAGGGTAAGGTATGGTAGGGGTAGGGTAGGGTAGGTTAGGGTATAGGTTAGTAGGACACCACGCGAACGAAGTCGTGCCGGGCAGCTAGTAATATCATAAATGAACTCCCAATATTCAATTGAATGTAATCTTATTAATTGTTTACCTGCAACCTTTCCCATCGCGATGATCCGTCTATGTACAGGCTTATTGTTGGGGACAGTTTGAAAGGCGCGACCCAAATATTGTCACAATGGACCGAGAGCCTGAGGGACAAAGAGCTACGTATAATTAATGACTGAGACCACGAAATGTCGCCGTCTTGTGCCGACGATGAAGTGATGCTGGCTGTGAGAAAGATGTTGAGAGGTTGCGGTATGATTATTATTTATAAGTGTGTTAAGTTAATTTTAATAACACCGCGTTTTACATTTTTAAATGCAACATAAAATGAAACGATTATTATAATGTAACATTTATAAATCGAATTCCATCAAGACCAAGATCAAAACTAAATAATTACTTACCAGGTAGTAAGTAGTAAGTCAAGTATCGTAATACCTAGGTTTTAAGTATATCCGTAACTTTCTAATGTCATATAAACAAAAAGGTAGAGGCTATCGTGTTACAAGACTGACTTAAAACCTTATTTATTAATAAGTGGGAAAGGTATTAAATATGAATTATTTGAGGATCAGAAAAATAGACTAACATATTAAAAGATTAGCAAGACGAGTTAAAAGCTACGAATGCTGTTTTAATGGAACGTAACAAAATAATATTCTCATGTAGAATTTTATAGCAAAAGTATTCTCAATAGTATTTTCTGTTCTGCGCCATCCTACACCGGCTCTCATATCGTTAGATTAAGATAAAACTAAAACAATAATCCTTTTCATTTCGTCTACAGTCCTTTATTTCAAACCACTATGAATGGCATAGTCAATGTCTTCATATCTATGGATGGAGAAAAAAAATCTGTGTGGGATGTACTTTACAGCCATCTTTATGTCTTTTGTTGTACTTTGTATCGCTATTAAGACGAGAATAAAACCTTGTGAGATATTGCTCCAGTCGTTTGCTCTCATTAAGAATAAGTCTAGTCTTTATATTTCATTACAGTCATTACTTAGACAATGGAATATTTGCTTTAGATGTGCCCGTGGATTCATTTGCTATATTTCTGATACTTAATTTTTAATGACTTGGAGTGCAAGGTCAACATTGAGATGAGACTATAAAATGTTAGAGTACTAAAAAACAAATTAATTTTCTCGCACTGTATTGTTTCAAATGTTGAAATATTAGGCAAATCATAATATTATATGTTAAAATATTCTGCCTGCATAATATCTCATAATTTCAATGAATAGCAATTTCACTAAGTGTCTACATATTTATGTCCTTGACTGTACCTGGTTAATATTTATATTATTTATAAAGTATTCAAATCAATAGTTGTTTTAAATACTTTATCGTCTTGCAAAGCAATGTCTAGAGTTATACCTACCATTATCATTTGACCAAAATGGAGCAAAAGTAAAAGTTTATTTCTAGCCTGAAAAGTTATTAACAATCATAATTATTGTCAACCACAACATTTTCGGCATCAACTACAATATCTGCAGCAAAACTCAAGACTTAATTTACAAACCGCAGACATTTCTTGGAAAACATCCCTTCTATTCTGAATTGCAGCAAAACCTTTTGATTCGCTATTTACTGGCGTTCGCTGTGGCTTCTTAATAAAGCAAAGGTGTTTAATTGGCTGACAAACTGCTCGCAAAGTAATTACGTCTTGGCTGGCAACGGCTCAAACAACGCGTCAATCTAGTCTGGTAGAGTTGTGATGATAACTTTCGATGTTTTTTTTATAATTATATAGCCGCTGGTCACTTTAAAATACTCGTATTCCTAAATGATTTGAAATCGAGTCATTTTCGTCAATCAACCGGATGGGAAAATCACTATTTTCGGACATCTATTTGCAAGGTGGACATCAATTACTTTCAGAGACTGTCGATTCTCGAGGAGTTAAATTTAATAGGCGTATATAGAAAAGACAAATTTTAAATATATTTTTTGTTAAAAAAGCCGTACGTAATGATTTTTAGCTGTTTTATATAAGAAAAATTAATTTATCATCACAATTTGTTTGAAGATGTTAGATACAAATCTTTATTTAATTCTTTGTAGTTTTGTCGATATCGATAACACTCTTCCCTCACTACCTCCAGGTGAATTTTGCGAACACTTCAAGTGTCAAAGAACGGCTTCATAGCGCCCGTCGCGTGCGGTTACCAGCTATTACGTAGCTACTGCGCTGTTGTAAGCAATTGCTTTCGTTGCTGATGCGGTATTATCTATACCGATGCCAATGTGATGAGCCAGCTCTTTACTTCAATTAGTTTTTATGTGCAGTGGTATATAATATAGTTCCTTTGACTTTTTATCTTGGGTTACATAATTGCTCAGGCTTTATATAAGCTGTAAATTAATATCCTGGGACATTTTTCACACACGGCTGTTTCCAAACTAAGCAGAGCTTGTACTGTATGGAAACTAGATAACTGATATACTACATTACTACTTCCTTAATACATACTCAACTTAATTAACAGTTTGAGAGAGGTAGAGCGTAGCGTTTATTCGCTCGAAGAGCAGCTCGACTGGGGAAGTACCTCCACCTTAGAATACCGCAGCCAAATAACTTTATGTTGTGTGAAGTTGTGTTCCTGCGCGTGAGTAAGGTCGCCAGAGCTCATAGGGGAGGGGGGAAAGGTCGGCAACGCGTGAGCGATGCTTCGTGTGTTGCAGGCGTTATATGGCTACGGTAACCGCTTACCATCAGGCGGGCCGTATGCTTGTTTAACGACTTAGTTGAATAAAAAATAAAAAATGTACAATTAAGTACATATATTGTAGATTGACCTTGCTAAAAATAGAATAAGAACAACTCAGTTAGCTGATGTAAATTCCTTTAGTTGGAGGTTTATTTAATGAGGTTGGAGGTTTGACGTTTGATGTGACAAAAAATACACTAAATACTAAAAAGTAATACTTTTAATGATACCAAATGATTGTATTGTCATCGGTCCTTGATAAGTGTACATAGTTTCTGTGAGAAGATTCCGTTACATTGAAGCTAATAAAAGCGTGGTAAAAATATCAACAAGCCAATATCAGAATCTTCTTGTATTTTCAAAACACAATATCTAATTAAGCACCCTTATATTACTTCAAGTGCTTGTCAACACATATTGGTGGCATAAGGGCTACATTAAAAGGCATCGGAGCGTGTTATGAGAATACTGTGGTATGGAACGGGTCATGTACAGACATTAACGGCTCGAATTAACAGTTTAATTAAACTTGCGTATTAGCTAACACACATTTTAGGTATCTATTTTAATAAATATTGACTAAAATTATCGTTAGAAATAGTTCATGTAATGATTTTATGTTTGTTTTTAAATTAAAAAAAAGACAATGATGATCATAAAATATTTAAAGTCACTCTGCAGTAAAAGTATGTTAATGCAGAGCATGGAATCAACTTTTTTTTTGTTTGAAACCCAAAAAAATCGAAATCCTAATTAAAACCTTAATAAAACATACCTGGCACAGGAACTAACTCGTAAACAGTCAATAAGAGAATTTCGAACAAAATCTATGTTAATTGAATTAAATCCATTAACACGTCGAAATTACAATAACCCTTTATCGGCTCCCAAAATATGGTTCATATATTATAACCGATGGTGTGAGACCCGCATCTGGTTTCATATAGCACCTGGTAGGTATTAGACCCTTTAATTAATTATGGACCTACCTGCGACACGCGATAACGGAAATGGTGGTTAGTTGCCCCTAAGATTTTATGACGGTTGGGTTCATAGAGATAAATTAATTTACATTTTTTTTTAAATCAATGTAATGTTGATATTTTATAGAAAACCACTCAATACCTGATATAGAAATTTGTAATTACACATATGATGGGATATCATTAGAAACCGGGAAATCATTGAATTATTGGGAACTCGATTGAAACCGCGGGGTGAAATCTAGCTGTAAATAAAAGTAAAATTGTGTCGTAATTATTTTGTAAATCATCATATTCACACAGAAGCCCTAAGCTCCAACATATCTTCGCACATCTTTATAATAAACATTTATATTTATCCCTTTTCAAAGGCACCAATAAAGAGTACCAAGCAGTGTGTATGTGGTGCTAACAAGCCAATATGGTGAAGATTAGTGGGCTGTAGAGGTCGTAACGAGCGTTCCGGCGGCAGCGGACGCAATGTGACGCCGTATATCACAGGAATGTGAATTACTGTTATGATCCTTTTAGCAATAAAGGTGGCAGTGTGGTTATATTTGTTACATTAATAAATGTTTGATCTTGTTACATTTCCAATTGAGTTTTCTGGTGGGTTGCGATATTTGATTTTGTTTGACGTTGATTTAAGTTTCTTTCTCTAGAGAATCACTTGTTTGGGATTTTTTGGAATAGTTTCTATAAGTAAGTATGTACCTATGTGATTTTGTTAGAAAAATAATGTTCTATTAAATTATGAAAGTATAATATTTTTTGTACCTTAAGGGGGTAGTCCCTGAGCGTGGGAACTTCTCATCGAGCTCACACATCGACAAATTCTGTCCACACAGATGCGTCTCTCAGTTATATTACACATTGCTTTGAGACAGACAACTATGATTTACGGCGCAATAGAATAATTATTTATACAGTGCTAGTTCGCGCCTGTGAGACTAGAAAGCATGTTGCAGAAACAGCGCAATGTATTAGCTGTTCACTCGCCGCCCCGTAGTTTGCGAGTATCCGTGGTAAAAGAGATGGCAATATTGGCAAAAGATAAGGTTAGAGCCACAGTGTTCGCGTAATTCGTGCTAATTAGGTAAGCAGTACCGGATCATTCTTGATATTTTTCTTTAGTGAGAATATTTCTTTGTTAATTGTATATTAATCTTAACTACTTTACCTTTACTTACCTAAATCCATATAGGTATATAAAAAGAGAAAATGGTTTAAAGTTGTGGCTTAATGGCTGATGCACGCACAGCTGGGCTGGCATCGTAAAACTTACTAGCGAGTGACCCGCCCCGGCTTCGCACAGGTACAATGTACATAGGTACTACGTAGCAGTACCGGATCATTCTTGATATTTTTCTTTAGTGAGAATATTTCTTTGTTAATTGTATATCAATCTTAACTACTTTACCTTTACTTACCTAAATCCATATAGGTATATAAAAAGAGAAAATGGCTTAAAGTTGTGGCTTAATGGCTGATGCACGCACAGTTGGGCTGGCATCGTAAAACTTACTAGCGAGTGACCCGCCCCGGCTTCGCATAGGTACAATGTACATAGGTACTACGTGGGTACTACTTATGTTATTGCACGCGGGCCGCCCTGCCCGCCGCACGAGCATAGTATGGCGAATACTGTTTTTTGATACCTACCTAATTTTAAATCTGTGATATCTTCTAAAATTGTGCTCAACGTACCCAACTTATTTAATTAAATAAGGACACAAAAAAAATATAAAAATGGTTAAAATAATAATGAACCTTTATTTCTAAAAATACTTAAACATTTTTTAAACTTATTTTTTAAGACTTATGTTCTACCTAAATTATATCTCGTATTTCAGAGTGCCTATCGGCAAAGGCCTCCTCAAGCTCCTTCCAGTGTCCTCTATCTAGTGCAGCTCTTTTCCAGAAAGGTCCAGCTGTCAGTTTGATCTCATCTTCCCACCTTTTGACCGGTCTTCCTCTTCTTCTCTTCCCATCTCTAGGGTACCAAATTGTAACAATTCTACTCCATTTTTCATATTTGCATCGAATCATATGTCCTGTCCATCTCCATTTTTGTTGATCTATTTTTGTCAATACATCATTTAACTTTGTTTTATCTCTTATAGTTTTGTTGTTTATCTTGTCTATTTTTTTTATATTTAGTAAACTCCTTTCCATTGCTCTTTGGCAGCTTTGTAGTTTGTCTCTGTGCAGTTTGCTCAATGCCCATGTCTCAAATCCGTATGTGAGACAAGGAAGTACACAAGTGTTAAATATTTTTCTTTTGATTGTGAGGCTGTAGTCATTGCTTTTCATTATTTCTTTCAGGCTCCAGTACTTTTTCCATCCTGTTGCTATTCTAATATTAATTTCTTTTGATGTTTGGTCTTCTAGAGTGATAATCTGCCCTAAATAAATGTATTCATTTACAAATTCTAGTCTCTTACTGTTTGCATATATATCAACTTCTAGTGAATTTGTCAATAGTTTTGTCTTGTTCTCATTCATTTCCAGACCCACTGCTCTACTTTCTTTTGATAGTTCTTGTATCATTCGTTCAAGTGTGTTCGGATTTTCTTCAAACAAAACAAGATCATCTGCAAACCGCAGGTGATTTAGTCTACTACCATTTATATTAAGACCAACTGCTTCCCAGTTCAGTTTCCTAAAAATGCTTTCTAAGACTGCTGAAAAAAGCTTCGGGGAGAGGGGGTCTCCTTGTCTCACTCCTTTGCTGACCAGGAATTCATTTCCTATAGTCTCAAGTCGTATTCTTGCTGTACTATTGGCGTAAATGTTTTTAATGTTGGTAATATAAGTTGGACTTATTCCTTGTTCTTTAAGGCTTCTCCAGATGAACTCGTGATTTAAGCTATCGAATGCTTTAGTATAATCGATAAATGCCAAGTAGATTGACTTTCCATATTCGTTATACTTTTCAAGGACCTGTTTTACGGTGTGTATATGATCGATAGTGGAAAAATCTTTCCTGAACCCAGCTTGCTCTATTGGTTGATTTTCAGCCAAGGTACTGCTTATTCTGTTTTGTATAACTTTGGCATATACTTTATAAATGTTAGAAATTAGGCTGATAGGCCTGTAGTTCCCTAAGTCCTCCTTATCGCCTTTTTTGTGTATTAGTATTATGTGTGCCTCTTGCCATTGCCTCGGAATGTTTCCTGTTCTAAGAATTTTGTTGAATATTTTGGTCAATAGCGGGCATATATCATCTATCGTTCCTCTCAATAGTTCGTTTTTGACTTTGTCTGGTCCAGGTGCTTTTTCCATTTTTTGCGATAAGATTGATTTCTTTACTTCTTCGATTAATATTGTTGGTTCTTCTTTAAGTTCCTCTTGATGTACATATGTTTCTTGCTTATTTTGATTAGTATAGAGTAATTGATAGTAGTCCGTAGCTAGTTGTTTTATATCTTTTCTCTTGGTTACTGTTCTTCCTGATTTTTTTCATTTTTACCATCCACGCTGTCCCCTCTTCCCTTAGTTCTTTTAGCGCTTTTTTTATACCGCCTGATTTCATAATTATTTTCTCAAATGTTTGAAATCTTTTAATTTTCCTATGACATCTAATACCTTCTCTTATTTTTTTACTTAATTCTGTTATTCTTTCCAAATTTCCTTTTTTAAGAGATCTAGTTGAATTTAGTTGCTTTCTTTCCGTTATCAGTTTTAACACATCATCACTTAGTTTAGGTTCATTCTTAGTCGCCTTGCTCCCGCATTTGGTTAGGGTTTCTTCGAATTTTGTGTATGTCTCTGCTAAGTCGGCTGTTTTGTTGTCTAATTGTGTATTGATTTCATCAAAGGTATAAAATTTGCTTTCTGTCTTTTGTTCGCCCGATTTCGGTAGTATATGTTCGTTCATATGCATATTTTTCCTACTTCGTTTTGGTACTTTGAGACTTAGCTTGCTCCTTACCATGCGGTGGTTGGTATTAAAATTCAAATTTTGGATCACGCCTGTATCCGTAAAGGCTTTAGGATAATTGCTTATGATATAGTCAATTTCATTTCTATAATCTCCCCCCGGTGAAGTCCAAGTCCATTTTTTCTTTGGGTTTTTCTTGAAATAGGAATTAAGTACAGTCATATTGCTTTCTAATAGGAATTCGATCAGTATTTGGCCGTTTTTGCTTCTTTTACCATGCCCGAAATTTCCTATGCTAAATTCTTTGCTGTTTTGTTTTGAGCCTATCTGTGCATTGAAGTCTCCCATGATAATGATGTGGTTGTTTTGATATTTTTCTATAGTTTTTCTTAGATCATCATAGAAAAGTTCCAAAATGTGTGCTTCAGCTTGCTCAGTTGGTGCATATATTTGAAGGATTGTGGGTTATCCATAGGATATAGATATATACCATCACGGACTTTTTTGTAGATCCAAATGCTTTTTTTCTCTTAAAATGATATCTTAGAGATTCTAAAATAGATTTAAACCTGGTTGTGCTGGGGGTCTCGACGGTTACACCACAGCATTACAAAGATCTTGTCTGTGGTGCCGCCGGAGACGCTGGTACCAAATTATTATCGAAATTAACCTCTCTTATAAATTTAATGTTGGCAGGAAAGGTGCCAAGCCCGTTCACTGAGATCATTTATGGGGCCAACCTTTGCGTGCTATCCAAAAAAGATGGCGGAGTAAGACCCATCGCTGTGGGTAATACTATCCGTCGTATGGCCTCCAAAATTTGTTGTCGTCACATTCTTCCGAAACTTTCGGAAATATTTCAGCCCATTCAACTCGGTTTTGGCTCAAAGGGAGGTTGTGAGGCAGCTGTTCATGCGGCTCGGACCTTTCTATTTAATAACGGAGGTGAAGTGCTGCTTAAAGTTGACATAAAAAATGCATTTAACTCTGTCGATAGGGGCGCTTTATTGACCCAAATTCGGGATATCTGCCCTGACGTATATCCTTACCTTTGGCAATGCTATGGGCATCCATCAAAACTTTTTTTCAGAGAACACCTACTTATTTCCGCCATGGGTTGTCAACAGGGCGACCCTCTCGGTCCAGCTATCTTCAGTATGGCCATCCATTCAATTATTTCTGGGTTACAATCTAAATTTAATGTATGGTATCTAGACGACGGTACGCTGGGGGTGATGCGGCTTCCGTTCTCAGTGATTTTAAAACATTGACAGAAAATTTTAAAAAGATTGGCCTAGAATTCAATAGCTCCAAATGTGAGCTCCTTATTTTAGATTCTTTCCCAGAATCTGAAAAACCAGAATTAATTCAAAATTTTAATGTTTTGGCTCCCAATATTAAGTTACTGTCAAAGGAGTCGCTTCATCTTCTCGGAGCCCCAGTCTTACATGAATCCTAGTTTCTTTGAGAAAAAGATTCATAATTTTAATGACTCTTCAAATAGACTTTATGAAATTAATGCCCATTATGCATTTTTTATTGTTCGACTCTGCCTTTTCGTGCCTAAGTTTACCTATTTGCTCCGCAGTACGCACTTATTTAAATTCGTTCACATATTAGATACTTTGGATAATATGATCAAAACGTCTCTTTCCAAAATTCTAAATTGCAGTTTTTGTGAAAACTAAGTGTGGTCTCAGGCTACCCTACCCGTGTGTTATGGTGGCCTAGGAGTGCGGAAAATTTCAAGCATATCAGTACCGGCGTTTCTATCCTCGGTATACAGTGTGGGCAGCCTCGTCAGATCTGTTTTGGACCCTTCTATTGGATCAGTTGAGGTTTCTTACCTGTCCGATGCTAGAGACGCCTGGCAGGCAGCTTGTCCAGGCACAAATATTCCAACCTTGAGTCACTCTCAGAGAGCGTGGGACAAGCCTCTTTGTGAAAAAACTTGGCAAAATTTATATTCAAACTTTTCAATAGATACAGACCGCGCGCGCTTGTTAGCCGTCTCTCAGAGTGACTCAGGTCACTGGCTACAAGCTATTCCATCCACAAATACCGAGACAATGTTAGACCGTATAACATTAAGTCTGTGTATTTGTCTTCGTCTTGGTTGCAGGACCAATCAGCCTCATCGCTGCCGCTGCGGAGACCTCGTCAATGAGCTCGGCCACCATGGGCTTTCGTGCTCCCTAAGTGCTGGTCGAATATCACGGCACTCGGCTATTAATGACATTATCCGCAGGGCTCTTGTTGTCTCTAACGTGCCTTCCGTACTGGAACCAGTCGGTATTGCGCGGGGCGATGGCAGGAGACCGGATGGTATGTTTTGTGACCCCAAGGTCTCTCAAATATCGAGCATCAAAGCGACGTGCTCCCACTTTGGAATCGAGGAGGGCACTGGATGATTTCTATGCGCGCATTCGAATTTATACAAATTCAAAAAATGACATCCGCTCCATAGTAATTTGTATGGAGAATTGCGAACGGTTTTCATGCAAAAGCAAAGAATATTTATAATTTTATGGATTTAACTGGTAAAAAACTGAAATGGTAAAGATGGGGTTTAATCCTTTAGTGTTTAATTAAACCACTAAGATATAAGTCAATTCATTCGAAATACTATAAATGTTGCAGACGGCAAAGGTATATTTTGTGGTTTTAAGAGATTCTATCGTATTTTTTTGATGGAAATGAAGAATTATTTCACAAATATGACTTGGCAGAATTGTAGGTATACCTTTTAAGATGTCAAATGCTTTTAAAATGTTTTTAAACATCTGGATATTAAAGTGTTTCCTTGCAAACCATAACAGTCGTTTTGGCAGTTTTCAAGTACTACACTCTTAATCGAAATTGATGTAAGTATGATAAATATCCTTAAAAATATTATAGGACAGATCAAAATGATTAAGTTATGCAATCTTTAAAATACTAAAAATTGGTTTTACCGCTCTTAACATAGATAAGTAAGTATATCTTATATTGATTGAATTACTTCCAAATATAAAAAAAAACAACATGATAAGAAAATAATGAGCATGACAAATATGAACTAATAACATCTAAGCAAGCAAGCAAGCAAGTTTATAAAACATTCTCATTCTCCGCGAGTTTCCAATAATCGAACGCTAAATGTCAACATAGAAAGTAAACTTCCGAAAGAGTTGGGAAGTAATATCGAACTCCCACGGGCATCGAGTCAATAATAAACAGAGGGGGCGTTTGATACACTCGTAAACTAATAACCTCGCCCCAGACAGTGGCTCTATATTAATAAACAATAGACCTGCGACAAATAAGCTGTTTGAAACAATCAGATAGTATATTTGGCCGAGGGGTAACATGATTGAATTTTTTCCAAGTAGGCTGTAGCACACTCAAGATACCTACTATGATAAAGTTTGCAGTTTAAAAATACTTTTTTGACTTTGAGTGATTTAGCAGCTAGATTTAAGTCGCGTGTTAAATAAACTACACAGATTTGTTTTCTAGGATTTTTTTACAAAACATCGTATTCACATGTACTGAAAAATTCATAAAACTACAAAAGTCCACGTACTAGACTCGGATAGCGGCAGTCACCTTCAAATTGTAAAGCCCACTGAACGTATTGAGTTACTGAACCAATAAAGGTTCAATCTAGTGGAGCGACCATTACTAAGTTATTGTAAATCAATGTAGCGACAAATAAGGGGCTCAAATATTACTAAACTTGGCGGTGCTCTTGCGGCGAATCTCCAATTAATGACGGAATTAGAAATTGCCAAGTTTCTAAACTTCCAATGAACCAATAAATTGTCCCTAAATTCTTGGCAATAACACTGGGAACAGATTAACTTTGAAGTCGACTTAATGGGGCTTATTAGTAAATACAAGATTTCGGGTACCCATTGAAAATTCATTTGAAACTTTGAATGCCTAATTTGGGTAAGTTATGCTGGTTATTAAAATTATTGAAGGTTTTATTTGGTAGATAATTAAAATATAGAAATTATTAATACATTTTATGACTTATATTGAAGACACGTATATAAATACATGGCACATAAAAACAATTTATTAAATCTCTATTAGTATACCTAGATAAATATCTGATTGTTTTTTTTTTATCAAAAAACAATATGGTCGAGTGGGCAAACGTAGTTCGAAAGAGGAAGACGTAATTTTTTAAGGAATTTCTTACGTACAACAAACAATGGTGGCCGCGTCCCGGTAGGTGCGGCTGAATGAGCTAATTATTTACAATCCGACACGCAACCAGAACTTTGTTCCAAAAAACTGTTACGTGAAATCCATTTCCTAAGTTTACTTTGTACCCGTAAAAAAATCAAAAGGGTTCCCCTGTGTATTCATTCACAATTTATCGATAAAACTATTCTTGCCCAATCGTGAACGCAACAAATTAAATCACTGATTGGGGTACCTACCACTATCTCAAAATTTAACGAAGAAGTAAGTTTGGTATTTAAAAATGTCACTGGCCGAGTTTCATCGATAATGATATTAAAAAGAAATTATTTCAAAAAGCGGTCGTGTAGTGCTGCGCCACAGAACGGTCGATGCGTTCCGTCGCGTGATCGCCTCGCGTGTCTCATGCTAGCCTCAAATTAAAAGCCAACCGATAAGACACCGTGCACCTCACGACTGTCGCACGACGCGTCTCTTTTAATTACGCACCCTACACCTTGGTTATCTACCCCTTTTAAAACACAAATTAAAATTATTACCGTAGCTATTTTCGAAAACATTTTCTAATTAGATAAATGATGGTTCACTAACATTAGTATACATAAAGGATATAAAATAGTAAACTGTATAGATTGCATTTAAATACGCTTTTTATTTAATATTATTTTATTGGAAGTAAAATCGTGTCAATTCATCGCGCATCGCTACCTCATATAAGGCTTTCTCGCTGACTTTGGTTCATTAAAATACTCTTGAGAATATTTTCAGAGCAAACAACATCCGACAGAATAAAATTAATGGTATCGATTAACAGGCGTCGTGGAGTCGAGATCGCGTGCGAGTGATGGCAACAACGACACCTTCTGGGAGCTGTCTGTGTCAATTTTAATTGGGCCAGCTCTTTTTGCTCTTCCTACGATGCGGAACGTGATTTCGCCGCCTTATTTATGTGAGGTCACGTATTTTAATATATAGTTTTTATAATAAGGTATTGTGAATAAATTAATAGAGTTGAACTTCTCATTTAATTTGTTAACTAATAGTGATCTTGTTAGTAGTAAAAAATATTGGCGATTAAGTGGAGGCATTACATCATTTACTTGCGATTATTTTAGTTGCGAATGTGTATATTAAAGTCTTAAAACATGTGATTAAAACTTAAATTCCCCAAGCAAGCAGCAATATCATGAGCAACATATCAAAAATCGCGAGGGGATCATCTAATTTCATGCCGCGTGGTCCATGCGACGGTCGATTACGGAGCAGCAAATTGGACCATTCATTGCCCGGGCTAAAGTCCTGAGCATCTTGGAGCATCCTATTGTCTAAATGAGACTGTTATCTTTGTGTTAGGCATAAACCGTCTCACAGCTTCATTGAATAGCCCCTCACGAAAGCCTTGGATTACTGAACTTTATTTTGATTACGTTTGTACCTTCTTTGTTCTAAATTTAACTAAATGTTCTTTGAATTTAATTAGAGGAAGAAATGGGCATCTGGGTTATTGCTTAGAGTGGTTTTTATGTTATGGAAACTATCCGAACGGATGGAATTTAGTATAACTCCTTCGACACTATGATAATATGCTGCATTTTTGTTATTACAAGAATATAATATTACTATAAACAAGACAATTTTCCAAATTTTTTTTTGTTGCTAAAACTGTCTTATCATCGCCATCTTAGAAACAAATAGGTACTATAATTAAGTATTCATCAATGTATACAAAATATTCACAGATGATAGAAATATCCAATAGCTGAAACGCGTCCATAGATATGTGGATAAGGCTATGCATAGCTTCTTACTGACTGTGAATTATTAATTTATAGTATGACCATGATAATAAAGCTAGATTTTCCTTGGAAAAAAGTATGATCAACGCAAATAGTAAAATCTTGCCATATGTAACATCGATACAGAAAGCTACTCTACCTAACCGCAACCTATTTATCGATCCATATTTTGTTTTTTATTTGTATACATTTTGTACAAAAGTGAACAAAATACCATTCCATTAAATAAAACGCGGTCTCGTTGATTCGTTCTAATTTCTGCAGTTGCTGTTTCCACTGCAACATTCATTTCAATAAGTGCCGCGCGCCGGAGCGTGTATTGAGCCGCCAGGGGATTCATACAATCGACTTTATAGACTCTCATACTTGTAAATTCTAGTTTTCTTTCACGAAAAACAAAACGACTATATATCTAGCTTTATCGAAAAAGCTTAAATATTGCCAAGCTGACATTTGAATGATACTAAAATCTCTCAATATCGAACAAGTTAAAATTAAATCGAATGTTCTTTAAGATTGTTTTATGGCAACTAATAGGAACATGTTTGTATTGCATTCGAAACAAGTTGCCCACTCTGTTTATATTATTTTATAGACAGTGCATCTGTATTACATCATTTTTAACATTTTTAAAGATATAATTACAGACGGTGGTTTTAAAAGCTAATAAAGTTATATGGTTGTTAACAAATCACCATGGGAGAGATCTCTAACCTCTAAAATCCCAATATAATTATAAAAGTCCGTCAGAATTCTTCCTAATTGGAACTGGTCATCTACAATAAAACTGTATGCTTTTAAAACAATAATACTACAAAATATTAAAAGAACCGAAACATTTAATTGTGATACAAACAAACTGTACCTTCGTGAGCGTGTCAGTTTGGAGGTGTATTTTTATTTAGTACGTGCGTATCAAATGGAAGGTTCGGAAATAAAAATATAGACGTAACATCCGCGGAACAAAAATATTCTTAATAAACAATCGGACCGTGAAATAGCGCTATTCGTACGAATAAAACTGAATTCAATAAAAATGGAATGAATGACAGCTGATTTTATACACAATGATCGTCATGAACTTTCTTATTTTGTGGAACTTATAATATTGTGTTATGACTTGTTAACAGTTGATGACATTTTATGAGAGCAGTTCATATGACTATTATTTTGGACAATGGATGAAAACCCATTTCGAGACGAAAATTATCCAAAACAATTCATCCGGGAAAGAATAACAAGCAATACCACTTTTTCTCACTAACATGAAAAGAAGTCTTTGATTAAAATACCAAATAAAAGCCCACTAAAGCGTATCTCAATGAATCCACGTAACTTGCATAAATATGGTTGTTAAAACAAACCGGAAAACATTAATCATAGAGCAGGAACTTTGGTGGTATATCGCAGTTTGTCTGACTCGTCATCTAGGCGGGAATTATGTAAGGAATGCGTCATTAGCGGCCGCCCTTCACCTTACCTACAGCAGAGTCATTCAATGTCTCTCACCGTGCCTTTTTTGGAGCGGATAAAAATATAAAAGTTCATTAACGCTACATCAGTGACGATGAGGGCTCGTGTCAAGCCGTTTTGCTTAAAATGACAGTGATAGTGAATGATATGCTAGGGTGGCATAGTCTTTGGAATATACTACTAACCAGACTTAGAGTTATACTTTTTTTTTTATACAACTTAGTCGGTAAACAAGCATATGGCCCACCTGATGGTAAGCGGTTACCGTAGCCATATGGACGCTTGCAACACACGAAGCATCGCTCACGCGTTACCGACCTTTCCCCCCTCCCCTATGAGCTCTGGCGACCTTACTCACGCGCAGGAACACAACTTTACACAACATAAAGTTATTTGGCTGCGGTATTCTGTAAGGTGGAGGTACTTCCCCAGTCGAGCTGCTCTTTGAGCGAATAAACGCTATGCTCTACCTCTCTTATACTAAGGGTCGGTTGCATGATGCGTGGTTATAGTAAGGTTAAAGTTAAATTTAACCACCGGAAGAATGCAAACTGGGTTGCACATGTCAGGTTTAGTTAACTTTTAACTAAAATTTTAACCTTAACCTTAACCGCCCGAAGACGATCGGTTAACGTTAAGTTTAATTTATCTCTTAGCTTTTTAGGTTTTTTATTTCAGCGGCGTTAAAATTTGACGAACGTTCTCTAAACATAATTAAAAAGATGTTAAATATGAGTTACCTAATATACACAAATATCAGTCACATAATTTAAAAAAAAACTACATGAATGTTCTGAAAAAGAAAATAACACGAATGTTATGATCAAGAACAAAGCAAATAGGTACTCACTTTACCGAAATACCAATTTTACTAATAAAATTAAGTACTTAATTTATTTTTTGTTGGTTTTGACGACAGTTAAAATTTACATTGTGCAACCCAAAATACATCTTGACATTTGCTTCGGTCAGAGCTTGGTAATGGTTATAGTAAAGTTAATGTTAACGCCGGTTACAACGTTTGCTAAAATGTACCAACAACCGACCCTAAGGCACACTTGCGTCAACCTGGGCTAACTTATTGCTAGCCTTTAAACCTAACCTGTAATATCTCTTAATTATATCAAAATGATCTGTATCCTACGCATTCCCAGCAGTGTTAATTCTGTACAACTTAATTTCAATTTCATTGAGCTTGTGCCAATGACCTCAGGCTTAGTACATCAAGGAATTAAGCCAGTTACACATTGCGTGACACGGCAGACGTGATTAGAGCACGTGCTGCGGACGTGACGTCAATGTCCGTGATGTGATACCACGCCCTTACACAACGAGCCATCTGATAAAAGCAAATTACGGGATTATAGTAAAAGTTTCAAACAATAACAAGCTTGTTTATATTATTATCAGATAACGCATTTCTTACTTTTCAGAACGGTATTCCATTTCCAATACTTTTTAGTAAAACGTGTAATAAAATTTTATTCAATAATTAAATAGTAAAATTTTCATAAGACTTTAGAAAAATACCTACATTTAGATATAACCTAAGTTTAAATTATCACAGAAAACAGGCACGTGAAAAGAAAACCGAAAAGGTAAAAAACCGTCAATTTACCTTTTTCTTAAGACTTTTTTCACGGATAAACGAGTCAGATATTATTCCTCTGATAATTTTACTTATTACAAAAGCAGGTTATCTTACTTACCTTAGGTACCTACTGGGTACCTATAATCTGATAAAAACAGATTGAGTCCCTATGGGACGTGACCCAAGTTTTGGCAAAGTCTAGTTAGCCTTTTCGTCGAATGTTCCGAATTACAATATCTTTTTTAAATTTGAAATAATGTGACACGTTCTTTTTAAACAATACGGTTAAGAATAATGATGTTACAATTAATCGACTTTTCATTTCTGAATCAAAAGAAAAGATCGCAAATCACCTTTGCCACCAATCTTCCGTCCACCTCATAATACATCTTTTACTTTTCTCTTTCCTGTATTTATAAAGGATAGGTGATATAAATTTCGTTTGTACCTAGGTCATACCGATTCTGGTAAAGAAATTGCTTACTCACGTTAACTAATGGACATCCATAGGTCTTCGTGTGACAAGGTCGTTTCGGTTCAATGATCTATGAAAATCCGAACAACCACCTTTTAGTTGTTATCGTTTATTAATAGCCAGCATTTTGGCCTCCCTTGGGTAACTTATTTATTATTCTGTGGTCATTAGTTATATGTCAGCAATGGTACCTATATCAGGACAGTTCTTTTTACATGGCTGCCCAAAAAAGAGTGTAATATTTTCAGGTTTCATGCATAGACTATAAAAATATCAAGACGGAGACCTTATAAGAAAGTGAAGCTGAAAATTTCCTACGTGTGCGTGAGTAAATTCAGTAGGTACTGGCCCAAGCAGGCACAAATGGTACTGAGCCTTATTGTCACTGTCAACGTCTATAAGCGGAATGACAACCGATCGGCTTCCTATGGTCTATATGTGTGTGTGCGGCCATGTATTTACAAGAACGCCGGCTTCCTTTTGTTGCTTCACTCGTTTATTAGGCGATCCTCCGTTTATTTTTTTTATAAGTCTATGGGTTCATGTTTGTATGTGATTTTCTTTATTCCAACATAACTTGTAAGTGCCTGAAAAATTTTTGACGTTTGAGGTATCTTTGGAATCCTTACATAATCCTGAGTGACAGTGGCTATAATTTTTTTACTTTTTAGCTAGTTTTTTGGCAGAGCAGACGTGTTTTTAAATTGTTTTTTGAATGGTTTTAATTAAAATTAATAATCTACTACAACTTTTTTATGTCAGAAGGCAGACACTTATTCTCACGCTCTTATAATATTGGTAAGAGTAAAAATCAAGAAAAATTAACAGCTTTTATATACCTATACTATAAAGTAGCACCTCAGCTTACACATTGCATATTTCACTTCACAATTTTACACGTTGCAAAACATAGCGTGACTTGGGTAGGTTATTTTAATTAACTTTAGTCTGACATTTATTTAGTATAAAAACTAGGAAATATTTAACTGAAATATGGCTGCAATATTACATGATAAATACACTTTAGCTAGAAATTTTATGAATTACTCGATTTTTAATTTTATTTAGATATTTTTTGATTTGGTGTTTTTTTTTTATACTACTTAGGTAGCAAACAAGCATACGGCCCGCCTGATGGTAAGCGGTTACCGCAGCCTATGGACGCTTGCTTCACCGCGTGTTACTCGCGCGTTGCCGACCCTGCAGAAATCTCTTCAAACCCTTTTTGAAGAACCCCATGCTGTACTACATTGGGCAAAACCACGGCATGGGAGCTCATTCCACAATCTGAGCGTCCGCGGAAGGAAACTCCTTTGAGACCGCACAGTTCGAAACAATTCTGGTCGTGGTGGTCTGGAATTGGTCGCGTACCTAATAAGACTCATCTTATTAATAAATAAATTACATTATGAGTCGTATGCCAGAAAGTCGTCAGTTTGTCATAGTCTGGAATAGGTAGTAAATTCTCATCCCGATTGCATTTCAATGGGGTTCTTCAAAAGGTTCTGTGAAGAGATTTCTGCAGGGTCGGCAACGCGCGCGTGATACCCCTGGTGTTGCAAGCGTCCATAGGCTACGGTAACCGCTTACCATCAGGCGGGCCGTATGCTTGTTTGCCACCTAAGTGGTATAAAAAACATGCTGACTACGTGATTCTGGTCATGACATGAGTCATGCTCATGATTGGCTTACTACTTACACCGTTATAATATATAGCTTTATTATATAACAGGTGGAGATTTCGAGATGGCATATATATTTTCGAAACCTATTGAGAATTCAGTGTTGGTCCCATAGTAAAAGTTGTTCAGCATGACTAATCCAACGTACGTCTCGAAAATATGCCATCTCGAAATCTCCACCCAGTAAACAAACACGAGACTCTATTTAAAAAAAAAGGGAAATTACCATAAAATTTTCATATTCGATTTTGTAGATCCTACTATAAACTTTACAAGAACAAAGAAGAATGTAGATTGCAGATAAAATTAACACTTAAAATGCTAAGGTTTATGATTCTAATGTTCCTACTTTTGGACATTAAAATTATTTTATGAGAACCGATAAAGAGAAAAGAGACCATCGTTACAATAGAAATATTCAGATATCTAACTGGTACACAATTTCATAAATTTAATAACTTACATACCAGTAAAGAAACAGGAAGCTCAAGTAGCAAATTGACAAATTCTACCCCGAAACCCCTCAAAGGGGAAGACGCAAAAAATGATTCAATTAATCAAATAGTCACGCCATGACTTTGAAGATCTCTCCGATGTGAATTGACGATATTATTAGTCTTCCCTCGTAACGACTCATCGAAGGGCGTATTTCAATTTTGTCTAATGCAAATTTAATACTCCCTACGATCCCTAAAGGGTCCCAAATCGAGTTCCTTTGTTTTTCCTTCTATGTTTCCCCCAAGGGTTTGTTGTAGAAAGTTAAAGAAAAATGTGATTGCATCCAACTCACTTAATTACTATTCCTAAGGGTTGTAGTGCTAATCTGTGAGCTATTAATCTTTATTAATTATTGTTTTTCCCCTATGGAAAAACAATACAATAGGAAATACTGCTTTTTAGGTTAAATTTAAAAATATTGGGTGGATTAGTTACGCTAATTTGAAATACAATGGTACATATGCTACATAAAGCTGTTTTTTCTATCAAAGGAAAACAAAATGACACCGAGAAAGTGAGGAAAATAAAAATATACTTTTTTATATCTGTTATGATAAGTATTTTTCGTGTAATACGTTTATTATGTGTTTAGGTATAAAGGTAATACCTAAATCGTGAAAGATAAATAACTAGCATGATAATATTTGATACAAAAAATAAACTCCTTTTTTAAATCGGTTTCTCATATAAGGCGACACAGTTTGTATAGAGAACTAATAAATTATATGTTTGCTTTGAAGTAGGTAAGTAGAGGTATACAAAAACCTAGATCATATGAACCTACACAAAATAGAGTATATTTTTCACGTGAAAACGCTTTTTATTAAATCCTTTGATGACTCGCTTTTTATGAAAAAGTAATGTTAAACGAGCTTAGCAAGACTGAGTAACAATTCAGTAAAATCTTAGAGGTAATTTCTACTTACATTCAACATGGTACAGTATTACCCAACTAATATGGCTTACCGATGTACCTGCGCAGAACACACATTTTCAAAGCGCGGGAAATGCTATTGGTCGGCAGCTGCCGCCATGGGTGCGGAGGGGCGTGACTTGCGAGTAAGACGGAACTAACAGCTGCAGTGTATTATGAACCTTATAATAGTGATCTAAGGTTGATTGTAAGTTTTAAGCATTCTTTCGTTAATCATCGGGCCATACTTTCTTTTCTGTGCGAACGAAGATTCACGACGCGCCTTATCAGTTGGGTACTACTGTACAGGTCGGTTAACTAAAGCTGGCACGTTCAACACATTTACACGTTGCGCTTATGTAATGTTTGTGACGTCGCGCTGCATGTGCATCATGAAAGGTATGTGCATCTCTCTCGCGCGCGGTCAAGCTTATGAGTATGAAGGAGCAGTTATTGTTTTGCTTTTGCTACGGCTCATAAATATACCTAGAGTGGTATTTTTTGCATTCGTCCATTAGAATTGACTGACTGATTAGAAGCAATAATGTAATAAAACATAATGTATCATGAAATTGCATATGTGTGAGTACTGTGTAGATGCCAGCTTTCGGTAATCGACCTGTATACTTATCTCAAAGTTCAGAAATATACTACGAACATGACTACTAAAACATGGCTACTAAAATCGCGACATATGGGCTCATTATGTCGAAACATGGACATGGTGAAATGTTACATAGGGGCTCTCGTTCAAAATTGGAAGCAGCCTGACTGGGGAAGCAAAATTCAAAATCATTTATTCAAATAGACCTTCGCAGGCACTTACGAAAAGTCTGACTCTAATACTCTATTACCGGTTCGGAAGGTTGCATTTGCTGAGAAGAGGCGGCAATAAACTCAGCAATTACCGTTTTAAAAACAAGCTTAGATTCATTAAGTAATATTTACATTCTAATCGCACTGACAACAATTTCATGCCCCGAAAGTAAATAAATGGCAAACTTAAGTAGATCAGCCCCCTCAAGCAGCACCTGTTCAAAAGTATGACGCGTGTGGCAGCCATCGCCCTCCTCGCCATATTGGAGGGAAGTGAGCGACCCGTCACACGACGCCGCCGCAAACAAAGGCCTTAAAGTGAGCATTACTTACAAAAGTCTGCCTTAAAAATAAAAAAATAACTAAAGGGAAACTACTAAACACACAATTTGTTTTCACTGTGACTAATGAGGTGAGTAAAGTCGCTAGAGCTCTGTGACAAGCGCTGCGCTGGCAGTGTGCGAGGACCAGCTTTGAAGTGCCAAATGATACTGAGAGGGCAATGTGTGAGTGATATCCTAGTTGCAAGCTAGAGACTACTGATACCGATTACCAACAGGCGGGCCGTAGCAAGGTTGTTTCCTACCGTTGATAAATGTCTTCGTAAAAAATCGATTCCAGTAAAATCAGTTTTCACAAATTATTTACGAACCAACTGCGACGAAGAAGGCTTTTTTTCATATTTGCGTAATCGAATAACGTAGTAAATACCATCCACACTCTGGAACGTATATTATAGTTACAGTTGAATTTTACATCGATGTATTATAGTCTAGGACAGTTCCAGAATGCTTTTCCAATAACGAAATTCACGTATACATTTCCCAACAACGCGACTTCGTGCTAGAATTTCATGATATGGAGAATGCGTACGAACCATAGAACTGTAAATAAATAAAGACATGTGGAATTGAAAAGCATTATAAAAAAGAACGTAAAAATTGATCTTAAAATATTGTTCCTTTTGATATTTTGAATTTCTATATAGGTGGAGATTTGTAAATGGCATAGGATCATCTATTTGTTTACTTTATCGTAGCAATTAAGCTGTAAATCTTCCTAAGAGTAAATAAATAAATAAAAATAAAAATTACTTGTGTTTCCTCTCGATTGAAGATTATTTCAAACTGGAGGTTGACAGTTATAAGTTTTAAAAAGTCTATTTAATTATTTGTTTCTATGTTCTTCAGAGCCTAATTTACCTATTTGGGCAAGACGTTTTCACTATTTCATGAACGTGAAAAATAATATCAATATTACTTTATTTTATTGTAGCTTCAAATAAATGTCTAATTTCACATTTATAATTTTTTTGTTTATTTTTGGAATGTGAAAATAGATATTAATTAATACCATACTAATAAATTCATTATTGGCATGAAACATAATACCTACAAATTACTTTTGAATCCATAGACTCCCGAACTAGTAAAAACGATTACCTATTCTATTCTAATTTGACTTATAGGAATTATTCGGTCAGTTCTCAACATTTTTTTAAGATTTCTATTGTGCGTTGGCACACATCGACATATATTTATCGGAAACAGTAACGAATGGATATTTATTTATCTAGTTTTGAGAAGGGTGTGATCATTTTATTCGGGAAACTATTTTATTTTATTATATTTATTATTTTAGAATTACACTAAGTGAAGGATTGTTGACGAACACACTGCGACCAACTTGCTTGAAATACATAGTGATACCATTATCACTTACTGTAGCTAAATAATACTAATGATGATTCTGTAAAGAAGGGAAACTCACTCTTTGCATGTATCATCGCCTACCGTCTCGCCTGCAACGTAATGACATGACAATATAATGGTGCGTCCACGCTACGCAAATCGAGCGCGAGCCGAGCTACGAACGAACCTACAACGAGCAAGATGCGAATCCCTTTGTTCGTGAAAAAAATGACAATCGCGCTCGTTCGAGGCTCGCAAGCTCGTCCACGCTACGCGAATCGTGCTCGCAGTGTGCTCGTTCGAGGCTCGGCCCGTGCTCGGTTCGCCAACTGTTCGCTGCATATGTATATGATTCAATTAGTTGTAGAAAACTTCTTGGACCAGATGGATAAAGTATAAAATAGCAGAAAGACATAAAACTGAGTAACTTGTCAGATATAAAGGAGAGATTCATCGGAAATAACTGAAGTTGGAAAGAGTGAAAGATTGCGGCTGAAATAGATATCATTTCAGTATTAAAATTCATTATACGCATTCAATTCCCTAATCCATAATGCAACAATGAAATGGATGGAAAAAGTAAACATACATTAAGTATATTGCATATGCTTCTTCCGGACTCGGTACAGTTCTTTTAATACAGAAGTCACTGTGATATTGAAACAAACATTTCCAACTAAAGAACTTTACATAACCACCTCTACTATATTATGATACAGTTATTGGGAAAATATTTAACAAGAATTTAATTATAACACAATTTTGAGAAAAATATAAAATTGTTAAAGAAACTAATTAACTAACTACTCCTAATTAATGTTCTAAATTAGATTTTTTTTAAATATCGGCGGCCTTAGGCATACAAAGGTCTTTTTTTCGACAACACAGGGTTTGAATAATATAAAATTTACCTTGAAACTAGTGGATAAACTCGCAAAAAGAAAAATTAAGAAAAAACGAGAATAAAATAATTAAAATTACAACGTCTTTAGAAATTAAAACAATAGAACAAGATTTGAATATTGTTATTCGAAAAAGGGAGTTACTGAATTATAAATTAAAAAAGTTTTCGAATGGAACAATCATAGCTTTGTTTTAGTTTCATAAATCTATTAACTTCGAATTTATAAATTAGAGGTTGGCGGGGTTGGCGGAAATATTTTTTAAAATGAGCGCTAGTAATGGTTATTTTTCCTGCTTTATGCATTATGAGAGAATAAAAATAAAAAAAAGTCCCAATAAAAATTACACTTAAAATTCTTGGCCTCGTGTACTCATCCACTTAACACTTATCATTATTGGTTATTTTACCTTTTTTTGCAATAAGAGTGCGATAATGCTCAAAATAAATTGTCATGTAACTTATTTTGTAATAAAAAAACACTTTAAATTACTGGACTGCATTCAGCCGTCTAAATGCTGATAAGTAGTTACCGTACAATTTTAAGTTTTTGATTAATGCCTGATTTAATAAACTCCAGCCTAAGAAACACAAGTAGCTAGTTACTCGAGTATAAATTATTAGCATAATTTCCGTCAGTAAGTGTCTATAAATTTCTTAAGCAAGTCAAAGTTACATTGTAGTATATTGTGCTGGCTGTATATAAATTGTATTGCGGGGTTTGTAACGGAAGCTGCGTAGGGATAGGGATATAGGGAGGAGACTACGTACCATTCTTAGATGTACCTTGTTACATAATTATGGAAAGGGCCCTTTTATTCTAACTATCAATTTAAAATTTGTGAACCTTCGCTATCATAAGAACCGATGATATGACGTAATGAACTATCCCAAAGAGAAAAAACCGGCAAAGTGCGAGTCGGACTCGCAAACGGAGGGTTCCGTACAATATTAACTAACTCATTGTGCTATGAAAACAAAATACCAAAAAGGACTTTTTTTGTATGGGTGCCCCCTTTAATTTTTAATATTATTTAATTTTTTGTTATAGCGGCTATAGAAATAGGTACATATTCTCTGAAAATTTCAGCTGTCTACTTATTACCGCTCATGAGATACAGCCCACTGACAGACAGACGGACGGACGGACAGTGGAGTCTGAGTTCTTACGGGACCCTAAAAAAGGTGTTGATGATAATATGGTTTTAATTATATAGAGCTATTATTAAATTGCATTCTTAGATTCGTCTAATCTATCGAATTATTTAGTAATAAAAAAAAAACAAAAAAGGCAAGTATCCCAGTCTTCAGATGGCTCAGTTACCGATGTTGGTTGCCAATGTAGCGATTCCACACTCGTTCGTTGTCCGCATTGTTCCCAGACACGTTTTTTCAAGGGCGAGAAAGGGTTAAATATTCACATTGGCAAATCCCACAAAAACCTTCAGCTTCCAATCCCCTCAACTTCAAATCTACCACCAAGTATCACAATCCCAGATAATACCAACCAAATTTCAAATTCAACTCAACCAATTCCTTTTTGGCAGACCCTTAGCAACCTCAAATGTAGCATTCCGGTGGTTAAACGCATACCTCGAGGAGCACGACTTAGCGTCGCTCAGTGCTTAAGTGATACAATAAGAAAAGTTATAGATGAAAACTCGGAACGTGCCTGGGAACAACTTTTAACATTTTCCTTTAAAATACTTCATGTGAACTCAACAAGTAAGGGTTCACTAACTAAAAACATTAAAAACAACTGTTTCAGAGCACAAAATCATCTCCCGACCACAAAAAAAAATACGAAGCAAACAAGTTTTAAAAGGAAAATTGAAAATAAAGTTAGTGATGGCGATTTAAAAGGCGCGGCTCAGTTACTCTTCTCGAACGATGTGGTTGCTCCTGATACCGCCGAGACACTTTCGGCTCTAAAAGCAAAGCACCCACCTTCACCAGTAACACTTCACTTCCAACCTCATGATGTTAGTGAAAATTTAAAAATTTTGGATAAAGACGTTTTTTCGGCAGTAATGTCTTTTAAAAACGGTTCTGCTGGCGGTCTTGATGGACTTACTCCACAACATTTTAAGGACCTGTTGTGTTGTGCCACGGGTGATGTCGGTAGGACTCTGCTTAAGAATATTACAGAATTAATTAACATGATGCTCGCAGGGTTGGTAAACCCAGAAATAACCAACCTTATTTATGGCGCCAATCTTTGCGCACTTAAAAAGAAAGATGGAGGGATTAGACCTATTGCCGTCGGCACCACCCTGCGACGTTTAGCATCCAAAATATGTTGTAAGTACATTCTTCCTGATTTGTCCAAAAAATTCCAACCAATTCAATTAGGTTTTGGGACCAGAGGAGGATGTGAGGCTGCTGTCCATGGTCTCCGATCCAATATATTAAATAATGGAAGTGAAGTGGTGGTAAAGGTTGATGTGCAGAATGCTTTTAACTCTGTTGACAGAACAGCGTTACTAAATGAAATAAAAAATCACACTCCCAAAATTTATAATTATTTGCTGCAATGTTATAGCAGACCTTCTACTTTAGTTTACAATAATAATCTTTTGCATTCATCAGTTGGCTGTCAACAGGGTGATCCCCTCGGACCAGCTATATTCAGTCTCGCTATTCATCCCATTATATCATCACTTAAATCAAAATTTAATATCTGGTACTTAGATGACGGCACCTTAGGAGGTGATGTCACTTCAGTATTACAGGACGTAAGTTCACTCATTCAAAATTTTAAAACCATTGGCCTAAATCTTAACTTTTCGAAATGTGAATTATTTATTTCAGATTTGGTCCCCGAAATTAAAAAAGTTTCCATCATCAATGATTTTAATACATTATGTCCAAACATAAAAGTCCTGAACAAAGAGACCCTCCACCTCCTTGGAGCACCAATTTTAGATGAGTCCATTGCCCCATTTATAAATCATGAAACGGCAAAATTTAACGACATCAGCAATCGACTTTTAGAAATAAATTCTCATATGGCCTTCACTATTATTCGGTTTTGTTTATTCGTCCCAAAATTCACATACGTCATAAGATGTTGCCCTCTTTGGAAATATAACAACCTTATGACGGACATCGATAACTTGATAAAAATAACTCTGATCAAAATTCTAAATTGTCCATTAAATGACAGATCCTGGTGCCAGGCATCACTACCCATACGTTTCGGCGGCCTTGGAATCAGAAAAATTTCTAGTGTTTCTCTTCCGGCATTCTTGTCCTCTACTCATGGTATCTCAGATCTTTTTAGTAATATTATATCTCCATCTATAAAAAATGCTGAGATTCCCCACATGGTAGAGGCCAAAAATGTCTGGATGACAGCCTGTCCGGGGGAAAGCATTCCCATATATCTGAAAATCCAAAAATTTTGGGACGAGCCGCTCTGTAAGTTAGTACAACGAGATTTACTCAACTCTAGTAGTAATCTTTCAGAGCGAGCTCGTCTCCTTGCAGTCTCAGAGCGTGAATCAGGGTATTGGTTACAAGCCTTACCATCTACCAACATCGGTACCTTATTAGATAATACGTCCTTTTCTTTATCAATTTCTTTACGTCTGGGTGCATTCACTAATGAGTCACATCGCTGTCTATGCGGTACCGCCGTCGATAGGCTGGGCCATCATGGTCTGTCATGTCGCCGCAGTGCCGGTCGATTGTCACGACATGCGGCAATCAACGACGTCATCCGTCGGGCTTTCGCTACTGTTCACGTGCCGGCCATCTTAGAGCCGAACGGTATAGCACGTGACGATGGTAAGAGGCCCGACGGAATGACGTTGTTACCCTGGCGTCTGGGAAAACCTCTAGTGTGGGACGCCACATGCGTCGATACTGTAGCACAGTCCCACCTAGAGTCGACATCCAGGGTGGCGGGCGCAGCGGCGACTGCCGCGGAGAGCTTAAAACGGCGCAAGTATGCGGCCATTGGTGACGGCTACATATTTGCGCCGTTTGGCGTAGAAACTCTCGGACCGTGGGGCCCAGAGGCCCATAAATTGTTCAAAGACCTATCGACGCGCCTAATAGAGACATCCGGAGACCAAAGGGCTGGCTCGTACCTCGGTCAGAGGATAAGCCTCGCTATCCAGCGAGGTAACGTAGCCAGTCTTTTGGGCACCCTACCCATAGACAGTGACCTAAATTCTGTGTTTTATTTATAATCTTTTATGTGTATATATTTTTCTTTTTAATTTTTATTATTACTTTTTCCATAATTTTTTGTTAGTTAGTTAGTTTTAGTTTTAATTATGATAATTTAACATCTTATTAAGTACGTGTGAATTCATATATGTAATTAAAAAATTAAATATAAGTTCAGAGTAATATTAAATATTTAAAGTATACGGGTGTTTATTCTTTTCGTTTAAACATAAGCAAACATAACATGGCACTATCAAGCAATAGTTGCCCGAGAAGATACAACCTAAGTAAAAAAAAACAATTTTATTTAATTCAAAATAGGTACTATAAATATAATAGAACTTTTTTCTCACCATTATAAAACCCTTACCATTTGCTTGGGCTTACGAACACACTCATCTGCAGCGACACAAATTGCGACAACTAAGTCAAGTGTCCGCGCTTAAGTCTGCTTAGTAAGAGTCTTGCAGCCATGCAGCGCTATAATCATGAACTCTTCACTTTATAATACAGCATATAAGCTGAGATATAAGTTAGGAAGAAAAACCAGTTACTTCTAGACGTGTCTGCTACTATGTTTACACGGCTAAGCTGCTAAACTGATTTTGTTGTGCAGAAGTGAGGGTTGGCGATAATTGTCGCCTAGTTATAGGATGTGGAACCACCGATACTCATACTTTAGCTAGTATATCTACTACTCTCGCAAAAACATACTATGAAATATAATCAAAGATCGCTTCCACAAAATCACATCCTACAAAATGAACCCCCCTAATGTATCCAAATAGGGATCTTATCTGCATTGTAGCGCTCTTATTGCGGCCATATAATGATGTCAACACATTACGGGCGTGCCCCAGCATGAGTGTACTTTGGTATACAATAGACCCGAAGCTCATTTACTGTTTATTTTTATACTACCTATCTGCAGGGCTAGGCTCGTAAAAGGGGGTAAAATCGTATAAAATTGTGTAGGATTTTTGTTGATACCCTTTAATCCGTCTACGTTATTTGCCTGATAATATTTATCGGGTTTTTAAATAAAAATAATTATTATACGGTATTTAAGATACATCACAATCGCAACTAAATTAGTATTAACTCATTTTTTTACAAAATTTCAAACTTTCTTTTACAGATACGTAACCTACATATACATACACCTACATACAATGATTCACACGATAAAACTAATCTTTTTTCATTATACCACACAATACGGAGAGATTATTTCATTGTAATGTTTTAACACCTTTTCAAAAAATTGCAACTCTCTCGCGCAACCATTGTGCGATAACGTAACACTCGTAAAACCCTGATAACCACAAAACCCCAAATATCTTCCCATGGCTATGACTCATAACAAAATGGTAAATATTTTGGTCAAAAACAATTGATTTTCACAGAATTAGTTATGCAGGGATAAGCTCTACCTGAGATAAGGGTAATACCGGATGTCGTGGTCAATGGGGGCTTAAATGAACTAATGATGTGTTATCTATGGTTTACTTAGCGCCGTAATAAAGGAATTATAACTTTTGGTAATTACCTTTTGTAACACAAATTTGTAACACAAATTCATTTGCGTAGAAGAAAAGAAAATCATTGACTTGTTTATCAATTTTTTAGATTAAGTTTTAAACAATAGATAAGACTGGCCGAATGAAGACGAGATCTTTTTCATAGTAATTCATCAGAAAAAATTTCATTTATGTCTGAATATGAAAGTGTTATTCATTATTTTAACATTACAGTAAACAATATCAAAGCAAATATTTGTATTATATTGTCGCCAACGTTGTTTGCAGTACAAACATTTGAGCTTTTAGAAGTCGCGGTCACATTTTGGAGACTAAAGTCGAGACCCGCCCGCATTGTGGTCGTGATAGCGAGAAGTAACGTTCCCTTTTTGTTAATTTTCACTCCAATCGTAGTATGGTTTAACCCAAATACCATATGAAGTATGCTTTGATGTTCTTATGCAATTTTATATGATAACATTATAAAAAAAACATCATTTAAAAAATCTTCAAGTATGCGTAGTACGCCCGGGTTTTCTGTTGTTGTAGGCTGGCTTCCCGTTCAGTAGGTAGTTTATAAGTTTCTCCGTATAAAATGCTGTGACATTGAATTTGTTAAACTAAAACTATGTTATGCTTTATCAAAATAAACGGTGTAAATACATGTTATAATGTGGGTCATGTTTATAATAATTTATCTTACATTTTTATTTAGTATACCTAATCTAGACATATAAAAAAATCAAGACGGAGTGTAACCTTTTTTTTATTTTTTTTATACCACTAAGTCGGTAAACAAGCATACGGCCCGATGGCAAGCGGTCACCGCAGCCATATGGACGCCTGCAACACAAGAAGCATCGCTCACGCACAGGAACACAACTTTACACAATATAAAGTTATTTGGCTGTAGTATTCTGTAAGGTAGAGGTACATATAAGAAACCTTATAAAAGTGAAGCAAAAAATTTCCTACGTGTGCGTGAGTAAAATCAGCACTGGCTCAAGCAGGCACAAATGGAACTGAGCATTATTGTCACTGTCAACGTCTTAATACGGAATGACAACCGATCGGCTTCCTATGGTCTATATGTATTACTTGCGTCACCAGACCGTTCCGTCTTTTATTTTTTCTTGGTCTGAGTACCTAATATTAAAAATTAGAAATGTGTTAAAATTCCGAAGTATTTATCTGACACGTGCCTTATGGTGATAGAAAGAGTGATACTGAGGATAACACTGATTTAGTTATAAAGCGATTATAAATAAGGTTAGTCTTCTAAGTAAAAAATCTTTCTGGACGTAAAATTTTTGAGTGTTTAATATTGCTCCAGACAGATTTTTAAGTAACCTGCTATACTATCAAAAAATAATATTCTTAAAATACATATTTTTATTTTTTCGATACCAGGTTATCGATAGGTTTCATTGTCTGCATACTGGGATATAATTCGCGCGTTTCGAACCTGAAAAAAATCTCCTCACCCTTTTCGAAGAACCAATGTTATTGCTCATTAGCATTCAGTTACAACAACAGATACTTACTAGAATTTCATAATAAATACAATGTTCGATATAAACAAAAAACAAAGGCATTATCATACGTTGTTTACGGAGAAAAGCCACAAACTGTGTTGTGTTGAGCGCGACAAGACTTTTCCATTCCCCCCTCCGTGCATGCTCGCTCCGTCAGTATGAAACGATAAAAACATTACAGTGACATAAAACATTTGAGAGAATTTTTAAAATTCGTTCAAAACGATGGGAAAGTCGGTAAAAATTTGCAAGTGGCTTTTTTACGAGCTTAGTCGTGTTTATTGTAAAAGAGACAGAAGAGGTTTTATTTCTGACCAGAGAGAGTTTTACTTCCATCGGCTGGTAATGGTTGCCATCGCCAATAGGTAATAATACCTTACTAGTATTGCCAACCTTTACAAAACCTAGAAAGCTACTGGTGCCGATTGCGTTGTAAACCGCACTAAACTAATTATAGTCACATCACATCTCTTTCTTACAAACAATATTGAAAAAGTATAGCACATATTTATGCACGTGATTAAACTAATTTATCCATACTGACCCCAAATTATTGCGAGTAACGTGGCGTGTGTGATTTTTGAGGTCGCGATTCGCCGAATGTATAGCCTTAAATAGTTCACCTATCCCATTAAACCATAAATAAAATATTTTACTTATTAAAGGCATCATTGATTTTTTTCAAAAAATTACGTCTTTTTAGTTTTTTTATTATAAGCTCCTATGTTGTACAGAGCCACCTATTGGCGAATAGATTTAAATTCATCCAAAGCTATGGTTAAAATAATTACAATAGAATCATGAACGCTATTGCATAAGTTAGGTTAGGTGCGATTGTTCGGTTCACATTTTGGAATAAACGCATTGCTTTGGAGCAATAATATGCGTTTGGTTTTATAGGTATTTATGCAATTTTTGTCATATCATGGGAGTCCCAATAATAGAGAATTTCTATTTTCTCTCTCTCTTACGAGTAATGTACCTATATAGCTAAGTTGCCTTTGGTTTTCCGTATTTATAAGGTACCTACTAGTTGCGCCCCGCGTTCATACCCGAGGTTTTTTTTTTATACCACTAAGGTGGCAAACAAGCATACAGCCCGCCTGATGGTAAGCGGTTACCGTGCGTTGCCGACCCTGCAGAAATGTCTTCTCACCCTTTTTGAAGAACCCTATGCTGTACTCCATTTTGCTTTCTTGGAAGAAAAAGTATCCTATGTGTTTATCCAGAACTTAATTTCTATTTGTGTGCAAAATAGATGAAAGATAAAATACGGTAGTAGACTACGGAACAGAACGTCAATATCAATGTGATAATAACTCAAATTAGGAGATTCTGGTATTATATCTATAATTTAGGCCGCGGTTTTATCCAAGTTCTAGAGAATAGTTTAGTAGATAATCGTTTGTGCCAGACATTGTAGGTATTTTTTTTATTCTGTATCTTATTGAGTAATAACTATACACGCAACCATTAGCATGAATGTATAAGGTGTCGGAGGCAATAATATGAATAATGACAATTTAAATTACTTAAACATATATTTTTATCTTTCTAAAAATCTAATTTTATACCAAACAAGTCAGAAACCACCCATAAAACTAAATAAGTAATATTATTATTATTGACTGGTTTTTACTGGTGATATTTTGTGTTATGACTTTATGATTATTATGCAGAGTATTTATTCATAACTGTCGAATAAACTATCAAAAATATTTGTAATAATGGGGCTACTTGGCGCTAGATGTCGCTACATGTCCTCTCTGAACGAGTAGCGAGCTTACGCGGGGTGCGGGGGAAAGGGGATCTAAAGTTGCGCGCCCCTCTGCCACTTCAACGAGTCGAGCTCTACGCTTGTCAGTCGCAACGCAACCGTGCCGCGGAGAGGTCGTGCTACACCCCGCGCCGGTCGTCACTTCACGCAATAAATATTTAATACACAAACCAATCAAACGATAAACGTTTATTTATAAGTGAAAAGTTTAATTTACCGTGTTCATAAAGGACTTCAACGACGTTTAATAACACGGACTACAGTGCAGTGAAATGCTAGGAAGTTTTTCTTCAGCCCTTGAGTGTACCACGTACTTTGTTTCGGAAATGGTGATATCGACCCACTGGGTGTGTTTATGAGACGTTTGTAGTGAAATGAAAAATTTGTGATAATGTACGCTATCGCGGCTGTATTCTGCGCGTTGTTGCACGTTGGGTGGTCAGTGCTACCGTCGGACAAATGTGTCCGGGTCTCAGACAGAGGCTCGGATAGCGGCGTGCTCTGCAGGATACGCACTCTGGACGGTGAAGGAAGTAGTATCGCTTCTGTAATCCCTGATACGAGCCGGCTAACCATCGAATGCAACCACCTACTTTTATTCGAAAGCTCCCTAAGGTCGCACTACTTCAGCACCATCCCGGGACTCGCTGAACTATCAATAAGCAATTGTAAATTGCTTCAAGTGCCAGACAACACGTTTCAAGACTTGAATAAATTGAAAAGGCTGAAACTTCGCTCGAAAAACTTGGAATGGAGTCCGACCAAGAATTTAGAAATATCTTTGAATACATTCAACGGTTTGTCGGAACTGCAGTCGTTGGATCTCGCTCAAAATAACATCAAATTTGTTCCTTCCGGTGTATTTTGCTTGCTGGAAAATATGAATACGTTGAATTTGACTCACAATAGGATACGAACAGTCGGACAGCTTGGATTTGGACAAGGGTGTGGATCTAACTTACAAAGCTTAGATTTAAGCCACAATGAAATTAAATCTCTACCAGATGAGTCGGAATTGTTGAAATTGAGAAGCTTGCAACATTTATATCTGCAACATAACAATATCACTGACATATCAAGTGAAGCTTTTAATGGACTCGTATCAATGAGAGTTCTGAACATATCACACAACCATTTACATACACTGCCTGAAGGACTGTTCGCCAACGCAAGAGAATTAAGAGAGATTTATTTGAATGATAATACACTTTTTGAACTTGCACGAGGTATATTTCATCGTTTAGAGCAACTGATTGTTTTAGACCTTTCAAGCAATCAGCTTACAAGTAATCACATCGACGACGGAACATTCCTGGGACTTATACGGTTGATTGTTTTGAATTTATCCAATAATGCTTTAACGAGAATCGACGGAAAGACATTTAAGGATTTATTCTTCCTGCAAATATTGAATTTGAAGAACAATTCAATAGGCTATATTGAAGACAATGCATTTTTACCTTTATATAATTTACATACACTGAACTTAGCAGAGAACCGTCTGCATACAATCGATGAAAATTTATTCAACGGCTTATTTGTATTAAGCAAATTGACTCTCAATAATAATTTGCTCGTTAATATTGACCGCAAAGCATTTAAGAACTGCTCTGATTTGAAAGAGTTGGATTTGAGCTCCAATCAGTTGATGGAAGTTCCCGACGCACTATGGGAGCTTTCATTTCTGAAAACACTTGACATGGGAGAGAATCAAATTTCCGACTTCAGAAATGGATCCTTTAAAAACCTTAACCAATTAACCGGATTGAGGCTGATTGACAACCAAATTGGAAATTTAAGCGTCGGAATGTTTTGGGACTTACCGAGCTTACAAGTGCTCAACATCGCAAAGAACAAGATTCAGTCAATCGAGCGAGGGACTTTTACCCGGAATTCACAACTGGAAGCCATACGACTCGACGGGAACTTTTTGTCGGACATCAACGGTGTCTTCTCTACGCTCGCGAGCCTTTTGTGGCTCAATTTATCAGAAAATCATTTAGTGTGGTTCGATTACGCGTTTGTGCCTAGTAATCTCAAGTGGTTAGACATTCACGGAAATTTTATTGAACACTTAGGTAATTATTACAAATTGCAAGATGAAATCCGTATAAAGACATTGGACGTTAGCCATAATCGTATAGTGGAAATATCACCAATAGCGATTCCAAATAGTGTAGAACTATTATTTATAAATAATAACTTTTTGAACAATATCCATGTGAATACATTTTTCGATAAAAAGAATTTGACGCGTGTGGACATGTATGCAAATGAAATTGTGCATTTAGAACTGAATAGTATGCGTTTATCTACAGTGCCGGGAAATAAAACGTTGCCTGAATTTTATATTGGTGGTAATCCGTTTCAATGTGATTGTACCATGGAGTGGTTACCAATTATAAACAATATGACCGCTATGAGACAATATCCGCGTGTGATGGACTTGGAAAATGTTTTGTGTAAAATGACAAATACCCGTAGCGGAACTCACGTGCCCTTAACTAACCTTAAGACAACAGACTTTCTTTGTAAGTATGAGACCCATTGTTTTGCTATCTGTCACTGCTGCGACTACGACGCGTGTGACTGTGAAATGACTTGCCCTCAAAATTGTACTTGTTACCACGACCCATTATGGAATACCAACGTTGTGGACTGTTCAGGTCAGTCTTCTATGGAAATACCGCATAAAATACCTATGGACGCAACTGAAGTATTTTTAGATGGAAACAATATACGGGAATTGCAAAACCATGTTTTCATCGGAAGACAGAAAATGAGATCGCTATATGTAAACAATAGCAATGTCGATAACATACAAAACAGAACGTTTGCCGGTTTGAACTCTCTACAAATACTCCACTTAGGAAATAATAAACTGAAGGAATTAAAAGGTTACGAATTCCATCAACTGAGCAATTTGAAAGAATTGTTTTTACAAAATAATTTGATAAGTCATATCGCCAACATATCATTCCATTCTTTAAGATCATTAGAAACATTACGCCTCGACGGCAACAGACTTGCAGATTTTGGAGTTTGGAGCTTTAATAATAACCCTAATATGAAAGCTTTGTCACTCGGTAACAACTTATGGTCCTGTAAATGTCGCTACCTGCAAGAATTAACTGCATATTTGGCCGAGAATGCACAAAAAATCATCGACATTACTGACGTATGGTGTTGGAATGGTGAAGCAAAACCGCCACAGAAAAAAGAGCTCAACTTAAATGGCACTGCCTGCAGCGATTATTATGCTGATAATTCAGTCATCGGAAACATGTTGGTGTCGAACTATGTTCCCATGATGGTCTCCACTCTCACCGGGTTTATGTTAATTTTATTGGCTCTTGTCGTATTATTTCTTTTTAGAGACTCACTCAGAGTATGGTTGTATACAAACTGTGGCATTAGAGTATTCTCATTTGCTGGAGCATTTGAAGAGAATCAAAAATTGTATGACGCTTATGTGTGCTACAGCCCAAAAGATGAAGAATCCCTTGTTCAGTCATTAGCGAACGAATTGGAAAACGGGAATCCAGCATATCACCTTTGCCTTCATTATAGAGACATTCCACACCACGGCGCGCAGTACATGCAATGCGCGCCACCCGACGTTGAAACCGCCAAAGCATCGAAACGAGTAATCATCATTCTTACGAGAAATTTCATGCAAACAGAATGGTCGCGATATGAATTCCGACAAGGGCTGCACGAAGCGCTCAAAGGGTGTATTTATAAATTAGTTTTAATAGAAGAATGTACAGTTGTGGGTGACGCGATATGTGACCCTGACCTGCGGCCTTATCTGAAAACGGGCTCGCGGTTGAGATGGGGTCAGAAGAGGTTTTGGGAACGGCTGAGGTATATGATGCCGGATTCATCACCGTCAAATCATAAACCCCGAAGTCATAGCTATAGGAAGAGTATAAATACATACACGTTAGATTCCTCCGTGCCTAATGGGGGAAATCGAACGCTGCCATTTCCTGACAAATCACCCGTGTTAGGTGGCGGGCAGGGCGTCAGCGCCCCACCTGAGTATAGCAGTGAAGTGCGACAATCGCCATCCGCTGTTAGGCAAACACAAGGAGTGGTGTACGGGCCGGACGGGAGGCCGATCTCAGACCACATTTATTCGTCGATAGACTCTGACTATTCGTCACTAGAGCACGGCATGGCTCCGGGCCGGCGGCGGGACATGCGCCAGTGGCCGCCGCCACCACCTCTCGTAGACACGGGCAACTCCGTGCAAGCCTACCTAGTCTAGAGGGCCATCCGCCCACCTTCCAGTCACATTGTAAATATTGTATGTTAGTTTTAGCGCGCTGTAAATATTGTAATTATTAGTCTATAAGTGCTATACCAAAACTATGTAAGTGAACTATTATTGCCTGTTCGTTATCCTGTGTATAGAGTTAATAAAATTTTAAAGACTGCTGTAGTATATGAGTATTGTAAATAGCAAAAACAAGTGATCATACTATATTATTATCAGTAATATGGCGTTATTTATACAAGTAAAATAAATTGATGAAGATTTATAATTTACCATTTTATTTAAATACCTAATAACCCCGAGAATCTTATTAGTTTTTTAATTTAGTACAATTAAGTCAACATAATTTTCTTTGAAATTCTTCATAACGTATTATATCGTATATTGTAACTGTTATAACAATAACAGAATAAATTAAATTACTCACATCCAATTGAATTTAACTTTAAATAACTTAAGAGTTGCAATCCCACATACAGACGATTAATTTTCTTAATTAAGTGGCAAACTACCAATTATATATACATTTTTCTTAATTATCCAACCTATCTTATCGAAATTAAAATGCAAATTCATTATAATAATATATTTACTAATTACTTCACACGATTACTTCAATAATAGTTATAATTTAATGTTATTCTATAATTAAATAAAACACAAGTAACAGTTACGAATTTAATATAAAGCTCAAACATATTTCAATCAGGAAAGTGAAAAAGCAAACACGATTTACATATTTATGAATAACAGACTGAAGTGTAGAGTTCGCTGAAATTATACCTTGCATTTAACTACACTTGATTATTGTTTTGAATTTATTTATGGATATGATGATATAATGTAATTAAAGAGCACGTTAAAATTATTGGAACATGTTAGTTACTAAAGGCTTTTTTGCTCTAAGATAATAATTTTTACATTTATTTTATTTCATACTTTTTAACATAAAAATTAATTAAACGCACAGAAACATAATTCAATTATAGAATTAAATTATCATCTCAATTCAAATCAATTAGCATAAACACGCCGATTTATTATTTATCTATTTATTAATACATGCAATTATGATAATTCATTTATATGAATAAATCAGTCGATTACATTTAAACGGTTTAAATTGAGTGCTTATGTCCTGGGCTCCTGGAAACTGGATATTGGTAAGTATGTGTTTACTTATATCTATTTAACATAATCAATTCAATTGAAATACATTCATCATTACTAACAACAGCTGTGCTAGGGTAGCATTTAGCCAAAGACCATAGAAATACCATAGATACGCATTGAAAAATTAACTCAAAGAAGCATAATGACGTTCATTTTGTTTGATAACAGAAACATCTTTCAATAAATGTTGTTTTTCTTTCATTTATTGAATTCTCTATGAAACAATCGAATAAGCCGTTTATGCATTAACCCCCTTACTCATAAAACGTTCTTTAACTAGTATACTGTTTAAAGGGTCACGTAAATAACGTCACTCTATTGTCATTGTCAAATAATGTGACATTATTTACGTGACCATTTAAACAACATATTAGTTAAATAGCGTTTTATGAGTAAGCTGGTTAAACTTTAACATTTATAACATTAAGAATGGTATTTACATATAACTTGGAATATAGATATAGGTACATATATCTTTTTTTTTTATACCGGTATACCATTAGAACGGGGCTAGACCTGTGTTTGGCTAAAATCTCACCATTGGTAAGTAATGATGTAGCCAAAGGTGGTAAACACACAAAAACTAGAAGGGACTTGGCTCGTGGGAACACAGCGCTAGCTGCTTAGGGACTAATTTTCAACTTGAGTGTGGTAGCCAGCCAGCCGGGTACTACAAAGTACCCTACCACTGTTCTATGGATTCCTCACGATTGTTTTCCTTCATCGAAACCTCGAGCTCATTGTAGGATTCGAACCCGGGACCTTCGTCCGGTATTTGACGTCGCTACCACTGAGCTATCATCGCCTTAGGTATATGTGTGTCTTACTGTGGACGGAAACTAGTTAAAAAAACAATAGTTAAGAAAAGGAAGATTTACAGTACACTCTTTTATTATTAACAAAATTTTATAAAGATACATTGTATTGTGATTAAGTACATTACTATGTACAATTGTACATATAGGGTGACTGATAATTAGTAAACGAACTTAGACACATGATTGTACTCATGATAACAAACAACTTTCCGAAATAAACAAATAGGGATAATTAACTAAATTAAATAAAAGCAGATGGAGCATTCTTATTCTTGTTAGGTACTAAATAATATGGGCTCATGTGCTGAGCAAATTAAAAAAAAAGTTTCTTTGGGAAAGTTGATAATAAACTATCATGAGTACCATCATGTGTCTAAGTATCTTTTACTAATGACCAGTCCAATTTACAAATAAGTGTCCTAATAGAATTATTAAGCAATTCCAAAACTAATTCTTGGCAGCATCCCCAACTGTCATACAGGATCATATAAAGTAGAGAAACAATGAACATAAAAGTACAGTCATGACAAGATGCATTTACGGAGCAACAAAACTCGACTTCACATTTCTTATTGCGCTCGAAGACTCGATGTGGAGGTCCATAAAGAATATATTGGTGTAGAAGTTGTGTACCCGACTGTATTACTTAACATAATCGGAAATTCACTTTGGCATCTAGCCAATACAGCTTCCTGCTTATCCTGTGCACTGTAGCAGACTAACTTCATGAGATATGTCATTTATAACTTCTGAATACTTAATTTGGTAGCCGTAGTCCTAATAATGGTAGAGAAGATATACTGGGTAATAAAATGAAATGGTTTTTGGCTAGCCATTTTGTTCAGTTTGCTTTCAACTGCTTTTATGGGCAGTAATCGAACTGTCATAAAGAACTAATAGTACGGTAAACAGGCATACGGCCCGCCTGATGGTAAACGGTTGCCGCATTCATATGGACGCTTGCAACACACGAGGCATCACTCACGTGTTACCGATCCTTCCCCTCCCCAATGAGCTCTGGCGTCCTTACTCACGCGCAGGAACACAACATAAAGTTATCTGGCTGCGGTATTCTGTAAGGTGGTGGTACTTCCCCAGTCAATCTGCTCTTTGAGCGTGTACTCTACCTCTCTTAAAATATCCCAATTTATTTTTCCAGCTTATTTCATGTGTTATTCAAATATTTAATAAGTGCCGTATTATAGTTGGACTAGTTTATCAAATAATTATATTGCTAAGGAGAAACAATCGAAACTGTTTGTGAACAAAATAGTGGAGTAGGTACTTATTTAAAGATTATTTAGTCCAAGCTGATTTATTAATCAAGGTCAAGATTAATTCCATAGGCCTCCATTAAGGAGTTATGACGAACAATGTTGCCAGGCTGATTGTATCAATTACGGCTCGTTGGGATAATAAAGCTTAGGCTATGTAAAATATAGCTAGTTACCAGCTTCGTGCATAAGTGTGCGTGAGTTACCGTGTTTAATATTATTCGAGATGAGAACAAAAGCTTAGAACAGCGTAAGTAAGTAAAAAGCGTTGCTGGTGCTTATATCAAGTGCTAATAATGAATAAGATAATGTTATATGTTAAAGTACTTACCTGTTTAACAGTAACGATGTACCTACCTTACCAATACTGAATTGAGTGATTGCAAAAGTTATTTGCGTTGTTGGTAAGACTAACACTACGGTTGAGAGCTAGCTCGCCGACTTGTCCGTTTAAGGGTACTAAGGCCAAATTTTGGGCCGGTACTTTCATGTCACTTCTAAAAAAAAAAAAAAAACCTATCACGCTGCAGGTCGTGAGTATGATTCCCTACCAGGTAGGACGTACATTTCTGTCTGTATGTCGTGAGTCTGGAGCCTGGGTGCTTTATGTTTTTTTTTTAATAGAACAACCTAAAGAAAAAACATGTACCTAGGACTATGAATATAAAGTTATGAGTCACATTTTTAATAGTGGCATAACAAAGTTCAGTTCCTTAGTAAACCCATGATTGTAAATATATTTTTTTCTATTAGTCAAGACAAGTGTAACGACACCGGACGCCATATCCGCCGCGGCGCGTGATCATTATAACCTATGTCGGCTAAGCACAAACCAACTGGACTTGAATACCTAATACAGTATTAGCTCATACGTCTGTGACTAAACTCCCAAGTGGGTGTTAATGAAAAGTTATGGTGACACACCATTGTTTCGGAAGCTAGTTTAGAGGATGTTTTTAATGCATACGTTTAATTTGTCGTGTCAATATACAAAGCAGGAGGCTTGCGTTGGTAATAAATGTCAAGTCGTTGACTATTGATGAAGCAAACAACGGTGTTTTTACATGTATTTTATTGCAATACCAATGTTTACTTTGTTTGTAAACATTTAACAACTTTTTTAGATGTCTCTTCGTAATAATTGCTAAAATTAAATGGAATTAAATTCAAATTCAAAATCATCAAATAGACATCCGCAGGCACTTAGATTCATTACATAATATTTACATTCTAATCGCACTGAAAACAATTGCGTGCCCCAGCGCGGCGGCAAAATTACAAAGTAGACTGAATAAATATTTGATACATAAATAAATAGCAAACTTAAGCAGACCAGCCCCCACAAGCAGCACCTGTTCACAAGTATGACGCGTGTGGCAGCCATCGCCCTCCTCGCCATATTGGAGGGAAGTGAGCGACCCGAATCATTATGGTAGTTTAATTTGGTACTCGTAATAGACTACGTTATCTAAATTTATTTTTAAACTCAGTGTAGACGTCACATCAAAACCAACTAGGTTTAGACGGTTACCTATATTTTTATATAATTGTTTTACCTTGCTTACATTTAATTACATCGTACTCTTTTTACTCGCAGTTTTCATTAGTGTTAATAAATTGGATCTCTTTATTCTACTCAATAATCAACTCTTGATTCCGCCGGACGTTCCTATTGCGAACCATCGGCACGTTTCGTATAACGGTTTTCTCTCAGTGCTACATATTATAGCACCTTGAACGATTAAGCATAGCACTTCTTAAAAAAGGGCGTAAAAAGAGCTCACCAAAATCCGCAATCCCTTCTTTTGCAAATGTCCATTACTGACATTGGCGTCGCCGCGTCGGTGACCACTTACCACCAAGAAGACGCTATGTATTAGCTATTCGGACTTAATTCGATCAAATAAGTCATAGACTACTGAAAAGGGTTAAAGTTGAGATGATACTCTTTATAGTAAGACAATATTCATATTTATTAACTTTAGACAAGTGTAAGGTTAATAAACAAGTGTATTGAACAAATAATAAATAAATAAAAATGCACTGTGACTATTACACTGATTGCGTTTATGGTAAACTTTATGATATAGTGAAATAAAAATGCTCAATACATACAATACAGCACCAATTAATAGTCAACCATGCTCCAACATTTTAAAGGTTATTTTACATTCAAAGCTTTCACAACAGGTAGCGATACGACTGCACAGTTAAAAAGTAGAGCAGTAAAACTGGATTGCGACTGAATGTAAACTTTATTATAGTATATATAAAGTGTATGATATGTTACAAATAATCGAATTCCCTTATATTTCTAAAGAATCAGTAGCCATATACATTAAACTTATTACAAAATGGATCATTTTGCAAAAATTACTGTATAAATGAATTAGTTACACATAACACTTGGTCAGACTACAGTAATAATTATGATTGCAGTTAGAAATTTTATTCTAATGTTTAATTACTATATTGACTAAAACTATGCCTACTTAAAATAAATCAGAATGAATGAAGTACAAACTTATGATTCGTTACAAAGTTGCCAAGGACTTGAACCATAGCGTGCTTTTTAGCAATAAATTAATTATAAACTGATTTCTTGGACCTGTTATCGATGTAGACAGTAACGGAATTTTATTGGGTAACTGTAGTTCTATTTAACTAGACCGCATTGCGCAGTTAAACTGACAAATTGATATTGTATTAAGTTTGACTATAATGAATTTTCTTGTACAAAGCTACTCAAAAGTGATTTACCATAAAAAATTTGTGATCAGGAAAAATGCGGCAGAGAAATATTCATTATTTACCTGAATACTAATTTAACATAAATTATATTGTAGTACAAAATATAAAACATATTCGAGTGTATTGCAGGATGGTGCATGTTTCGCACGAATGTACGAATTCTTGGTAGTAAAATACCTAATGCTTATCTTAAAACATTAGTATTACCGAAAAGGATTAAACCGAACGCAAACAAAAGGTATTATAACCTTTTGTTTGATCCTCAATTCTACAGATAAATATGTAAATGATGCGAAATTGTGTGATCAAATATTACATTTCCAAAAAGGATTCAATGGAATATTAAGACGAATTATATTTTATTTGCTCTTCAATTCTACAAATTCACAGATTTATATGTAAATTTAAAGTGGGTTGCTGACTAATTATTTTAATAAACACCGCATATTTATTATAATAATATATAAAAGTTACATAACAAAACAAATTTGGTGCCTAAAATGTCTCAATGGGTGTTGGCAGTCTGACCAGTTGGGTAATAACAAAATGCAGGTTTACTTAGGGTCGGTTGTTGGTACATTTTAGCAAACGTTGTAACCGGCGTTATTTTTAACTTTACTATAACCATTACCAAGCTCTGACCGAAGCAAATGTCAAGATGTATTTTGGGTTGCACGATGTAAATTTTAACTGTCGTCAAAACCAACACCAAAACCAAATAAATTAAGTAATTTTAGTAAAATTGATATTTCGGTAAAGTGAGTACCTATTTGCTTGCCTATGATTGTATCGTTCTTGATCATAACATTCGTGTTATTTTCTTTTTCAAAACATTCATGTAGTTTTTTAGGGTTCCGTAGCCAAATGGCAAAAAACGGAACCCTTATAGATTCGTCATGTCTGTCTGTCTGTCTGTCTGTCTGTGCGTGTATGTCACAGCCATTTATTTCCGAAACTATAAGAACTATAATGTTGAAACTTGGTAAGTAGATGTATTCTGTGAACCGCATTAAGATTTTTACACAAAAATAGAAAAAAAACAATAAATTTTGGGGGTTCCCCATACTTAGAACTGAAACTAAAATTTTTTTTTTTCATCAAACCCATAAGTGTCTTTGGATAGGTCTTCAAAAATGATATTGAGGTTTCTAATATAATTTTTTTCTAAACTGAATAGTTTGCGCGAGAGACACTTCCAAAGTGGTAAAATGTGTGTCCCCCCCCTGTAACTTCTAAAATAAGAGAATGATAAATCTATAAAAAATATATGATGTACATTACGGTGCAAACTTCCACCGAAAATTGGTTTGAACGAGATCTAGTAAGTAGTTTTTTTTTAATAGGTCATAAATTGAAATTAATATCAAATACTCAGGTCTATACTACCATTTACTTATATATCTACAGGTTTGTACGGAACCCTCGGTGCGCGAGTCTGACTCGCACTTGGCCGGTTTTTTTATTATGTGACTGATATTTGTGTATATTAGGTAACTCATATTTAACATCTTTTTAATTATGTTTTAGAGAACGTTCGTCAAATTTTAACGGCGCTGAAATAGAAAAGCTAAAAATGCTAAGAGAGAAATTTAACTTAACGTTAACCGATCGTCTTCGGGCGGTTAAAGTTAAGGTTAAAATTTTAGTTAAAAGTTAACTAACCCTGACATGTGCAACCCAGTTTGCATTCTTCCGGTGGTTAAATTTAACTTTAACCGTTTATTAACTTTAACCTTACTATAACCACGCATCATGCAACCGACCCTTAGCAAGTCATTAATATTGGCCGTGACAGACCAATTTCAAATGTTTGCAATAAATTACCAATACAAATGTTTGATCAACGGTCAGCAAACAATATTTGTTCAGAGCGTGGGAATATTAATGCAGTGTGAAGTGGAAATTTCTTATACACATTTGTTGATAATGTTGGTTATTAGTATCATGACGAATATTTTGTGGCAGTCAGTGGGCGTGCCAGGTGTCAAATGTTTGCCTACTTTTCTAGGTTCTTACAAACGTCAAGATCGTTTACAGATACATTTTATTTTGTTTGTTTTCTCGTTGAGTTTCTTATGTTTGTATTGAGTTGTATGTTTGTTTATTTTTTATACTAGTTTTCGGTAGCTACCAAGACATTTAGAGATCTATAGTGTTGTTACTACAAACCAAAAACTTTGTTCTTCATTAACCCTATCATGAAATTCTTATTCACACTTTTAATTGCACTTTTGGATCGTGCTTTCACTTCGCGGTATTTGATATTTTACACCACACGTGTATGTAACAAATCTGTCACGGTCCAGTACAGTTTATACAATGTCAACTTACTTTCACTTTATTCAATTTACTCACTCTATCAATTATTTTTAAACTAAACGGTAGTTACGCATAAGAACTTTTGAACGATTGGATGTCGCAATGAGATTGCATAATTATTTCTTGTGTTGCTTGCAATATAAGAGTTTCCATTCTTCCAAATTTGTCCGGCTTTTGAGTTTTTTAGACTTTGTCTACAAAACTATTTGTAGCTTATCGAAAAGTAAAGATTATATACATATACTCCAATTATCCTACAATTTATATTTTTTCCAGAAATCTAATAGGCATAAAAAATACACGTAGATGGTAATTTCAGGCGCCGTAGTATATATACACAATAGGTATTTAATGCAGAGAAATTATAAAAATAAAATAATTTATCCATACTTCATATATATCATTAAAAAAAATCCATAGAATTTTAAATGAATAGGACATGAAGCATCGTTCTTCTTTCCATGTCGACAGCTAAGTGAAATGAAATGAAATGAAATGAAATTTATTTCTAAAAGTTGTACAAATAAACTCCTTACGCTAAAATAAAATACAAAAAGCAAAATATAGTGTTTAGGCTACTGCAACGTCACGACTGCGGCAAACCCCTTCCCTAAGGTGCCTGACCTTAGGGAAGGGGCTGCCACAAGCGACAGCTCGTCTGCAGTAGCACAAGGAACAAACTTAAAATAAAACAATTGACCATAAAATCATCCGTACGTGTTCCCTACAAAAAGAGAAAGCCTTCGTCCATTCTAATGTCCCGTTTCTAACAACATTATGTCTTATTTAAGAGATACAACAACAAAAAACTGCTAACGCTGTGAAAGAATAAGGCGAAATGGGCCATAAACGTTGTCCCGTCGGATCTAAAGACAAAAGTCTTGGTGCTACCGGACGAGAAATATTTTGGGATGCTGTAAAATGTCTTTCTTAGTTTATTGCGACATTGTAGTATACACATTTTTTTCCCGTTCAGTAAGTTTTGACATCGAGAACAATGGTGTAATGTTAGCTTCTGTTTTGTAATGAGTCTAGCGACAAAAGCTTCTAATGTTTTTGGGTGCCGACGATTTCTTTCATCACAAAGACAAGTATCATAAATTAGGACTTGCCGATATTACAAAATAATAATAATTACTACTACACCATCAACATTTTGGGTAGCAGCGAATTGGTAAAATTATTTTATTATGCATTTGCTTTTTAGAAGTTATTGTTGAGACTGCCTTCTACCGATATTTGATTTAGTTCTGGTAATAAGATCCATGACAGCATATTTTTACTCTTTATACTGAAAATGTAAGTACCGAATTGTTATACCAAGAGATGAGGGTAGAGAGATGTAGATGAGGTAGAGCATGGCGTTTTTCTCTCAAAAAGCAGCTATACTGGAGAAGTATCACCACTTTACAGAATACAGCAGCCAAAAACACCTATTATCTTTAGTTTTCCCCGTACTATCTATACTGCTAATGTATTTACCGTTGATTTTACTGTTGCATCTTTTTAAAAGCCATCAAACATAAAAACATTTTTGGCAAACCGTTTTCCTACTTCAGTCGAAGTTATTTTACTGCTTTATTATTTTTAAGCTCAAGTGGTGCAAAAAAAGTCTCTTTGTAACCAATAGGTATTTACTTAGCTTGGCGATATAAAAGATAGCGCTGACGCCGAAAAACTCAGATGGGTTATATTTAATCCGCTTTTTTGTAGCATACTGTCGGCATTACAAATGCGAAACCAGCAGACCAGAACCGATGCTCAGGACTGCACACATGCTCAGTTTTTATCGCTCACACGTATAATTTTATTGCTCAGTAGCGTATATCGTGACGTCCTGTTTATGCCAAACAGATACGGTTTTGCTCCCCTCAAACATTCGGGAGCTGTCGGTCGACATCAAATAAAATTTAATTTGCCCATTGTCTGTTAGGGTTGTTTGAGAGGCATGTAACATACTATTGTAGAAAGAATGGGTTAATATCATTAAGGGTTTATATTGCTATGAATATGTGATCTGAATATTTTCTATGACGATGTTTAAACATTCTTTCTTCTGAAAAACAAATTATGTAGGTAACAGAACATATACACTTGATAGCACTTATTCGAATCATACTAAAATAAATAAAAAAAATTGAGAGAGGTAGAGCATAGCGTGTATTCGCTCAAAGAGCAGCTCGACTGTGGAAGTACCATACAGAATACCGCAGCCAAATAACCTTATGTTGTGTAAAGTTGTGTTCCTGCGCGTGAGTAAGGTCGCCAGAGCTCATAGGGGAGGGGGGAAAGGTCGGTAACGCGTGAGCGATGGTTTTTGTGTTGCAAGCGTCCATATGGCTACGGTAACCGCTTACCATCAGGTGGGCCGTATGCTTGTTTACCAACTAAGTTGTATAAATATATATATATATATATATAAGAACATAATAATAATAACCACAAGATTTAGCATAAAATTTATAATTTGTTCAATTTCATAAAGTTGTTTACATTTAAAAATTAGGTAGGGCCCACTTTAAACGAACATCCCAACACTGCTGGGAAGCTTTGCACCGAACACATGTTTATGTCTATTCATGACTAGTTTATTTGAAAAGTTTGGACCAATTGTGTCCCACTTTTGTCGTAAATCATTGAAGTACTCCTGTTGCTTGCTACCGAACTAAAGTTGGTCTGTTCGTTTTATGATTCTTTTGTTTAAAACTTTTATTGGCCCGGCCCCCGTTCCGAAAACTAATTTATTCAGGACCCAGAATGGTCACAACCTTGGAACTTCTACTTTCCAACGGTCCTCCGATTTGCTTTTTTACGATATTCTCCTTTCGAGTTTGTGTAAACTGTTGTATCCAATCGTTTATCGATAGCCTGGAGTAAAATGGTAGAATAAAACTGGATGACTTTTTAATACTTAAAATACTCTAAACCTTGAAATTGCTCTCTTTATTGTCACAGTTTGAGATTAGCTAACGCATTTACTACTGAGTTTAGATTAATTAGTTTATTAGTACCTACTATTGTTTAGAAGAATCAAGATCTTCATAATGCAGCTTAATTAGACTCACGTTCTTATTTTGCCTGATAGTAAGCGGTGGTATCAATATCAACTAACAGGTTGGTATATTACATAGAGTTAGAATAATATAGAGCGATTTTATGAGAGTACGGTCTGTGAGCACGGGTACTGTCTAAACGCCTTGAAATGAAGCGCGCATACTAACATAGTTTGAACGCCTAAAATACGTAATATATTTCAATTTCTCGTTTTTTATCGATACTTTTACCAAGAACAAATGACAAGGAATCCATATCGATATTTTGTCTGACTGTAAAACAACTAGTGTACGATATATTGTGAATGAGATATATCTATACGGAACCTGCTCAAGCTTCGCGTGAGGTAACGTTGTTAACGCTATCACCCAATATTATTCTATCTCTATGACAAGGACCAAATAGCTCGGGATCTATATATATGACGGGCCAGTTGGCGCAGTTGGTTAAGACGTGGAGTCTTACCCTATAGCGCCGCAAGTCGTGGGTTCGATTCCCACACAGGACATGCATTTGTGTGCATGAACAGGTCTGTATGTCCTGAGTCTGTCCTGAGAAACAAAAAGTATTATATGTATTATATCAGTTATCTGGTTTCCATAGTACAAGCTTTGCTTAGTTTGGGATCAGATGACCGTGTGTGAGGAATGTCCCAGGATATTTATTATTATTATTGACTAACAAAATAGTTAGTAAATAGGTAATACACCTCCATCTAAACACAGTCACGGTCAACAACCTCCATAGAATTATTCACCAAAACCTTATCGAAACATTCCAAATTACAGTCGATACCTATTAAAACGACGATTGCGTAATTAAGGAACCACTAAAATTGTTATCAATTGATTCACTAGGGTTAATAAAATTTTATCATGTCACACTTTCTAACATAACCATAACAGATAATACAAATGACTCTATATAATTTAACACCTATGTAATAGCATTGTGTAATGGAGTACGGAACTAAGGTATTTCTATGGTGCTTCCATACCGGAGTGAAAACTCCGGTCAAGACGCATGGATGAACACTTTTAGGGATTAATAAATCTTAAAAACAAAAACACGATACAACAATTTTTTGCCATAATCTTTTCAATACATAGTTGTAGTGAAAAGAAATACGACTTACATTTTAATGGTTTACATATAGATAAGATCACGTAACAAATGTTTTCTGATAAACACTAGTGTGTGGGAGCACCTTAAAGCGTACTTAATGAGTTTTTAAAGTTATTAAGGCAAATTACCATCGCGGAGCGATCAATAAAGTGTGTAATAAGTTACGGTGATGGCTCGGTAGGCGTTTGAATCGTGGCTTCTGATGGAAATTCTTTTGCTTCTGTGCAGCCGATTAGTGATGATTTATAGGCAGAACGTTTAGTTTTTGCTTAGTATTAAGCTGTATAAACGTTTGGTAAAAGGCTATAAAATTCAGCATGATTTAAGATCATATTACTAAAGAGGAGGCTGCGCCGTTATATTATTTTATAAATGTAATAATACTTTATGTCAGTTATGAGATAAGTTACATTTTCATATTCAGCTTAGGTACGCTTAAAGAAAGAAAGAAAAAAGTTTAATTCAAGACAACACACAACATAACATTAATGATACAGTAATTTTTTTTTTTTTTTTATACAACTTAGTTAGTAAACAAGCTTACGGCCCACCTGATGGTAAGCGGTTACCGTAGCCATATGGACGCTTGCAACACACGAAGCATCGCTCACGCGTTAACGACCTTTCCCCCTTCCCCTATGAGCTCTGGCGACCTTACTCATGCGCAGGAACACAACTTTACACAACATAAAGTTATTTGGCTGCGGTATTCTGTAAGGTGGAGGTACTTCCCCAGTCGAGCTGCTCTTTGAGCGAATAAACGCTATGCTCTACCTCTCTTAATAATATGAGACAGAACAAACTAAAGAATAATTTAATGTTGCGTGATGCCAGTAATAGGTCTCGTGGTGAAAAAACTGACCCTCGCGCTGGTTTTCAGTCGAGCCCCACGTCCATGCCATCACGAACATAAAGTGACGTTACAAACAAATAAACATCTACCATAAAATGAAAATACTTATGTAAAAAATAAATAACAGGTACAACTACAACCATGGCGACAAAATGGTCGGACAGATAAGTTTCCGATCAGGCGGAAGATCCATTCATGGTTCAACAAATATTAAAATTACAATAATTAAATTTTCTCTTTCTATCTAGCTAACTAAACATTCCGTTTATTTGTACAATCACAATAACAGGTCTGTTTTGAAATGTCTACGCCATGTTATTTATGTTTATACTCGTGTCTTCAGCAAACGGGACTCTGTCCCAATATTGTTACAAGCTTTTAATTCACCATTATCATTAATAACACCATACAGGCAACTTCATATAGAAAAACCTTTATATCGATGATCGTTTAGTCCGACCGCTGTGGCCGAAATGGTTATTTAATGTGAAAAAATTATAGAACTCTTTTTATTTCGACGTTCTGGTTATGACCGACTTAATTACTGGTTCACTATGATTTATTATATAATGCAGGAATAATTTTTAAGTCAGTCCAATGACGTATGACTTCTCTCTCAGGGAACAGGTTGGTTCGCCGCTGGCATTACGATGATGGCCATAGATAAGATATCTTGAAGATTGGAGGGTTTTAATTTCTCGCGTTTTATTCCTACGAGTGGTTGTCTTCTATGAGTTATTGCGTAATTGATACGGTGAAGGTATTGTATTGAAATATGAGGATGTCAATTGATTTATTCATACTTCTATAACGGGTGAATGGAAGCGTGAAAGAAACATTCAAATTAATTTATCTTCTAAGATTCTAAAATTATAGTTTTATTTTAAGTAGGTACCGTAGTTTTATGTATAGCCTTCTAATATTCTATATCTATGTAGAAACTGTTTTTCGCACAAACATGCAAACACATGTACTACAAAAGAACAAAACGTTCATTAAAATGGAATCTAGGGCTAACCTGTCTCATTCACTTATCTATGCGCGAGCGCTACATGCAATGCTTTCTACCGCTGCGCCTGAGTTGCCCCTGTTATAAATAATACTATAATGACAAGGAATTACCGTGTTCTGCCACACTACATGCTAGACTATCCCGTTCTTACCAGTTCATTATATTCAAGGTTTAAACCTACTAGCGGTTTTATTATGTTAGACATTTTGAAGGGAAATATCATGGGCATGTATATTGAGAGCACCTAGTTTAATGCATCCGTGTGTTTGCATTTGAGGAAGTGAAATCAATGAAGATGAAAATAAATACCGACGTTAGAAGCAAAACATTACATAATCTAATTGGTAAGTTAGAAGATAAGAAGTAAATAAAAAGTTAAGTATGTATTCATAAGAGTTATATAGGTATGGATTTTATGTGCAATATTTTTGAATCATTATGAGGAAAGGATGGCTGGATGGAAAGAAATTAAAAAAATAGGTTTTTAATTTTTCTATTGCTGTCGCGCTGTGCCCGAGCTATCCCGTCCGAGGGCGATAGAGACAACTACAGCGTGGACGGATTATACCTATTTAAATTAGACGAAATCCCCAGCTTTATCCTCCAAAATTGGATAGATAAAAAAAAAAAAAACAAGAATCATAATAAGAAGGGCTTTGGCTATGTCTGTCGGTTTTCCTTTGTTGTTTTATATTTGTCAAATTGGTTCGCTGGACGTCTGATAAGGGCGTTAAAAATGGTAAGTTTTTGTGATTGTAGAAGGCTCCTAATTATTATAATAATTAATTTATGGAGAAAAACACAACCGAAAGACCTACAGATTACGGTAGGCACGGTAGAATAATCATTGCTCTAGTGTCATAATCCAGAGAGGAAACTGAGGATTACGTTTGTATGGAACAAACGCCACCAGCATTTCCTCCTATGCGAGACGAGCAGAGCACGAGTCGAGCTGCTCTACGCGTCCGCGTCGTCGTGTCGATCGCGGCGTTCGTATAGCTAGGCTCTTTGTAAGTCCACACTTGACGCGCGAGAAACGACGCGAAGAGAAGCTCGGCTCGCGTCGTGTAGACCACCTTTAGAATGATCCCAAAGTAGTATATAGGTTTCCAAAGAATCTTAAGCTACAAATAGATAAATAGTACCTAATACCTTATATATATCGAATTATTCGATTGTCCAATTTATTCGAATAATAATCGACACCTTTCGATTGTTCATAATACGCTTCGTGCGGCACCGCGCCTGGCCTGTGCCGGGCGCAGGCTGTCCATCCGCCGAATAAATAAATCTATTCGCCCCCGCGCTCACCCGTCGATTGTGCATTACTATTGCAACCTGCGTTGCGTGCGTCAATTTTCATTCGAAAGGTCGATTGTTATTCGATTGTTTATTCGTTAGAGCGAATGAATCGATAATCGAATGTACAGTTTTACAATTGTCGATTCATTCGATTACTTTTTTTGGAACAATCGCCCATCGCTACTATATACCTAGACTAGGTTAGACTAGAGCAAAAATCCATTTGTCTCATACTATAACCCGGATGAACCGTATATACCCAACTCCCTTACAGCCATATTGTTATACATCTCGAAGAGCTAATACATTATTAATTTTAATTACAAATCATCGATCAATTATGCTCAGCTTGCATGGAAAGTGCATCATTGTTCTATCGTGCACAAATCGATGTGTACAAACATTGTGATTTGTTTTATAATATCTAACGCATTGAATATTCATTATTATGACCTAGTTACATGATATAATTAAATGTACAATTGAAATTCATCGAACATTATTCTGCTGTTATCCCGCCAAAATGTATTAATATTAATAAAGTTAATTTTGCAAGCGGTGGTCCTGAGTTATGTCGCAGGTGCTTATTTTATTTACTCATGCATGTAAGCCTTTCGAGTTAATAATTTTATTTGTATGAAGAATTTGAATTCATGGACCTCGTAATTATGTGTTTGTGTGTGTATGTTTACTCAGCTCCGTAACGCCTGAACGGATTTCCATGAAATTTGATATACAGTTGTCCTGGAATAGAACAGGTCCAGGAATGCGAATACAACAGCGGGGCAAAAACTGGTTTAATACATTAGTTTACTATAATGTTTTACATGATCCCACAGGCTGAACGCCGTTTAAGTCGCGATATTAAAATAAACTTATTTGATAGTGGGATGCTAGTACTTAGGTAGGTATATAATACCTACTTATCTTAAAGAGTTTTTATTTTTTTTCTTTTTCTTGTAAAATATTCGAATGGGTGATACCTACGAACTAGTATATTTGAACTAAACAAAGAGTCCAATACAAAGCTTAACAATGTATAAACACACTCATACTTTGAGCATTTTAACGTTACCTTTAACAATCAACAATTGTCCAATTCTGTTAAACTCCTCATCTTACACGTTATGACGTCAAAGGATCTTATTACCCCACAAGAGGTGATTTATTGAATCAGTATGGCGGGTACAACCACAGTAAAATGTAGAGCTGATGCAGTAAACCAAAATAATGCCTGTGAAGCACTATCTACTTAGACTAAGCTTCTAATAATATTAATTGTAATTACTAATAAAAATTATTATACAGAGTGTGGTTTTGCGTTCGTACAATATTAACAGAGGTAGATAATATATGTATTACTTGAATATCATACCTGATTTAGATACTAGCTGTCCCCCGGGGTTTCCCGGGATAAAAAGTAGCCTGTTCTTCTCCTTACCGTCGATCTCCTTACGATCCGTTGAGTAGTTGAGCCGTGAAGGCGTAACAAACAAACTCACTTTCACATTTATAATAGTTAGGATATATTAGTTAGGATTAGGATTAATCAGAAACCTTAAATTTAGAAATTATTTTAAAATATTAATACAGATATAAAATAATATCTAAAAAAAGTATCAAATGTATAAAAAAAAAACTGCAGCACTAAAAAGAAAATAATGATAGATTACTGTTTCAGCTATACCTACTGTGGTAAACATTAAAACAATGTTCTTATACGAACACGCGTCGTTAATTACAAACAAACATGATGTGGTTAGTTATGATGATATTAGTACAGGAGCTAGCTGTATCAAATAAATAAGTAGAGTTATGTCCCTGTGACGTAATAATAATAAATCTAAGATGGTCGTATAAGTTTTCTTGTAACTCTAGATTTCAATGGTTTGGTTCTATCAATTTCATTGTTGGGTATACTATGTAGTAAAAGTTTTGTAAATTGAGCGTGAATATTATTATTTAGTGTTAATATTCACGTATTCTAACGCTACAACTGAATAATATGGTAGATAAATTGATTTAAGTATTATTTAATAAATCACTTAATTAACTTGTTTATACTATTGTATAGAATACTATACTACTGATATACAAATAGCTTCTGCTCGCGGCTTTGCGCGCGTGGCCTACAAGAAACAAATGACATATTTTTCTACAACAATAAAACTAAACAACTTCATCCTGCTTCGAGGGTGGAATTATTAAAAACGCTGAGACACTTATAAATTATTTTTTAATCTTCAGCCTAAACACAAAATTTGAAGATCCTAACTTCGAAACTGACAGACTTTCATACAAACTTTCATCCCCTATTTTACCCCCTTAGGGAGGGAATTTCGAAAACCCTTTTTTTAGTGATTACCTACTCTTCACAAAGAATATACCCTCTAAATTTAATGTCTCGAGAACCAGTGGTTTAGGCTGTGCGTTGATATATCAGTCACTCATTCACTCAGTCAGGACTATATATATATCGACGCCCCCGGGGAATAAAATGGTTATGCGCTATTACCACTTTTTTAATGTTTTTGCATTTTCGGCATCTATGGTGTCGATATACACCTACTGATTTTTTTTAGATTTTTTGACAGAAAATTCATAAAGTTATAACAATTTTTATTTTTATTCTACGGAAATCATGTAACAAATTCTTCCCGTAAAAACACCGTAGTCGTTCATTATGGAACGAACGCATGCCGCGAGAAATCTGTAAGGCATTATACGATTTTATTCACGTAAATAAATTGATAACTCTTTTCAATAACATGCTTTACCTAAATTAGTTTGGTAAATCTTGAACGGTAAACGTATATTACTGCTTTATTATTGACATAATTATCAATACTATTTCACGTAAACACCTATTACAATATTAACAATGGACAGAATCCAACACTATCCTTCTGTATAAGGGGGACAAACATGACATTGGAAACTACCGCCCTATTAGTCTTATGTCCAACATGTATAAGATATTCGCTAAGATAATATTAAAACGGATTGAAGGATCATTAGACGAACATCAGCCCATCGAGCAGGCAGGTTTCCGTAAAGACTACTCGGTGATCGACCACATTCACGTAGTACGCCAAGTTTTGGAGAAGTACAAAGAATACCAGCGTACATACTATATTGCATTCGTAGACTACAGCAAAGCGTTTGATTCTTTGTTTCACGAAAAGGTATGGGAGTCACTAAAGGAACAAGGCATTGAACATAAATACATTCGCTTAATAAAAAATGTATATAGTCACAGTACTGCGAGAATTCAACTAGAAAAGAAAGGCGAACCGTTCAGAGTAGGAAAAGGTGTTAGACAAGGAGACCCCCTATCTCCAAAACTATTCTCGGCGGTACTGGAATCAATATTCAGGGGTCTTGATTGGAGAAATGTCGGTATCAATGTGGACGGTGTTCCATTAACGCACTTGAGATTCGCAGATGACATAGTGCTATTTGCTGAAACATCAGAAGACATAGCCAGAATGATAAATGAACTGGCAACCGAAAGCGAGAAAGTAGGGTTAAAACTGAACCCGGTGAAAACAAGTATAATTACAAATGGAAAGAGAAACGTCATAAATTTAGGAAACAATCAAATTGATTACACAGAGGAATACATCTACCTGGGACAGCTAATGACACAAAACGATCCTATACGCAAAGAAGTTGAAAGAAGAATTACCAATGGCTGGAGGAGATACTGGGGATTGAGAGAGGCTATGAAAGATAAAAATATGCATATAAATGTGAAAACCAAATTATTTAACACCTGCATACTACCAGTCTTTATGTATGGCAGCCACACTTGGGCTCTAACACAGAATATGATAAGCAAACTCGCAACCTGCCAGTATGCAATGGAAAGGAGTATGCTGAATGTGAAGAAGTCAGACAGATTAGGAAACCGTGTCATCAGGAACAAGACAAAGGTCATAGATATAACATACAAAATCAGAAGGCTTAAATGGCGATGGGCAGGGCACATGATAAGAGGAGAAGATAAATGGAGCAAAATTTTAACACGATGGTACCCTAGAGAAGGTAAAAGGAAAAGAGGTAGACCACAGAAAAGGTGGGACGACGACATCAGACAAGTGGCAGGAGTGATGTGGAATAGAGTGGCTCAAGAAAGACATGAATGGAAAAGGTTGGGGGCCTTTGCCGACTGGCAAACAGATCTTCAAAAATATAAAAAGAATCGAATTCTAGAATATAATAAGTTTAAAAAAAAAGTATATTAATTTAACCATTGTAAGTCGATCTGAATAAAAGGCTATATTATTATAATATTATTAGTATTATACTTACTTCATTGTTTATTTTATTTAAGTTTTTACAATATGCAGGTACTGACTGAGTATAGAAAAGCACCCACGAAGTACCCAGTACCTAGTGGTATTACAGTAACAGTGTTACAATAATTTATAACCAAAATTCATAAACATTACTGCATATTACGATGAACTCTCTAAGCACATTTATACAAAAACAAAGTCGTTATATAGCTATACGAAAAAAGACACTGGTAGCTTTTACAAGAACAAAATTGTATTAGTTTATTACAATTACCATTCATTCATGAAAATACTGTAGAAAAACATCGTAATGTAGGGATATAGTTTTCATGATATTACAATTTCACGAGAATAAAATCGTTATGTGTCGTTACTTAGGATACACTTAAATATAAAATCAGTATTATACATCTTTCGTAATAACTTTAAAAGTATACATTATATTTTTTTTTATTATAGCTACTTATAAAGAAAAAAAAATACTGAAAAAAATGATGTATTGTATGTTAATATAGGCCGGTTAGTTTATAAGCTAAAACAGAATAACAGTTTTTTGCTCGTCCTGTAAAATTTACTTTTGTCTATTACGATTTTATTCCCCGGGGGCGTCGATATATATAGATATAGATAGATAGATAGAAGATCACTGCGTGGTTATTACTATTCCTAACATATTAATACTTTTAATTTTAGTACTATACAGAGTACCTAAATTTAATTACACAATCATAGAGAGTTAGAGTATGTACTAAAAAAATACCGATATTAATATATCGTACTTTTTAAGCTTTCGCGAACTAAATTCATTGCAATATTAATGTATCGGGTCTATTAGCGCACAGATTTTTTTCTTTTTTTTTTAATATTGACTATACTTGACGTTTCGACCAAGTTGTATTGATCGTGGTCACGAGTGACCACGGTTAGTTAAAATTAAAAGAAAAAATATAATAATCTATGAGCGAATAGACCAGATACATTAATATTACAATTAATATATCGATTACAATATACTAAAACTCCCAAATAGTGTTATTATTGTTAATAAAACCATAATTAATGTCATATAAATTCATTTCTGTAGCGAGCTCTTCACCTATAATAGCGAAGTCGGCGCTTCTGTTCTGCTGAAAGGACCATTGTCCACTGTAGACCGGAATACCGCACTTGTGCTAGTAACATGACCATGCTCGACTACCAACGCAGTGTAAGCATCCGATTAATCAATTCACAAGCAGATTATGACATAAGCTATATTACATAACGGATCTCAGACTGCTTAGGGTATTTATGAATAGCTTTTTGTTCTCAATTAATATCAGATTTGCTATTTTACGAACCAACTGCAGTGAAGTGAGGTTATAAATAGTTCCTCTTTTCGTTTAAGAAAGCGAACAGTAAATTACAGGTACATATTAACCAATCATTTAAATCTGAACAAAACTTACACTGACATTAACAATAAAGTCTAAAATGTTACCGCCAGTAAAAATGTTCATAAAAATGCAATAGAAGAATGCTATCAGTCTCCTAAGTCTGGAAATAAACTGCTGAGCACTAGAAAGTTTTATTTAGGAGCCACCTTGGGAGGACATTCGAATCGGATGTCAGACTCTACATGCACTTAATAGTCCGACTTTATTACCTAGCAGCCATTTAACCTTTGCCTCTCATCTGAAATACGATCACTCACAGATTACGTTTACTTTATGGGTAGCCAATGCCTTTGCTGCAAACTTTTTGGGGTTTGTTTTAAGTGGCTCATAGCAATTCATTCAGTTATAAATTTGAAAATAGAATTTGTGGTTTTCCAAATAACGAAAGTTGGAATTTTGTTATCCTTTGCATTTGAAAATTTGGTTGGAAAATTGGATAACGTTTATGCACTATTATTTAAATTTTAAACTATAACCGCTATTCTATCATCAAGTGGTTTTATTTGTGTTGCCGAGGGATCATATTTCTAATGTATATCTAAACCCTTTTAAAGTGATTTAAAAAAAATCAACGGAAATATATACACAAAATTTCACATTAACAGTAGAATATTGAAAATATTAAGGCAACGATCGGCTACCACAAACGATAATAATCTCAATAATTTAATATCACGTTAGGGACTCCTACAGGTTCTGCTGTGAACATGCGAGCAGGGAAGTAGGAGGACGTGCCAGAAATCTATTCGTATCTTATCTCTCCACAGATTTATTCGCACAATGTGTTAACTGATAACTAAAGCTTTGTTATTATAATACATTCATCAAATTCACTGATAGCATGCCATCATTATGCGCACCGTGCAAATGTTGTTATCACATCAAACTCTGCGTGTCGATACTGCTGAATTGATTCGTCAAGTTGACAAGCACTAATGTACGTCGCTGGAATGTAAAGTATAACTATATACCTTCACATTTTATCAACGTTTTTCGAGTTTTAGCCAGTGAGGGATAGAGATTTCATTATTTTGACCATTACAACTAATAAACTAATAAAATTTTGTTTGCGTTTACAAAATCAGTAAAACACTATATAAATTCCTCAAACATAAACAGCATCAGATCAGATCTTAAACGAGGAACGACGGTCAAGATAAGCCGTTGATGTTATCGATGATGTCGTGACAGTAATGAGCAATATATTAAGTTTTAAAACTTAACTCACTCCTACGTGGTCACCCACTGTTGCAGATAACACATCTATAAAATGCCACCTAGTACTGACTCATTGTTTAATGGATATTGAATTTACATAAACGGAGAGTATTCCGCTTAACTCCTGTTGTAAAAGCTCACGTGTCCCTAAATGGAGTTAGCAAAATGTCGTGTTTAACATTTTTCTGATTGAATAGGGATTCCTATAACCGTATAGGGAGGCGATAAGATTGCCTGGAGCTGGTTTTATGTTTTATAGTTTGGATTTTATCATCGTTTCTATTTATTTAATGGGCAATGATTATACTTGGCTTTAAATTAATGGGATTTATGAGCATTGTTCTGTTTTTTGCTCTAAGGTAGTGTTATATTGTGTTTTTCATTTGTGGATCAAGCAAGATTAATTGAACAACTCTTATTGCAAAGCTTATTTTATAAGATACTAGCTTTCCTATCCCCTTAAAAATGGAATTACGAAATATCCTTTATTATAAAAAGAAGGTCAAAGTTCTGGTTTAAATATTTAAAATTGATTATTAAATTTATTTTGGTCGAAATTATTTGCTTTGTAAAAGTTCTGAAGATTAATCCATATGAAGATGCAAAATAAATGTAGAGCAACATAAAATAATTAATTGCTTATGGAAAATATCGGAGATGGAGCATTATAAATAGATCTATGTTTATGTTCGAAAGCAGTATTTCTTAAAAGAAAGTAGCTTTTACTAGGTAGGTTAGAAACACACATGCGACTAATTAAGGACTCGTATTTGCAGCACCAGTTTTTTTAGAATAGCTCGCATAGTATAGGATTTCCGTACAATGGGAGGTCAGCTTATACTAGAAATGTATAGCTTGATCTGTTGCCGTGTGTACAAGCCCAATAGGAAAATAAGTTTTCAATACCATGGCCAATGCTAATTAATTTTATTGTACTGTAAGCAATCACCCGTCTATTGTTTTATTTAGATTGCGTGTAGCATGCACGGCCGTCTGTTTCAGGGTACTGAGAAAGCTATGTATGTAGCAAGTCATACAACAACAAAAAATGTAGCATATTGTTCATAAAAGCAATAACAGTTCATTTACACATAAATACTTATACTACTAAAATTGGCTAGATGACTAAAAAAATCTATTTAGTCCGTCTTATACATTATCAAAAAATATTAGACATGTATTTTTTCTTTTGTCAAAAAATACGAAGATATCATGTGTTGAAGAACTCTTTTTACTCACGTCACGAGCCCGTCACGTAAATTTTTAATGATTCGGTAAAGGAAAAAATACGTGTCCTATATTTTTTGATAATCTAACTGGCGGATCTTTGTAGAATTTTAATTGAATAATTCTTAATTAGTTTAGTTTCATTAATAGGGATGATTTAGGAATAGAAAATAAGAACAAAATATATTTTATATACCCATTTATGAAGGTATATATTATATGCATATTTATCTTTATAACTATTTATTATAATTATAGTGATCTATTCTCAAAAATCCAAATGGAAACTATGAATTTAATACGTTTGATAATAATACGTATCAATTATTTTCTTAGTTTAAGTATGTCTTATTTAGTTTATTTATCCCAACAATATTAGGTTACTGGAGTACAAATATAAAAAAATTAAGTGATTCTAACTCAAGTGGATACTTTTGAGGATGACGCCGGACAGACATCCACATGGTCATTTTCTTGTACACACTCGAATCTACATGTCATTTCCGTCATAACTTCCGTTGTGATTGGCAAACCCAAAAATACCTCAGTGTTTATACACAAAAAACATTACACTCCTTTTCATGACAGTCGTGTTAAAATGTATATTCGGTACTTAGTCATACATAGTACCTACCTACTTTATTCTTCTTCTTCTCAGTCGTACACTCCTGGCGGAGTGGTCGTGGTTATGGATCGTCTGATGAGTTTGTTGCGGCTTTTGCGAGACTTCTCCATCTTTCTCTATTCGCGGCACTGCGTGTACATTCACTGAGGGAACAACATGTTGTTTATTTTATGAGATCTGTCCATCTTGTGGGTGATCGGCCGCGGGAACGTTGACCTTCTACTCTTTCTTGTACCACTAATCGTTCCAATGAGCTTTCGTTGCGGATGATATGTCCAAACATCTTAAGAATTCGCACTTGCACAATCGACGAAAGTCTTTGTTTGATGCGAAGCTCTTTCAGGCTGGAAACGTTAGTGCGGTGAGCAGTCCATTTTTTTGTCCTACTTTATTGTTACGTGGCAAATAACATAGAGCAATTTTATGTACCAAAACATACCTACTTTAGGAGGGATGAGTTCTATTCCCATTTAATCATAACTAATATTATAAATGCGAAAGTGAGTTTTTTTGTTTGTTTGTTTGTTACGCCTTCACGCCTCAACTACCCAACGGATCATCATGAAATTTGGCATGCAGTTAGCCTATGGTATGGAAAAGGACATAGGCTACTTTTTATCCCGGGAACGCGGGTGAAAACGCGGGGGACAGCTAGTATTAGTTATATTTATTCCTTTATCTAGAGTTTTTATCCGTATTTCTTTGACACAATATTCTATGTTTAATTATCTACCCGTGGATCTCAAATTGTATATAAATCCGTTCAGATATTAGGGCGTGATTGTGTAACAAACAACTTCATAAACAAACACACACACTTCCGCATTCATGCTAATAGTAGGACATCTGTAGCCCCTAATTATGTGGCCGAGATACGGCAACAAAGTACTACTTGAGAGTTCAGTGAAAAGTTGGTTAACTTATCTTTACGTCTGACTATGGCCTTTTAATATAGGTAAAGTGTTTCCACACGGCCTTGAATATAATCTCTTTGGTCATAAACTAAAGATATATTTTATTCATTTGTGTGGTCGTATAGTGTAGATTGCAACGATAGCCTTTGTATGGAAATCGTAAGGTGATATCCCACTCCGGTTGCCAAATGTGATGGAATGCGATTATATAGGTACGATTAAATAGTACTCGCTAATTGAACGTCATCGAAACTTTATGTTTTGTTGTGACTATCGTTTAATGCTGTGCATATTTTGATTGACCACCCGCGTGGAATCAAAAATAGAGCTATTAATAGACATTGATTTTATTTAAAAAGCACAGCGTCCGCCCCGCGGATCTACCTAGCGTAACGGGGCAAAAGTACCTTTAAAATAGAACACCTTTACTAGTATCATCATCATCATCATCAGCCTATAATGTCCCACTGCTGAGCACAGGCCTCCTTTCACAAATCAGGGTGAAAGTGAATGGGCAGATACTCCACCACGCGTGCCCACTGCGGATCGGTGGAGGTAGGCTAGTGGTCAACCTACTGTTGGAATTTTTCAAGCCGCCTAGGAGGCATCCAACTACCTTAACGACTATCACAATTAAGTGATAACCGGGACCAACGGCTTTACGTGCCTTCCGAAGCACGGAAACGCTCGATTTGAAATACCACTAGGCGGTCACCCATCCAGGTACCGACCAAGACAGACGTAGCTTAACTTTGCCGAACGATTAAGAACGGCTAATCATGCTACACCACGAGCGCTTTACTAGTATACCTATACCTAGTATTTATCTACTCTGAGCCTATACTAAATTACATGAAAATCCGTTCTGCCGTTACGGAACTGAGAGGTGAAAAACATTTGCATTTGTGATATTAGTAGGATACGAGGCATATTGCCTACAATTATTATATTAATTTTACTAACGCATAAAATAAAGTAATCTGGTACATGCGTGACTATAATTATTTAAACGTTATCATAGAAAAGGGATCGGTATAGAACGGTCTAATCAATAACGCTGTAGGCATAAACTACTTGAGCTGATTGCAAACATAGACTACGCGGGGCAATTTCGCTTAATCATAATGGGCGATTCAGTGTAATGCCTTCATCGAGCACCTGCGCCTAGAGTATAGGTGGTCCTGAATAGACTACACAAGGGGATCGTGATCGATCTAGTGTTCCGGGAAATAAAAGATTGTTAGATTAGAAATTATGTTGATGATGAGGTTGCATAAATGGTTACTAGCGTATTTCCATAAGTAGAAACCTATAAGTACACTTCTTTGAACTTCAGTGACTTCAGTCAAAGCATCGGGATCCTTGGCGTCAACATTTCCAGCGACGTGCTGTTCCGAAGTCACTTGGAAGATAAGGTGAAGCTGGCATCCAAAAAGCTTGGAGTGTTCAACAGAGCGAGGCAGTACTTCACATCCGGGCAAAGACTACAACTTTATAAGTCGCAGGTCCGGCCTCATGTCCTGTTGTCATCTATGGGCGGGAGCACCTGGATACCAGCTTGGGCCTTTAGACTCGGTTCAGCGACGTGCCATCAGAATTGTTGACGATCCCGAGCTCACAAGCGGTTTAGAGCCCCTTAGTCTGAGGAGAGACTGCCTCCTTATGTGTGTTCTACCGCTTGTACAACGGAGAGTGTTCTAAGGAATTGTTCGACTTGTTCCCCACGGCTACCTTCCACCATCGCAACTCACGCCATCGACGGGGAATCCATCCTCACACATTGAAACCAGAATTGTTTCGAACTGTGCGGGCTCAAAGGAGCTTTCTCCCGCGGACGCTCAGGTTATGGAATGAGCTCCCCGCCATGGAGTACAGCATGGGGTTCTTCAAAAAGGGCGTGAAGAGATTTCTTCAGGGTCGGAATCACGCGAGTGATACCTCTGGTGTTGCAAGCGTACATAGGCTACAGTAACTGCCTACCATCAGGCGGGCCGTATGCTTGTTTGCCACCTTAGTGGTATAAAAAAAAAAGTAGTTTCCACGGAAGGAACAACCTGAATCGTGAACGACATTTGGAACACCCTTATTTTATGTGTGCTTCGTTATTTGTTGAGTTTGTAACTTCCACTGGGTAACACCTAGAACCTCTCGATTTTACAGATTACTGACATAAGAATTTTAGGTAAGTAACTAGGCTGTTTTTAATAACACAGCCTACATCATAAGTGGAAAGGAAAAAATCATAGTCCAAATATTATGATCTAGGCAGTGATAACGTCTTAGAAATCTCAGATCAGTGGGGTATCTCTGAGTTAGCTACGGTAGCCGCGCTTGGGTGGCGCGCGCGTCGGCACGTGAGCGATGCTCGCGAAGCGTCGAGTTGGGCCCGCCCTCCTGCGCGGGGGTATGCAAAGATTATGTTAAAGTAGATATGCCGTTTATATGATAGATTCTGATTTTAAATAATTACTCATTGGGTATCGCCAGCAGTCTGAATAAACCTCAATAATATACCTCAAGTATAAACTAAACTGTATATCACGATAATCCAAAGCGGTGGTTCTTTGTACATTACATAATCGTAACATAGTATTTCAGTGTATATAAAATATCTATCAAAATAGTCCTGTGACATAAATTAATAATCTCTCTCTAGATCCACTTGCAAGAGCAAGGAACAGGAAAACACACACAAGAAGGATGCTGTTCGCACATTCACACATAATAAGAAGATTTTAACTGTTGTACCATCTATTTTTCCATAATCATGTACGGCGGTCAACGCGCAGGCAGACCGCGCGCCCCCCACCATATGCGTGCGCGCACAAGAGGTTCATCTACATAATTACTCCAAGCTCATTGGTGACTATTAACATCACGATAATTCAAGCGTCTGTCCGTCGGTGTGTTTAATTAATACCGTATCATGTGGGTTGTCAGTGGAACATAATGGAAGTTGATGGTTTTGATGTGTATTTTTGGGAACTTTTTGTTTTTATTCAAGAGACTTGAATGTAGTTGTTGTTATACATAATCTGAAGACCCGCAGGTTTAAATTAATAATTATGATGGTTAAAAATGCATTACTTTATTGGGCAAATTTATATAAAACTTTTTTTTATAAAGGAAAAAGTTAGAAAAAACATTTTTATATACCTATTTAGAACAACAAATATACAAAATATTTAAATCATTTATCCGTAAGTCTACCAGTGCTGCCAATCAGCAGTAAAGTTTTCAGCAAGAATAAAAAAAAGACCTTTATTTTGGATTCACTCAAAAACAATAGTAACAAAATACAGATGAGGCCAAAAGGGCACTTCAGCATAGCCAGATATGCTGCACCGTACGAAGCAATTAAATCATTATGAAATCTCAAATGAATTATGTAACATTTTCATCTAACACATTACGTCTGCTAAATCGATTAAGGGCACACGCTCTATGAGTGCAGTGCAATGGAGAATGTTTTGTGCATTACCACAAAATGCACTATGTGTTTTGTGCATTATCACAGTTGTTCCGGGATGTTTGATGAGCACACAGCTGTAAAATCCCTGCATATTAAGGCCACGAGCCCGCGGGTACAGGCATAAGCGATAGCGTTTTTTGAAATAATTAACTTTTCTTGTTCAATTTTGATAATGTATTTACTGAAAAATAACAATATTAATTGGGATTTAAGCGTATTGTATATTTATGTTTCGTTTACTTTAGGTACAGAAGTGGATGGTATCTATTTTGATTTATTAGAGGATATTTTTTGCGCTTTATAAAAATAAAAAAATTTATTTATTTATTTATTCTCCCCCGTTTACAATATTTAAAACTAAGAAAATTAATTACATACTATATAGGACTTCATTAAATATGTAGCGGGAGACAGGAGTCCAAACTGAGTAAAATTTATTATTAAGTTTAATTTATTACAACAATTTTAAGGCCAAGAAAAAATATTTTACTCTTATGTCTCAAAGACGCTTGAAAAAAATGATAATAGTACATTATGATACACGTGTGCAAAGTTGGTAATTAACACTCAAGTGAGCCGAGACTGTAATAATCAATGCACACGCGTGTCAAAGGTACGACGTATTTCAACACACTTGCGAGGAAAAAACAGACTTGTATTTTTTTAAGTAGATTTTCTGATAATAATAAACCACACAAATTTATTTTTGGTTTTTAACGGTGCAATACTTAAATGTTACTTTACGAGCGAGTGTGTGAAAAACAAATTTAAAATGGTGACCATCAAATTATTTTGTAGGTACCGTCATCAAATTCTCATCGCCATGTCTTTATAGTATAGTCATATCCTAATATTAATTCCACACAGGAAAAAGATGAAAGGTAGGTCAACAGAAAAATTCTAAGCTCAGATACTACTTTGTTATAATGTTTAAACGACTTTAAACCTTATTCTCTTACGAAATATTCAATGTTTTTCATATTTTACGGTAAATATAAATTTGATGATACAACAGGTATAAAGGACCTTTTTGTAGGCGTTCTCTGTTTTAATAAAGAATTTGGAGATTCTCTATACTCTAATAACAGTCCAAATTAGGTGTGAACGTTTTTTTGTATGTTTGTTTATTAATAGTTTGTGAATTGTGGATACAAATAAAATGTTGTGAGGTCCTCGTGAAACTGGCGCTGTTTATAATTGGGTGACGAGGGTTTAGGAATGAGGTTAATAGCTTTTTAAATAACAAAATCCTTGCTAATAATTGTAGGGCCATTTTGGTTATTGTATTTTTATTTCACGGATACAAAACTAATATTCTCATATAACTATTTTAAGGTGATGATAGCTCAGTGCTAGTGTCGTCGGATGCCTAGACGAAGGTGCCGGGTTTGAATCCTACAATGTGCTTGAGATTTCAGTGAAGAAAAACATGAGTAAAACCAAAAGCAAAAACCATAGCACGGTGCTAGTGTACTTTGTAGTAGGCTGGTCGCCACCCGCAAGATGAAAAATCTGTCGCCAAGCACCCATCGATGTGTTCCGACAGCAGCACTTGAGAGCCAGTTCCTTCTAGACAGTGTGCTTACCTACCACATTCGACCATAATCACCACTTACCATGGTAAGATTGCGGTCAATCAAATACACTACGGTTATACTACGTCAGAACTATTTACCTATTTTGTGCCTATACATAGTAAAAGAAAATAACCGGCGAAGTGCGAGTCGGACTCGTACACGGAGGGTTCACTGCAATGAAAAAAAAAGACATTTCTTGTAAGGGCATTCTCTATAATTTCTAATTTTATTTCATGTTTGTTTATTTGTTGTTATAGCGGCAATAGAAATACATATTCTCTGAAAATTTCGGCTTTCTACCTATTACCGCTGATGAGATATAACCCACTGACAAATCGACGGACGGACCGACAGCAGAGAATTAGTAATAGACTTAGTTTGGCACCTTTCTGGTACGGAACCCTAAAAAGCTTGAAACATCATTGGTTGACATTTACACGTTTTCTCAGTACATGATTTTCAAATCCACTAACGATTTCTAATATGTTGTCAACTGGATACCACTATCATTCGAGTAATACCGTGCATGCATGTAGATGGCCACGGCACTTACCACCACCAATCACCAACAGCTTTGCCTGACGCATTCCATCAACGTCTACCTATACCGGTCTGGTAGAGACAAATTATAATGAATCAGAATCAGAATCATTTATTGTCATAACTTTGCTTTGAAATACAGCCTTGTAGTAAAACATACCCATACACTTGAAAGATTAGACTTGTCAAACAAGTTACAAATCATTTTTAGTAATAATCAATTCTTTTACAATAATAATAAAAAATAAAAAACAATAAAATAAAATAAAATGTAGGTATAGTAGTTAAAAACATAGTTACCTACCGCACGTAACAATAATGTCACGCGTCGACAATGTAAGACCTCACCCCCAAATGGCTAAGCTAAGCCCAACGTCTTGCAACACTCAAATTATTCCCCGGTCTCAAAAGGTGGGCTAAAGAATATCGGTCCCTTTGTCGGCGGACAAAACGGCACAGGTTGTAATTTGATAAAGTCGGACCGCCTACAACACGGTCCTTTTCTTTGAGGGTTAACCCACGCAACCTTCAATCTAGCCGTGGATGTTAGAAAATGTATATAGAATGGATATGTGTATGGTTGACACTATGAGTCACGAAAAGATATGCTTCTGCTATGATAGGGTTTATTAAATACCATGTAAAATAAATAATCATCATTGACTGCTTTACATATCTTTTTTAGGTTTTTAGGCAGTAAGATACAAATAATAAAGCAGGCTGATCAGATTCCGATTATATAATGTGGCTTACGAAACTTTATTACAGTCATTTCAATTAGAAATAACCTTTAAATCAATTCCAATGTCGAAATTGGTCCCAGTTGCAATCAAACTAATATCACATAATATAATTATTTAATCTATATTCATAGATTTTATTTTAAAATAGATAACGATTATAAAACCTATGCCAAAACATGCGAATACCACCTCTATCTTTGTTAATTTCACGTTCTCTGCCCCTAGAAAGTCCGGATCAAAATTAAACAGGTTTAATTAAATCGACATTAATCCGGGACGATTCTAGATACTTGCGTTTTATCGCCGCGAGTCGCTGTCATTATGTCGTTACCTTCAGTTTTTGGGAGGACATGATGAGAATTTGTTCGGAATGCGCGGGATTAACATTGGGACCTCAGATGTTTTTGTCGTATGTATATGGAAATATTTGGTTAAAGGATGCTTTAGGTTATAAAATATACAAAATTGAGATGGTAACAAGTAACATTTTAGAATTGCGTATTTAATTTTAGTTTACATTGTAAACTATCCTTCCAATAAAACTAACAATAAACATTCATCAAACTAATCGTATACAAGCCATTACAAATTGAATGAAAGATAAAATGTATAAAAATTATAAACTATTTTGTCGACAAAAGCCAACCTTTATCAAATACCAGTTTGCGGGGTTCAAAGCCCTTCAAAGGGGATAATATTAAAATAATTTATAATTGTAATAATTCAACACTAATCCTTGCTCATGCAACGATTTTTTATTTCCACTCGGTTTATACAATAATTGTATACAAAGTTTGAGAGTTTGAAGAAACTGTTTGTCCCGAATTTAACATAACAATAAACTGAATTAATTTACCTAAGTTGGTTCACAACGATCCTTATCTACATTTCTAGCGGGTAAACACTAAACCCTAATCGTTAAGACAACAAAGTCAAGATTAATAAACGTTGTTTGTTCAGAAAAAAAACATCTTTCAAGAAACGTAGAGTCATTAGCAAATCAAGTCAAAGCAGGTAGAAAGGCGAATTTATTGGAACTGACCGAGAATTAGGGTCATTATTTTAATTATAATGTAGATATGCTTTTAGAGCCAATTTGAGAGGTTTTTCTGTTTTCAACCCTGATGTAAATCTACAACAAGGGACTATAATTCTGAAAATTAAAAGGAAAGCCATTACCCTGACATAATATAATGTTGTCCATCTATTCCATTTGTGGGAATGGGCTCAAATTATTGGCTTTAGAATTTTGCTTTTAAATGCGAATAATTACTAGAAGAACCTATATAGTTTACGAGAAAAGGGCAATAAAATGTCTCAGGTGTTCAAGCAAATGATTTTAGTCAGTAATATCAAGTAATTTTCTTCCCCAAACAAATTAAATCCTTTTAATGCAAACACTTCAGGAAAAGCAAATGCTGGTGCAGATAACGCGAGATGACGGTGAGAGGGGACCCCAGGATTACCCTGGACTTTTCTAATCTTGCCCTGACAGCCTTCACTCACGGCCACAACCGGCTTCATATGAGGGATTAGTTTGTCATTGATGTGGAAACTGATACAGAGCCTATGAATTTGCCTTAAATCACCTGTACTTTTTGAGGATTATTGAAAGCTGGGGTTGTTTGCTGTGCCAATCAGATTTAATATGTAGAGGCTTGATGTATTTTTCTTTCTATTTTAATAATTAGTACAAGAGAAAAAAATACATTATTCCAGGAACTACTATAGGTACTATAGCGTTCTGAAGATAGAATTTATGTTAACTTTTTCTTAATAAAGCTATATATAAATACAAAATTATACCACCCGATAAAGAATATTGATATAAAAGACAACATAAACTTTTATGTTTTCGATCACCGTTTCTCGTAACATGACCCGATACAGGTTCTCTTGAGTCTTAATCAAAACGAATTCTATAAAATCTCCTCAAAGCCACTTTGCTGGAAAATATGAGGTGCAAATACGAATGCCTTATTTAGTTATGTCGGAAACAAACCAGTCGCAGTAGCCTGAGAAACTCCTAGTTGCAAGCCTCCAGGGAAGTAAATTATAAAGATTCATTCTGAACATTGCGGAGATCTGATGAACGAGCGTGGTTCGTACGAGCGAACACAAGGTAATATCGAAGTCGATGGCAGCTTCACGATTGCTGATCTTTGTTCTCATAATTTCAAACTAGTGTAAGAGAGATGGCAGATAATGTGATTAGTCAGACGGTGCTTGATAGCCCCGCGGCATCCGACTCTCAGATGCATAAAAACCAGGCGACGCGACGTCCACACTACACGCACGCACTCACAGCTTTGATTACACAACATAACACGCACACACGCGCTCACTGTGGGATTAACGTCAGACAACCCGTTTCCTGTTACCTGCTCTGGAGCAAAAAGTAGACGTTGCACAGTAATATAAAATTAATTTCACATTACAAAATCAAAATAGTCTAGTAAGCTTCAAACAATAAAATAGTACCGAGTAAGAGATAATAAAACAAATGGTAAAGTCAGAACATTGGAATCGCTCAACCATTTGAAGTCTCTATTTTCTAACACCAAAAATGTCTGTAACAAATCCGTGCAGCGGACGCAATCTACGGGACTTAAAACAAACAATTACTTCGGTTTATTTGAAAACGAGAGCAAAAAGCCAAGCAATCAAATCGGTGCAGCTACCGTGCAGCAAAAAACTTCAGCTTGGGATGTGCTCGGCTGATGTAACGGGCGAGGCGGCGGCGGCGGCGGTGGCCAACGTAATAAGGTAGTCGATGAGAGCTTGGCAGATCATTTCCACGTACCTACACGCCTTTCACTCGATGTTAATACAGTCGTATATCACATTGAATTGCTTCATTTAAACAACCTTGACATTGAGCTTATTAATTTATTTAAATCTAAATGAGAATCATTTGAATTCTAAGTGAATCAGAATCATTTATGTAATTTAAATATTTATTTACATTTGCATGTATTATATTCTTAATCGACGACAGATTAACATAAACTCATACTTATAACATAGACATCTAAAAAGTAAATAATTAACCTAAATATTTTAGCTAAAGATAGTTAAGCAACTCGTTTATAAAAAATACTAGCTGTTCCCCGGCGGTTTCACCCGCGTTCCCGGGATAAAAAGGAGCCTATGGCCTTCTCCTCATCTGCTTCCAAACATTGTGATCGATTGAGTAGTTAAGGCGTGAAAGCGAAACCAACAAATAAACAAACTCAATTCGCATTTATAATATTATAGAGGATTTAACAATATTTTTTGAGAAATAAGAAAATAATTCATAGGCTATAGTACAATCAGATAAAATGTTTTTGAAATAGTGTAGGGTAGGGTCAGTGTACGATTAGCATGCAAATCAGACCTATCGTGAAATGCAAAGCCAAGAACCTACAGACCACCAATTTGAAATCAAGATCAAAGACCATGAATCAGCTGGGAACGCGTAACTAATGCTAGGCAAGGTGACACAGTTTCGATAAAGAAGTCCGCCTGCACGGGTACCGTAGCGAAATGACTTCGAATTTTCATAAATAATGCATAAGATCTGTGAACAATAAATAATATGATTCGTTTCACCCGAACCAGCTGCGCTAAGGAGCGCGCTAAATCGCGCGATTTGATACGCGCCTCCATCAACTTGGCTTTTGTCAAAAGGCAAGCTAATAAAGTTTAGCAGATGTGATTTTCTAAACAAGACACTAACAAATGGAAGCTGGAAGCGTAGCGTGATAGCATCGTAAGAAACTGAACGGCAATCTTGGAAGGCAATTTTCTCTTTATGATATGATTAATGTACTGACTACAAAATATATTGGTATATTTCATACCTACTTATATACACCAATAAATATGTATAAAAAATACATATATTGGTAGGTACGTATTATAAATTAATCACATTTGAATTTGATTAAGCCGCACTGCATTGTAAGACAGTACAGGTTAATCAAATTCAAATGTTCGAATACTGTTGAATGTATTTTGGAATGTTAACCAAAGATGTTGGCTTGTGGAATATTTAGCGACACAGGTATTACAAAAAACAATCAGAGACCATTTTATTTGCGTTATCGCCACACGATCGATATCAGCCAGATATTTTAAAATGGAACTCGTAAAAGCTCATGCCGCGAATTCTTTCCTACAACATTCTGATTCTGATACGGACAAAGAAACATACCCGAATCATTATAGCCTATTGTGACGGTTTAAAATTTTTCCAAAAACGAATTCGTCAAACGTAAAACAATTCGATACGCGTTTGAATTTGTTGTTCGGGTTTCAATTCAATTTCTTCGTCGTCCAAACCGTTCGCGTGAATTGGGTCGCGTAAACGGGTCCGCTCTTTTGGGACCAAACGTTATTTTTTCACACAGATTGCGCGTTCTTTGATCTCCAGAATGTGTGCGTTAAGCGTTTCCTTCGCTTTGTACCTGGCACTGTATGTGTCTCGTACCGACTTCGCCTTTCGTCAACGACACCCAGCGGGATGTGAAAATCAAGTAAGAGCGATTTGCAATTATTTTTTGAACCTGCCCAATATAAACTTAAAAGAGTTAGTTCTTGACTTCAGACTTATTTTAAACATAAATATTATTTTTAAATTATAGAGTAGCTCTTGGGTCAAAATTAATGTAGTGCCTCAGGTAAGTCGGGGTGAGAACCGAAATATGTCAAGAACTCTGGAAGTCACTCTTGACCCGGTTGAGCGTTATGAATATTACTTCATCCATGCCAAGAGAGTTTAGCACGTCGTAAGCTGTAGGATCCATTACGTGGGCGCGCTCAAAATTATTCGCAGTATACTTTATGAGCTGCCGTTGAACATGGTTCAATATTTTTCGATGGATTTTGCTTTATACTTGGTTTTATCGAGTATGTCGAGAGAAATTTTGATTGCACATTCCGTGCTAAGATCTCATTCTGAAATTCTTTGGATAACGAAAGTAGCACCTTATAAACTTTGCTTATAACAATTAAACTTTATAAAATTTAATAATGTGCGGTCGATAAAATATCTTAAACTATTATAAATACATCGTATTCCACAATTTATAATGCGCGGCATCGGTAAAGCTCATGAAAAAATAATTCTTCGTGGATCTCTCTCTGACGTTCCCAGAGAGCCAAGAGCGGACAATATTTCACCTAACTAGTGAATGCTGTATAGGAGCACCAAAATACGCATTATTGTTCCCTGTGGGGTCTCGACTTTCGGTTCAGGTGACACTGCGGCGTTACTAATTCGTCTTTGATCCGACAAAAAATGTATAATTAAGCGTACAGAAAGCGAAACGTACGAATAAGAACCTTTAGAATTTCTCGTAGAATTGTTTAGCGATACTGATAGCACACACGCTGCGCGCTAATTTTTCGCCTCTACGGGGTTAAGTTGTTCATTTTATTCCACAAAAGATGCACCGTTACAAATGTCAGAAGTGTAAAAATTAATGGCGACAACCTTTTATTTAGCTCTATTGTCTCGAACAAGGTTGCTTTGTCTATTTTGGATGGAATAATGGGAGTGTTTAGCGTCAAAGCTTTTGTTGCGTTCCAGAAAAAATACGTCAGAGTGATGAATAGGTCGCGTGGCGAGCACGACAAGACATTGAAGTGTGATTTTCTTCGCATATTAGTTATATAGATGAAGTTAAAGAATTTGAAGACTTAAAACGTTGTATATGACAATGGTGCGACAAAGGTTACATGTCACTAATACACAAGATACAAATGATGTGATGATGCAACTCAATTCGTAATTCCCACGATTTCTAAACATGATCCTAAGAAATCAAGATGTAACTATGTTATTTTCGTTAATTTTATAACGCAAACTTATCAAAGAGTCAACAACTTAGAAGTCAATGATTTTGCATCAGAACTAGTTTAATCGGTCGAACTGGTACTCTGGTGCAGGTATAATGTAAACATCACATGTATCGAGAGATCCCGGTTATAGTGGAACAGGTATGCAATAGTGTCGTCAATAGTCAAATCGATTATGTATTAAATTGATTAAAATCATAAAAGGTAAGTCGAGGCTGGATGGTATGTCTTTGATCCCTTGGAGTGTCGGCAAGTCGCTGGTGTGGGATGCCACATGTGTCGATATACTCGCGCCATCTCACTTACCGGCGACTTGTAAAGCTGCAAGGGCAGCGGCGGCCAGTGCGGAAAATTCAAAATTCAAAAAATATGCATCGATTGGACCCAATTATATTTTTATGCCTTTTGCGGTCGAGACCTTGGGACCATGGGGGTCAGAAGCTCGCCGTTTTGCTCGCACCTTGTCTTCAAAATTGATCGAGACCTCCGGAGACCAGCGGGCGGGGAGCTTTTTCCGCCAACGCGTCAGCTTGGCTATCCAAAGAGGAAACGCTGCCAGCCTTCTGGGAACCTTGCCGTTAATCGGAAGCAGCGGCAGGCTTGAGGAAATCCATACTTAATATTATAAATGCGAAAGTAACTCTGTTTGTTTGTTTGTTTGTTACCTTTTCACGACTAAACGGCTGAACGGATCGTAATGAAATTTGGCAAGGAGATAGATTATACCATGGGGAAGGACACATTACTCCTTACTTCTTACTCCATACTCCTTACACTTTACTCTTTACTCCTTACACCTTACACCTTACACCTTACACCTTACACCTTACACCTTACACCTTACACCTTACACCTTACACCTTACACCTTACACCTTACACCTTACACCTTACACCTTACACCTTACACCTTACACCTTACACCTTACACCTTACACCTTACACCGTACACCTTACACCTTACACCTTACACCTTACACCTTACACCTTACACCTTACACCTTACACCTTACACCTTACACCTTACACCTTACACCTTACACCTTACACCTTACACCTTACACCTTACACCTTACACCTTACACCTTACACCTTACACCTTACACCTTACACCTTACACCTTACACCTTACACCTTACACCTTACACCTTACACCTTACACCTTACACCTTACACCTTACACCTTACACCTTACACCTGACACCTTACACCTTACTCATTCCGAAGTCAGATTGTAAGAGGTAAGATAGTAAGAAGTTACTCCTTACACCATACACCTTACTCCTTACACCTTGCACCTTACACCTTACTCATTCCGAAGTTAGATAGTAAGAAGTAAGATAGTAAGAAGTTACTCCTTACTCCTTACACTTTACACCTTACTCATTCCGAAGTCAGATAGTAAGAAGCTGTTGCCGTAGCTTGCTCCGGTATAGCCGCTACACTACTGAACGGCAGGCGGACTGCACATTAAGTTTTAAAACTGCCATTAAATCTTGCACACGAAGAGTCACCCATTTGCAATTTCAGCAAGAATTGCTCTCAGGGTATGATGGTACGACAATGTACACTTTTAGAGTGGGATGAAAGTACGATGTCCCATAGCAAAGCTGTAGAGGCGTTAAACCGAAGCCTTACGAGACATTAGAATCTTTTTTTTTATTAAATGGGTTCGCGTTTGGCCACTGACCAGCCCAAAAGGGACGATGACGAAGCCTAAGATGGAATGTAGCATATTCGCGTTTTGATTGATAAAATCTATAAAAACGCGGGCGAAGCCGCGGGTGAAAGCTAGTTTTCTATATATTGATTATATTTTGTAAATATAGATTGTATTTTGTACATATTTGTTGTTAATAGCTACATAGACTTGCTCTCAATAAAGGTAAGTTGAAGATATTACAATGCATATCTACGAATAAGTAGGTCCTACATTGAAATCATTCACATGCCTACGATACTTTATTCAAAATATAATTTGCTATAAATCTTTTGAGAACGAAATAGAAAATTTTAACAAGATGACGGCTAAGTTGTTTGTGTCGAAGTTCGTGTCTGGTGGGCTATAAAACAATAAACTTAAGCTTTTGATGACGGTACACAGCAGCACTTAAGTAAGAGCCTGTTCCTCACTTGAGATATAGGTAATCGAATAGGATCGCGTCATCGTGTGATAATAAGAAATCATCTGTTCAATCTGGTCAGGAAAGGCAAATTATATAGCAATAATAATAATAACAAGGCAATATTTATGTTTAGTATGCGTTAAAAACAAATTAGTAGTAGGTAAACTAACAATATAGTTGACTTATTACGAATTCCTTTGTTAGAGACCATGGTCTCTATACTAGGAATGATCCTGTATTACAGATTACCAGGCCCTCGCCTATAGTAAAGATATATTTACATCTTACTCTTAAAACATTTTATGTATAATACTATATCAAGCGATCGATAGTTTATCGATAGATTGACTATTGGTAGATTACAAGAACAGCACTAGTTTGCGAAAGGAAATGCGTGTAGCAAATGAGATAGATTTACTAGATCTGGTTCATTTGCAAAATTTGTGATGAATCTTCGATTCAGTTGGTTTTTATTTTATGTTATTAACTCTCCGCCCCCGGTTTTACCTGCATTTTCGTGTCGAAAAGCTACTGAGTTTCATGTAGAGATCAGAAAAATATTATTCTATACACATACAAATTTAGCTGTCTCTTAGGGGTAGAAATCTAGAAATATTTTTATTCAACCAGTTTGCACATCCAGCAATTATTTGTCAGTCAAGCCTTGTTCTTTTTTTGCACTAATATTATAAAGAGGTTGTTAAATTATATAGTCTGTGGAAAACTTCGCGCCTTTTTCATATTTTATCTGGGCTCTCTGTGAACATCACTGTTAAATTGTCGCATGTATATTTTATTAATAATTATAATAAACGTAATCTCGCAGCAAATAATACTTTCATTGCTTAAGAGTAACAGAGGTAAAGTTTGTAGGAGGTAATCTCCGGAAGAACTGATCCAATTCAGAATAATCTTTCATAAGTAGGAAGCTACGTTACTCCCAAGTGATAGGTAAGTATAGTCTGCTTTTTATCCCGGTAGCTCGGGTGGAACTATTAATAAGATACAGATTGTATATCTATAAACATATATAACCCAAGGATTTGATACAAATACAGTTTTCAATTCAATATGAATTCGAGTTACAGTAAATATCATAAAGGTTATACATGCCCATAACTTCAACGTCATAAAAATAATTCTTTAAATGTATCACCCGAACGTTAAAATATTATCATAGTGAATGATGATACACCAAATATTTCGAGGAACTAATGTAATAAATAATAAACGAAATTAAAATTTTAAAATATATCTTGACCGGACAAAGATCAATAATTGAAATCCTATTAATGACTAACCAAGGATTAAAAGGAATCTTCCGCGTACGGTCACCGTTTTAGAATTTTTAATGACTCTAAATCATCGCAACGAATGAACATTCTTAGAATCTCGTAAATAATGTCTGCATAAAGTAAGACCCGTTCTAAATTATATTTTGACATGAGAGCGAAAAATTCCTTCACCAATCGTACACTAATAAATTTCTCATGCAAATTTTGCGCTATTTTATTTAGAATCAGTTTTTCCGAGAAAGATTATAAGAGGCGACATTTTGAAACAATCGTGTAAAAGACACGCAAAGAATTTGGGCCCAGTCTGGACTCTAAGTTAACAGGAAATCATGGCATTAGCATAATGCATTTGGGTGTCTAACAAAATTTACGGCATACGTTTCTTGAATATTTTATTGCCGGAATCGCTGTGGCGCCAAAACGGAAGATAAAAACTATCACCTTAAGTGTATTCTGTGGGAAGTGTTAATGAAAGTCTGGACAAAGGCAGTGTGTAGCTCTAAAGTCCTCGTAATGCTTCTTAGTGGTATGTTTTAGCACGTCTCACTAAGCCCCAGATTAGAAATGAACAAAATAAAGGAAGTCTTTTATCTAAACGTGTCTATAGTAACTAATGCGTCAGACTCAATGCGTGTAACAATGGATCCAGACAAAGAACAACATAATTACCCAACAAAGACTTATGCAAAAATATTCTTGGAGTTCTCACTACATATCGACAGAATCAGTGGTTTGTTCTTTTCTTTTTTCTTGCTTACAGCATAGAAAGATGAGTGATAGATAATATTACTAGTTAGTGAAATATTTCGCCATGCGTGGTTATCCGACGTAAAAATCTCAATGGGCCATTCAAAACATTTCACAGAGCTGGAATAAAACATAGGAATACAGAAAAAAATATATTCCGATACCGGGAATCGAACCCGAGCCTCCTGGGTGAGAGCCAGGTATCCTAGCCACTAGACCATATCGGAGATGCATACTTGGCTAAAATTTGTGAACAAAATGTGACAAACAAAAACGCATTTGAAACAATATGTTTTTTTTAATTGCAAAGATTACTTTTATCGATTGTTTACAAGGACAGTGAATGGTGAAATTAGCACCGTTCATTGCTATTAGATGTGGGATAAAGAGTTGACTTATCATATTATGTGAGGACCGTTGTGTGAGGTGATCGCTCGACCACCCACAGAGTTGTATGAACTTGTACAAGCCATTGTAGCTTTGTACCCTGTTGACTGGCTAATGTAATACGGTGTAACTGTGGGAATGTACGGAAGCCGGTGAATGATTAGATTAGTGTGAATGAGTGATTTTGTTTGACATTTTGACGCGTTGGAAATTGAATGGGAAGATCGGTATCTTGTGTAGTTGTAATGTTTATTTTATTTCTTGATATAGTTTCAAGATTGATTAAGATTTTTCGAGTAAATTAATCCTTAATTATTCAACTTACATTAGGTAACAACATCCTAGTCGTAGTGCCATTAAAAGTGCAGTGAAATTTAAATGTAGTCCGTAGTTTGTTTTTCGAATAATGTCACAGTCATATCTGGACAAATGAACACATGGTTCTTTCCAATTACTATTGCACTGTTGCGAAACGCTTTATAAAATAACAGCGCTATCACTCCACTCAGAATGCTCATTAAATTTTATAAACTGTAATGAATAACTAATAGATTATAACAAACACATGTTCGTTGCTAAAGCTACTTAAGATCCAGAAACCAGACGTCACGTCAATCAATTGAAGATCACTCTTACATTAAACATATGCTCAGGCGTGAATTTTTACGATATAGTATTTCCCTTACTAAGGAGTTCTTGCTTGAATAACTATAAATCAAGAAAATTGAATGTGTTTTGTTAATGAGTAGGTATTTTAATAAATAATGTAATATACCTAAGATAGGTAGAGCTTAGCGTTTATTCGCTCAAAGAGCAACCCGACTGGGGAAGTATCTTCACCTTACAGAATACCGCAGCCAAATAAGTAACTTTATGTTTTAATCCTGCGCGTGAGTAAGGTTGCCAGAGCTCATTGGGGAGGGGGGACGGGTCGGTACTCGGTAACGAGTGAGTGATGCCCCGTATGGTGGAAGCGTTGATATGGCTACGGTAACCGCTTACCATCAGGCGGGCCGTTTGTTAGTTTACCGGCTTGGTCGTATAAAAAAATGACATTTAATAGTAACCATTTTAGTACCCAAATTCTAAGAGAAAGTACCTATTAAAAAGCTACGCCAAGGAAAAGTAGCGTCACGATCAAATTTCAACAGGAGTCACTAAAAACTGACTTGTATATACGTCTTTCATTACAAAAATTGTCGTCAAAATGCATACCCTGATAATTTAGTACATCTGCCAACCAACTTGCGTGATTCGAGTCGATTAAAGTGAGTTTGTCGCCATTAGTAAGACCTCTAGTATTAGCTAGCCTAATGTACCGACCTATTTATCAAAGTCAAATTAGTAGGTGACACCGGGGCGAAGCATATGGTGTATTAGCAATGTGGGCCACAATCTCTCCCACCATATTATTATGACGAAATTGAGTGCTAAGTAAATTATATGAATTAGGTATTGAAGGTACATTAGAAACAAATTTTATGTGCTTTTTGTTTTCTCACCATTGGCTGTTAATGATGCGGGAAGTTGTCAAACAGTCGAATTCGGTTTATGTATAATATGTTTATTTGCTATAAAAAAATTGGTCAAGACAATGTTATGCTAGTTTAAAATTAGAATAATATTTTAAATACGAAAGTAAGTTTGTTTGTTTGCTACGCCTTCACGCCTCAACTACTCAACAGATCATCATGAAATTTGGCATGCAGATAGCCTATGGTATGGAGAAGGATAGGATACTTTTTATCCCGGGAACGCAGGTGACACTGCGGGGGACAGCTAGAAAAATTTGACGTAGTAACGAATTTTTTGGCTATGACCTTTAAATGTTGTGGGTGAGTATATTCAGCCAGCGAATATTTTCAGTATCGTTGATAAATTTATGTTGAATACTTACTAAAATAGCAAAATCAGTAATAATACAAAAATTGGCAAAAAATAGCAGCTATGAAAACACCTCATATTATAACATCATTAGTTATCGATACCAGAGAGAACGGGCGTGTTTCCATTGCGATATAATTTAGTAAAAAAACACGTAGGTACAAAAACAAATTTATGCCTCATCGGGGACTGTCCTCCGGCGGTGTCCATTACACGATATCCTCGGTGATTTATTAACGTGGATATCTGAGCGAATAAGTATATAAAATAATATTGTGAGGTCCTGTAATGAAATGTGGGAGGCGATGTCACTGGCTCACACTAGATAGTGGAGTTGCTTTTTTTGTGGAGCATACAACATCGTCCGTCGTCTAGAGTTCTGAAGAACAACATTTATTTTCTTATTATTTAGCATCTCTTGAATGCCTTTCGAAATCAATAAATGTTGATACTGCTTGTTAGGCAGCTATCCACGATTACTAAATACCTATCCTAGGTATATCCGTATAAAATATGTCTAAGTACAACCTTCATTCCCTGACCTTCTGCATAATCTTCAATAGATACTTAAAACAAAAGGCTTATAGGCATGAGAGTATTTGAAGTTCGCGCCATACGTCATTCAGGGAAAACGGTACACTCGACTTTTAAAAGAAGATTCCTCTTGAGTAACAAAGCAAGTTTACTGTGTGAAAACAAAGCCACTACCTAGTTTGAGAGTCAAGACATAGTGACATTGTATACCGATAAAGCGGTATGCCAATTACCAAGGTAACGTGGCTCAAGCACGCGATTGCTTGAGTCAATTTCGTACCTCTACAAAGACTGCAAGCCCCACTGTTTATGAGTGCACAGCCTGCCGTTTATCTATGCAATGTACTGCTTCCTCTAACGTTTTGTTTGATCATATTTATGTTGTTTCCACACGGTCTCATTACTTAGGGCAGGTTTATACCGCGATAGCGTCTCATTAGAGAATGCATTTAGTACATTCTCTGTCTAATCAAGGGTTTATCCGATAAGATTTTCAAATAGCTATTGAACTTGGAATCGCTTGTGTTATCTTTGAATTTATCGATGATTAATTCATTGTTAGTAAGAAACATTACAACAAGCCAATTTAAATGAAGACATTTCAAATAGTTTACGCTTTAATGGTGAAATTTTATCAATTTATTTAGATCTGATATACATAAAAGGACCAGCAGTAGCAGTTTAATAAATTGGCGGTTTATTGCGGATACTTGAATACTTCCAAATTTCGTCAACCTTAAATTTGTAAAAGATAACGCGAACAAAACAGACATGGTCCAAAAAAAGAGGACCCGAAATTCCTAGATTAAAACTGACATGACATTAACGGACGCCTAATTTGAGGTTTCTAATGTCTTTATAAGTGCTGTCAGACATAAAGCTAATGAAACAGCCATTTTATTGATCTACCTGCTAGGTGACACGAATCCCACTGCTTACAACCCTACATTATTTTTTTCATCAAATTATTTTGTGTCTCCCTCTTTCTCATGTCACTTTTTTACTAAAAAGAGATAGGAATAAACTAAAAAGTAGCATTAGGCTTGGGATATTTCATTTGGAGAAGTCGACCCCCATCATTTGATAAGCCGACGAGGTATTTTAGCGTTGATCCATTAGGCCGTAGAAATATTTAAAATACTTTCAGATTAGCTTTTCCTTTCACAAATTAAGGTATGAATTAGTGAAATCTCTTACATAGAAATAAATTAGCCACTGAGAAGATGAAATCGTGGATAAATGCTACTAGAATAAAGTGAAAACTTGGTCATATTAAAAATCTTATTTATGACATAATCTAAACTAGATAGAATTATCAGAACGGCATGTGGCAAGGAAATTAACACCCTTATTCATAACAATATCTAAAATTTATATCAGAGTCAACAAGCTGTCGCCGCCGCTCCACCCGCATCGAAGACAATTGATGCAATCATCGCCAATGAGATTTTGGGGTGTGTAAAATGGTGCAGTAATTGCATCGGCCACAACCAAATTATTATAGCAACTATTCAATGATAATTTTATTTAAGTGAAGCTAAGGGCAATTGTGATTCTATAAGCAGCATAGCATACTAAATCGTCCCTTAAGTGAATAGATTTAAAGATCGTTTGCATATTTCATATAAGTTATTGCCTTATATTATGCCTGAAGTCTCAACTTTACGTCATGCATAAGCAATAATGGAAAGGAACTTTGATGTTCTCAACTGGCTACAATATGTACAATCCTAAGTACAATCTTTTTGTCAAATTGTATTGTGTCTCGTTTTTCTAGATTTTTTAAGATAATGTAAAATGTACATAGATAAATTAATGTATATAACAGGTTTTTTGGTCATATCCAAGCATTATGCATCTAGATCTGAACTCTCATCTCAATAGTAAGTATCATCTTATTAGCCAAATTATAGAAAAGTCGCGCAAAAGTTCATTTAAGTTCTCAAAACATCTAAACTAAAATGTCTATTTATGGTGTTGTTAATATCAAGCGATGTTTTATTACCATTGATTTGTTTCCGTCAGTAACGACCATATCCTTGATAAATAAGTTTTATTCGTGTGTAAAGATAAGTAATCTTTATCGAGCGACAGATTCATAAATCAAAAAGTCGTGAAAAGGTCGAGCACTGGTCACAGGCGATAAAATGCTTTTGAATTTTGTAACAGATAGTACCTAAGTGAAATATTTAATATCGGTTTGAAATAATTTCTTTGACTTGTTAAATATTATTGTCAACTTTATATATAAGCTCATAAGCTCCACTCTCCTCCTTTCTAAAGTTTCATAACTGCACGACTTTCAGAAGAATTCATATCTCTTTAAAGAAATGCTCAATATTTTCCATGTTTCTTAAAGAAAATATCTATCTAATATCATAGGTACCTAAATTAGAAGTAGTTTGGAAAATTATGCCTTAACTTCTATCGAAAATACACAAAGATTAAACTAGACTAAAGGTTTTATCGTATGTAATGTTAGCATACTAAGATGTTACAAGCATTGTAGAAACATTTCTATATACTTATTTGAACAATCTTCATAAGGTTACTCATATTTGAATTCCAATTCTATGAAGTATTGAGTAAATAGAAAATTGAATGATGAAACGGCGAATGAAGTTATAAGGGTACCTTTAGTGGAATATTGGAAAAAGTTTTTGATTCGCTATACAGAATCTCGCTCGCACAAATTAAATAACTATTTCATATTTGCATTTTTTTATATTTCTTCGCATTTATAAACGTTGGATTATGAATACACACATCATAACATAATCAGAAAAAAAGGGGTTGTTAAAATAACGGATACTTATCATGTTTGCCACTTTGAGTGATGTTTCTAAGAATAATTAAAAATCAAAGAGTGCTCTACTAAATGAATCGAGAGAGAAATACATCCAAGTCAATCTTGGGGTGTGGTTGGCCGAAACGAGACTAGGGGAGCGCTGACAACGATTATTTGTAGCTAGCCACGAAATGTATGTAACTGTCGCACAAGATTTATTTTCAAGCATGCCGTAATCTTTTCACTGGTGGGCGTATAAGCATTTGTTCGAAACATTGAATGCTGTTCACCCTTGTGTATATTTTCGGTCGAAATATCCTTGATAAGCGCGGGTCCGACCTCCATATTCGACGATAAGGGAAAATATGTTAATTTGGCCTCTACGAGAGAGCCGATATGACCTACTAAGTGATTGGATTCCTGATGCGTTGGTGTGTTTTGAATTTGAAGTCGGCCTGCTTCAAAGATCGACCCAATGTTTACAAATTGCTTAGCGGCAAGACAGTAAAAAATCTCGAATTGTTCGATTGAGATATCCGTTTTGATTAAACTCGATTCAAATAAGATATCCGAAGTGTAAGTGGAAATTATATTACGTAACAGGTGAGGTTTTTAGCTCTATAAAAAGATTCAGCCTTAATGAAATAAAGGTTATAAGGAAATTTAAACAGGGAAAATCAGAATGAAAAATGCCAAGGAATCGAGACAAATTATTCGTGAAATAAATCTACTTAGAGATGCAAAATATCGCCCGAAAGGATGCCTTTTCTCACAATATGGTGCCACTAAAATTTCCATCTTTCATAAAATATTAAGGATTGCATGAACGGCCGTTCTATAAAATCTAATTTTAATTAAAAAATAAGCAAACGCGTAATTAATTTCGTCGGTCGCCTCGTCGGATACAATGGTGTACAAATTAAACGCTTAGAGTTAAAACGCTCGCGGATAATTTCTGCTCAAACTTCACCTTATTTTTTTTTAATTAAAATTATAATGCAAAAAATATATTTTTGTCTTTTACCTTTCTCAGTAAAATGGATTCCTTTTATTATTTCTCTAACCTACTTCTGAAAATTACTTTTGTAACAAATTCGGAATTTGTGAAAAAGTCGTTAATTACGTCGTTGTCTCCGATAAACTAATTTCGGGCTCGATAAAGTTAAGATGGCTCTATTCCCGAACGCCCGGAGCAATGTTATTTTATTTGTCAGCATATCGTTCTAAAATAATTAGAATGGGAATTTATGGAAGTCATCGGAGGACCGTGATTTAAGGGCGCCTCGTTCAGTCGCTGTATCCGCATTGTTTAAATAGATCCACGTCGCCTCTTATCAACTAAGGCGATGTTTCAAAAAGTAAACATACATTTTCATATAAATTATCCCTTACATTCGGTTTTCCCAATAAATAACTGAACTAAAAACAATATTTAGAGTTTTACTATCGGCAAGTCAAATTTCTAGTACATAGGTACTTAATTCCTATTTATTATCATGAAAATACAAACATGAAACATGAAAGGCGTCGGCAATAATAACCTGCCACCTACATCGAACGTTCACCAAAACAACTTGTGAATATTTTAGTTAATCGATACCATTGTGACGTGGACCTGTATTATTATAATACTACAAAAAACACGTAATTTTAATATTCACGAGCCCTTGGTCTAACTAATGGTTACTTTTAATATCGGTCAACGAAAGATGAAATAAATAATTATTGTTAATGGACATAGATTTACCGACTAAAAGTTTGTAGCAGTTAGTCACTAATATCAGAGTATATAAATAGATATGGTTTACCGTGCTAATATGCTAATTATATGGGAGATTTTTGTTATCTGCGGTATAGGGCTTTTGTAGTAGTTTCTTTATATACTTATGATTATTTAATCGGAGAATTATTGTTGATCACTATTATTCATTATATTATTATTCAATATTAAAAATTTAAAATTATTCATAGTAACATAATTAAAACTAAAACTAACTAACAAACCACAAATAATGGAAAAAATAAAAATTAAAAAGAAGAATATAGACTTATCACAGGAATAACTTAACTGAGGTTTATCAAACTATTGCATTTAGACCTAAAGACCTAAAAACGTTGTATGTCCACCTCACACTTTCACAAAAACTTTTAAAAATCTCTACAAGGAGTTACAGTTTTAAAATTCCCCAAACGGATACCTATAAGATAGCCAACTCCGGAACTACTGAATCAGATCGCAATCTTTCAAAATGACAAATGTCGTACGCTGTCCCTTATTTATCGTCTATGTTCCTCGTAAAATTAACTCGATTGGAATAACGAAAGGCGCTGAATTAATCTCTGCCTCTTCTAACAAATCGTTGGTATGTGCACCACAATTTTGGTTAGAAAAAATTAACTAGCTATTTATTTGTAAGTAGAAGTCGTTTTTTTATGTTTTATATGATTTAGAAATGCAATACAATCTAGCTATTAACTAGCAAAGATATACCCCTTTACTCATAAAGCGCTATTTAACTAATATACTGATTAAATGGTCACATAAATAATGTCACATTATTTGACAATGTAGTGACGTTATTTACGTGACCCTATAAACAGTATATTACTTAAATAACGTTTTATGAGTAAGGGGGTTAAAGTATGAAGTCATTATTATCCCAAATCCTATATAATAGTAATATTGTATAATAGACACTATCGATCTCATCTGTACTAATATATAAAAATAAATACATGATATACCTAATTGATGTCTGTTTTTAATGTCAACATAAGGGTTTTTACTAAATGCATATGAAAGTTTTTTGACATTTTTGTCTATTTGTTTGTTCCGGCTAATCTTCGAAACGGCTTGACCGATTTTGACGAGACTTTCATTGGCAGATAGCTGATGTTATAAGGAGTAGCGTAAGCTACTTTTATTTCATATAAAAAAAACGAATTTCTAACAATAGGGCTTATCAACTAGTTTAGCTTTATCTACATAGGAGTAGTCATCATCATCATCATCACATAGAATAGTGCCCAAATGTGATTATGTTACGTTGACGACAAACAAAAAGTTATGCACTAGGTATTTATCAAAGTTTCTGCTCATACTCTAATGCCTTTAGTTTCTTACAAACGGATATGGGTTAGTAAATAATTTATTACTTAAGTTTTGCTCGCGTGGTTTTCTAACTAGGTATCCTAATTCCGTAAACTTTCAATCCCCTTTCATTCGACTTCCTTTGATACGATGTAACATGTTATCTGAAAGCAATCTGTGGTCTGTTATATTAATTTTCATTTCAGTATAAGATATTATGGTGATTTTAAGAAACGAAAGCTAATCATAAAACATAGTTCAGTAAAGATTAAATTATTGAATTCCATTTCTAAAAAGTTTAAGTAGTTTTGAGCATATTCTTTCTTAAATAAGTAAAAGAATTTAATTCAATAATAGTGTGGGGATGAAGTGAGGAGTATGAACTCGCACTATGTTGATATAGCGAATCAAAAACTAATTTATTCAGTTTAGGCCCAGGGTAAGGCACTTATGAACGTTAAATACATAATTAAACAGCTGCACTTGAGAGCCAGTTCCTTCTAGGCTTTGTGTGCTTACCACCTTCGGCCGCATCCTCACTTACCATGGTGAGATTGTGGTCAAAACACAGGCCTATAGGTACATATTAAAAAAAAACATTTAGTTGAGTCTACCACCGGTTCGGAATACGCTTAAAGAAGACTCTGGCAAGAAACTCAGCAAGGCATTTTTTTAGTGGATCTTCTTTTTTTTTTTATACTACTGACGTGGCAAACAAGCATACGGCCCGCCTGATGGTAAGCGTTTACCGTCAACTATGGACGCTTGCAACACCAGGGGTATCACTCGCGTGTTGCCGACCCTGAAGAAACCTCTTCACACCATTCTTGATGAACCCCATGCTGTACTCCATTGGGAAAACCAATACAATACAATTATTGTTCTTATTACTAATACAATGCTTAGGACTTAGACAATTGCCACTTAGCAAGGGGGGTACAAGTGGAGAGAGAAGCTACTACAACCGTTAATTTTTCTTGTCTTCCATGTAATGAGCCTCCATGGATGTTAATAGAGTAAACATCATGATCCAAATCCCATAATAGATGTCACGATTGTTATTTTTCTACTCAACTAAAGGATTTACAGGACGGTCCAAGTTAGCCGTAATAAATATAAAAGTTATAGCTTGCAGGAGCCTTAACCCTTCGCTTTGGGCCCACCACAAGCGGATTACGGCCATTACTCATTCCTACCGTCTAGAGTGCCCGAGGCTGAATCGAAGGGAGACGCAGAATTTAAATGTGTACATTTTTTCTCAGGTGCTTATTTATGCTGGCCTTGCTGAGGATTTGGACTATCGTTGTGATCTGTTGTTTTATGGCACGGTATCTTGTTATTGATGATATTAAATCAAGAAAGGATGTAATGCGCGACAAATAGTTTGTGGTATCTCTTTATCTTTTGCGTTAGGTATTATACTTATTGAATGAAGATCGTTGGGCCTAGTGCGGCTAATCATAATAAGTTCTGATAATTCGGAACTATTTTATTTATATAGGTATAGTAAGGGGCACGAGTGGTCAGCACAGATTGACACCTGCGCAGTAGTTAATTTTTCGGTCTGTTTGGCGGAATGAAGAAGGAGGGAGCGCCGAGCTGCACACGATTGGTTCGTCAGTCAATGCTCGTCGTCTATTGGATTCTTGCGTGTCATTTGGCTACTGTGATTTGGCCAAAAGTATACATGCGTGAGCTTGCCCCCACTACTGCCTATCTGTGCTCACCATTCGTGCCTCATACTGTATACTTATTTATTTTACATCAAACTGTTTTTGAACTGTTATAATTTTGACAATAACTTACTTATGTATATAAGTAATAATATATTAGTTCTAAGCAATAACTCATTATTACTCAACGAACTAAACTGAACTACTCCGTTAATCCATAATAAGGGCTCCTGCCTAGCTTGGGTGATTGGGTGTCAATGTTTAATATTTATGCAACAAATTACATACATTACTCTCTTGTGTATATTAATCTTGTATAGCCTGCTGTTAAAATATGTGTGTTTTTATAAATAAATAAATTATTATTATTATTAATAAAAAAAAAAGTTTATTCAATTTGTTTCCATTTTTAACCGACTTCAAAAAAAGAAGAAGGTTCTCAATTCAATTGTTTTTTTTTTATGTTTGTTACCTCATAACTCCGTCATTTATTAACCGATTTGGAAAATTAATTTTTTGTCTGTAAGGGTACACTTCCCGTTTGGTCCCATTGTCATCAGATCAGGATTTGATTACTCTTCTTAGTGTACTTTGAAGTCGGTTTAAGTTTTTTGTAAAACAGTCCAATTATTACTGATCAAAGCAGTATGGGTTATCGATTTTTCGGTTATGTTTACCTTTTTTTTTCAGTGTACCTACCTATATGTACTTGGATGTTGTTTCAGTTACCTATGACAATGCTCCCTCATCCAGAATAAATTACCTACCCACTAAAACATGAATTTATTCGCTAAATTTAAGAAGAACTCAACACTTATCATCCTTCTATTCTTTCGGTTCCTATGGAGTCATCATCATCATCATCATCAGCCTATAAGGTCCCACTGCTGAGCACAGGCCTCCTTTCACAAACGAGGGTGAAAGGGAATGGGCAGATACTCCACCACGCATGCCCACTGCGGATTAGTGGAGGTAGGCTAGTGGTCAACCTACTGTTGGAATTTTTCAAGCCGCCTAGGAGGCATCCAACTAGCTTAACGACTATCACAATTAAGTGATAACCGGGACCAACGGCTTTACGTGCCTTCCGAAGCACGGAAACGCTCGATTTGAAATACCACTAGGCGGTCACCCATCCAGGTACCGACCACGATAGACGTAGCTTAACTTCGCCGATCGATTAAGAACGGCTAATCATGCTACACCACGAGCGCTTCATGGAATGGAATGGAAACATAAAGGGCATTTATAGTATGAATTTCAAAGCCGTAGTAGTGTTTAATCTCAACTATAATGCTAAAAGCTTCAAAGTAATCCGTTATCATTTTGATGCCAAAATTGTCTTTAACTTTACTGGTTATTTTGTTTAAATTATGAGAAATTAAATTTAAGCATAAGATTTAGTCTCGTTAGTACCGCAATGGCAATTATTGAATTATTTTGTTTTTATAAACAAATACAAGAAAATAGATTTGATACCTACTAACAATATACCTATTAGGAGAACAACAATCTGCCAATTCCATGTTGCAAATACTTTCCCGTTTTTACTGAAAACAGCCTAAAGGTTTTATTGATTACATCGACCATGTTCCATTTTTATATTGGTCCTAAAAGCGTATAAAACGGAATGTGTGAGTAAAGAGGTTTACTTAGCCTTTGATTGTTTGCGATACGTTTCGCACAAAGTTTTGTGGGCGAGAGAAATGGCAATGAATCTTTTACTCTATTATTTACGATTCATTTTCGGACGTCTGTTTAGATAATAGATCAATATTTATTGGACTGACTGTAATAAAGACTATCTTTACAAGATTATAGAAAGTGCGGTATTTTGAAACAAGTGTCATATATTTATGGATTAAAACGTAATTAAAAGACATACGGCCTTACTTAGAAACGCTATTTAAATAATCCTCCTGATTAAATGGTCAAATAAATAATGTCACCTTGCTGTCATTGTCAAACAATTTGACGTATTCAAGTGACCACGTAATCGTTTTATGAGTAGTAAGGGGGATAGTTAGCAGGTTACCTTCGATTCCCTATTTTACTAGGGTAGAATTTTGAAAACCCTCCTACTGGTCCTTCTAGTTTAGGCTGTGTATTCTCAGTCAGTCACGGTCCTGGCAACCACAGGCCTAGCTTCTCCAACCCAAACGGCTCAAATATGTACCTAGCCCCCATCCTACGTAGATTAGCTTAATTATATGGCAATACAGTTCATTTACATATCCAAATACAGGCATGTATTTGGATTTGGCACTTTATTCACTTCCTCGTAATTTCCGTGATCATTCAATATGTTCGCCAAAAGTATTTTCTCATTATAAGCATTTATATTGTCTTTACACAAAAGCCGATTCTATTTGTGTGGCATAACACTGAACAAAAGTACGATTGTCGAAAATGTATGTTGTTTATCTTCCACAAAGAGAACACAAAAGAATGTCATTTACGGTGCCTTTAGTCTAAAAAGAGCTGTAAACAATTGGCAACTTTGACAGGCATCACGAGAATGACAAAAAGGATTACGTGTCTCACTCACTACAACATTGTATTTATCACTTCCAACACAAAAAATTACCTCATTCTAAACTCTATTACCGTAGCATAAAGATAAGTCAAACATTTTGTTAAATATTTCTTTTACATTCTTGTACCACTTCCAAATAAACACTAGTTTTTGTGGCTACATTTAAGCCAAAAATTCATTCTGGTGGAATAACTTTGTGCATAGATCTTGTATAAACAACTTATTCAACCCGGTGCAAATTGCTTTCAAGTTCCATGTGATTCAAGTTGACAGTTCCTTACAATCGCCTCTCAGGTTCTTTTTGCTAAATAAATATAGAATTAAAATTAAATATACACGTTACAAATTGTGAATGAAATTAATAAATCAGCTGAACAAGCAATTTTGTTCCTTATTATATTTAAAATATAACTCAAGAAGAAAACTATATAGGAGTCTTAAAATTTTACTGTCATGTCCTAAGAGCCCTTTGGTGTTACATCAATATCATGTCTGTGAAAGTATTTGATGAAGATTCTATTATTAGGTTGTTAGAATAGCTAATCGCTTGGCCGATGTTTTTAGAGTTGAGAAATACGTTGGCATAGAATAATAACTATGTTTTTCTTATGTTTGTCTTTGAAGGAGATTACAAACATGCACATTGCGCGCTCTTCAATCGATGGTTCTCTCTCATCGTGACATCAAAACTATTTGTCTTTGGAATAACTTGGTGACTTTCTACACAGGGTGTGTGAAAGATGAGTTATAGTTTTATCCCCTTGAAACACAGGTTCATGTCTGCAAGTCACGACATTGTTCATGTATCATGCAAAAGTCTGAAAATATTTTCTGGGAATTTTTAATTTTATTTTCATTTTGACACTTAAGATTTATTTGTTGACAAGAATTTATTTAAGCACAAATGTAGTAAAAAATTATGAAAATATAATAAATGAAACTACATTTAAAGTTTGTTTCAAAAAAGAAGGACGATACTTTAAAATAATAATAAATTGACAATAATTGCAGCACTAAATCTCGTAGCTACAAAAGAATTGCTTCCAAAGTAAAATTAACATATCAAAATAAAGACTCATGCAACCAGAATGCAAAAATAAAACTGTTCACACGCAAAATCCAATAATTAAAACAACACGTAATTTGTCGGGCTTTTTGTATACCAACATTAGCCCAAACGTTTCGGAGCGAGTCGCTTAAATAAAAATGCATTCTAAAATAAATCGTTGTAAAATTTGCGCCTTGGGCATTGACAGTGAACGTACATTCGAAGCTGGTTATTAAAACGACTACACTATGTCATTATTCTCGAAACAGAAAAAAAGGAGTGAATCGTAACAGGCGCGCCACATATCATCGAGGGAACTGGCACTTATGCGCGTAGTTTCTATCGTAAATCAAAGATATTAAACGGGATGGCGGAACCTCTTTCGAGTTCACAGTATAAATCATAGAGGCGCAAGAAGACCTCTTGCTGCCACCAATAGGGCCTTTGCGAACACACCGTCCATATAAATCAATAAAATACAAAATAAAGTATGTACCGAGTTCACATAACTTTTTGTCACCACGAGTACGACGATATTTATAGTCTGGAAAATCTTAAAATGGATGATTCAAAACGTATTCACACAATATACAAAGGTAACTAAAAATATTTATAAATGGTGTTCTTCAATGTTAAGACAGTAGATGGGAATAAAAATTGTACTTCTAACTGTCCCCTGCAGTTGCGGGATAAAAAGTAGGCTGTTCTTGCTCTTTTACCATAGGCCATCTGCGTGCCAAATTTCAATGCGATCGATTCATAGTAATTCATCATAAAACTATAAGAAACAGATTTACTTTTGCAGTTATAATATTGATAATGTGATTGAGTGGGCAATATTAAATAATATTAGCAAAAGTCACAAGGCAGGTAGAGATTATGATGATTAGCAAGAATAATTGTATGTGGTATTTCTGCCATTGCTAAACAAACCCTTTTAACTAGATCAAAAATCAAATTAACTTACAAACGTCTGCGACTCATCTGTAACGGAATGATTAGAAAAAAAGATTGACAATAACACCACGATGTTTTTGACATCATGTACTGTACATACTAAAAAAGAGCAACTTTCACTGCGCACGCGCCGATTTTGAACGTGATCATATTGTCTCTTCCAAATTTAAACGGTTCGTGCCGATAACTGCGGTTTCATTGACTTTCCGTTTCGTTTATCAAAGTTTCATTCGAAATTGCTTTCTTCGCGAAGCGAATTCATAGATCCACATAAAGATATTTTCAATCGTAAAACTTACTTTCTACATCACGTTCCGCTAACAAAAGGCGTCGGTATTGATTGTTTAGGTCCGACTTATCCTAGAGTGAAACGAGTTACATAAATTTCATATCATAACTAAAATATCAAGTCAATATTTTTCTGTTTTATAAGTGCTTCATAGGTTTCCTTGTTAGGATCGTGACGAGATGCAGTTTGATAAAGCTCTCCGACTATTATAGCTGAGTTTGTTGATGGCGATAATTTTGTGAGGTGAACTACGATACATACACCAAACATTTATTATTTTTAGACACACGTCTATAAAATTATTGTTGGGATATAGAAAAATTATAAGTTGCCAAATATTATGTTACTCAAAGAGAATCTTTTTTAAAATATATGACTTTTTTGGATGTAAAATTAATATTAATAAATAAATAAATATTATGTGATATTGATCATGTTTGTATCAATTCTAAACCATAGTATGGGATTTATATCCGTTTTATTTAATCCCTTACCGACCAATTTAGCTCTTTTCTTCGAATGTAAACATTCACAGCTAAATAAATCCCTATGCCGATGACAGGCTTTTGTTAAGGTGACAGTATTTGAGTCACCAAAGCGTTTAGAAATATTACTGGCCTAAAATAAAAGTTGAATTTAGAGATTTTATTTTAAGCATTCTGATTTATATTGACGGTTAGAAAATAAAAGTGTTTTTTTTATGATGTGCTTTCGTTTGGCCTCCGATTGACTCATGACGAGGCCGAAGATGTAGCACGCTTATCCAGAAAATGCCTATTCACTCTGGTGAGTCTCTTCTAGGTTATTATAGGTCTCGGGAAACACAGACCCCGGAAGAGAGTGCCACCTCTTTTGCTGTTCACATAAGGAATAAAGAAGCGAAGTGTTGTATTGTTGTGTGATTTGATTTTTATGATTTGTTAATACATTGAGGCATGTAGGTAGGTTAATTATGAAGGTATTTTTCATACCAGTTTCAAATCATAACCTTCATACTGAGTTTAATTATTTTTTTCATAAAATATAATAGAGTCTCGTATTCTTTCGCATTGAAACGTATGCGCTCTCATCACCACAAATCTTTTTCGCAAAGCTTTATTTAGAAGCGCCGCAGCGTCTTTCAATCACGTTCGTAAATTGAAAAATATGTAAACGAGCTTGATATTCAATGTGTCGCATGGAAAAACATGGAGCTGTCATTTTTAACGTACGATAGATGGCGCGGGCGGTGCGCTAACACAGATAAATCGGTCGGAAGGCGCCGCGGTACATTGCCTGCCTTAACGACCTTTGCTACGGAATCAGTTTAGGGTTAAAGGTGATTTTCTTTGCCCCTATGTGTGTGTGCTCGTACGTAACGTGACGTCAAAGGAAGTTTCAGCCGTCAAAAGATATGATATGATTTCGTCGCTCGGGAAAAATGTGTGAAAGAAAATATCGCTGCAATTTACAGGACGTTTGTTGTTCCTAAGTACTTTATCTATCAAATAATAACGTTTATGTTTTTTCATTTTGATTTCTTCCAATAGAATTTTAATATCTCGGTCACTCGTCAATTAGTGCTTTTGTTTTGGAAATCAGACGCGTTTTTTTATCTTTGCACGCGATCTTATTCGTGTTCATAGACGTCTATGAAATACTTTCAATTTATGAAATGATTTGATTTTCTAATGAGACGTTTTCTTTCCATAGAGTTTTATAGAGTTGATTGAAAATATCTGTCAAATCGTGTAAAATAGTTCGAATTATCAACAGTTTGACAGGTATTTTCATTCAAACATCATAAGACCCTATGGAAAGAAGACGTCTCATTGTAATGATTTCTTTGTTTCTAATTACTATGATTATATGACACAATGTTTTGTGTCCTCATTTATAATACGGACAGCACAGTGGAACTCGCTTCTGGTATTTGTATTTCCTGACTATTACAATCTAGGGACTATCAAAACCAGAGTGAATCTAGGTTTCTTCTGGACAAGCATGCTCTATCATTGATAGAGAAACATAATAATGATAGAGATTACATAAATAGTTATGATCAATAAAATCTCATAAAATTTTCTTAATAATGTAAATATAATAGTTTAAAAATCAACACATTATCAGCACGGAATAACGAATAGTACTTGTTAATACCTACAAGTACTATTACACTTCGCATTTAATTTTGGATAAGTTTATGTTTTGTCTGTGTGTCTGTCAATCATTGGACCTGGCCTTAAATCTGATAAGTTGGCATCATCATTTATGATCAGGTTTTTTTGTGTTGTGCTTATTTATTTATTAATTATGTAATATTTATAATTAACTTGTGTGAAAAGTAGCAGGATAACTTTGTAAATATTTTATACTGTTTGTGTCGAATGGACGCATTAAAACTGCCAATATTTCTAGTATGACGATCTGTTCTGACATGTAGATGTTAGTATATTATAATACAAAAATGCCAATTCAATAATGATAAATGAATAAGTGCTATTATTATATAATACGTACCAATATTTGTTCTCAATATATCTCAACATAATAAATAAGCGATCACTGACGAATAAAGTTGTCATGACATTATGTATAAGATTTAACAATAGGCGTATAAGACGAGGGCGTCGGTACGTTGTATAAGCGACCGTTACCTAGATTAATGTGCGTGCCACATACTACGTGAAGAAAGATCTTTGTGGGAACCGCGTTTGGATATGGAGTGAAATTTGAGATATACGGTTTTGTTGGTTGGTTTACGGATATGAATTAACCGTTCGATAACTATAAAAAAATAAGAACCTTTTTTTGTTATGGCTAATAAAACAAACGGTGTCTTCGCGAGCTTCTGCAAGTGCAACCTTCTGCAAGCAAAGTGTATGACGGGTGATCGGTAGCGAATATTTCAGAACTCTATAGACTGCTGTCTGTGTGCACAAATGTGAATGCGGAACGCAGAACTCTGAAAGCAGAACTCTAAAACTCTCTCTCTGTGGGATCGGCGCCTAAGCCTACCCGCGCACTAGGCACCCAGGCTGCGGTAGCCAGGCTGCGGCAGCCACTCGATCATATGAGGGCGTATGGGAGCCTGTGCACTAGACACCAATTCGGCTGCAGCAGCCTGGCTGCCTAGTACGCGGGCTCCCACTCTCAAGTTGGAAGTGTGTCACCAAGCTGTGTGCTCTAGTAACTAACCAAGATGATTGTTCGTAATAAGTTGTACATAAAAAATGGAAACTGATAAATAAAAAATGGAAAATGATAGTTTCCATTTTTTTTACGGCTGGACCGATTTCGCTAATTCTTTTTTTGTTGTGTTTGTCATTGTCCGGAGAAGGTTCTTATGAAAGAAAAAATTAAAAAAGTTCCGAGGGTAAGACTACCCTACCCTACCTACCCTGGTTAGGGTATAGGTTAGTAGAACACCACGGCTCACCACGCGAAAGAAGTCGTGCCGGGCAGCTAGTATAAAATAGATGCAAGTAAAGAAATAAGGACTAATTTTCTTTGTATTTATAAACGTCCAAATGTATTTCTTAGATTTCATTGCATGAACTGTAAGGAAAAGATTTTAAAATTCAATTACTATTCGGATAAATTATAACAATTACAAAAGAAAGTACAATTAAATCTTATTAGACAAACTTCTCAGCAATGTGTATCAGAATAGCGTCATGTTATAGTCCTTTTGTCTCTGACACTCCCTCACTATTTGATTTATAGATTTGTGCGTTGACTGCTTGTCTCCTGCACAGCTTATTAATGAATTTATTTAAACGCTAATGAACAAGTTACGTTCGGGACAAGTGAAACCAATTTATCTGGATCCAAAATGAAATGTTATTTTTGGCTCGTTATTAAGCTCTTTCGTTTTGCTTGTTAGTATTTTGATTTCCCTCCCGGTGTGTGATTTTTATTTGAGATTCTTACTATTTGTGATAAAGAATAACTTATTTTATGTTATTTTAGTAGAGTTTATTTATAATAAACATAATTTATTTTAATAAACTGAGTATCATATCATATAACCTAATACGAAGTTAAATTAATCATTATCTTCAGTAATCCATAACAAGCTTACTCTATATTGTAATCTATATAATTGGACTGTTTTACAAAAAACTTAAACCGAATTCAAAGTACACTAAGAAGTAATTAAATCCTGATCTGATGGCAATGGGAACAAATGGGAAGTGTACCCTTCCAGATAAAAAAAATAATTTTCCAAATCGGTTAATAAATGAGGGAGTTATGAGGTAACTAACATTAAAAAAAAATACAACCGAATTGAGAACCTCCTCTTTTTTTTTAAGTTGGTTAAAAATAATTTAAAATAATTATATTTAATTATTTTAACATGCATACGGCCTGCCTGTTTTTGTATTAATATACCATCAGGCGGGCCGTATTCTTCTTTACCGAAATAATCGTATAAAAAAATAATAATAGAACCTTATTAGAATCTTATGAAGGTACTACATTTTACAAAAATTCATGAAAAAAAATCTGTTAAGTACTTATAATATTATGTATTTATGATTATGTTGTAACTCCAATATTAGATATATGCTGTTGTTAAAAATATTCATCAGCTCATGAATGAAACAACTAACTTTAAATAATTATTAGGTGCCTTGTATAATACTGCAATTCTGGCATTAAAGCACGCTTCATCTATTTTAAACACAACTTTACTTCATATTGCAACGAAGCTCATTCAAAAGACTGGAGCTTTTTACTAATGCTTTCAGAAGCTTAATTAACATCCTCTCTTGTGAATAGGCGAGAGTACTTAATTCAAACGGGATACTAGAGCGAACGTGTGTCTATGGTAGTCGGGAGTCGGTATCGAAATATTTCAGTGTAGATATCAGCCCAGAATTGATAGAGAAAAATAAGATGTATTTAGTTAAGACATAAATAAGTCACGCATTATTTATCAATAAATGACCGGTTCGAAAATAATTTTTATTTATATTTTGACTAGAAAATATGTCTATGATAATCGAAGTTCGATCTTATTATTATTGGATGATGTACTTTGAATATTAATTTTTTAAATGTTTATTAAATATTAAACCTTCAAGAATGGTGGCCAGTGATGTGACACATTATGTTGAGAAATCTGAAGAAAATTAACAAATCTAATTATTCAAGGTAATTAATTCAGCGATGCTAATAAATAAAACAGCATAGAATATTGGACATTATGTTTATTTGTTTTTATTTTACCTTACATAACAAAATCTCCACCTTTTAATTGGACTAAAAACAATTGAAACCTAAACGGGTCGAGTCACACCACTATGTACCATGTGAGAATGCGAGGCAAATTCAATTCTTGGCGCGGAACCATCCAGCCGGAGAAGATTTAGGGTTCATTTTACTCGGCGTAAGTTATATGCTCATGAACATCTGGAGCGACCAATTTTAGATTGAAATTGTTACGTCGTACGAAATTGGAAATTTTAGCTCTTGTCTTGGCCTTTAAGCTGATTATGTCAAGACTTCTGAATGTAATATTTATGATACGATTTGAAATTCGAAGCATCATTATAATTAAATACCAATAATCCATAATAAATAAATAAAACATCAAAAAGTGAGAGTCTCACTGAGACAAAAAAAAAATTAAATAATCATAAAATGTGGACATCTAAATGATAAGAGTATCATATACAATTATTATAAAACTATGATGTTATATTCAAATCGGGCACTTTCCTTTCATTAAAATTATGCAAAGCGTTTCGTCACGCGTTAATATTTGTTACTCCCGCTTTGACTTTCGGCTCCTTTATTTATACAACAAGCTTTGCTACGTCTCCCAACTCGCACATAAATTTCTATAAAATGAGACATAAATACCCTGCAATTCTAGCAATAAAAGGGGAACATCAAAGAGTTCGTTCAGGGAAACCACTATTGAACATAGTTGGTCCGCGCCGGGCGTCAAATTTTTCTTTTCTCTTTCAGCATCGTTGAGGCTTCCTTCCCAGCCACGCTTCTCGCGATTAATTAAAGATTGAATAGAACTCTAATAGTCATATTGTGATAACTTGAATGGCCTTTAATGAAATCCCATTCTGCAAAGTAGGTCGTAGCCGGGAAGTCGTATAATTGGTGGAAAGTCGGGATCGGTGACCGCCGCCTGTTTCAGGACGCTGCACCAATTTTAGGTTTATTGTTTCGATAATTGCTCCAGGGAAATCCGCGATGAGTTCAGTTGAGTTCACTTAAAACTTTACCCCTCGATACGACTCCGCAATATTGGCTTTTACCCAGTTTCGTTTTGTTATCTTTAATTTTTGTTTAATCGACCTCAATTGAGTATTTTAATAAATATTCAACATCATCTTTATAATTGGATACTCAATTGTTATTCTTGTATTTGTAACGATTGAGTTATTATTAATTAATATAGCTACCGTTTTTCGTTTAACCATTTCATCTAGTTTTGTACTTACTTTACAATTTATTTTCTCTCCTACTGTTTCCTTTTGCTCGGTGCCTTCTATAATATCGTAGTTCAAGTCACGTCCTGTTTCCATACATACGAATGAAGGCAAATAGACACCTGTATTGGTTAACCTCGTATAAATACCAACTACGTTTTTACCTTTCGAATGAAACGATAACCATTCTAAAGGTAATTTATATTTATCCGAAACGAATATTATATGATGACAAATTTTGAACTCTGAACTTTAATAAATCTCTTGTGGAAATAAAAATTACAAATTGGCCCTAACCGTCGCGGTCGGTAGAATTATCTGAGAGAAAACTTATCGTTACAGTGACAAATGTGTTCATACGAGTTCTGTATACGTAGATTACTGTTACACCATTTAACTGAGCAGGCGCGCTATCAAAGATTTCTACATTAAGACGGTGCGACGATAAATTGTGTCCACTTAATATCGGGCCGTGATCATTCATTACTAAAGCATTACCTTAATATATTTTGGTCAAATCGACATCTAAGTAGATTTCCCTCGGTGTAGAGATTAAGGACACCCACGTGTTTTATCAATAATCCATTATGTGTACGGCAAACAATGAGGTGTGTTATCAGAAGCGTTCGCATCGGCGTCCAGCATGATGAATGGTCGTGAATGTACATTAGAAAATGTCAATAAATAAAAAGTCAATATCTGTGTGCCCATCTCTCGGAACGTCCGTAGTGGTAACTTGAGATCAGATGATGTTAGCATGCGAGTATAGTCTATTCCCTAACTTAATATGAGAAGTATTCAAAAACATATATATTTATAATAATATATTTATTCTCATAAGAAAAAATATATATACCAATAAGAATTTTAGGAATATTTTAATCGTATACTAAAGTAATCAAATGTTTGCATACCATAATGACATTTTAAATCATCGAGGATAATGTTTTACATTGTTCATTTCATTATGGAGCTTTAAATATCGAAGTAAATTTATTTACTTTATATAAAGTTAATTATAATAGATCAAGAACACCATTAAATTTTCTTAAAAAAATATTACTGATGCTTAGTCGTAAGTCATAAAATAAGATAAGTTAGAAATACCTGAAGTCAAAACGCACCTATAACAAATAATATAAACTTTAATAAGTAGTCGAACCGGTAGCTCGACCGCGGTGAGATAAGTGGAGTTATGCTTAACTCAAGTTCAATATACACCATCGCGTCGGCTCCTACGCTCAATTTGCCTCGACAAACTGGTCGGTTTCACTTGCATTGTACAATCCCCATTAAAATGTTTGCTTTGAGCATGAATTCACAAATTTCTGTTTGCGAAAGATAAGAATTATTTTAATGCTAATTTTGTTAGAGTTTCTCGGGGTTTTAGAGCGATTAGTGGTCCAAGGTAAAGTTTAGGGTACCAAAGCGCGTTGTGGATTACCCATGAGATGGATCGATCAAATTAAAACCGCAATAGGCGGTCCCATCAACGACAGGTACCAGAAAGGCGGCAGTTAGGGATGAATGGCGGAACAAGACCACTTGTTTATATCTTATTTGAATTTTTGATGCTCTTGGAAGGCTTATCAGATAGTGAGAGAAGTATTTTTCTCCCAATTATTTAGTAGTGTAGTAAAATGTAATTGTAATACATATTATTATTTATTGTGGTCACTAATGACCTTAGATGTTAAAAAGCGACCTAAAATAAGAATTAAAAAAATATTAACCATCTATTTGTTTTTAAAATTTAACAGCCGGAGCATTAGGTTAGATTTCTGAACAGAATATGTGGTCTTAATCTTTACGACTCAACCCTCAAACTGAAACTGTTAATATTGTTGGAACAATCTATTTAAATTAATTTATTTCTGAGAGTTCGCCTCCAAGCAGACCGGACGTGTAGGCGCCCGGGCGGCGCGCGGTCCCTGCACTTGAAGTAAACTTAATTATGACCTGCTAAACAGAAATGTTTAGCAGGTCATAATTAAACAGAGTTTTAGCAGGATATGATAAAGTTTCAAAATAAAAGTGATAGGTAAATTGTAATTTTATATCAGAAGGCTGACATCACTCCTAAATGTACCTAGGTACTCACGGCTACAGATCAAGCTATACATTTCCAATATAAGCTGACCTCACATTGTAGGGAAATCCTATACAATGCGAGATCAGCTTATACTGGAAATGTATAGCTTGATTGATTGATTGTACTTACATAGACATATAAAAAAATCAAGACGGAGTGTCACCTTATAAGAAAGTGAAGGCGAAAATTTCCTACGTGTGCGTGAGTAAAATCAGTACTGGCCCAAGCAAGCACAAATGGTACTGAGCCTTATTGTCACTGTCAGCATCTCAATACGGAATGACAACCGATCGGCTTCCTATGGTGTATATGTGTGTGTGAGGCCATGTATTTACTAGAACGCCGAACACAGACCGTTCCGTCTTTCATTTTGTCTTGGTCTGAGGGTACTTATCAATATTCTCACCATAGATATCAAACTTATTTTATTATTTCCTCAATTCATTGATAGCATTTTTGTATCGGCGTTTATTGGTGTCGTTTATCTAATTATTTATTAATACAGGAAGCACATTATAAAGTGAAGTGACAACAAACGCGACGATCCGCACCATTGGATCGGATGGTCAACGTATTTTAATTTTAATTGCTCCAACTAATTAGCCGTGGCAGCTAAAATAAACATAAAACAAAAAATATACCAAAAAGAAAATTTTATGGGGAATTAAATACTTCCGTTTACTCTGTTAATGATCAAATAAAACGGTCGACCGTGACATAAGTTAAGATTTACTGATTCTATGTTCGGTAATGTGACAAGATTAGATAATTCAGACTTTTTTAGCTACAATTGTATCTAAAAAAGGAAACATATTACGCTTTTATTATTATTTAAAAAGACAGTTTATTAATATTACAGACACAAAATAACTTAAAAAAAATCAAATTAATCTAACAAGCCGCTACCAGTAGGCAACGTGCCCAAAATGCTGGCTGCATTGCCACGTTGTATGGCAATGCTTAATCTTTTCCCAAAATAAAAACCAGCATTTTAGTCACGTGTTGCTTCGACCAGACGTCCAGATATATCATTGAAAATTTTGTGTTCCCGGTCCCCACGGTTCGGTTCCGCTAATTTGATAATCAGGATATTAAATAAATTATCAATATTCTTAGACATTCTCCGCAGACGGCTGATCTGATCACAAATAAAGTAGAAATTAATAAAACATTACATAAAAATTATATAACAATATACTAAAGTAAAAATAATAAGGCGAACTCACCATAAAGAACTTAGCAAGCAATAAATCTTCATTATAGATAATTAAATAAATAGAAGATAGCGCTTTACAATAAGCTAGGTGCATGCAAGGTTTACAGATGACTCTTATATCGTTATCAATAAAAATCTCCGTATGAAGAATGGCCTTACCACCGTTGCGTGCCACATCGTTAAGATTTTATCCCTAACCTCGTCGAGAACTAATCTGTACTTGGGACGTACCTTTGATATAACTACAATGGAAGGGTTGAATAATAGGACATTTTTTACTATTTTTATTTGTAGATAATCCCGAGGGAAGCAATGGCCGCGTCTCACATGACGAATCGATGTTGTTACTGCGGGGAAAAAAGATTCTCGCTGTAACATTGAGGCTGAATCATTTCTCGGGGTTTTATGAGGACTATCATACGGGGAATTTCTTTTTTATATTTTTTTTGTCTTTAATTTTGTAGCAGTTAGATCCGTGTTTGAGAAATTGTCTACTATTGAATTAACCGCAGGGATTGAATGAAATATACCCCATTTAAAAATGGATATAAAAATATTTTTAATTGCTTAGTGAAAACTAAATATTCGATGATCAAATTCATAGAATGTATATCATAGCACGTGTTTTTATTTATTTTAATAAACTCAAAATTTCAACAAAACCTGTACGTAGAAGCTTGAACAGAATAATGCATGAGTGTGAATTCAATATGAATATTTTGTTCCCGAGTACTTGTACAAAAATACATTTTTATTTAAAACCGTTCGACTTCATTAAATAATCATTAATCGTATGAAAGCGCACATAGATGTCACGTTTTATTGTACGGAAACGTATAATCATGATTCAAAAAAGTTGGATGTTATAAACAAAATGACAACATACCTCGTTTGTGTACATACCACACACGTTTGACTATAACGTGAGGTCTCTTATACTATCGGAATAGCTTATGATATACCTTTAGCTAATTTAGGTAGCATTGTGCACCTCACAAGAGATGCGTTTGAATAAGATTATCACGGGACTAAAACCCGTTGGGAGTCATCGCTCATAAATCATAGCCCATAAAACGAGACTGACAATACCCTCTTTCTTTAGCATTGCTTCCTAGATACCAATGATGATGATGAAAACGAACATCTACCTGTTAAAATATAAGGTGCAGAATCGATCGAGGAAATTAAGGTACTCCGTGACGAAGCTAGAGATAGTTAAAATGACAGGCGAACTTAATATTCCGTTTGATCGGACCAATTGTTAGTATTGTGTTTACTGTCGATTTTTAGAAAGCGAAAAAAGTTTTGGGCTTATTAAGAATAGTAAGAATGTGGAGTTGGAGGACAAACATCAATCATATCGGCCGTCACTTCGTTTTTGGCTAATCCACCAATTTCAAATGCATGGATGATCAATGGGAAATTGTCTGTAATGAGCTTCATGTCAGTTGGTACCGTTACTTCTGCGCTTATGTTAGGAGTGACAGCTGTTTTAGTACACGCTATAATATTTTGAATGCTTTATTATTTTGTGGAGGTTATTTGAATTGAACTTAGGTTAGGTTTATTTTTGAGCTTCATAATTTTTCAATGTTTCCAAAGTTAGGTTATAAATAATTGAGCATACTAGAAACTGGACTCATTATTATTCAAGGTTAATTACTTTGACAAATAAACTACCAAATAATTCGAATGTATACCGAGGTTGCAAAACAATGTAATGAAATATACTCTTGTTATACACAAATCTAAGTAATCACAAACTGTTTTATCATGATACTAACGAATAACGTAAATTAAAATTAAATGTAACAACTGACTAGCACGAAACACAATTTCAACACAATAGCAACAATATCGAGGCGATTTTTGATTACATGTCCTCAGACACGACTCTTTTTATTCCTCCTGCTTTCTGTCCCTACTAAATTGGAATTTGTGTACGTTATTGTGGTCGGGGGAATTAGATCCGCCGCATTCAAAACTCAGGCTATCCTATTGAGACCTCGAGGAAGGGAACCGAATCTGATAAGGCAGATCGTCGATAGGGACCCTTTTTCTTTGCGCGACACCTTTGTCATGACAAAGGCCCTGTTTGGCCTCAACTGTGGCATCTGAATAGGCTTGCAATAACGCGTCCTGGCCTGAAGCTCGCATCCCGCGAGATCGGTCGGAGATACACCACTCTCTAAAGATTTATTAATCTTTCTCGTTCACTGGAACAATGAGCGCTTTTGGTAGGCACCTGGTGGTTTTTTCTCAGCTGAAGTACGCTCGAGTCGTGTATTCAGTTTTTGCCCAGCTCGAGTGAGGTAAGTGGTATGTGGAGAGCGATTGTGGCTACTTTGAGTGCTGGCTTGGATACTCGCCTAAATAATAGCACCATAGACCCCGTGTTTATTTTGTTATTTATAAAGAGTATGTTGTGAAATGAAAGTTTTATACTTATATCAGAATATAAGATGATAGCTATCCCCATCAGTTACTACGTAATACTTTATTCGATGAGCACGAAAATCAAATTCACAAAATTTCGATATTTTATTTTAAACATAATATTATCTTTTTCCAACCTAGCGAATACGTTAATTAAGTCTAGACTATCTTCTTCGATCCTTGGAACTGTTCCAGATTAAAAGTAACTGAACAATTTTTTGATATTGAGTTTGTAAACTATAATTTCTTCTTGAACGTACATTTTAACTTAAGTTCTACTTTTAATTAATGTTACAACGCTATCTTTATCATCCATATATCAAGTTACATCAGAACTGATATCAACTATTAATTTCCAAGAAAATAATGCATTGTGACTAACCAAAACTTATGCCTAACGTGTTTTAAGATCAAGTTACGCGTTTAATTTGTCTAGATCGCGTGCTATGGGACAGGTTTAATAAATAATGTTTTTTATCTCGACTCCTTGGTGGCTCTAGGCAGAAATTCTTACACGTTGAATTCGCTGAACCGTATAATTTTTGTTTTGAGCTGATAAATATGTGGCGTAAGTTTAAATTATTAAAGCGCACGCAATTTATTAAGATAACATTGGAAATATAATTTCTGGCTTGCTTTGTTTGTTTTCTTCGTTCCAATTTTATGGTTTGTAATATTTTTATATAGGTATGTGTTTTTATAGTGTTACTTTTTACGGCGTTTTAGTAGATAAGATTTAACATTTAAAAAAATAATGAATTTGTGGCACATGAATAAAAAGTTCCTTACGAGTTTGATGAGCTGATATTGTTAAGCCCATCACACACGTAGCTATAATATATATTAATATGCCGAGCTATAATATAAATGCCAGTACAAGTTGGTGAAGTAACAGAAATATATATTATAGGTGCGTGTGCGGTCACTCAAGGATTAGTATTGAAAATATATCGTAATATGCTTTGCTATGATTCATATTAATATATATTATAGCTACGTCTGTGATGGGCTTTAGAATACAAACCATAGATCACCAAATGAACAGAAGGCAATGTGCATTTATTGAGCTTACAATGGCATTCAGCTGCATTTATTGTCAGCCACATCTTGATAAGATACCCACATTTTGGCAAATATATCACAGCGGGATGCCGTCACAATATTTTAGTATCAACGACTGTATCTATGGTTGGGATTTTTTTTGGTGACATCGAAATCAACAGGGTTGACTGTTGTTTGTGGTCATTGAGAAAACTTAACAGTTGTATAGAATTGTTACTTAAGATTTAATGCTATTGTTGGATTTCGGAGGAGTTGAGCACACGTTGCAACAGAAAAAATAGATTGAACATTATTAAGAAAACTAACTGAGATAATTCCATACCGATATTTATGTGAAATATTTATGAAATCTGTGACGTATATTTTTTTATTTACAACAAATATGTACAAAATACAATCTATATTTACAAAATATAATCTACTAGCGGCCCGGTACCTGCTTCGTCACGGATAAAGTGAAATAATAAAAATGTGATAAATAAAGAACCGCTCGACCGATTTTATGCAAACTTTACATAAACCATCTACTAAATAGTCCGAACAAAGCCTAAACATTTGGTTTGGATAGGTGAGCCCGTTCTTGAGTTATAAAATTACAACGAAAAGTGGCATTGATTTTTATATATATAGATATATAGAAACCTGCCGCTGCTTCCGATTAACAGCAAGGTTCCCAGAAGGCTGGCAGCGTTTCCTCTAAAATCTTATAAATTTTCTGTTTAATTTTCAATAATATATATCAATCATTTTTATAAAAATCACATAAATAATGTCAACTTTCAAAAACAGTAAATTACATGCGAAGAACCGAAACTTTTTCATTCCTCAAACCATTCCACGAATAGAAACGACAAATTTATATAGTAAACTTGTGTGTTTTGATCACTCCCTTGTCCCCAGAACATTGTACAAAAGACGCAGAATATACTCAAGAGAAAAACTTTGGTTCGACCCAAAAACTCAATTTTTTGTGTATTATATTAAACCGCCCTTTCCTAAATTTATTGTTGTAGAATGATATGATGTCTTTATGTCGTGGTTCTATTGTGTGACACTTATCTGATCGTATTCCGTATTTTGTATAATGGTCCTACCGTTTTGCTTTTAGAATATGGCCATTGTTTATGTCCATTCCCTTAGGTTATTCTTTAGGATTACGAGAGAAGGTTTTTATTAATGTTTTATTACAAATACGAAACAGAGTCGTGAAACAATATTCGGGGATATGAATATGCATCCTTCAATATAATTTTAATTAAGTATTATATATGTGTATGTTTATCAGGTAGATAATTATTACTTGTAAAATAATTAAATAAATAAAAAAATAATGGAATATTATATTACCATATTGCAAAATAATAATAATATAAATAATGAGACTGATCATTAATAAAAGGACCGAGCTTTTGACGAGAACCACTAGCTGGCTTGAGGGATCAAAAATAAAAGAAACCTTTGATGTTATTTGACTTTCAATCCGCGTTTCCACTCGCGTTCTCGGGATAAATGCTGCTCTCGTAGAGTTTATTCGCTAAAAGAGCATCTCGACTGGGGTAGTACCTCCACCTTACAGAATACCGCAGCCAAATAACTATTATGGTGTGTTCCTGCGCGTGAGTAAGGTCGCCAGTGCTCATTGGGAGGAGGGAAGGGTCGGTAACGCGTGAGTGATGCCTCGTGCGTTGCAAGCGTCCATATAGTTACGGAAACCACTTACCATCAAGCGGGCCGGAGGTACGCTTTACCAATTTCGTCTTATATATAAAAATAACACCAGCAGAATCAATCTCTATTAGTTTTATACCGACTAAATATGAGGTTAAACTTAAGCCTGGGACCCTGGGACATTCCTCCAAAAGTATTAATAGTACCTATTAAATTAATAAAATCTTAGAGATTATTAGAGAAACGTGTCTTTCAAAAGCATAGTATATCTTCGTATAAAGTATTAACGTTCAAATTGTATTGTTACTCAAATAAAACTATTTAAATCACACCAAACTAAAGTTAAAATTAATGTAGTAGGTACTACTTATACTAATGTGCTGTATTATTCCTCTATTATATTATAGATACAGAGATTTTTGGTAGGTTTAGTTATTTTATTATGAAATTTATTAATGTTGATTGTTGACAATACGCTATCTAAAATAAATATTTCTTTTAAATTGATGTTATAAATTTTATTACTAGTCAATATTAATAAATATTTTTCTTTTTAATAATAAAAGTGAGATGCAGCGAGTACAGCTGTTGTAATAAACTCCATAACCAAATCAGTCGAAAAGAAAAGTGTAAACTAAAAATTCTCTCATTTAACCGCGAGTGTTTGTTAAATCCTAAAAACCTTGAATGGCCCGCAGATTTCGCTTTTTGCCGTCGAAAAATGACTGTCCAAATTGAAAACTCTTTGTTACAATATTTTTAGTGAAAGCCGAACAATGACAAGGTTTTTTGCGGTGTTTTATGCTGATAAAAGAATTCTGATGGGTTTCAGAGTTCCATTGATGTATTTGCAAAATGTGCTGTTTATATTGGATAATGAGACTATTACCAGAAGGAATAGTTTATTAAGTGAGGAACTCGCCAGAGTGAAGTCCGCCAATCGGCACTGGGCATGCGTGCTGGACTGTAGTCTCAATAACTTGTTATGAGCACATCCTCTGTTGTGCGGATGTATTTGAGCTATCAATGATGATAATGTTCTGTTCACATCATTTCTATTAGCAGTTTTCAAGGGTCTATAATTTTACACCATCTTTTAATCCTTAGTATGCAGTATGCTTGTGATAGAAGCTTGGCCAAATAATTATGTTATAGAAATAAATTTGTAGAGCGTTTAAATTTAAAAAATCCATAGTGGTCGAACTCTACTAGGTAGATATATACGGAATCTATTCCGGCCAGCGTAAGAGCGGTAATACTGATCGCTTTTCGCCTGCGGTCGCCGGCAAATCTCTCGTTTAGTATTCTGCGGTTGCGGAGTCTGTCATCGGTTTATCGAATCTCGTGTTTCCAATATGAATTTAATATTTATCTTTAAAAGAACCGATGGGCCATTGTTTATCTTTTTTGTGGCTACTAAAACCGACAAAAAGGTTAGCTGTTATGTAATATACATCTGTCGAAACCATTTTATACTTGAGTATTTCTTAAAATCACTTAATTTAAGTTTAGAAAAATATCTGTATTTATAAATCTCCAGATTTGATTTTCAAATTATAATTAGAAGAAAAAACCTGCAATGTTCTTAGATGAGAATATAACTCCTATTTAACTACGTAGGTATAGACTTGATATTGCGGAATGTTCCTTGCTCCTACTTTGCACTGTTCTTATTAAAAGCCGACGCGGTCTGCATCGGGTATTTGGAAAACAGTTGGTAATCCTCCCATTTTATTACTCCGACCGGATGCAACTTGCTTAGATTAAGGAAATTCCACTATCAAAGCTAATATTGTTTCCATTAGATTCAACGATACGATTATTATATATTTTTTTATTGTCTTTCTCAATGACGTTATTTTAAACTTATATATTACTAGCTGCCCGGCGCGACTTCGTACGCGTGGTGCCCTACCCTACCCTACCCTACCGTACCCTACCCTACTCTTCTACCCTACCCATCTCAACCATCACATTAGATTCACAAATCAGCCCGGCAGATGGCGCTGCAGTGGGTATCTAGGTTATATTATCGACTGCAAGCTTTAATCGAAGCACGTCATGCTTGTACTGTCAACACTGAAAAAAGTTTCAATTTGACAGCAAAATCCCCATTAACAAAATGATCCGCCATGTATTCAATTCATTTGTTACAATAATGAAAGTGTGATAAATGATCATCTACTAAATAGTCTGAACAAAGCCTAAACATTTGGTTTGGATAGGTGAGCCCGTTCTTGAGTTATAAAATTACAACGAAAGTGGCATTGATTTTTATATATATAGATTATTATTGTGTACTATCACAAACTTTCTTGTGATTTGAATATTCGTAATACCTTGCTTATGTTTATGAACGAAATTCTAGCAAGTTTTCTAGAAAATAAAATGAATGTACGTACACATTTTGAATCAAAGGAATCCGACATCGTAATAACAATCTATTTGAAGATTAATGAGATGAATTTAAAATCTCATTTTATATTGACGATTACCTATATTTAAATATCAAAGCAATTAGTCGCAATAGTAATTTTAATGTCGTATCTATTGGACCAAATGAAAATTTCAATCTGTATTAATTTAACTTATCAAGAATTAGAAAGCCGCTCGGACTTACGGACCGGCTCGGTACAATAGACCCCTTTGAGGATTACCGTGCGCCAATCGTTCAGATCAAACTTTTTAGATTAATTTCATGTTATCTCTAAGTAATTACACGTAATCAAAGCTAATGTGGCTGTGGAAACGGATTCCGCTAAGAATATAGACCAAAACCAATCGAGTGATTAAGTCTGAAGCTTTTAACCACAGATTGAAATTATAACAGAACCGGTTAGGATTTTGTTACTTACCTATCTTACCGTTGGACCATTTAAATGGAAGCTAAATGTTCTGTTTAAGCTGTGCTTATCTAGTTTATGTCTATGTAGGAATTTTATCCGACGATGGGATTTAGAGCTTTTTAATTTGGCTTCTAAATAAGCTGTATAAACTCAATGTGGTAAAATGAAGGTGTTTGATAGTTGTATGAAAGTTGACGCTGGATTGTCTATTAGTGGTAATGGTGACAATTTATTTAAACTTAATTCATAGTGTAAATTAACACGTCGTATCTTGAAAGGATTAACAAAATTTTCCCATTTTTCACTTTGAGGAAGATTTTCCAGATCTAAAAAAAGGGCTTAGGTTTATCTAATACAAAATAAAATTTGCAATTATAGTAAGCGATTTATTTAGTACTTCTTTGTGTTGTACAAGTAAATCACGTCTAAAATTAATCTGTATGTGAAATGATTATTATTAAATGCAACAATTGCAATAATACAAACAACTACCCTGTTTTCATATATATTCTACCCCTTTACAACCCCTTTAGCTGCTCGTACTCTTGGCTTCCCCACATCATTCTACACCACACTGGAAGTCAAAACTAGTGAATATTACCATAATCGAGGCATTACTGTCTTGGTAATGCCTATGTTTCACCATAGCTTTACCTTTGTTACGGGTAGCGGTCATGCCCTTGCAGACGAACACGATCTATCTGCATCTATCAAAGTGCATGCAATACGATTATCGATCTTATTATTATCAGAATAAAAGAGAGGAAGTTTAGTTTGGTGTTTTTGAAAGTGTTGCAATCGGAATGTATGTATTTGAATAATGTAAGCCTGTCTTGGAGGCTTGGGAGATGACTTGACATAATACTGCATCGGGGATGTACGTACAGTATGGTTGATATGGATATTGATGTGCTAGGTTAAAGTGGCTCTTCCGGGTTGAACAATGTAATATTTTTATCCACAATTAACTAGGTATAATTTCTAAATATAAATTGCAACCTTAAAATTACAAACGGGTTGATTTTTCCTGGTATTGGCTAAATATTATGTGTATCATCATATTTTTTTTAAAACTTTTTATCCCACTAATGTGGCAAGCAGGCATACGGCTTGCCTGATGGTAAGCGGTTACCGTAGCCAATGGACGCTTGCAACACCAGGGGTATCACTCGCGCGTTGCATGACCCTAAAACTAGTCTGTAACGGTCTGTTGTAATTTTCTTAATTATATTGTTTCTTACTTGGTCTGCAAAGAATTCAATGTTATTTTAAACATACTTCACGAAACATGACTCCTTACCTTTTTGTAGTACTTAGGTAATCTGCAATTTAAAGATATAGAGAAAGAGATAATATTATTACTGAGGAAAGTTGAAGCTGTTGATGAAGATGATTATGAGAATTTTCCGAAACCATAGCCGAATTAGTCAGAAAAAAATCACAAAATGTTTTAAATGTGGAACTACAAAATTATCTTAAATAGACGCGTCCATACAATATCATCGTACAACGAATACACTCAGCCCCGGGAGCGCACAGGTTACAAATTATTCCTCCCACATACTTATGTAAGTGCACCTGAATCAATCAAAACATACATTTGTTCCGCCTTTTATGCGTATGTTACGCATATTATGTTCATTGATTTTGTTTTATGAACTGTAAAAATGGTCATTAACACTATATTTTTTATGATTGAATCATTATCACTCTAACTTTTTATAGTGCTTTTAATAATAATTTAAATAAATAACGTTACAAAGACTGACAATGAAGAGAATGTAGTTAATAAATACGTAAAAATCCTAACTAATATTATAAATGCGAAAGTGAGTTTGTTTGTTTGTTTGTTACGCCTTCACGCCTCAACTTCTCAACGGATCATCACGAAATTTGGTATGCAGATAGCCTTTGGCAAGGAGAAAGACATAGACTTTTATCTTGGGAACGCGAGTGAAACCGCGGGGGACAGCTAGTTATATATAATTCGTGAATAAGGAGGGTCTAGTAATGACAATAATGTTTCGTGATAACAATTATTTCACTTTGTTGAGTGTATGAAATTTTGTTGCCAATTGCACAGTTCCACAATTGTAAGCTGCAGTACAGATAGAGCGAATGTCACATGCATATTGTATAGAGCGGGCGTGACATGGATCGGGTGTATCAGGTAGAAAATGTATAAAAGTGACGCGAAGCAACACAGGTAGATGCAGAGCGCTGCAGTAACGTGACATGCTCAGCTCAAGTATGTCACGAATGCTTTGTCTGTCTTGCTTCTAGAGAGAAAGAGCTATATAAATATTGAAGATACGAAAGTACGAAAGAAACTTAAGTAGGGAAACGACACCTAGAATATGCTTTTTTAATACAACGTAAAATAATGACGTCCTTAGAAGAAGAAAACATACAAAATACATGATTTTACCACATACCGGAAGACATTTTCAAGTTTTTACAGGTGGAGATTTCGAACCTATGTTGGAAGTTAGTCCTTCTGAACTTGAAGTTAAGAACTAACTTCAATCTCGACATGTTATAGTTTGACAGTTACTATAAAAACTTGAAAATGTCTTCCGGTATGTGGTAAAATCATGTATTTTGTATGTTTTCTTCTTCTATGTAGGTATCCTCATAAATACATGTAGTAGACTTGGCTGCATTCAACAGCATAACGAATTCTGGTGAATTTATTTCTTTACACTTTGACAGTTGCCAACTTGAGTCACTTGAAAATTTATTTCGCGTACCAACCCCAAACTTAGTTGAGAGTCGTGAATTGTGAAGTTTACCCATATTAAGTGTGACTTTGAAAGATTTAGGTCTGACTCTCGGCATTCCATTAAGCTCTGAAATTTCCATGAAAACATTTATTAATGATACACTTAAGTACCATAATTCATTCAAAAATTCGGTTTGAATATAACTATTTTACTCCTATTGTTGTAAAAGTTCATTCATTATAACCCACATTATAGCAAATTTAACTTATTCACTACTAGCTGTCCCCCGCAGATTCACCCTTGTTCCCGGGATAAGACGTAGCTTATGTCCTTCTCCATCCATAGTTGAGGCGTGAAGCGTAACAAACAAACACACTCACTTTGGCATTTTTATAATATTAGTGATCCTAACTAATATTATAAAAATGCCAAAGTGAGTGATCCTGCAGAAATGATAATAATCAGTCCCTCTTTTGTTTGTATTGTAGGAAAATGAGTATAACAAAAATTAATCAAATCCTATAGCGTGGTGATCTTAATTATCCGTTCAAAGTAAATCAATCAACGGGTTGGACGGTAGTCGGATGGGTGACCGCCTAGTGGTATTTCAACTCGAGCGTTTCCGTGCTTTGGAAGGCACGTAAAGTCGTTGGTCCTGGCTATCACTTGGAGGCAGCTTGAAAACTCTAACAGTAGGTTGACCACAAGCCTACCTCCAACAATCCGCAGTGGGCATGCGCGTCTGCTCATTGCCATTCATCCTTATTTGTGAAAGGAGGTCAGTGCTCAATGGGACATCATTGGGCTGATGATGATGATGATTGGCGATGATAGTTTCGATGTGTTTTCTGTAAGAAGAAAACTCTTTTTATCAACTCTCTGCTCGAGGACGCACCTCACTGTGACTTGTTTGTGGCAGGAATAGTACGATTGATGAATGAATGGAAAAGAATGTTAGAACGATGAATGAAATATTTTAATGTTATAATGAAATTTGTTTTTGTAGCGTTTTGGCTGTTTATTGATACTGTTAAGCTGCAAACTAATAAATAAATAAATAAATCATGAGGAAACCTTATTATGGCTGTTAGGTACTTGGTAGTACCTACCTGGCGAGCTCCTCATCAGCCTCATGCTGAGAATATATCACCTACAGGTGTGTACCAAAACTGCACTTAAGAGCTAGATTCCTTTTAGGCGTTTGTGATACCTTTGTTATCAGCATGTGAAAACTTACAAAAACACAAGTTTAGTATCAAAGTTTTCACTCCCACAGACTGAATTGTAATTCAAAGTAACCGCCATCGCGCCAGTTTTCTCATCAATAATTCAGAGATCAAACTTTAGGTAGGTACATGTCACTTGAAGCCGCTTATTCTGAGTCGTTATAGTTGATTGCGATCGGTAAAATTACCGACCGCACTTAAGTCCTCGTAGGTGTACATTTATGTGATCTAGTTACACTATAATGACTCTTAATGCGGTTGTTGAATAGCGAGTTTTGTTACGATTATATACGCGGTTTTGTTGCTAATTTTATATTCTTTGTTTTGATCTACTTTTTTACGACATGCATGCACTTTCTTTCTCTATTTATTTTTACTATTTGGAAAACATCAAGAAGATCAGTCACAATCTAGTGCTAGTAGCCTTATCATCTAAAACAATAATGTCTAGTAGTTATATTATGTACTAGCTGTCTCGCGCGATTTCACCCGCGTTCCCGTGATAAAAATTAGCCTATAATACTCGGGGATAATGTAGCTTCCTATTAGTGAAAGAATTTTTCGAATCCGACTGTTAGTTCCAGAGATTAGCCCGTTTAAACAAACAAACAAAAAAACTCTTCCGCTTTATTATATTAATATAGTATAGGTAGCAATCATCACAAAAGAGTTTGTGCATCATCTTCTTCCACCCGTCCTTGGCATCTATTTATCTGGAATAAATAAAAAACATATCAATAAAACAATATAATAAATAATCGAAAGTAATTAAAAATTTGTCAGCACTCCTTAATTATTCAAGACGTTCCCATGTGAAATATTAAATAAGCATTAAAAAGATCAAAGCGACAACGGAGGGGTGACAAACTTAGAAAAACTTTGTCTCGAAACTTATGACAGATGATGGGCATTTGACATCCCTATTTTTATGCGAACGCATCTTTTAACGTAAATAAAGATACTAATAGGATTTTAAGTAATGTCCGATATTTAGCTTTCATACATTCCATCCAACAAGCTTCTTTAATCTGATGTAAATAAAACGCTGTCTAATGTAATTATACCAGCTTATTTTATTAAATGAATCATCTATGTTTCCAATTCAGCGATTCTGCCTCACCTATCTAGTAATACATGCAATTTCTATTATTGTCTTTGATCTAGTTGAACTCAAAAGGTATATGTATCAAACAGGACATCTAGACCAGCCCTACCATTTGAATACAGGCGGTATTGTTCTCAGTGGATTGGATCGTATTGTCTCATCGATTGGACCTATTTATAGGTGGACAACGTCATACGGACACGATGTTATGTGGGACAAGGTATAAGAGTTTTCAGGATTTCAATGCTTTTTCAGTTGGAAGCTGATTTCTAAACCGGTGGTCTAAATCGAAGAGGTTAGGGATTAATGCCAGAAGATTTTATGGTACATATTCTGATGGTAAGTGGTCACTGCCACATAACCTACATCATTGCATTTCTAAACTTGTAGAGCTTTTTTATGTTACTTTTGATTAACCCCATCACAGCACAGGCCCCACGTCATAATCTTTCAGGACAATCTTAGTTTTATATTATCGTCGTGGTTTTTAAAAACCTCAAAGGACACTTACATTGAAGAACAGGGTGTGAAGAGATTTCTGAAGGGTCGGCAACGCGCGAGTAACACCCCTGGTAATGCAAGCGTTCATAGGCTGCGGTAACCGCTTACCATCAGGCGGGCCGTATGCTTGATTGCTACCTAAGTAGTATAAAAAAAAAACCGGCCAAGTGCGAGTCAGACTCGCGCACCGAGGGTTCCGTACAAACCTGTAGGTATATAAGTAAATGGTAGTATAGACCTGAGTATTTGATATTAATTTCAATTTATGACCTATTAAAGAAAAACTACTTACTAGATCTCGTTCAAACCAATTTTCAGTGGAAGTTTGCACCGTAATGTACATCATATATTTTTTATAGATTTATCATTCTCTTATTTTAGAAGTTACAGGGGGGGGGACACACATTTTACCACTTTGGAAGTGTCTCTCGCGCAAACTATTCAGTTTAGAAAAAAATGATATTAGAAACCTCAATTTCATTTTTGAAGACCTATCCGTAGACACCCCACACTTATGGGTTTGATGAAAAAAAAAAATTTGAGTTTCAGTTCTAAGTATGGGGAACCCCCAAAATTTATTGTTTTTTTTCTATTTTTGTGTAAAAATCTTAATGCGGTTCACAGAATACATCTACTTACCAAGTTTCAACATTATAGTTCTTATAGTTTCGGAAATAAATGGCTGTGACATACACGGACAGACAGACAGACAGACAGACAGACAGACATGACGAATCTATAAGGGTTCCGTTTTTTGCCATTTGGCTACGGAACCCTAAAAAAGATTGGTAGGTACATATACTTAATGTAAGTATCTAATATATGTATATCTTAAAATCAAAAATATCTGACAGAAGATTTAAGAAAGAAAAAGAAGATTGTGTGCATTATACATAAATTGAAAAAAAGAGATTTTACATATTTGTCGTATAAACCATAAAAAAAAAAGGTACGGAAAAAGATTTCGCTATAGTAGCAGCTATCTCGCTTTCAGCTAATAACTTCTTCACATAAAACAAGAAAACACAATTGTACGTGCGACTGCGACTGCGTAACATGCGAGTATTCGACACATGGCAGCCATGGGTGGGTCCCCGAAGATTTGTCGTTGACAAGTGAAATAAAGAATGTCACTTTTGGTATCGATCTTAAATTACGAGGGGAGTTCTGAAGTTGGTATTATTGTGCAGTTGCTTTTATAATAAAGGGAGATGGTTGGTGGTTTTCACTTTTGAACTTTGAACAACGGGGCTTTAAAAACTAAATTAGCATAACATGGCATTAAGATGTCAAATATTAGATTTACTTTGATTCAATGATGTATATATATTAAAACACTGAATTGAAAATTATTTATTTACATGTATATTTATTATACCCACGAGACGGCAAAAGAAGCAAAGGCAGAATGATATGAAGAAAGTAGCAGGACTAAAATTGACTCGAAATGCAAGGAATAGGATAAAATAATAAACTTTAGAGGAGGCCTTTGTCGAAAGACAAGATGTGGCAAATGTAAAAGCAGTTGCCGAATTGTAATATTAATTAAGTAATTAAATTAAATGTAACATTATAGTAGCATATAATTATATATTATAGAAGCATATAAGTGTTGATTGTAACAAACTGCATTATAAGCTTTTTTTTATATTTTTTGTATTGTGTTAGAATTCTCAGGCTTGTTCAGTAAATTGTATCTTTAAAATAATTTCAGTTTTATTTTATTATTAGCGCAAAATAATATTAAATACTAAAATAAGAAGAAAAGCTGTTAATCGACTTTTAGTATTGTAAATAAATATCTGAGCAGAGTTTAATTAGTAACTCCACGAGAGAGGCGTTGACATGTTCGGTTTGAAATATATTTTTAGCATTCATTTATAGGTATAACGTCATCAGTATGCCAATGGTTTGTTCAATTTTTGTACATAGACATGCAGTATAATGCTTTAGGTACTAGACTGCCTATAGTTTTACTGTTTTTGATTGTACTGGAATGGTATAGTTTTTAACTTGATCTTATCTTTCACATTCTTCGATTTCAATATTTTTATTCTTAAGTAAGTTTTCTAGGTACGAAAATAATATACATATTAAGTTCTATTATATTTTTATTCATAAAAATGATATTGGCATGTCAGCCAAAATAAAATGTGTTACATAAAATACATTTCTAAGCAATAATTTATACCGTATTATTAAACACTGCTTTTCTTCTTCTGTTGTTATCCATAATATTTTCTTTCCTTTTCCATTTCCGTAAACATCAATCTAAATATTAATATACCAAACTACGTTTATTTGTATTTCTCACGTCAGAATAACATTGTTTGTTCCCTTACCAATTTGGTTTGCTTTAATCGCCTTGAGATTTGCGTAGGCGTCTGCTATGGACCATTGAACTAACAATATTGATCTCATTAGTTAATCCTTTAACTAGTTATGGTAATGTTTTAACATGTACACAGTTTGGTTGATTTAATCTGACCATGTTTTAGCCTTTTGTGAACTCGAAGTTTTAGATACACCAGGATAAGCATGTCGCATCTCGTTTTGTATAACTTAATTTATATCTTAACTTTCTTGATAGTGTCAACTATCTTGTATACGTCTATGTACAAATCAATAACTATTAATCATGGTATGAGACTATTAATTTTGAGTGAGTCCCATCGGAACCGGTGCCTCTGCCCCGTTAACGGGGCCGATGGGAAAGAAAGTGCCATCGGGCCCGGTAGCTTCAGTGTGTGCGTGTACCGGGGACGATGGCACTCTTTTTTCGATCCGCCTCGGTGACTCTGCCCCGTTAACGGGGCCGATGGGAAAAAGTGTGCCATCGGCCCCGGTAGCTTCAATGTGTGCGTGTACCGGGCCCGATGGCACTCATCTTTAGTGATTCCGCCCTCTGCCAGCGAGTATGATAAAATATGTAACATACCATTGCGTGAAATTCTGCGTAGTAACTTTTGATTGAATAATAATAAAGCTTTAAATTCAATCTTCGTAAATTGGTTTTATAATAAAATATGTTTAATTAAATAGTAAAACAATATAATTTTTACAACAATTATCGGTGAAGTATACCTACTTCAGTTGATATAAGCTGAAATATAGGTAAACAGTAGGTATACCCATCTCACCTGTTTCTTATTCGTAAGGATAAAATAAAACAAGACACTTCTGGCAAATACTTCGCAGATAGTAAGAGCATAATTAAGGTAATAGCATTATCATAGAAACTATAATAGCTTAGCTAACTACAAATACAGTCTAACAAAAAATTCTGAAGTAGAGGTTCATATTGCAACCCGTTTGATCAAACAATCCACATTGAAGCTTGTATCTTGTCAAAATGATACACAGCTCTTGAATTTCCAACTGTAATTTCAAGGTCTTATACAACTGAATACATCATACCATTAATTTTGTAGTTTTTCAACAACCCGATCGTTTGTCAACCAATATTTTCGTCGTCTCGCGTATCTTTCAAAGAAAGCGGCTTACCTGACTTGAGGCAATTTCTCCGTCCACTGGTTTCAGAAAAGAAAGCGGTAAACCCGCTTTAAGTCTTTGTACAGCCTTCGGAGCTTGTAATGCTGTTGCTACATGTGAGATGGGTGGGACTGTAATGGACATTGGAAGATAATTTGTTGGCAGAAAAAGTTGGGTAACGTTCTTCTCATATAGGAAAATTCAAAGGTATTGGTTTGACGTGTATTCATCATATTATTTATTGTATGGTCATTCAACGATTTTGTTATTAATCCAAACAGCTACCAGTGAATTTTGGCAGAGCCTCATGAGAACCAGTTACCTTTGAGGCCATGCAAAATTTGTTATAAGTCATGTAACTCACTTAAAAAAGTTAAAAAACATTCTTATTTTGTAATTCAGGTTGACCTGAATAATATTTTATCTGAAATCGGTTAACTTTACAAACTTTGAAACACAGATAACAAGCTGCAAATAATTCTTAAAATCAAGCAAAAGCAACATTTCTGCTAAACAATCACAGAAGATATCCGTTCTATCATAACATGTTATCCTCTAACTTGTTTGCACATCCATTCGGTAAGAATATATGGAACATATTCACACAGAATACAGAGCATATTAGAAACCATACACAATTTATAATTGATGACACGAACTACAAAGATAGATAAGGCGATCATTTTTTAACGAAATAATTAAATAAACAGTCAAATATTTGTTTTATTTTTTATTTTGCAGTGATACCAGTATTAGAAAAAAGCCGATTCTTGATCTAAAACAATTATGAATAAAATTGACCCTTAAACAGCAATAATGCAGCATTTGTTTTTGTTATTAATTGAGCCACCCGTAAACTTTGATTTTTGAACATCAAACTCTGAACAAACGAACGACCACTTACTGTTTCAAAAGTAATAGGATTTTTTGTAGATTCTGTTTCGATCTGTAACCTGTGAAATCATACCCCCATCACGCGGTGCGGTGCACCTTCACAAACATCATTTAAATCACAGATGAATCTGCTTGGTTACTTCTCTAAGTGATTTTGATGTTCAACTCGGATGCTAGATGCCATCTGGGAGTCAAATGGGATATCCACGTGTTGATATTAGATCCTTTGATACGTTGAAGGTATATAATGCTGTGTGTGTGTATGTATAGTGGAAGCTTATAGATTTATTTAATGTTGAAGGTGGCTTGGAAGTTTTGTGATCTTATTTTTTTGTTGATCAATCAATGTCAGTGTCCTTTGGCAAACTTCGTCAAAACCGTATATAACCGAAGGACCGCACCCTGTGATGGATACAACTGAAGTACTTAACGGCAACATTTTGGAAAGGCGTCAAATATTTTTTTGCGATTTTGGTTTTAGCATAGAGAAAATGAAATTGTTTTTTTTACAATATATTTTTTATACTTCCTTCTGTTGTTTATTAAATATTCAGACATATGCATAAAATAGAACATTTTCAGGCTTCGCTCGCGCCAAGTTTGATAGATCAGTCAGTCTGGGTATCCTTTTATATGAAAAGATTTTGAAAAAATTCAAATCACGTGCTTATTTATTTGTCGACAGGAGTAATCCTGCGAATTTTCAAACTGTTACACCTATCTTTTATGATTTTTCCATAAAAATTTTGAACCCGTTACAGCCATTTAGGGGTTGAATTTTCTAAAATCCGATCTTAGCGGTTGCCTACGTAATTATAACTGTGTGCTAAATTCAGCCGAATCCGTTAAATGGTTTGAGCTTTGCCAGTCACCGTTTCCTATTATATATAAACATATATGTAGGTTATAGTGACCATACCTTGATTAGGTCAATAGCCTCAACGCACACTTAAATATAACTTTTAACAACAAATTGCGTTAGAAATGAAACCACCAACGTTATTAAGGACAGCGGTTAGAGAACTTATAGACTCCAAGCCACTAAATAATACTTAAATTGATGAATTCCACTGTGAAAGTTGGCACAGTCAAAATTATTCTCATAGAGACAACAAAGGCTTACATTTTATGTTGTTGGAAAATACTTCCGCCATTTTGTAGTAGCTTTCCCTGAAGTTAAGAAGTTAGTTTTTAACAAAAAAATTACTGTATCAGCCGAATACTAAAATGGTATATAGATTAGTAGTTTGGTTTTTCAGTATTTCGATTTTGTTGCATTCGTACTAATTAAACGTAGGAATAAAAAACAGCTTTATTTTAAAATTATTAATCACTCATTTGGGTACTGTTCCAGCAAAACTTTAATTTATGATTGTTTTCCTTATCCCTATAAGGCAGGCAATGAATTGCTGTTGATTAAATTTAATCAAAGGATCACAAAAATTAACACCGTAGATTAGCAAAAAATCCCATTGAATAGATGCTCTTAATTGCATAGCAAAATTCTTTGTGTCGCGGCATATGTTGATAGAAATATGATAGCTTCATTTATTAACTATAGGTAAGGTTTCATCTCATTATATTTCGCTACGGGATGCCGAATCGGGTTTATGTATAACGTCCCAACAATGGGCCAACTAAATTGTTTTAATAGACCCACAAAATTTGAGAGTCATTACGCATTGTTGCCATTGAAACCTATCAACCCTGGGCTCATAACACCTGGTTTTGTATTAGATTCTTATCAAGATTGTTGTTAAAATGCGTACGATATAACATAGGGATGTTCGAGGAAAAAAAGAAAAGAAATACCTCAGATAAATAGGATAGTATAGGATTTACTCTAATATAGGCTAATAATATTGGCGTTCAATACTCTGGTCTTGATTATGTTGATGATTTTATACTAAACTAGCAGACCCCCGCGGTTTCACCCGCGTACGGTTTGAATTTTCTGCTTCGAAAACCAATGCACGCCACTGATTATTAGACACAACAAATCAAACACAGATATTTTTACAATTAAAACTAAAAACCTACATTATACCTACATAAAAAAATCGAACTCTAAGAATCTTATTTAATTATTATAACAACAAATGAGAAAGAAATTAAATGAACTACAATCAAAATATTCTAATGAAATAGAGAAAATGAACTTTTTTTTTTCATTGGCGTCACACGGGTGTGTTTTTTGCCAATTTCCAGTTATATTATACAAGTTTTTTAAACAAAGGAAATACAAATTCAAAAGCGAATACCAGGTATGTGTTTTTCAATTTTATTTGCTTTTTTGGCCTCACTCCCGTGTTCCGTTAGCTCCATCTGCCTTATTCTGTAATCTGTGAAAATCGGATTGAGATTTCAAACATGTGTCAAAATAAAAAATGTAATTTAAATCAAAAGTACTAAGGAGTATTGATATCAACTTCGATGCAAATGACCCCTAAAATAACTTTCTACCCCTTTTTGACCCCGTTAGGTGATGATTTTAAATAAAATACGAAACACATCTTCCATCAATTCTGTTAAGGAATGTTTATGCAAAATTTGAAGTAGATCGGACCAAGGAATCACGTTGTCCCATACAAACTTTGCCCACGTTTTTCACCCCCTTAGGGGTAGAATTTCGGAAAATCCTTTCTTATCGGATGCCTACGTCATACAAAGATCACACCCTCCAAGTTTCAGGTCTCTACGATCAGCGGTTTAGGCTGTGCGTTGATTCTCAGTCATTCAGGACAAAGCATTTTATATATATAGACTAGCAGGCCCCCGCGGTTTCACCCGCGAACGGTTTGAGTATTTTTGCGCGGAACACTAATTATTTTTACAGCTAATTACACAACAATTGTTTAAGACGCGACACGGGAAAGCAGGTGCCATTTCTGTGCAGTGAAATCTTTATAATTTTCGATTTCTACGTCCAACAATGATTTCACCGTCGAGTAATCCTCGAAAAGCGGGAACCTGTCACGCGCGGAACATTCAATCTTGGGCTAAAAATCGGGTCGTCTGGCAACGCTGATACAAAGTCACAAATAACATACAATTTACAGTTTCACTGCTCTCATAAAAAAATATCATAATACCCAAACTTTTTTGGCCTCAACGGCACTGAGGTCAAACAATAACAATCTGTACGCTAGATAGGGACAAAGAAATACGTTTAGTCACAAATACACGTTTTGACATATGCGTATCTTGGCCTGTCTACCTGTAATTCTACGTCTACGGTGCAATGCTCTTTAAAATTGGAATGTCAAATATAAAAGAATATTTAAATCAAAAGCACTAAGGAGTATTGATATCAACTTCGATGGAAATCACCCCTAAAATAACTTTCAACCCCTTTTTTATCCCGTTTGGCGATGAGTTTCAATAAAATACGAAAAATGTCTTCCATCAATTCTGTTAAAGAATGTTTATGCAAAATTTGAAGTAGATCGGACCAAGGAATCACGTTGTCCCATACAAACTTTGCCCCCGTTTTTTACCCCCTTAGAAGTAGAATTTCGGAAAATCCTTTCTTATCTGATGCCTACGTCATACAAAGAACACACCCTCCAAGTTTCAGGTCTCTACGATCAGCGGTTTAGGCTGTGCGTTGATTGTCAGTCAGTCATTCAGGACAAAGCATTTTATATATATAGATGATTCATAAGTAGGCGGAGGGCAATTTTATAAGAATATTTATAGTTCTTTTCATTTATTCTACCTAAGAACATGGTGGCAGATCAATTACTTAAATAAAACCGGCCAAGTGCGAGTCAGACTCGCGCACCGAGGGTTCCGTACAAACCTGTAGGTATATAAGTAAATAGTAGTACAGACCTGAGTATTTGATATTAATTTCAATATATGACGTATTAAAAAAAAACTACTTACTAGATTTCGTTCAAACCAATTTTCGTTGGTAGTTTGCACCGTAATGTACATCATATATTTTTTATAGATTTATCATTCTCTTATTTTAGAAGTTACAGGGGGGGGGACACACATTTTACCACTTTGGAAGTGTCTCTCGTGCAAACTATTCAGTTTAGAAAATATGATATTAGAAACCTCAATATCATTTTTGAAGACCTATCCATAGACACCCCACACTTATGGGTTTCATGAAAAAAATTTTTTTGAGTTTCAGTTCTAAGTATGGGGAACCCCCAAAATATTTTGTTTTTTTTTCTATTTTTGTGTGAAAATCTTAATGCGGTTCACAGAATACATCTACTTACCAAGTTTCAACATTATAGCTCTTATAGTTTCGGAAATAAATGGCTGTGACATACGGACAGACAGACAGACAGACAGACAGACAGACAGACAGACAGACAGACAAACAGACAGACAGACAGACATGACGAATCTATAAGGGTTCCGTTTTTTGCCATTTGGCTACGGAACCCTAAAAATCAAACGTCATTACAATGTGTAACTTAGTTAAAACAATAAGGTCCAAAGAAAATAATCTGCGACAACATAAACATGTCTCAATGAAAACAATGACTTAAACACGATTGGTATTAAAAATAACCACAGCATTTTAAGTTGATACTTCAAATGTGACTTCTCACTGCGTGCGGTAGGCAATGTTCAAGGCATTTGTAAAATGGAAGGTTATTATGTTTTTAACGCGCCCACACGCAAACGAAATCGATGGTACGTGCTTGAACAAAAAATACACGTAAAAAAACAATGGTGTGATAGAAAATTTGAATTAGAAAATGCAGAGTATTGTAATAGCAATAAAAAACAGAAAAGAAAGCAAGCTTCAAGGAGTTCGGAAGAAAATCTCAAGTGGAAATGAGTAGGTAATATATGTCGCATAAACAACAAACATCTGCTTGGGTAGAAACATGAAATCTGTGTGTACACGAGTTTTAGAGATAGAGACCGCAAATCCCTACATAAAATGCCTATTGTTCGATAAATTCGAGTCGAAATATTACGTGCAACCGTAGACACAAACTTAATATTATACATCTCATTTTTATTCACAATGTTTCCTTAGAGACACATTCACTCTAACGAGTAAATATTATTGACAAATCTGTCGTAGAGTTTAAAGATTTATATTAAAAAAATAAAATCTCTTACGGTCGGACCTCCAACCCCAGAGGACATTTGGAAAAAAGTAATCTATTCCGATAAGCCAACAAGGAGACTGTTCATTTTTATTTTGTCCATTCCCTGAGGCTTAGAGCATCTTGTAGGTGTCGTTTAAGTTAGAATCTGGTAGCGATTCATGTCTAAAAAATATATTAACAATATCATATTTACAAAAAATAAAGAATAAACAAAATTTGTATATTTTGTTTAATTACAACAAATATGTAGGTATATAATTTATGTATATTATAGAACAATTATGTTTTTTTTTTTTTTTTATACCACTAAGGTGGCAAACAAGCATACGGCCCGCCTGATGGTAAGCAGTTACCGTAGCCTATGGACGCTTGCAACACCAGGGGTATCACTCGCGCGTTGCCGACCCTGAAGTAATCTCTTCACACCCTTTTTGAAGAACCCCATGCTGTATTCCATTGGGAAAACCACGGCGGGGAGCTCATTCCACAGTCCGAGCGTCCGTGGAAGAAAACTCCTTTTAGCCCGTACAGTTCGAAACAAATCTGGTTTCAATGTGTGAGGATGGACTCCCCGTCGATGGCGAGAGTTGCGATGGTAGAATGGTAGATGTATCTTATTTTTATCTTCTAATTCGTTTCTTTTAACCCGTACTTAGTTTTACATATGAACAATTTTTTTTTGATCCTCAATAAGTCTTATTACAATGAAATAAAAAATGCGTTTTTTTTATAATTAACCAGACAATACATACTATATTTAATGATTATTTTACTATTTATTAACGTTTGTATACTATGCAAAATATGTAAATCTCTTTAAAAGTTTCGATAATCGTACTGAAAATGTATATAAAAGCTGATCAGTCACTTGCCAACCTTTTAGTCCTTAAATTATATTTTTTAAACTCTTATAACTTAGACCAAACCCACAGGGGCATGACGATGCATTCGCCTCCACCACAGCCTTAATCTCTCTACGATGTGGTTGCGATAACGTTTGTGTGGCGACTTTGGAGCGTAGCCTGAAAATCGTGTACTTACTAGTAGTAGTACTTACTGAAAATATGTGCGGTATTCAATAATAAAGTTTATCGAATTCGGATTGTTTTTCGAAGTGAAGGCTTGGATTTGTTCAAAATGTGGCAGTGGTACCAATACCATAAGTGCTATTCTTGAACGATTGAAGGTATATAAATTCTGGTAAATGCAAAAGTTTTAAGATTATCTAGCTCTCAAGTGCAGCTGCCATGACATATCGACTGGTAGGTATTTGTCAACCAATTTTGTTTGCTCACGTGATTCTCTGCGTAAATAATAGCAAAAATCATATACACAGCATTAATACAATACTAGTCGATTACCAACATTTTAATTAAATTCAATTTTTTCTGTCAAAAATAGGCTTATACTATTTTTACCACAATCTCACCATTGTAAGTGATGATTTGGCCAAAAGTGGTAACCACAAGACAACTGGCTCTCAAGTGTAGCTATTGGAAAACACATATTTTAAACCTGAGGGTTGTAGCCATCCAGCTGGGCACTTCAAAGTAGCGTACGGTGCTTCTTACGATGTATTCCTTCACCGAAAGCTCAAGCTCATTGTAGGATTCGAACCCGGGACCTTCGACTCGGCATACTAAACGTCATTACCACTGCCCTAAGATCGATCGATTTTTTTATCTAACCTCAACGTTCTATGATAAGTATCTCGCTACGTGATTGCATTGCTATAATTACATGCGAAAGTATTTTTACCTCTAAGATTTTATCATAAGTTTTTATTTTACCATTCTCATATTTATGTATGTTAGAATGCCAAGATGTAACGGAACATTCACCTTTAGAAACCTATAAAATACGATCGTAAAAAACGTCACCATCGAAATAGTTGAAAAACATAAAAATACCAAATCGTCACAAAGCAACGGAAGTGTTCTGTCCCACCCCCATTTAAATATTCAAATGTTTCCAATGACAGAAGCTAAAATTCATAGCATTTCGAATACCACCCTCATTTGAGCTCAAATAAGGGCACATAATGCCCCATTTAATAACAAATTAGATCTCACCGAATTAATGAAACGAAAAGGTTGTGACATCGCGGCTTCTTTTAAAATAGGTACCTTTGTTCGAGAACGACCATGTTTCATACGTAATGAACAAGGGGAATATATGACATGGAAAACAATGGAATATCGCCTAACCCACCATGCAGATAACGAAAGGTCTATGTAATAACTTTCAGAAGGTTCCGTCCCGATATATCGTTGAATATTGCCGTCCCTTTAATTCTATTTAAATTGAACTCGATAATGTTTTAATTGTTACGGAAGAAATATGTAGCCAATTTGTTTTAGGGAACAAAGGTATGTATTATCTACTTTGTTATTAAAGCTAATTGACCCGTTTAAGATATAGTGTTCTGTGCTGTGTTAGTGACCTCGAATGCCGTGACGAAGGTCGCGGGTTCGAATCCTACAATGAAATTTCGCTTTCAGTGAAGGAAAATATCGTGAGTAAAATATAAGACGGTGATAGGTCGAAAATCTGCCACCAAGCAACTAGTTCCGACAGCTATACTTGAGAGCCAGTTCCATTCTAGACTTTATGTGCTTACCACCTTTGGCTACATTATCACCATGGTGAGATTGACATCAAATACAGACCTATACTTAGTAGAAAAAAACATTAAGTAATAACTATTAATCTTTTCATGGCAAAAATTAAATGTGAAATTCAATTCCCTATGAAACATACATAGCCAATGTTGAGTCATTACCTCTTAAAACATACAGAGTAGTTAATTACTTTTTTACGTATTAAGTATTCATATATTCTGTATCTGTATTACCCTTTACAACTTCTTAACTTGTAAGTGCATTCTATTTTCTTATACTAATAAACATGTATCTAGTTCCTTTTGTATATAACTATCCCGCTACGCAGCGGTAAAATGTTGTTACGATTTACCCAAAACGTATATACTCATTTGCACGCTCGCGTTTCGCATTCTGCCTCTACAGGGACGGATGTGTGTCTAAACAACAAAGTTACATCTAAAACCACAAACCGCCAGCGTTAGGGCTCCTATTTTAGAACGTGAAGAATTTCACCTTCTCACTGAAAATGGGTCTCCCGTTTCTCTACGTGCGGTTAGTGCTATGTAGCTTTTAATACAAATTGCATCTTTGTTACGTAATGCCGGGTTCCTTGATTTAAATCTGGATCACTCTTACGTTGTGTTTTGTGTAAACATAGTAGCGTGCGGTATGAGTGAGCGTTCTTTGGTATGGCTCAATTTCACCTTTGTTTTGAAAACTAACTTAATTTCTCAGAAAGATACTTTCATTGTTCGTTCAATATAATGTTATTATTCTACTGAAATAATATTATCTTACTATATAAAGAAAACCTACAAGGCCTATTGAATCAATAAGGTAAATTAAAAAGTAAAAATAGTATCTTTCATGTATAAGTAATTTAATACCTAAGTAAAGTCAATAAGAATTTACAACCTATCATTCCGAGTCAGACTAATTTTATTTCTTTTGTTTTAATTTTTACCACTAAGTTGGAATACAAGCATACGGCGCGCCTGATGGTAAGCAGTTACCATAGCCTATGCACGCTTTCAACACCAGGGGTATAACTCGCGCGTTGACGACCTTAAAAAGCCCTTAGTAAGCCTTTGCCTTAATATTTCCTCCACTAAAACAATGTACTTTCTATCATGCTCTATACTAAATATACCCACGACATCGTCTGACTGTCACACAAAGATGACATAAAACATATAATAAACAACGCGAATTAAATTTGTATAATTATCTCCCACCTAATCAGATGGGGGCATGGTGGCACATTGCACATACAGGACGTGATCGTAAAGTAGTTAACTATATCAAGAACCAAGTTTGCTGGACAGTGACTTCTGGACTTAATTGGATGTAATTTGCCACTGTAAAGTAAGTACTTAACCATTCAGAACAAATCGTAAAATTAGAAAATTAACTTCGCCGGTTTAAGTAGCCGACTTTTAAAGTAGCGTTCTCGTATTGGATTACAAAGTCTTAATTTGTTCCGATAAAGGATTTTCTCACGTCGAAGGAAAAACTTCACACTGTTCAAGATATTCTAAGAAGTTCTGAGTTTAAAAGTGTGGACTTATCGCTTGAACTATCTCAACACATTAGTTTAAAGGTTGTACAGCTGACGGCAGTTCCCAAATGAATTTTAATCGTGATGTTCCAGCGAATTCTCAAAGCAACAGATCGCATATTTTAAGTTGCGGTGTCGGGCTATCTCATGATCTTATGTGAGATTGTTTTGTGGTAAGGTTTGTGGACGCAAAAGGGATTGTTCATGATATGAATATTAATTTAAGGGATGTTATTATGAAATGGGAGATAAGATTATACATGTTTCGAATGAAGAAATTCATGATAAGTATGCTGAGTTTCATATACAGTGAACTTAAAATAAAATAAAATAAATTAAGAGTGACGAGTTACCTATGGATAAATCTCTTACAAATACAGACAGAAGTACGATTTTTCATATTTTTTTTGACAAAAATTATACTCATAAAATAATAATTATTGTGGAGCCGTGCAGCAGTTTTTTTTTTTTGATATTGGTCTCGTATCACCATTATTTACAAAAGACCTAAGCTAATTTTAAACGCAACCAACATTATGCAATAATTCAAATTTTATTAAAATACTAGTTGTCCCCACGGGTTCAGCCGCGTTCCCGAAGGGTCGTATGTTTTATAGGATAGTAGGATAGGATTTTTTTTCATAATGCTTTGAAAAAAATAGTTGGGAAAATAATCACTCAGATTAGTTATTAAATTACTCGGCTGAAAATTGATTTTATTCAAAATTGATGTTTTTCTATCATAGCAAAAAAAGATTGTTTCTATAACATAGAACACAATAAAGGGTCAAGCTCTTAATTTCTGATACCATTAAAATTTCATAGGTTGCATAGGTATCTAGTTGTTTCTATTATTACGTTTCTACATAAATCGAATTCCAATTGTTGATGCAATTTTCCCAAATACGTTATCCATTGAAGAAAAAAGTTACTTATTTGTTTGACCTAGAGATCCATTGAAATAAATATCTCACGCTTATTTATATGTTACGCCCATACAGATAAATTAAAAACGCATCAAACGTCATAATAAAATACAATTGCCTTTTGAATTACGTTTCATTCACATGTAAACACTTGTGAAAACGATGGCCAATATTGAGTTTCAGTTTAAACAAAAAATATTGAAGCTGCTGTTATAAAACTTTATTCGCAAAACGATATCTCGCTCCAAAACAAACAGGCCTTCAAAACAAAACTTGCAGATAAATGGTTTGCTGAACACTTCAAATCATTCGTCGAGTGTTCAGATCAAATCGTTCCGATATCATAAAATACAGAGCCGAAAATCGTATTCGCTGACAGAATATTAATTTTAAGTTATCGCCATGCTCGCACCCCCTGCTGTTGGTCGTGAAACAAAACAAATATGTTTTAACAATAAACTGAACAATTTCGGAGCAATAAATTTAGGAATTTAACGCGTCGCCGCCTCTTTATTAAGTGTTTATATTCGTTATGCTACTTAATTTTTGAAATGATGAGGCACTGTTAAAATTTTTAGATACCTAGTTGCTGGATTTATCAAAAATGATATATTTCGTGATCAAAAAGAATATAATATTTTTGAACAAAACCCAGTTAAACTTTTGTGGGTTGGTGGCTTCGATCAACAATCTTGGTTAATGGGTATGTTTTGGTGACGGACTGCTTTAGATTATTAGGGGGAAATTCTAGACTTAATTTTTTTAGATTCCACTTTTCCCATTTACGGTGGAATTTTAGGGGGGAAATGTGGAAAAATATTTTTTTCGAGTCCAGTTTTCCCCCCTAAGGGGGATTATTAGGGGGAATTATAGACGTTTTTATATTGATTCCACTTTTCCCCCTTAGGCAAACCTTATTACCCCCTTATTTATGCAAACTAGATCTGAGAGCACTAAGAAAATTCCGAAAAAGGTAACAACAGTGCAAATGAGATATGGACACGGTAACTCACAAAAAGAGATTAGCATGCTTCAATACCTTGGGGTACAATTGACAGCAGTACCTCCACGTGTGCCAACGTAGTCTTGTTATCGGGAAGGAATGTCTCATTCCCTCCGGATGGGAAGGCTGCGGGCCGGTGTACCCCGGGCGTCGGTTAGCGACTTTTGGTCCTGAAGATTTTGGATACTTGTGTTCGGTGTTTTCAGGATCAGATCTCTCTAGCCGAGGGCTAAATCTGCTGTCTCCAATCCAAGGTGTAATTCGTACCGTGCCGATGGATGCGTGGCTGAGGGGTAGCTCAGTCGCGAACGGTGTCTCCTCGAAACCGGGGCAACTCGGGGAGTATTTTTGCCCTTCGACTGGACAAGCGGGGCTCTGCCAGTCGTGACGTTTAGTTCCCTAGCTTCTCGTGGGATAAAAATGCAAGAAAACAAAGATTTATTTTTAAAAAATATTATTTCTGCCCTGGATTCCATCCAGGTCAACTCTCCTGAAGGGTCGGCGGAAGTGCTCGATGCACTCCAAACGCCCTCGACATCCACCTCCGCTGCTGTGAGGCCGAGCCGTGAGACGGATGGAGACTTAAATGACTCCAGACCGATCATGGTGCCGATCTCTAGTGGCGAAGTATCAAAACCTGGCAGGATTAGACTGTCGGGTGCTGCTCGGAAGAGGTTCCAACGGCTTAAGGCGGCGAACGTGGGAGTCAATGAAGCCCTCGTCCTCTGCCGGAAGCCGTGGAGCGAGATTCCGAAGGACAAACTTCCTCCCGTGGGCTCGCCTAAGGTTGATCCTAAGGCGGTTAAAAGAACACGGTCGGAAGAAGAGTCCCCTAGGGAGCATCTTAAAAAAGCTCCAAAAACTTCCCTTGAAGGAGGAATTAAACCGACTTTTAGGGAAATTGCTGGTGCCTCGCGAGTGGGAATCCGTAATGAGAGTCCCATGAGTGAGGATCAGATGCGCTTGGTCCGACAAGCTATTAACTACGCCATCATAAAGATGGACGAAAGCGGTGTCGGACCGAGATTTTTGGGACTCTCTCATAAACCAGGCTGGCTTCTCGTAACCTGTGAAAATCAGGAGAGCCAGCAATGGATCGAAAGGGAGGTCCCAAAGCTGCTACCGTGGTCTGAGGCGAAGCTCTCCGTAATCCCGGAGGGTGAACTGCCTAAGCCTACGGTTGGCATAGCTTTTATACCCAAGGGGGAGGTGAGCACCATTGAGGATGCCCTCCACCTTATGAGGGTACAAAATGTAGGGCTTCATACGGAGCACTGGCGTATCCTAGCCAGTAAGGAGGACAAGGCTGGTTACACTGTAACCATGGCCTTGGATGAACCCTCCGTTGAAGCCCTAAAAGAAATGGATTTCAGGGCTGTCTTTGGCTTCAAGAGAGTACTCTTTAGGATCAAGGGCAGCTCTGAATCCACGAAACCAACAGCGGAAGCATCCACGGGGGCTGTAGTGTTACCACAACCTACGAATCCCCCGGGAGTGGTCGCTGCCCCAGTCGCTTCTACCAGTGGGAGCGAGGTGCCCCAACGCCTCCCGGCGACACGGCCCTCAAGTCTCCCGTGGCAGAATAGCGGCTTTCGGGGCGGGAAAAAGAAGCCTGGGAGGGCTCAGCCTGGTCGTGGACGTCATCGTCCGCAACGGGGCAGAGCGCAGCCCGGGCCTTCCGCTGCACTATAAATGGCGCCCCAGAGAGAATCGGCGAGGATCCTCCAGGCTAACCTCCACCATGCCGTAGCTGCAACCGCGGTCGTGGAGCGCTGCTTTGTTGAGGGTCATGCAGAACTCGCCTTCATTCAAGAACCCTGGGTGCGCAACCAATCTATTCTGGGACTCAACGCTGCTGGCAAGGTACTTTATAATACCTGCGGCGTAAAGCCCAGAGCTTGCATCGTGTTTTCGAAACATGTTAATTTTTTACCTGTTCCAGAGCTTTGTTTTGACGACCTGGTAGCAGCGTTTATTAATCTCAAGGGTTGGGATGGGGCCAGAGTAATTGTGTGCTCGGCCTATCTACCTGGAGATAAATCCGATCCGTCTGAGGAGCTGAGACGTGTCGTCGATTACGCCCGGCAGCATGGCGCAGAGCTAGTGGTAGGTTGCGACGCGAACGCCCACCACACTGACTGGGGCAGCAGCGACGTCAACAATCGGGGTGAGTTATTATATGACTATCTTATTCAAAACAATCTTGGAGTGCTGAATGTAGGATGTGAACCAACCTTCGTCACAAGCAACAGACAAGAAGTTTTAGATATTACCTTCGCCACAAACAAACTGGCCTCTCATATCTTTGATTGGCATGTTAGTGGCGAAACCTCAATGTCAGACCATCGACATATCCGCTTCGAAATCAAAGGCTTGCTAGCCTATGAATCGATCACTTATCGGAACCCCAAGAAGACCGCCTGGACTGACTACAGAGACATTCTAAGGCGGAACCTGGAGGACTGTCCGAAGAGAATCAAAACATCTGAAGAGCTTGAGATGGCGGCGGTCATTGTCTCTGAAGGCATCACTAATGCCTTCGAGAATAGCTGCCCGCTACAAGAAAAGACTTCTAGAACTAAAGTCCCCTGGTGGAGTGCAAAACTTAGGAAACTAAGGGAGAAAACTAGGAGACTATTTAATAAGGCTAAGAAGACGCGGGAATGGGAGGTTTACACGAAAGCCTTAACAGAATATAATAAGGAAATAAGGAAGGCCAAGAGAGCTTCCTGGAGAAAGTTCTGCGAGGACGTCAAACACACGCCTCAAGGAGCTAGGATTCATAGAATTCTTGCCAAGGAAAAACCTAGGCAAATAGGTCTTCTCAGGAAGACAGATGGCTCCTTCACGTCTAACGAGAAGGAAAGCTTGGAGGTGTTAATTTCTGCCCATTTTCCTGGGGCTCAGGCTATGAGCCTAGTAAATGCCGTAATGCCCGTCTGCAGAAGGCCTCATAACGAGGACTGGCGCAGGGCGGCGCAGATCATTAGACCACAACAGGTAAAATGGGCGGTAAACTCCTTCAAACCTTATAAATCAAGTGGGGCTGACGGTATCCAACCTATTCTGCTACAGAAAGGATTGGATATCCTTATTCCTTTCTTGATTAAAATATTTAGAGCTAGTTTAGCCCTGGGGGTGGTTCCAGAACCATGGACCAGGGTAAAAGTACTATTTATACCTAAGGCTGGTAAAAAGGACTACTCTTTACCAAAGTCCTTTAGACCTATAAGCCTTACTTCTTTCTTGCTTAAATCTATGGAAAAAATCATAGATAGCTATATTAGGGATATGGTTCTAGCCACGAATCCTATCCATTGTACTCAACACGCCTATCAAAGTGGAAAATCCACTGAAACTGCTCTGCTCAACCTTGTTGACAGAGTAGAGAAGGCGTTAGAGGACAAAGAAATTGCCTTTTGTGCTTTTCTAGATATTGAGGGAGCCTTTGACAATACCCCTACTAGCAGTCTGGTTGGGGGACTGGAACATAAAAATGTGGACCCCACCACTGTTCGATGGGTCAAGGCCATGCTCTCCAATAGATCTAATACCGTATCACTGCATGGCACTTCTCTTGAAGTATCTGTAGTGAGAGGCTGTCCACAAGGAGGAGTACTATCTCCCCTGCTTTGGACACTGACCATTGACCAACTCTTATATAAGATGGCGGAACTTCGTATAGATGTGCAAGGCTACGCTGATGACCTTGTAATCACTGTTCGAGGATTCTGCCAAAGTACCATATCGTACCTGATGCAAAGAGCGCTCAATACTGTAAGTAGATGGTGCAAAGAAAACCAACTATCGGTAAATGCCGACAAGACGGTTCTGGTACCATTTACTAGAAAACGGTGCCTAGATAAACTAGTCATGCCGACACTTGATAACAAAAGTGTACAGTTTTCCAAGGAAGTCAAGTATCTGGGAGTAACCATCGACCAGAAGCTGACTTGGAACAGTCATGTCGCTAACATAATACATAAGGCGAAAATCGCCTTAGGAATATGTAGCAGAATGGCAGGTCAACGTTGGGGACTCAAGCCTCAAATGATGCTATGGCTATACTCCACCATTGTGAGGCCGTTGATAACATACGCCTCTGTGGCTTGGAGTAAAAAAGTCAGTCAAAAAACAACAATTGCCTTATTAGGCGGGATTCAAAGGACCGCCTGTATTATGGCAACTGGAGCCATGTCAACCTCCCCTGGAGCGGCCCTTGATGCTATGTTAGATCTGACGCCCCTGCATCTACATGTAGAGAAGGTGGCGAAGACAACCATGCACAGGATTCACGCACAGGTGGGAGTGAAATGGCTCTCCCAGGCACTAAATTCCCTTCAGGATTCAGTACTGGAAATTCCTATTCTGAACATGGTCACAGACATGATGATCCCTCAGAATAATTTTCGTAAGCATTACGAAATTGAAATACCCACCCGTGACGACTGGCTAGATGACAAGGTCACGTGGGTGGAGGGTAGCCTCAAGTGGTATACCGATGGATCCAAATCAGGATCTGATGTAGGCTGTGGAATTTATGGAGAGCGTCCAAAAATCAGCAAAAAGCTGAATCTTGGAAAATACGCCTCTATATTCCAGGCAGAAGTACACGCCATACTTGAATGTGCGGACACTAACCTGCAGAAACACTACGTCAACCATACAATCTATATCCACTCGGACAGCCAGGCAGCTCTTTTAGCACTGGCCTCCGATTCAATTAACTCTAAGCTAGTTAAAAACTGCATGGACCTACTAAACCACCTGGGCGAAAAGAACAGGGTTGTGTTACGGTGGGTTCCTGGACACACTGGAATCGTCGGTAATGAAAAAGCTGACGAACTAGCTAAAGCTGGAGCTAATGGGACCCCTTATGGCCCCGAGCCAATTTGTGGTGTACCTAAAAGCCTGGCTAAACTAATTATGAGGAACCTATATGTAAACTCATCCATTGATTCTTGGAAAAACGCTCCTGGAATGAACCATTCCAAGGCACTTATAAAGGCCTTTGATAAAAAGTCTACCATAGAGGTATTATCTCTAAGTAGAAACAACTTACGCATACTTGTGAGAGCCTTAACGGGGCACTGTGGATTGAACAAACATATGTTCACCATCAGCGTTCACGACTCGAGGCTTTGCAGATTCTGCCGTGAGGCAGATGAAACACCATTACATCTCTTGTGTGACTGCAGTCCACTTATGCCTAAACGAAATACACATCTGGGGAAACACCTGTTACACCTAGATGAAGTAAAATCCATTCCTGCCAAGAATATTGTGCAGTTTATTATAGCTGCAGGTCTTGGCAGTGAAATTTAATTAACGTGGCGATCACAATAGATCTAGTCTGGTCGCAGTGATACAAGCTCTGGAAAGACTTGAAATAGCCACTTAACCCCAAATAATAATAATAATAATGCTTCAATACCAGACCAAGTACACAAAGCAGCGCGTGCGATCAATCGAGCGTTACAATGACGCTGTAACTTCATTGATATTTCGCGTTTCGACGCACGATTTACCATTACGGGCTATTTGCCGCCCACCAGGATAGCCAAGTGATGTATGTGCGGATACCAAGTGACTTTTGTTTCACTAAAGCGTTGAGTGTTCAGCTCGATATGAGTTTTATGGTAGGGCGCGTTCCGGGTGTACGGGTAATAGAACATTAAATATTGGTTGCTTTACGCCCGTGTGGGTATTAGGTGATATTTATACCCCCACAAAAAATAATTGGGAAAAGGTAAATTTATTTTTTGAATCATTTACTTATTGCAGTGAATAAATGGTGCGTCCACGCTACGTGAACGGAGCACGAGTCGAGCACTCTTAGAGCACGGATTCGCGTAGCGTGAACGGACTGGCAAGCCTCGAACGAGTGTTTGGCTCGCGCTGTAGGCTCGTAGTGAATTCCTACAAACTTAGCTGGCCCGTTGAGAGAGGTGTTGTTATCGCATTTGGTGGAGCAAACAACCAATGGCGAATGGCAGGAAGATTGACATTTCAAACTGGCGTCGTTAGTTCCCCTATCTATCTATGGCCACCGGGCCAAATAAGTTTGTGGGACTATAAGCTCGTTTTACGTGCAAACTTGACATTGCGAGCAACGAATGAATAGACGCTCGGCTCGTGCTTGGTTCGCGTAGCGTGGACGTACCAATAGGTTCAAAGAACGAATTGATTTAGAATAAAGTTATTATGATAGTGTCTTATTATTTGAAGCACACACATCATAGCTTGTAAACTAAATTACTAAACGATAATACAAAACTTAAATGAAGTCAGTAATGTATTATATTTTAAGTAGGTAATCCTAATTTTGGCCTAATAGTTAGACCTGGCCTTAGCTCACAATTAGGTAAAGTATCACGTAAACAAACAGCATCTGACCACAAACATGAAATGCAATGGCATAAGCGAAGTGGAGCATGTTTGTTTCTGCATAAGTGCACCGCAAAAATGGGTGTATAGTCTTTACAAAGTGCTGCCACTAACTAGGTCAGTCTGTCAGTTGTCAGTGGGAGTAGTCTAGATAGAGAAACCACTATAGCAACGAAGGCAATATAAAACATAAAGAAAATGAGAGTCACTTTACCATATCTACTTCTTATTATTTTTATCAGTTTCTTGTAACATACCTATCAAAAGTTAGAGATGATCTATGCAAAGAATTTAAAACGTCCAGAAGGATAGTCGCCTCTATGGGAACATGAAATAAACAAGCCAGAATTGACAGTATTTGACAGCCGTGCGCAGTACGAACTGAGAGCGATTTGCTCAGGGAGCCCCTCAAGCGGAGTGAAATTAAATGTCATGCTTTAGTAAGGCGGATTATCCATCTGGGTAGAGGCACGATGCCCTATGAAAATCTTTGGATCTATGTTAGAACGAGAGAAATCTTCATCTTCGTTGTAGCTCAAAATTGTATGTTGCGTCCACTTCATTAGGACACAAAATACACAAGAGATTTGAGCAGCCGAAAAGTCCCCTATTATTAGTTTTGTTTTGGAACAAAAATGAAACAAAACACTTGTTACTTTCTGTATACTTCTTTACGCTTGTTGTTAAAGAAACTACTACACCAACATGTCGTCAAAATGTCACCGGAAATTTTGAAACTCCGCTATCTGTTTTTGAAGGTTCACGCTCGACTAGCCCTTTGGATGTCGAACTTTTTGTTCGGCTATTTTTCTTAGCTTCGTAACGGAAATCTAAACAATGAGACGGGAAATAAAAGAAAGCTAAATTGAATGTCTTGTCCTGTTACAAAGTTGAGTAATTTTTTGATGTCTATGTATTGTTTCCCGTGGTACAGTTGTGAGGAGCTTTGATATATTGTTTTCTGCCTCATGATGATGGTGAATGGATGTTACTTAACTGTTATATCAATTTATTATTAAATCACTAGTAGGTCCCATTGATTTCGTCTCTATTGCCTTAAATTTGTTTTACATTTGATTTCAAATTTACAATTACACGTGAGGTACTTATACTTTGTGTGGCTTTACGATCGCAATTTCCTTAAACTTATTGGTAGTTTGTTCCTTCACACTTTTGTCACATACAATTAAATAAGAAAAAATATTGAAAGCACCGCATAATAAGAATTCAAGCATATATACCTAGTTCCAATAAGCGTAACTTAATTTCCCCTTAGCGATGTAGTAAATACTGGCTTTATAGGCTAGAGCACACACGCGGTCCCTTCAGTCGAATAACTTACAATTAGAGGTAAAAAACGTCAGCGCAGTAAGCGCTTTTTGATGCGATCGCCGGCTTGTTTGGTACATGGACACGATTTCATTAGTTACGTGGTCGGATGTACGAAATAAACTAAGTACTATAAGTAGTAGTAAAGCATCATAATATCGTGCTTTTTTTAATGGACTAGAAAATTCTTATATGGCTAAGAAACACGGCTTTGATATCGTTACATCGTGGAGATTTTGCATTGATTAATAATATTATCGATCAATCACTGTATCTAAATGTTTAGTGTGTCCTTCACATAGCCAATCAGAGCGCATTGGATTAGTGTTAGGGTATTGGTGGAATAGATTTTAAAAAATAACATCATTGTACTTTTGGGTTACATTCTTATCACTATTTTAGTTTTACGTAGCCACCATTTACAGCCATTGTAGACTTTTGAGAATTTCAATCAGGCAGATGGTCCTCCAAGTGGTAAGTAGTCAACGCCGCCTATGGACAACTGAAATTATTCTCGCATTCGTACGGGATAACGTTCTTACACAAATAATAAGACTTCGCTTCTGTTATAAAATAAAAAATATGCAAACAATGGACATAACTTCACCTTTTATACCAATTCAAAACTACTTATTTTGTTCAAAGGAAACCGAAAATCAATACCCGTAAATCTTCTTGAATTTCCGAAGTGAACACAATAAATTGCCTCCTAATTGCCGACGTCACCGCATTGCGAGATGCCGTATCCATTCAAAGATATCAATTTTTTCAATCACATTCCCCTTGGTTGAGCATCGATGGTTTTTGCTGTGTCCGACCATCGAGTTGTCGAAGTACTTTTTACCGGACTCGAGCGGAATTTTTTGCCCTTCCCAAACTCATCTGAACACGTCTAGTACCCATACATTTCGAAAGGTGCTCTGATGGCAGCCGTAATTGATTGAATTCGCTGTAAATAAGCTTTATTTTTGCTCGATTCTCTCATTTCTTGATAGGTAGTAAAAAATACTTATGCACATAATTTCGACCGGTGTTTTTTTACCAGTAAAAATAAAATTACTAAAGAACATCTTCTCCATCATTTTATTCATGCTGTCCATTCATGTAAGGAGTTTCAAGTATCCAATTGTATTTAACATTTGTTCCTGTCGGAGACAAATTTTTTTTTTTTTTTTTGTTTAAAATATTTAAAGATGTATGTTTTCTGAAATAAATAATTATAAAACACAGTAGGTAATCAAGTTTAAAATAAAAACAGAAAAGTAATCTTCTAGTGCCTATGCTGAAGAACCAAAATATTATAACTCTACAACAGCAGCGCTCACAATCTTTCGCATCGATCTTTCCAATAAGAAGGCCGTATTCAGACCAACAAGAGGATAACGAATCGGTGTTTCGATAAGCAGGAGCGAGTATCAGAGGAGATAGGGAGGCGTTACTCCTCAAGTAAGTTATGACGTCAATAAATCCAACAAAGTCAAACATATTCAACAATCGCAGTTGCATTGATTCGAATCGGATCATTCAATTAAATCGCCACAGTCTGAACATTGGCACGGCGATTGAGATCAATATCGCAGTTTTAATAAAACAGATGGGGAACGGGCTGCCATATCCGGCTTTTGCTTATTTTTTTCCCGACGAAAAAACTTCAAGCCCCTCGAAAAAAGCAAGCAATGATAATAGAAACAACGGGAGCGCCGTTCTAAAGGGTTATTCGTGTTTTTATTTGCGCCTATAGAGGTCTTTTTAGAATACGTTAAAAGGAAACGACTCGAAATGTCCCGGAGAGTGCGTGGGTGAAAAAATAATGCGGACAGTGTCGCATGGCGCTCATCTGGATATTTTTATCCTTTTACTGTTGTTTATCGAATGGATTGGTGTTACGTAACATACAGTTGAATAATATACATAAATACATTTTAATTTACCTAAGGGTGGTACTAGATTGTAATGAAAAAACAAAAAATGCTCGTGTGCTTTTAAAGGTTCGATTGAAAGTCGAACAAAATATAAATAAGTGTATACTGAATTAAAAAAAAACTCCTGTAGTTACCTTTTAATAATTATAGGCACTTTAATTAGAGACTAAAGACCATATTTCTTCAAGAGTTCCTGTCTAATTGGAGAGTTATAGGCACGCTATGGAGCGTGACCAGTTACGGTGACAGTCTCAATTCTCAATTACATAAAAATAAAATATACTCATTGGCTGTACCCTCTACGCTATTATCGGCATTTAGTTTTACTTTAGCCGAGAAAAAGATTCGTCAATGTGAAATACTTTAATAAGAGCTATACGCACTGAGGGATACTACAATAAAATTATGATACATACATTAACAAGATTTTGGAGTTTTAATTTTAATAGTGTTGGATAGAGAATGTTTTTTTATGGTAACTAAGAACACTAGACTATAACAGAACTAAAATAAAGTGTCTTATTTGAAATAACTTACGATAAAGTGGAGTGGACAAAGATAGTTTTAAGAACAGTTTATTTTTATGGTGTATTTTTAAGTACTTATAACTTATAACTAGTTAACTTTATAACTAGTGCTTCTTTGAGGAATGTAAGAAAGTGAATCTAACTGATTTTTTATTTTCTTTTTCCTTTTACAAATAAATAGTTGAATATTTAAGCTTCTTTTTTTACCACCTCCATTTAAACCACTTACATAATTTCAGATTAAATCACGAACAATAACGACGTGACCGCAAAGAAAAATAAAAAAAATATGGTTGCACATAAAAATATCATAAATACCAGTTTTCTAAAATGCTCTTACTAGAATTCGATAATATCTTTTAAGCTTTCATACTAAAAAGGGGTGCGAGTAAAAAAACACATAAAAGTAGGGTCCTTGCTCCGTTGACGGGCACAACGAGTTTTATTACAAACGACACGTTGACGAATAGGGCTTAAAACACTACGGTGTAGTGGCAAAGAGTTAGTAAAAAAATAGAATCGTCACCGACATAATTTGTGCCTATGACTTCGTAAATAATATTATTTTGAATGAAACATTAAAGCTGTAGTATTAATAGAAAACATCTTATTAGACTTTGTTTTTCTAATAGGTATATCTTCCATGGTACAGTGTACTCACAGCGCTACGAACCGCCAAAAGTGGAGAAGCATTGCAAAAGCAGTAACCCTAGTCAGGGAGAACATTGGCGTTGAAGACCCTCCATGTACACCATCTTTTGCAACCACGACCACTCTGACAAGAGTGCCCGACTGAGAAGAAGAAGAAGATATCTTCCATGCAACGGCAAAACGTTCTAGTGCTAATTGGACTACAATGCATGCAGATTGCAAAATATACAGTGATATAAATTAATATATTTATATGTTTGCATTTTATGCACTTATGAAGAATAAATTCATAAACTAAGCTCAGCTAATTTTCAGTGTAAAGTAGCGTGTCCGGTAAGCCAAAACATTGATCTCCAATATTACGGTGAGTTTATATAGAAAATTCATATTGTATTCAATTTAATTACTGAATTATATTACTTATTGAGAGAAGTATTGGCATAAAAGGCATTATAAAGGCACTAAATAAACTGCCTATTTTTTACTATCTGATTAGATTTAATCTTTGTCAGTTTGGGCTAGGCATCGAGCACAATGTTGCGTGACAGAACGGTACGGCACGCACGCTGTCAAATGATAACTTCACGTCTATCAATTTTCAGAGGAATGGAACACTGTGGTGTGTTTAAACTTTATTATGGCCTTCATAGATAAGGCGACCCAATAGAATTAGTAAGTCACAATGGCATAGAATAACTAATAGCTGTTTATTTTTTGTCCTTAAATTATTGTGGCGTTTTTGGGTCGAGTTTTAGTCTCTGATAGGCTTGATAGAGCTGAACCGAATTTCAATTGATTTAGGCAATTTATAGTAAATATAAGCATCCTATTATTGATTTCTATCTCATGTATTCATGAAGCAGTTGACCTGAGAACAATCACAATTACGCAGACTAAAGCCGCGGTTCCATTGATTCGTGTGATTGAAAATTCAAAAATTCAAAATATTTTTTTTCAAACAGACCTTTGCATGCGCTTATAAGAAGTCAAAGATGTGCACGAATACTATGCATTCCGTCTTAATTTTCATACAAAGCGAAGCTAAGTACCTAGTGTATCCCATACTCAGTATCACAGAAAGTTCAAGTGGATTCATCACTTGCAAAGAATAACTACGAAACTTACACACGGTGGTCCATGGCATTAATTAACCTAAGTAAAAACAACTAGAAAGATACTTGGTCGGATCGCTTTAATTGTGGTGCACACTTTTATTGTGTTGTTGTTAATGTTTTTTGTGTTTATCAGTTGGTGCTACTAGCGAGTAAGGTCCTACCGCTGTCGTTGAAGAAGTACTTATATATTTGTTAGCGAGCTAGCGAAATATTGTTTTTTTTATACTACTTAGGTGGCAAATAAGCATACGGCCCGCCTGATTGTATGCGGTTACCGCAGCCTATGGACGCTTGCAACACCAACTCGTGTTACTCGCGCGTTGCCGACCCTGCAGAAATCTCTTCAAACCCTTTTTGAAGAACCCCATGCTGTGCATTGGGAAAACCACGGCGGGGAGCTCATTCCACAATCTGAGCGTCCGCGGAAGGAAGCTCCTTTGAGACCGCACAGTTCGAAACAATTCTGGTTTCAATATGTGAGGATGGATTCCCCGTCGATGGCGAGAGTAGCGATGGTAGAATGCGAATGCGATGGTAGGTGATTATGTTGCGATGACCCGTTTCATTCCGAAAATAAAGAGGACACTCGTTACCGAAAGACAAAGCTCGCCTAGAACTGGTATGCCTGCCATAATAATAATTAATCAGGTATGGAACAATCTTCACAACTTTGATATTTATAGATACCTCACTCTACAGTACACTAGCGCCTCTTGCGGTGAATTCAAGTGCAATATCTCTCATTACTATAACAGCTTTACTCTGCAATGCTGAAATCAGCTGTAATATTGTATTATTAGCTTAGAATAACTCAAACAATAAATTATCTTCATATAACTTAATATATATATTATACCTAAATAATAGTAGTGAATGTTATTTGTACACAATTAATCATTGTTAGTATTGAATTAAGCAAATGTAATGGAAGTTTCTGTAGGCGTACAATTCTAGATTTAGCTTTCATGGTTTTAGGCATTAGTGTTAACAGAACCATTTATCTATGGAGCTATCGATAAAATCTTTATCGAAATGTGTGTTCTATATTTAAACCTAAATAGGAATAGGATGGAATAACATTAAGGGTCGGATGTAAGCTAGATCGCGCGCCAAAACCAGCATTCATTTGTTACTTTGCAGTCGTGTTACAGGCACGCACACATGCATCAGCTCGTTGCGTCAAGTTAGGTGCGTACCGCATAACGTGGTACCATCCGATGAAATGCTAATAAATTATTTAAGTAATATTACATTATATACATTTAATTTTTTATTTATTTTCCCTTTTGTGTTCATCTTATTTAAATATGCACAACAAAAGCTTACATAACAGGTTTACTAAGTAGTAGAATTCATAACATTTATAAGCAAAGCAAACTCAGCGAGATGCAATATTTTAGTACATTGTGGCGGCGTTCAAGTAAACGGCATATGTCTTTAGCATGTTTAGTATTCTTGTCTCTTTGTAGCAGCATATATTATGTATGCATATATTGGGAATTGGTTCGCAAATCTATTTCTTCAGCAAGCATATGATTAAATCTCCTGCTAGTGGTACTAGAGGAGGGAAGATCGGAGAGCTTGCCACGGAGAGTACATACTTTATTCCAGCGTATTGGTCAGTCTAATCGTATGATAATACTAGTTGCACGGCGCGATTTCGTTCGCGTGGGGTCCTACCCTTCCCTACCCTACCCTAAGGTGGACCACCCTTAACACTTAGGGGTATGAAAAATTGTTTAAGTCCTATTCTCAGACGTACTGAATATACATAAAAAATTTCATAAGAATCGGTCCAGCCTTTTCGGAGGAGTTTTGTTACAAACGCTGTGATACGAGAATTTTATATATTAGATTAATCCTTACCCTAAACGTATGTTTAGGTTATGGATCGTAGATTATACGAATACAAATTGTAAAATACTTACGCGTTATGAGATTCGAGTGAATTTGCTAAATTAACGTGGAATTTTCTGAATGAGAAAAAAATGCATATTAAAATACAAGGATATATTATCAGTGTGAAAATATTTGGGAGTTTAGTTTGTGGGTAAATATGCGAGATACAAGTGAATCATTTAATTGTATAGCGAACCTCTTTATATTAGATTGAAATTTTCGATGGATCTTTTTATAATAATTTCCTTTATTCTTTCCCATATCTGCAAAATTACTAACAATAAAACAGAGAGACAGGACTGAAAATTGTGGGAAATGACAGTATTAACTGAAAAACAAATTGGGCTGCCAGCTGATTTTTGTCATAACAATGTCAAATAGGCAAATCTATCAATGATAAAAGAATGAATGAGAAGAAAATATTCATGATTATTTACACACGGCTACACATCAAGCTATACATTTCCAGTATAAGCTGATCTAGCATTGTATAGGATTTCCGTACAATGGGGGTCAGCTGATACTAGAAATGTATAGCTTGATCTGTAGCCGTGTGTACAATGAAATATTACTAGCAAATGCGAAAATAAAATATAATATTTATTGATTACTAGTTGCACCCCGCGGTTTTTCTACGCAACTTTCTTATTTTTTTTCCGTCAGAACCTTTTCCAGGGTATTAGAAAACTTGAAAAGAAGAGATGGATAAAATCGGTAAAGGCTTTCTCAAGTTATGGCGTGTCCAAGGGGAATAGGGATTCATTTATATATATATTGAGATAAAAATTATATTATGTTTCCTTCTTTTCTGCAGTAGTCCTTGCACTTCGCGGGTGCTATCTCTGCACGTATCTCTTTAATAGTACTGGCAGAGATAGTATCCGTTTATAGATGTCGCCAGAGCTAGTTGGGGAGAGGAGAAATGTCGGGAACGCGTGAGTGATGCCCCGAGTGTTGTAAGCGTCTATATGGCTACGGTAACCGCTTACCATCCGCAGGGCCGTGTGCTTTTTTACCTTGTTTGCTTGGTGACCTGAGTCATCACTGTAACACCACAAAATTAAAGTAATGTTATTTGACTGCGATCGTATGTAAGGTGGAGGTACTCCCGGTCGGGCTGCTCCGAATTTTGAATGGGAGAACCCCTTATCTTATTACCTATCTTATAGCCAAACTTTCTTAAAAATGCTTAGTAGAAAACATTATCTTAGGCACACCAACAAACCATGAAATTGATACGTATGATGATATAATATGTATATTTAATTATTTCTAAGGAATTTAATAACTCTAATAATGTAAAAAATAAAAATGCACTTATCATGTTCTTTTTGACGAGCGCATGTATACAGATATGTGGATGACGTAATTTCCGGTGTCAATAAAAAGCGACGTGGTGTCACCTTGGGACACTGGGGGGAACTGACTGTTTTCGCGATTGCGTCTTGTATATAAAGCTTCACTTGACATTTCATAGAAAAATGTATGGACAAATGGCGTCGCAAAATTGATGCTTATAAATAAATAAATTACATTATTCTCGTACAAAAAAATGAAAATGTGGCCCCACGGATCTGTTGTACATATATTTGTGATTCGATGTTATATATAATTTTTACAAAATGGATTCTAAATTTGATGGTATCACTAAAACGGTAAACCTCCATTTTTATGATTTTGGTAATATTTATATTGTTTTTGCTATTTATTGAAGCAAATTAAAAAAAAAGGGCCTCCACGGATCTGTTAATTGGTGTCTTGATTCTATGAATATGTTCGTATAATACTATTTCTTTCATGTTTTCATTCATAAACCACTAAAATAGCGAACCCTGTTTATGACGTTTAGCTTACATACGGCTCTTAAGCAGCTGTGGCAGAATTGTGTGTGGTCTCCACCTTCGGCCACAACATCAATTGGTTACCACTGTTAATTTATGGTTAAAACAAAAGCCATTTTAAGCCAGAAAAAAATTGGACACTAGAACTCGTATTGTATGTAACTCAAAAAGACTGTTTAAGTTGTCACAGTCAAAGTCAAAGCCATTCATTCAATTTAGGCCCCAGAAGGGCACTTATGAAGGTGACATTTACTGAAGTTAGCTGCGGTTCGGAACTCGGCCTTCTACTGAGAAGAATCCGGCAGGAAACTCAGCGAGGTTATATTTTTTTGACCATCTGACTATTTTTACAAAAAAAATAATTACAAAATAAATAACATAATTTGTCAATGATAATTAGGTTACGTTATTTACCATGCAGTATATCGGCTAAATAGCGTTATATGGAGTAAGGGGTTTAATTTGGTGTATCGGACTAATTAGTTTAGTTATACATTATCGATAAAACATTTTGGACAACACTAATACAACATGCAAAATTCAGTAGGCAAATCACGTGTGACCTAAGTCTTAATGGTACAAGTCATTAACATGCCTATCAGTAATGGCTGAACTGGCACTTCTGGCTTCTTGATATTTATTTATAACTGAATAACTACTTGCTTGAATACTTAAAAAAAAGAAAATTAGTCTCATTATTATTAAAGTTATAATAAATTTGATAAAATATATAAATATCTTGGTTCACACAATAGCCATCTAATCCAAAACTAGAGCTTTGAGAGAGGTAGAGCATAGCGTATATTCGCTAAAAGAGCAGCTCGACTGGGGAAGTACCTCCACCTTACAGAATACCGCAGCCAAATGACTTTATGTTGTGTAAAGTTGTGTTCCAAGCGTCCATATGGCTACGGTAACCGCATACCATCAGGCGGGCCGTATGCTTGTTTACCGACTTAGTTGTATAAAAAAAATCTTATGCAATGGAAATCAGATAGCTGATATGCTATATAATAATACTTTGATAGATATTTTCACTCAAGATGGGAATCAAATCCAACAAAAAGTCAGGGCATCTAACCTCGACGTCCGTTTGAACTTGAAAAATATTAGCGGGTCAAATAATTATCAGAAAGGCCCATTCACTCAAATCTGGATACAAAAGGCCAAAAAAAAAAAATGGAATTAATTTTTGCTTCTTTTGTTGCAAGTTTCATAATTAACTGTTGACTATTACACACAAAAAGACTAATTAACAATAGCACCCGGGAAATCTGTTGTTATTATTATAAAAGGACTGCGGACCAGAGGGAGCTATATGTTCTGTTCATTATTATTTATGGCAACAAATTAAGCCTTGTTTGAGCTGTGGGCTGCCAATTTTTCTCTCTCACCCCGCAAATTAGTAACACAGAATGCTACTTAGGTGACTCACCCAAGCATTTTGCGTTAAAATTAAATTTTAATTTATAGCGTTTCACTGAACTCACATGTAAACAAAGGATTTGGTATTCCAGTAATGAATAGTCGCTCCAATTTCTTGTATCTCTTTCAATGTATCTAAAACAATATTTAAGGAAAGTAAAACATATATATCATAAAAAAAACTCAACAATTTACTAAAAAGTGTCATACCAATCAAATTAAACCTATCCGGCTGTTATGAAAAAAAAACACCCGAAAAAAATTAAGTTCAAAATTTAAATTCGATTCGAACGCTGCGATTTTTTGTTTTGTTTCGAGTTTCAGTTCAGTTTCGTAATTACTTGGGAGCGGGTTCGCGGGTGTCGCCCGGTGTATTTGACAGGTGGCGCGAAAGTAATTGCAGCCCGCGGCCCGATGTGGTTATAACTTCAAAGCTTTTAACGTTCAATTCTTTCATAAGAATCCAACCGTTTCTGTCTCGAGTTAAATCGGGATCGGTTTCTTTTTGCGAAGGGCACGTGTCAATTACTTTGTTTTTGAGTAATGGCATCAGACATGGCCAGTAAGTATATTATGATAAAGTTAATAAAATAAAGTGAGTCAGATTAGACATAATTAAATGAAGGAAATAGTACATTATGGTACATGTGTGCAAAATTGGTCATTACACACGAGGCGCGATTAAGCGCGTGAGCCGCAGGCGAACACGATAAGGGAGCCGAGAGTGTAATGATCAATGCTCACGCGTGTCATACGACGGTTTTCAACACACTTGCGAGGAAAAAAACCGACTTATGTATTTATAAGTATGTAAGTGCAAGTATTAAGTTCGCTTTTGGTACTATATTAATGGCACTAACTATATGGAAGGGAAATAAAATTCAGCAGCGATAGAGTATTTCATTGTAATTATTTGTATTCAATTCCTATAATTTTCACCAAACAAGGAAACAAAAAAAAGTACCTACGTAAAGATTTCCTGAAACATAATACAGTTTTAAGCTAAGATTGTAAATCTGTGTCGTTAATTTCATAAGTCCCCTGAGGGTAGCTTTTCTTAATTCGTTTAGGGGAGGTTTTAAGCTTTTACGTGTTAATGAAAAAGTGTTTTGCATTTAAATGGAAACACAACACACTAAAATACATTTGTGTTTTTGCAACATGGAACTTTGGTTTGTACTATTTTACCCATATAACATTATACTCTATGCATATTTATTTAAGGATTATTTTACAACCGCCAGATAACTTTTTATCACCAAATATGGCGGTTTGATAGAAAACTTCTATTACTTATGGGCAAACTGTCATCAAAACTTTGGCCTATAGGCAACAGCTGCTATTATGGGCGGTTCTTAAAGCCTATTGACATTTAATTTAATTATAAGAACCGGTTGTAACTAATTATTTCGCATGTCAATAAAAAACGTGTTGGCAGGTGGACGTTGATTGGTGAATAACTTTAAAGGCAGGCAAGGGTCATTATTTTGCGATATATTTATGGTTTTTTACTACCAATGATAGCAGTTTATAGGATTATTTTCTAGAAAAAAACTACGATTAATTATCAGCTATAATTGAAATATTTTTCTAACGGAAGCGAATAAACAAACGCAAACAAAATTCCACAACCGATTACTAGGAAAATAGCATTCGTTAATTTAATGTTATTGCACGAAGACTGAATCTAAACAATAAATTAAGCATGAAAAATTTAAACAAAGACACTCACAATAATATATGGCTATAGGACTTTTCTACATCGTTGCCGAGTTGGCTGTTCATGTCACGTTTTGTCTTAAGTAGATTAATATGAATAATACAAAAGAAACCTCATTAAAAAATTGCATTAAATTAAATTAACTCAAGCAAATTCTCGAAACAAGGTTTTGAATGAAATATCTCGCGAGACCTGATGTAAAAAAACTCTGTTTAAAGAAAATTAACACATTTTTATTGTATTTGTAAGGAAAATTAAAAAAGTAACTTTTCCTGTATTAAGGTACTTTAATTCGGTTATAAAGATACTTTTCAAGGTTCCTTACCCGAAAGGGCAAAACGGAGCCCTATTGCTATCACTTTGCTGCCTGTATATCTGTCTATCTGCATCAGAGGCTTGTTAATGGAATTTACTTACAATCCTGTAATTTGAATATTTTGTGTTAAGTTGTTTTTATTATTAACTAGCTGTCCCCCGCGGTTTCACTCGCGTTCCCGGGATAAAAAGTAGCCTATGTCCTTCTCCATACCATAGGCTATATGCACGCATAATGATCCGTTGAGTAGTTGAGGCGTGAAGGCGTAACAAACAAACAAACTCAGTTTCGGATTTATAATATTAGTTAGGATATACAAAGCACTCAGTGTGTGAGTCTGATTAGCACTTGCTTATATTGTTTTTAGCTAAGTCATAATAAAAACTTATAACTTATGCATTTTCAGATACGATCAGAAAAAAAAAAAATAGTAGGTACATTTTCTTCGAAGATTTTCTTGTCTATGTCCTTATTAAAGGTAGGTTCTAAAATAACTACGATATGAACGTTTCTTAAAAAATTACATTTTCGTAAATTCTTCATAACACTTGTATACCTACTTTTTTCAGGATTCGGTTGATATTTTCATTAGCATAATAGGTCGGAAAACCCTCAAGTTCTTTACGATGGTCCTTAAAATCCCATAGCAAAATGTGACAAAGAAAGTGTTTACGTGCACATGTATGTTAGCAGGTAGTGCGCTTTTGCGGTTTCTTTGCGTGCAGGAAATTCGTGAATGAATACGGTGAGCTCGCGGGATCGTTTAGGTGTCGAAGTTTTTGCATTCCCACGCTCCGTCGGGACCACTGAAGGGTTAATATTGATGAAGATTTTTTGCGCAATCTCTTCATTTAGTCACTGGACATGGCGACGAATTGGGACTAAAAAAATATTCCTACCGCATTTAATATTGGGCGCTTAAAATTACAGTATAAAATAAATAAATTGTACATTTTTACAGCCAGCATTTCACTTCATAAAATTAATAACGCTCTTTACCACTGATCAAATGATGAAAAAAAATGGGTGGCCAGCTTGTGGTATTTCAACTCGAGCGTTTTTCGTGCTTCGGAAGGCACATAATGTCGTTAGTCCCGGCTATCACTTAATTGTGATAGTCGTTAAGCTTGTTGGAGGCCTCCTAGGCGGTTTGAAAACTCCAACAGTAGGTTGACGACTAGCCTACCTCCACCAATCCGCAGTAGGCATGCTTGGTGCAGTATCTGGCCATTCCCTTTTACCCTCATTTGTGAAAGGAGGCCCGTGCTCAGCAGTAGGACAATAATGGGCCGATGATGATGCTGATTAAATCCATAAAAAAACATGTTTTGATTCCATAAAAGCAAAACAATTTTTTTATATAATTTGAGGGTTATTTACACAGATTACAGAATAAGGTTATATTGTTTAAAAAACTTTATTTAACGAAAAACACTTTCTTTTTAATAAACTTTGTTTAATCGTAGCAAATACAAGTTCAAGAGCGAATACCAGGTATGTGTTTTTCAATTTGCTTTTTTGGCCTCAATCCCGAGTTTCACGCGCTCTATCTGCCTTTTGTTCTGTAATCTGAGCTTATTCATTTTTTTTTTACTACTAAGTCGTTAAACATGCATACGGCCCGCCTGATGGTAAGCGGTTACCGTAGCCATATGGACGCTTGCAACACACGAAGCATCGCTCACGCGTTACCGACCTTTCCCCCCTCCCCTATGAGCTCTGGCGACCTTACTCACGCGCAGGAACACAACTTTACACAACATAAAGTTATTTGGCTGTGGTTTTCTGTAAGGTATCGAGCTGCTCTTCGAGCGAATATACGCTACGCTCTACCTCTCTCAAAATGATTTATATCAAAAAAAATATCAACTTTTTGCTTGCTGTTAACGTACTGCGAAAATTTCAGCCATTCTTAACATAATAATAATTAAATATGTTAATTATTATGTACTAACTTGTAACTTTAACTACTTACTTCGCTTCGAACTACCGTTGCTCTTAAGGAATTTCAATGCAAAAAAATATAATTTAAAATATAAAGTGCGCACGGACGTAAACAGATGGTAAAGCTAAACCGGAGTGATTTATTACAGGTGAATAATCTTGTTTCATATTACACTGAAATCCGGTCGCATCTCAGGAGAAAATGTGTTACTTAATTTGCACCTACAGTGCACAGTTGAGTTATGAAGATAGGATAGATAGGGCAGGAGAACCCACAGGATTGTCGGTAAAGATGTTTTTCATTGTCTTACGTAGCCTGTGTTTTTCATATATCTTACTTTTATATTTTGATTGACGGGCCAGCTGGCGCGGTTGGTTAAGACTGGTTAAGATTCCACCTATCGCGCCGCAGGTCGTGGGTTCGATTCCCACACAGGACATGAATTTGTGTGCATGAACAATATGAACATGTCTGTATGTCCTGAGTATGGGTGTTATTGTAAATTCAGTATGTAGTTACAAACAAAAAGTAGTACATGTATTATATCAGTTATCTGGTTTCCGTAGTACAAGCTCTGCTTAGTTTGGGATCAGTCAGTATGACAGTGTGTGAGGAATGTCTCAGGATATTTATTTATTATTCATACAAGTTTTAGGGCTAAAAAACCTTAAAAATAAGACAAAATAATAAATTGGTAAAATAATAGCAATGATTGCATATTAATATATAACAAGAAAAGTAGCATTATCAAAACTATCACGCGTTGAAAATAAAAAGCCTACGTAAACTTCAGTTTTATGAGAGCGGTATAGAAATGAGACCATAAATAAGATTTTTGTTAAATATTTCATTTCAAATACAAGCTTTTTTTGGTGATTGTACTTTTTGTTGACTGTACTTGCATTGTCTTTCAATATACTAATGTATACCAAATATCAAGTCAATCCGACCACTGGAAGTGGGTGAAATTCGACTTGCAAGATTCTCCCGAACCAACAAACTTACTAAACAATATTAAACATAATTAAAATTTATTATTATCTTTCATGTAAACCACGATAATTACTATCTAACTTTCTCAATTTCCTAGGAATGGAATTTTCCATTGGTACTTAAACAGAACTATGCCTACGAATATTTTAGACGTCATAATAGAGTCCTTATTTCTAGTGAAAATCAGATGCTCATAATTACAAAACAAGATTATTTACAAAACCGGACAAATTATCTTGATTTGAACAAACAAACAAACATCGTCACGCCTATAAGTACATAAAGCAACGTGTATTAGGTTCTGAAAATAAGGGCTGCACCACAAATGTAGTACGTTTCGCTTGACTTTTATAGGTAATAAAACGGGATAATGTGTTGGAGTCGAGCGTATTTCGGAATTGTACAAATTTAGACCGTACAGGAGGCGCGGGCCGCTTCTCGATATTAGCCGATATGTAGCCTTACTCAATTCGACTGCATAAGGATCACTTTATACCATACGATCTCGAATTGTTTTATTCAACTGAAATGAAGTTGTTCCGATATTTACGAATAAATAAAAAAATGCTATTTTTATTGCCATTTGTATACCAATAATATATATTTTAATACCTACCAATCTTTTTTCTGATACCTATATTCCATACTATATCCCCTTCTTCTATTTTAATAGAATATTGAAGTTTTATAGCTGAAGCAATAGCACTTCACACATTGGTAAACGATTCATCAAATAGGTGTTGATGTGTGAAACAACTGTTTTGACACTTACCGGTGTTAAAACCTAATAGGCAACATTAAAAATTACAGCCACTGTAATAGTAAATATATGTACAATAAAAACTATTTGTAAATACAAAATTTTAATAAATCATTTGAACTAAAGCAAAATGGGAACTTTAACAGCTCACGTTCATTTTAGGTATTTATGTATAACCAGAAAATAAACAATCTTATAACTGTAACAAAACACATCTGCTGTTTTGCTTATTTATTTTTAACCGACTTCAAAAAAAGGAGCAGGTTCTCAATTCGCTTGTATGTTTTTTTTTTTTTTTTTTTTTTTTTTTTTATGTTTTTTACCTCATAACTCCGTCATTTATTAACCGATTTGGAAAAATTTTTTTTTGTCTGGAAGGGTACACTTCCCGTTTGGTCCCATTGTCATCAGATCAGAATTTGATTACTTCTTAGTGTACTTTGAAGTCGGTTTACGTTTTTTGTAAAACAGTCCAATTATTATTGACTACTAGCTGCCCGGCACGACTTTGTTCGCGTGGTGTCCTACTAACCTAAACCCTAACCTACCCTACCCTACCACTACCCCTACCCTACCCTTCCCTACCCTACCCTACCCTACCCTACCCTACCCTTTTACGTCGTATAGTGTAAAAAGTTTTGTTGCCTATCCATGCCTGTACTTAGAGCGAACGGGTTCGCACTTAGGTAAACTCCCAGAGGAAAATCGCACTATTTGTCTGCTTTTGTTTATTGATATTTTCACTACGGGAGCTAACACTGCATTCGGTAGCGCTATCTGGTTTTTAAAAAGAAGTTTAATGTACCTTTTTAAAATAAGTGGTTTTAGGTAATAAAATGTAGGCTTACCTAAAAGAAAATTCACGTAAATTCAGACTATAGAGAATGTTACTGTTATTTTGAATGAGAAAAGCATATGTTTCTTTTATAATCTTTCAATAAACGATTGTTATTTACTTATTGATTATTAAAATCGGAAAAATAAAATAAGTAAAGTAAAATAATTTAATAATTTATTATTTAAGGCGATGATAGCTCAGTTCTTTTATAATCTTTCAATAAACGATTGTTATTTACTTATTCATTATTAAAATCGGAAAAATTAAATAAGTAAGTAATATAATAATAATATAATAATTTATTATTTAAGGCGATGATAGCTCAATGGTAGTGACGACGGATACCGAGATGAAGGTCCCGGGTTCGAATCCTAGCTTGAGCATTCAAACCATAGCACGGTGGTAGGGTACTTTGTAGTACCCGTCTGGCTGGCTACCACCCTCAAGTTGAAAATCCGTCGCTAAGCACCTATCGGTGTGTTCCGACAGCTGCACTTGAGAGCCAGTTACTTCTAGGCTTTGTTTGCTTACCACCTTCGACCACATCATCACTTACCATAGTGAGAGATTGTGGTCAAACAGGCATATACAAAGTAAAAAAAAAAAAAAAAAAAACAGGCGAGGCGGTTAACTAAAATGATCCCTAAAATTGTCCGCGATCCCATAAAAACTGTTCTTACTGGAGCTTTAATGATGCTATATTTTCTACTATTTTAAGCTACAGTCGTTAAAATTGACTTACTTCAAAATGTTAGAAGTAAGAGTGGCATAAAATTACGTCTAAGCATTTCACTGGGGTAACGTCTGTTAGTAGTCACGTTTAAGATTAGTATTGTTGCTTTGTACGGTCGTTTACCGACTTCATCGTATAAAAAAATATCAACTATAGGTATCTCAAACTAAGAAACAGTTTAAACACATAACAATCAGTGTAAAAGCAAACTTGTATATGTTTAAGATGAGCAAACTAGAATCTTACTAAAGCTTGTAGGTACCTCACGTATGAGTTTTACCGTCTCCTTTTGTTAAAGCTCATGTTACTGAACTTAAAATGCATATACGGAAGAACGTATCTTGTCTAGAAATAAAATGTGAAGTATGAGAATATTGATGAATAGGTACCTGGTTCCCGCGGTTGAACTCACGTTTACAGAAAAATATGCGTTGTCTAGCTATGAGATAAGGTATTGACTATCTTCTGACAATATTGATCAAAAAACTAGTATCTTGGCAATGGAGAAATCTACAGTCTACAGAGAATGGACTCAGTTAGATTAATAAGCTGCTACCTATACACAAACAAGTTTATTAAGAACACCGGTTAGATATAGGAAGTAACTAAAGGATGGTCTAATAGGAAACAATACACCCTGATTATGCGGGTATAAACGTTGTTATGGTTTCTCCAACAAGAGGCATCTGATTAGTACAAACTTCGCCATGAGATGCAGAAGCTTAGAAAATATTTTGTTAATTGATTTAAATGGTACGATACAAGTATGCCATAAGCACACAAGCCATCTATGATAATCAAAAAAGAAATCTTAAATGATACATATGCTATTAATTATCAAGGATTTTATGAAGATAGCGATCTTCTCTTTGATATCGTTAAGTCATAAAATACCGATGACTAACATTTCCCATCAGGTAATTAAAATGTCCTAAAGAACCAACAAAGGGATAAAAATAAAGGAATAAAATAAACGATACTGTACAAATAAAATACATCCTTCGTTAAGGTACAGCATGACATTCACGTCGACGAGCCGATACATAGCATATTATCTGAGACAATGGACGCCTGATTGGTTTAGTTACACAGAACAGACTTCCGATCCCTACGCGGTGGAACGGAACGTGACCGTACTACACAATCAATTTGACACTTTTTTGGACCCTGTTCCTTTACAACCCTACGTATACCAATATCAAATCAAATAAAATAAAATTCTAAATCTTATGTCTACACAATAAAGGATACCAAGATTCCAATAGGATTTTAGTAAGGGAAAAAATAATGTTGCTAAAATGTAGCAATGGAAAGCCCGGAAGGAAAGAAAATTGCCCGGTAGACATATTTTCAACAAATCCACTCTTTGTTCTCTTGATCCAACGAATCGATTAGATTCAAACAAAAAAAAACGTCAACTCCGATTAATTCCGCAAGCATCGAGCTGTCTTCAAAGTTTTAACTTTCATTATTTTGCTTACAAAACAGAACCTCGGCCATGATCCATCATTCTCTAACATCAACAAAATAATAGGGAAATTTACGCAGCGGGCGATATCGCGACGAAGATCTTGCTTACTATTACAAATAGCATTAAAAGTAATTATAAGACACACACACATAATTCTCTTTCTATCGTAAAGATGTATATCTACATGCGAGGCGTGAGAGTCTTTATAGAGAATAAATTTTAATTGGTGCACACAAGTAAGTTTTATAAAACATGTTACGACTTAATCGTCTCAGGATTGGCGGTTAATGAGCGGAAAGATTGTAAACGTATTAACGACGTGGGCAGTCTCCACCGAACTTGGTTTCGAGGGTTTCCTTGAACCTGCCCGCAAACATATTTGGATCAATTAAAAGAAATAAGCGAGGCCTTCGATCATTGTTTCATCGAAACCAAACATCTTTGTGGCCTTTACATGATCAAAAAAGTTATGGCCGAATAAATTCGTAAAACATTCAAAAGGAATGACCATTAAATGAATATTAAATTCTTGATGATGTTAATATTCCAGCTACAACATTACTCAATGATTCAAAATAAAAAATAAAAACTAAGCGGAGCCGATGATACTGGATGCATACCTACATGATTCTAATGAATGACGTCGGATATTCGATAGGACCGGTACCGTCATTTATATGAAACTTAATCGAGTAATTGATTATAAGAGTGGAACAATAAAGTGATTAGTTTAACAAAAAGTAAGACAATGAGTTATTATTCAACAGATAGGTTCCTATTGTTGGACTTAAGATAGTACAAGAACGCTTATCTGACAGCTCGGGTCGTTGACCGAGCTTTTGTATCATTTGTTTATACGATCATCGAACCTCGATATTAATCTTCTAACGATGATCATTCAGATTCCTCCGGCTGATATTCAAAGGTTACCTTCTTCCTAAATTATATTCACGATTTGTCATCTTTGACTATTGATGTTGACCGTTTAGCGTTGCTGACTATCAAAACTATACGTTTAGATCCAATGACATCATATTCTCGAGGTATTGTTGTAGAAACTAATTTGAATACCTCGGATTAAGACATTAAATTCTGAGCAGTAATCACGACTGGTTCTATAAAATCTTTTCCAATTAAGTAATTACATGGATACTCAAAAAAGTAATGAACTTGAATAAAGAAACAAATGGCAACACATAAAATAAATGTAAATGCAATTCTATATAATCCCAGTTTATAACCCTACTAATAGTGTTCAAGCTAATTGTTGTTAAGTTATAGTTCTTGTGAAAATCGTTAAAAGTTTTATCAAGTTTGCTTGATTTGAGTTCTCGTTTAAATGTTAGCATTAAATAATTTTAACTTTTAACTAAGAATCTTCTCAAAGCATTATTAAAACCTGATCCACAGGCGTGCGTAGGTAGATTTTAATAATATAAATACGCATGTCCTTAGGTCTGTTGGAATAAGTGAAGTAAACGAGAAAAATATATCAGTATTTAGTCCCACACTTAATAAGTTGTTCGACGCTAAGCGGATTACGTCTCGAATGGTTGGCTGATGGCAATAAATTGTGGAATCTTTATAATTTTTAGTCGCCCGCCGATTCCATATCGTCATAAATTGAATATGGTTAAATATGCAGCGACTCCTAACGTGTGCTTAAGTAGGCATTATTCCAATAGATAAAGTCGTTAACTCGCCTCTCGGGGTTTCGTTTAAAGGTGAGTATGTAGTGGATAGTTATGTCGTATAACTTTACTGCTTATACCCAACATAATCCCTTAAGTACGATAGGTAAAGGTGTAGAGTTAAATTTTATTATTAGGTATGTACACGCAACAGGATATTTTATGAGAGGAATTTTTCCGCGTTTATTCCTTAGTAATGGAAAACTGTAGATGGTATTTATTCTTTTCGATTGATGGTTAATATATTCTTCCATAACATGCAAACACACTTTGGTAATGTACAAAATAAATTTTCAAATATTTGTTACGAAAAGTTAAAAAAAACATATTGTCATTTTTTACAATAACTATTTTAGGGAACCCTAAAGAACTGTATTAACGACAATATTATCACAGCATTCCTAAATACGGCTGTAGAAAAAAAGTATAATAAGTTATCGTAAAGCTATTTTAATCGAGATAACAAATACTTCGGCCAGACTGGTTAAGATATGGATCCAATTCCAATATCGGATAATAATACCTTCTGTAACTCTAATAATCTGCCAAAGCCAAGGTTAGATTGGGAATGTAGTTTTTATTAGGCCGAAATATAATATTATCTAGTTTTTTGTACTTCAATAATAATTCTTGCTTACCTTCTATAAAGTTATCATATTTTCTTTCATAATAAGCGCATTATAAATATATATTTCCTTCATTCACATCATCAAAAAATACAAGACAAGTATATTTTTTTTGTCAATAAAAAAAATTTATGGAGTTATGGTAATGTTGAAGCTCCGCGTGACGTCACGCCATGGTACACTTATCACAAACAAGTGAGGTCCGACTCCTGAATTTTGAGGCACTTTGTATTTTTTATTGTTTAGATAAAGAAAAATATGTCCAATATTTTTTGATAATCTAACTGACGGACTAATTAGAACTATGTTTTTTTCCCAGGTAATATCACTATTATAAAAAAAAAAAAAACGTATTGCAAGAAGCCAATATATATAACTAAATACTTAGTTAATTCCTCATAAATATCATCAACGGCTTATACGTTTACATCTTGCGTGCGATTGGAGATTAAGGTCATAGTAGGTGGACTATGACAGTCCCAGTGCACATTGTCGGACTTCACTGCCTCTGAGTATAAGGTACTTCATGGGTTTGCAATCCTTTAATGAACATTTTGTAGTAAAATTCAAAAAAGGAACACACAAACCTATTTTAAATTAAAACATATTTCATTGGCATCATGGTGTGTGCCACGCGGTACCTTGGTAATAAACCCACATGCCCACTCTAATAGTTGTAAAATGTGTAATGCTCGCGGGCGCATCCCGCGGCGCTCAGCGTCGCGCCGAAGCATACGATTCTGACTTTATAGCTTAATCTCTTGCACGCTATACCAATAAATAAAAATGTTGGGAAACAAAGTAGATAAAACTTTTTTTTCAATCGAATATTGGATCGTTTTCATCTTTTTTGTATAGCTCTGTGACATATTTTTAAATATATCAAAGTCGTATCAAAGTGTTAATAAAGAACTTTACCTTGTCTTCGTATTGATATCGTAAAAGTCTATCGGAGAATTTAAATATTAAAATAATATTTTTGCTGAATTATGCGTTTTACTGTAGAATGACAATATCAAAACCATAGTAAATTCTATAATTATATAACTAAACACACGCAAAGTGTAAATTAAACATGTTAAATAAAATTATTTTAATTTAATAGTAAAACTTTACACTCACAATTAATTGACTGCCATCACTTTTCACTAAAGCCATATAAAAGTCCTATAAATTGGACTTAACCATTTCTGAACTTTAAAAGACATACTTTCAAAAGCTGAATTCCTATTAAAACTAAAATTAATCCAAGTCATTTCTTAAAACGCATCAAATACGAGTGATGACCCAAAAAGTATACTGTGACAGTGCAGTCGACAACTTACTGCTGCAAACTTAAATATGCCGTTGAAATTTTAGTGGTCTTAAAATTCAAACCTTATACCCATGCAATACGATTTATAATTCCTAGAGTTGGTATCTTCAGCAGTAATTGAATTCTAGTTTCGTTAAGGATGTCACTCATTCAAAGTTTAACGATCAACCTAATAGCGTTTTTAAAGCTGTTCCCGAAATCCTTGAAACGTGACTGGAGCGTCAACAAATTTAAAAATGAATCTGTCGGCTTACTTAATAATACCCTTGATGCACTCCTTTGAACTTCTACACATGATACTGTGGAACGTGCTATCAATTTGTCGGTGAGTTTGTAATAATTACTTTTACACCTTAATTTCGTCGTGTCGCACTTGGGAATAAGCGTTTCGTGATGTTATATGAGTTTCTTATGAAGTCTACAATCTTTTTGTTGGATGTAATTATTCTAATGGTGCGTCCATGCTACGCGAATCGAGCACGAGCCGAGCCACGAACGAGCCTACAACGAGCACGATGCGAATCCCTTTGTTCGTGAAAAAACTGACAATCGCGCTCGTTCGAGGCTCGCAAGCCCGTCCACGCTACGCGAATCGTCCTCGCAGTGTGCTCGTTCGAGGCTCGGCTCTTGCTCGGTTCGCCAAGCATGGACGCACCATAAGAATCACAGGCCTTTCTTTTTCAAAATACTGTTATTTTATGCGACTATACAGAGTTCGGTTTTATAGAAACCAAATTAGTAAAAATTCTATGTAACCTAACGAGCATAAAATTATACAAATATAATATTAATTCTATAAGTTACTGAGCGCCGCAGGGGTATAATTTCAAACTTCTTTAAATTTAATCAAAATAATAAAATGATAAAATATGATAAGTAAAAATTGTTTATTTACAACAAAACTGATAGAGAAAACCTATTTCACGTTTATTACCTTTATTTATAAAATTGAATCAATTTGAATACTAATTTAATTTTGTGCAAAAAAAAATATAATTTTCAAATTAACAGGATACCCACATAACATGACTTCATTTGTAACTGACGACGCCATAATCAACAGACTATGAAATTCTGCACACAAACTAGCGTCTTATAATTATGTATGATTTATTTTTAAAATACCGGAAAACAGAAATCCGTTTTTATTATAAAAACGCTAGTTTCCAGGTCACAGCGCAATGTTTTCCATTCCACCGTCAGAATGCGTCTGAATATAACGCTATTCTAAAACAATTTCCATAATGCCACATGGTATTTCACAAAGAATGTCACGGTAAAAATGTAAAACAAAAATATTATATCACTGGTCGGCCTATTTGCAGCGGAATGTTGAATTTTGTTGGTAATTCTGCTCGTATTTTTAAAGTGTTATTAACTCTTTCCGCTTCAAATACAACATTCTTTGGAAATATTTGTAAAATTGGGAGTTCTTCCATTGAAGCAGCTAAAGGAAGATATTTGAGTCGTTCTTTACAAAGGTTATTTGTCTTCACCAATTTTGAATCAGATTCTAAGAACGATTTAAATTAAACGATTGCTGAGACAACGAGACTAAGGAGATCCTCTACACATAGCGAAAATAGAACCAAATTATCATTACAAATATAAATAAGAATAAACTTCAGCACTTCATAAACATCGTTTTACTTTAAAACTTAAAAGTTGTTAGTATTTTGTTTCAAAATAAGTCGCCGAGGAAAAATAAAAAATAACTTGCACGACCATTGAGCTTATGTTCCACTCGAGACTGAAAACAGTCTCACACTTCTTCTAGTACGGAAACTTTTTAATAAGCAACTTATTTTTTTTGTAATACACATAGACCATTATACAAACGAAACTGTAATTATATTCTGGTGTTATTCGGGGTTTTGAGTTATTATAAGGAAGTTAAATGGTATATAAGGTAAGTAATAATAAACAAATTGAGTATCTGAAATATATAGGTGTTTCGTTCTATGAATGTTGCCTTCCCAGCTATCATAGATGGCAAGAACTGTGATTAAAGAAAATAACCCAACTTCGGCTTTCATTAAGTAGGTACCTATTTGTTTATCAACAAGGCAAATACACTATACGTATCAAATGGATATTGCACGTACGTTGTTTTGCCTCCTGAGACTTCAGATAGTGCTTCGTAATATAGAGATGTAAAGTTTTAGTCCAAGCGACAGTATGAAGAGAACAATAACAGAAAAGCCAAAACAACAGTTACAGAACAGTTTACAATCAACTATATCAAAAAGATGACAATAGATAAGTAATCAAGTGATCATCTACTTTTGACGCTTTTTCTGCTTTTCAAGTTACGTAATTAATAAAGGGATTTTTTCTAGAAACACTACCTTCTTCTTCTTCCTTCTCGACCTGGTCCCATTTACTTGGGGTCGGTCCTCCTTATCCTCATCTTCCATTTAGCACGGTTTTGCGCCATGTCTTCGTTCTTTTAGGTCTTTTTCAACCGTCTTTAGCCAAGTGGCGGGTGGTCTTAAGCGCGAGCGTTTCTTCACTGGCAGGTCGAGGGCAAGCTTCAACATATGGTCGTCTGGGCGTCTTTGTATATACCATCATTCATACCATCACAATCTCCTCTCTATAAACTTTTCAAGAAACACTACCTAACTGGATTATATTCCTGAAATTACTATAAAGCATTTCCCGTAAACTTAAGTTAACAAGCTCCGAAACGCAAATGTAAAACGTAAAACAAGAAAAAAACACAGCGCTCAATTCTGATACTGAAAGTGAATACAGTTCCAAAGAAATCCACTGGGAAGAGCCGCGTCCCGATAAGTGGCATGATGCTTTCAATTCCAATAAAACTTCTCTATTCAACGAGACTACTGTTTCAATCTACGTAAATCAAACTTGTTTACATTTCATCTGCCTCACTAAGCGCTCGAGCCCTTTGTCTTGAGCAAAATTGTATATGATGTTAGAAAACTAAGGAAAATTTTCAATAAGGAACGTTCCTTGGCTCTGTCAGTAATAACTATATTGCGATAAGTCGTTTGAACGTTGCTCAGTTGCTGAGATTGCTCAGTTGCTTGGGAAAGATCTCGTATTTAATTCTATTTTGTGAGACTATAAGATTGAACCTTGACTTTTTAATGGTTAGCTGTACATTTTGATTTTCATTGTTGTCTCTACAATCGCAGTATTCAATAAATATGAGCCAGTCAGACCAAAAGTAGCTGAACTGAATTTTTATAAGGCGATGATAGCTCAGTGGTAGTGACGTCGGATGCCGAGACAAAGGTCCCGGGTTCGAATCCTACATCATTGTAGGATCCCACAGAAAGCTCAGCTCATGCTTGAGCTTTAGGTGAAGGAAAACATCGTGAGGAAACCATAGCACGGTGGTAGGGTACTTTGTAGTACCCACCTAGCTGGCTCTGTCAACGAGCACCTATAGGTGTGTTCCGACAGCCGCACTTGAGAGCCAGTTCCTTCTAGGCTTTGTGTGCTAACGCGGCCACATCATCACTTACCGTGGTGAGATTGCGGTCAAACACATGCCGATAAAAGTTATAAAAAGATTGGTACGCATGGTATTTTGGAGAGGTCAATATCTAGTAATGGTTGTAACGGCAGCTTCATATTATGTTGTATTGTAGGTATGCTTGATTCAATTGTAATGTTTATAAGTGCCAGGGGTTACCAGGGGCCAAAGTCTGCTATTTAAATTGTGTTCCAATGAACTTTCAGTGGTGTCAAAATTGTGACATTTCTCGGTGTTGGCCATAATGGCGCTACTATCTGACTACCAAAACTGTAAAATGTCACAATTTTTGACACCACAATTGAAATAGCAGACTTGGGCCCCGGCTGAATATTTGATTTTGCCTTAGTGGCAGTAAAACTGTTTTGATTCGATACTAAACGCTTTAATGATGATTACTTTAGTTTTATTGTTATCATGTTATCTCAAGTAAAACAAAGCCGTTATACACTTCCCGATCAAATAAAAATTACTAGCTAAAACTTTCCTTAAGCAAATTACAAGCTTTCATAGCCGTTCCAACAGGATTCTGAAGTAGCAAACCTGTATAAAACCACCATTGTATGCGGTATACGGAAACAGTCGACCAGCTACTGGGAACTTCATTTCACAACGTAATCCGTTCAATTCAAGAGTTAGATGTGAACTTTACTGGCGAGCAAATGAAGTAAATTGGATTTGATTTCCGACTCCCGGCTCGACTACCGTTTGAGATTCCACAGTCACGAATCTTTCTATCAGCGCTTTGGAGTAAAGTCTCATACGTGAGTTTCTACACAGCGTTCGTCTTGTATTTTTCGTGAAGGCCGACTTTCGAACCGATGGTAACGAAGTCAAAGTTGTAACGATGCTACCTCTCCTATTTCAATTATTGCTTCTTGTCACAAATACTATTTCCAAATTTACATATTATTCTAATTTTGAAATGGTCAAATTATCAAATGATTAAATTTTCGAATTCTAATTTTCTTTTTTTTTTTCAAATATGAAGAATGTCCCATAAGACATTCATTGAATTCGATCAGTACTAGACACTACTTAAATTGTGTGATCATTTTTAATGAGAAATAAAACAATAATTATATTTTTTATTGAATAAAAAGAAATAAAAGTTACCAGTGTAGTACAATGTGATAATACTAGTGCACTTATATTATAAAGATTTAACATACTAGAACCCAGCTGAGGTAAGTTCCTTGGTTTCATATTATAAACAAATCCCTGTATCCCAAATTGTCTCTCAGTATTAATATAAAAAAAAATAGAACTCTTTTTTACAAGTGTTTATATCATATTTTCATTGTTACAGTTCTTTATTTTTACACAATAAACTTTATGGAAGACAGTCATAAGTTTCATTTTCTTCAACTGCATTTTCTACTATTTTGAATGCTCCGGTCGTAGGCTGATAGTAGAGCCGATAGCAAAAGCCTACGTGCGTGACAAAGTCAAAGCCATTTATTCAGTTTAGGCCCCAAGAGGGCATTTAGCTCAAATTTACTGAAGCTACCAGATTTAAAGATTGAAGTATAATAACACTATCACCAGATGACACGGGTAGAGTAAAACTAGTTTAATAATTTTATTTAATAATTTACCTTCCTACTTTACCATCGATAAAAATTTACAAAATCCATATAGAAATAGAAACTAAGTTGTAGTGCTCATGAAACCAGAGCTTAAAATCACAACCTTGTAGTGTCGTATTAGCTGCTGTACCGGTGTAGTATTACCGGTAGAACATTAAACCCTGGCTGAATGAATGCATTGATGCGTTTGAGATGATAAAATGGATCGTGAGCAGCGGATCTGTGCGCGGACGATTTGAATCGGCATGTTTGTCGTGCAAACGAGACCGTACCTTAATTAAACTCGATTGGAATTAAATCGAATCACTCGTTACTGGGTTAATGTATGCCACTGGTTTTTGGTTTACTTTGTGCAGTTATTGGTTGAACCGGAATTTCTGTTTGAGTTAAAAATATATCTTGTGATACTTTCTTTAGACTGATTATAATCGATGGAGAATGACAGATCTGGGGCTCTACCGCGTAACTTTGGTGGTAATCGTAACGAACACCATTAATTAATTTATCGTGGAGTCGTAACGCGTGCGCGTCATTGCTTGAAATAGTTAATGGTTCGTTACGATTACCACCAAAGTTACGCGGTAGAGCTCCTGAGGGCCAAGTCTGCTATTTTTAATCAAAAATGTCATTTTGACACAATCTCATTACAACTCCATTGCCATTAAACTAAATTGCTTTGTCTACTAAATTCATAATGACTTTTGACGCTTTAAATTAATACTGATAGTTCATTGGAACACAATTTTCATAGCAGACTTGGGTCCCAGGACTTAAAGAAACATTATTATTTGCAAAGGTTTTGTGCCGGTAGCGAATCTACATAGTTTTATTCAATATAATATAAATATTATATTTTGTCATAATAGATACATTATGATACATGTGTGCAAAGTTGGTTATTAACACTTGAGCGCGTGAACCGAGCCAAAAGTGTAATAATCAATGCACACACATGTCATACGACGTTTTTCAACACACTTGCGAGGAAAAAAACAGACTTGTATTTTTTTAAGTAGATTTTTTGATAATAATCAACCACACCATAAGAACGTTAACAAATATGGTGCGCAAGTATTATTTTTTTGACAGCGGTGTGCTGTCAATCTATTTTACCCGTTTAAATTAAGAATGCTTGGTCTACACACATATTATACTTGGGATTATACCTATCATCAATCTGTGCGGTAATGTAAAGTAAAAAGCACTAGTGCTTTTAGGTAAGCTGCATTAAGGTACTAAAAACGGTGCAATAAATGTCACTTTACGAGCGAGTGTGTCGAAAAGTATTATATTTATATTAATATTTATTCTTATTGTTGGGGTTATCTCGTCGTAGACGGTACTCCAGATATTGTTGTAGTTAGTTTACACCAAACCACTGTTAAGTTTGCAGATTTATTCATAAAGAAATGCTGATGTTGTCTAGCAATCTGAGCCGCACGTCACGTATCAACGTTTTTATTACGACTAACTTTGTTCTACAAAATTATGCCTTATAAGGGATAATTTTGCTGTATGAGCATTATTGGCTCGTACATTATACTAGCTGCCCGGCACGACTTTGTTTGCGTGATGTCTAACCCATACCCATTCAAATTTGTTTTTCCGTTAGAACCTTCTACAAACTATTAGATTTAATAAAAAAGGATAGATGAAATCGGTAAAGTCGTTCTCCAGTTATGGCGTGACGTGACCTAGGGAAATAGGGTTTCATTTATATATAGAGATTGCAGTAAGAAGCAAGAAAAGCAAGCCGTCGTTGGTACACCTAATGGTAAGCGGTCACCACTGCCAATGGACATTTGATATATCAAACGGATATGTTGCAAAACTTCTCACTTTTAGAAGACCCCCATGTTGTATTTTGTTACTGAAAAAAATTAATAGTTACAAAGTTGTGATTCTTGCTTACCTCTAGGAGAGCATTTCACAGGAACTTTTGCCATTATGAAAATACACTTGATATTTATAACGGCAACAAAGTCAGAATTATCTAAAGCCTCGAGGAAATTGTGATGGCTTTTCTTAGAAATCTATAAAGATATTATACCTAGTATACCTCTTGGACCGACAACTTTCATGGAACTACTCGTAGTTACTCTCAGGACATAAACTTTGAAAATACACTGTAAACTTTGAAATAATCTTTGAAAAACGTCTCCTTGCTGACTACGCAAATTCAGTTATGAATAAAAAGTTATTTAATTTATCAGTTTTTAGTTAGCTATATCATTAGAGAACTACCCTCAAATGAAATCCGTTATCAAGTTCTCCAGTAGTGTCCTGCAATAATCGAAACCAATTTTCTTTTAATCTGGCTAATGGTCTGGTCGTGGGGATTTTCACACTGTGTTATCTGATCCTATATAAATGAATCCGAGCTAGTGTAAAAATTCTATAAAACGATTCTAACGATTTCGATAAGCTAAGTATATGGGGGTTTTTGGGGCGAAAAAGCGATCTGGCTAGGTCCGTGGGTTTGAACTCTATATACAATCAGCTTGAGCTTTTGGTCCTTCACCAAAAGACCTGTGTTATCACCATGATTAGCTCCTTAGCTTATCATGGTGATAACACAGGTCTTTTCAAAATAAAAAAAACCTGCCAAGTGCGAGTAGGATCGCACATATGGGCGCCAAACAATTCCGTTCATAGTTTCGGTATAAGGAATATTTAAAACTGATTTATTTAATGCTATTCTAAAAAAATACAAATAGTTTAAGAATGTTTATTATAATTTATTGTTTAAGGTATTTGGATATCTTTAAATGTAAATTATTCTGAGTATAAATTGTTTTGAATTATTTTAGACTATTTATCAAATTAATTGATATTCTATTATTGTTTAAAACTGATTTATTTAATGCTATTCTGAAATTACAATTAGATTAACAATGTTTTGTTTAAGTGATTTGGATTTAAATGTAAATTATTCTGAGTATAAATTGTTTTGAGTTATTATAGATTATTTATCAAATTAATTAATCAAAGAAAATTAATGTTTTCATATTTTATAATCACTATTTAATTTTTACAAACAATTCAGTGTTTTAATTGACAGCTCACTCTATGATTTTAAATCAACCGGAAGTCGTTTATTTTATTCAAAATAAGTAGTGTTTGATCGTGGAGGGTAGATTCTATGCGTATAAAAGCTATAGCAGCCGAGCTTGTAAATTCATTCTGTGCTCAGACGTTAAAGGAGTAACAACCTTGAGCCTTTTAAGATTTTATTATTATTATTGTTGAAAAGTGTTTAAATATTTGTGTGTGTGTTCTAATTACATAATTTACTGTACAAGTTAAATAAATAGATACTGTTGAAATGAATAACGGTGCTTTTAATCCAAACGGCGATGGTCCGCCGACAGCAGCGGTGGGATGCACCTCGCCAATATTGAGTGCATCTCAATCTAGTGCTTCTCAGCCTGGGCCCGCTCTTCAATCTGTGACGATGCCACAGATGGAACCAAGCTTTTCTTTGGAACAAGTGATGAGCTTGGTTACATCAATTACTAAACAGGCTGCATCCAGTGCCGTGTCAGCGGCACTTTCTGCAACTCCGCTACCGTCAAGAGATCGTGGAAATTTTTACCTTCCGCCATTTGACCCAGATACACGCTCTCATGATATTCGAGATTGGTGTGCCAATGTTGACGAAACGATTACTAGTTTCAGTGTACCGCCTCAGGAAGCTCGCATGAAAGCAATCTTACAACTGCGAGGCAGAGCTAAAATATGGGCTGACACATGGTCCCTGCAATCTACCACTTGGGATCAAGTAAAAGAGGACCTGATTCGGACGTTTGGCAAGGAGTTTCGTTATGCCGATGATGTGCAGAAATGGCGCAGCTATACTTCAGACCAGGCCAGCAGCTTTGCTGAGTATGCAACTACCGGATGGACCCTTTTCAAGCGAGTGCGACCAGAGGCTACGGACGGTGAGGTGATTGATGCTTTAATTACTGGTATATACCCGGATTATATTAGATGTGAATTATTGCGAAATACGCCTGACACTTTGCCAAAGCTGGTTTCCGTTCTCAAAACATACCGTAAACGTAAACTTGATAATTCAGATAAAATTAACTTGCTTAATAGTAAAAAAACTCGTCCTTCAGAAACTTCCGATACTAAGAATAGGTCGTTGAACTGTTTCAAATGCAATAAACCTGGTCATTTACTCAGAGATTGTAAAGAAAGCACAATAGTTGAATCTAATTCACCCGCTAGGTCCACACTCCAGGTAAACAATAGTAAATTTGTTGAATGTAGTTACTGTCACAAAAAAGGCCACATAGAGAAAAATTGTTACCGTAAACAAAATGACGAAAAATTCGATAAATCTAATAAATCCATAAACTTTTGTGGTAACACAAGTCGTTGCATGACAACAGTCAAAATCGGTAATGTTTCTTATCCGTGTTTGTTTGATTCTGGTGCGGATTGTTCATTGGTTAGAGAGAGCATTGCTGGTTCAATACCTGGTAAAAGAAATCCTGTTAACACCATATTCTCAGGCATAGGTGGTAGTCCTGTCATGTGTTCTCAGAGTATTACGGCTATGGTTAAAATAGATGATGTTTGTGTAGAAATTGACTTATTTATTATAAAAAATAATCAGACCCGGTTTGATATCTTGATTGGCTATAACTTGGTGTTAATTCCTGGTCTCAAAGTTACATTAACCGGTACAAGTATGAGAGTCACACGAAACTCCATAATAAATGAATGTACCGTGACAAACTCACTAAGTAACTTAAACACTGATCTAAAGGAACCCGAATTATTAGAAAAATTACATAAAATATTAAATCACTTTGAAAATAGTTTTACATCTGGCAATAAAGTTTCTGTAGTTAAAACAGGTGAACTTAACATAAGATTAAAAAAACCCAGACAAAATTGTTCAGCGTAGACCATATAGACTTTCCCCTATAGAGCGTGAAAAAGTTAAAGAAATAATTAATGATTTGAAACAAAATGATATCATCCGAGATAGCTCTTCTCCATTTAGTAGTCCCATTCTATTAGTCAAGAAAAAGGATGGATCTGACCGCCTATGTGTTGACTTTCGCGAATTAAATGCTAATACCATAAGAGACCATTTTCCACTGCCGCTTATAGCCGACCAAATAGATAAATTAGGTAAAACTCGTTATTTTACATGTCTAGACATGGCTGCAGGATTTCATCAGATTCCAATTGCATCAGACTCTATTGAAAAGACTGCTTTTGTTACCCCTGATGGTCAATTCGAATATTTACGCATGCCTTTTGGCCTCTGCAATGCACCTTCTGTTTATCAGCGAGCCATTAATAAAGCATTAGGTGATTATAGGGATAAAATTGCCTTGGTCTATATAGATGATATCCTCGTCATGTCATCAACTAGAGAGGAGGGACTGACTAATCTTGAACTTGTTTTGAAAAGATTGACTGATGCAGGATTTTCTATAAACATATCAAAATGTTCATTTCTTAAGACTTCGGTTGAATATTTAGGAAACATTATCGAAAACGGTACCGTTAAACCTAGCCCTGGTAAAATTGATGCACTCTCAAAATCTGCTGTTCCAAAAAATATTAAAGAATTGCGACAATTTAATGGCTTAGCTGGATACTTTAGAAAGTTCGTTCCAAATTTTTCAAATATAATGTCCCCTTTATATGAACTTACCAAAGCTGGCGTACCTTGGGTGTGGACTGACCGTCAGGAAAATGCAAGACAGGAAATTATAAATAGATTAACTTCATCGCCACTTTTAACCATATTTGATCCCGATTTACATTGTGAACTTCATACGGATGCAAGTTCCTTGGGCTATGGTGCTGTTTTGATCCAAAGGCATAATAACACTCCACATGAAGTTGGCTATTTTAGCATGCGGACGACTAATGCTGAGAGCAAATATCATTCATATGAGCTCGAAACATTAGCCGTTGTTAAGGCAATTAAGCACTTTCGCCATTTCCTATATGGCAGATCTTTTCTAGTCGTGACAGACTGTAATTCCCTTAAAGCTTCCAGAAATAAAAGAGAACTTACCCCAAGGGTACACCGATGGTGGGCCTTTTTACAAAATTTCCAATTTGATATCGAGTACCGGAAAGGTGACCGTCTTTCACATGCCGATTTTTTTAGCCGTAATCCCTTAATCCTATGCCCAAAGAATGACATGCCCCCTATACATCACCAAAAAGTCATTGAACAGAGACCAATACAATTTTTGGTAAATTCTTCCACATTGGATCATAATTGGCTTCTTATAGAACAAAAACGCGACCCCGTTCTCAAAAATATAGTCGATCAACTAAAATCCGATTCCATTCCGAAAGAAATAGCTAACACATACATTATATTACAAGACAAATTGCTTAGACGAAAAGTACAGATTGATGACAGAACTCGTAAGTTAATTATTGTCCCCCGTAACTATCGTTGGAATTTAATTTGTCATTATCACGATAATCTTCAACATTTTAGCTGGGAAAAAGTACTAGCTAAAATAAGAGAGCAGTACTGGTTCCCGAACATGTCAAAATTAGTAAGAAAGTTTGTCGAAAATTGTGTAAGTTGTAGAATCCGAAAAGGCTGGTCCGGTGCTAAGCAAGTTTCTTTACACCCCATTGATAAAATTGCAATCCCCTTTCATACAGTACATGCAGACATTACCGGGCGTATGAATGGTAAACGCAATCAGACTGAATATGCTTTCGTATTTATAGACGCTTTTACTAAGTATGCTCATTTAATTTACACAAATGATCGAACTTCTGAAACGGCAATACGTTGTTTCAAAGAGTTAATATCCATATTTGGAACCCCGACACGACTGATTACAGATCAAGACAAAAGTATGACATCAAGTGATTTCAAAAATTTCTGTCAAAATTGCGGTATTGAACATCATGTTGTCGCAAAGGGCGCCAGCAGGGCAAATGGCCAGGTTGAACGCATTATGAAAATAATTAAAGATAATATGTCAGTGGTGGAGCTTGATAAACCATGGCATTCTGCAATCCAAGACTTACAATTAGCTATTAATTCGTCTATATCAAAAAGTACAGGGAAAACTCCAATGGAATTATTATTTGGCAAGCAATGCTCTCCGCCGGGTATCAAGCTCATTCAAATTGATGATGATGAAAATGTAGATGATCTTAATACTGTAAGATCGGTATGTAAGCTAAGGATGGACGAGCGATCTTTTCGGGACAAATTAAGGTTTGACAAAGGAAAAGCAAAGATAAAACCATTTAATGTAGGTGATTTTGTTTTAATGCATAAACATGAACGACATACTACTAAACTTGGTTCAAAATTTGAAGGCCCTATGGAAATTTTAGAGGTACTGCCTAACGACCGCTATAAAATTAAGCATATAAACCTAAAAGGCTGTTCTGAAAAGATCAGGCCATCCAACCAGGATCAAGCCATGATTCTTTGAGGCGCAAGCCTCAAAGAATCATGGCTTGCGCCTTTCGCGCAATGTGATCCTTTTATGGATGATGAACCGACCGTATGGGCAGATAACCTTAATGAAATCTCTGATTAACTTATCCACCTATCCTACCTTAAACGCTGGCTGGCCACCACGCGTATCCTTTTCCTGGTCTTAGAGGCTAGATCCCAATGGGTGATGCCTAGTTTTACATTTGGGGCTAGATCCCAATGGGTGATGCCTAGTTTTACATTTGAGGCTAGATCCCAATGGGTGATGCCTACTTAATTGTCTTATTTGTTGTTTTGACACCAAATGGGTTTGCGTAATGATGAATTGGGGTAAACTTGCATATTCTATATCCACCTATCCAACCCTAAGCGCTAGCTGATCACTATGCGTATCCTTTCCTGGTCTGAGGGGCAAGATCCCAGGCGGGTGATGCCTAGCGTTGTGGCTAGATACCAGGTGGGTGACGCCAAACGTTACGGCTAGATCCAAGGCGGGTGAGCTTATTATTACAAAGGGGTCGACAGCGCAGAGAGCGCGCTGGAACAGAATGGCCGTATGGGCGCCAAACAATTCCGTTCATAGTTTCGGTATAAGGAATATTTAAAACTGATTTATTTAATGCTATTCTAAAAAAATACAAATAGTTTAAGAATGTTTATTATAATTTATTGTTTAAGGTATTTGGATATCTTTAAGTGTAAATTATTCTGAGTATAAATTGTTTTGAATTATTTTAGACTATTTATCAAATTAATTGATATTCTATTATTGTTTAAAACTGATTTATTTAATGCTATTCTGAAATTACAATTAGATTAACAATGTTTTGTTTAAGTGATTTGGATTTAAATGTAAATTATTCTGAGTATAAATTGTTTTGAGTTATTATAGATTATTTATCAAATTAATTAATCAAAGAAAATTAATGTTTTCATATTTTATAATCACTATTTAATTTTTACAAACAATTCAGTGTTTTAATTGACAGCTCACTCTATGATTTTAAATCAACCGGAAGTCGTTTATTTTATTCAAAATAAGTAGTGTTTGATCGTGGAGGGTAGATTCTATGCGTATAAAAGCTATAGCAGCCGAGCTTGTAAATTCATTCTGTGCTCAGACGTTAAAGGAGTAACAACCTTGAGCCTTTTAAGATTTTATTATTATTATTGTTGAAAAGTGTTTAAATATTTGTGTGTGTGTTCTAATTACATAATTTACTGTACAAGTTAAATAAATAGATACTGTTGAAATGAATAACGGTGCTTTTAATCCAAACGGCGATGGTCCGCCGACACACACGAAGGGTTTTTAAATTATATTTCATTTTTATTATTTGTTGTTATAGCGGCAATAGAAATACACAGTCTGTGTCAACAACTATCTACCTATTACGGTTAATGAGATATAGCCCGCTGACATACAGACGAATAGACGGACAGCGGAGGCATGGTTAGGGTCCCGTTGGCACTCTGGGTACAAAACCCTAAAAGCATGCTTTGGGTTTATTATTTGAATTACCACAGGAAACCATCACCGTATGACAACTTTTAGCCTAAGCCAAAACAAGAACTTTAACGTAAACAAATGCAAATTTAAATACCAAATTAATGAAAACTGTTCATTTATATGACCCGATTAGTTAGGGTCTTGAGTCACGTCTTTCGTGCAATTACACCGACGTTTCTCGGCCTTTAATTTAGCTATCACAGGCTCTTAACGTGAATGTATAGCTTGGCCTAGTAATTAACGGATAGGGACCTTTTCATATAACTCAGTGAGCGAAAGGTATTACATGGCACTCGAAGATATAGCAATGTTCATTAATTACGCATTTATAATTTGGCCTGCGGACTTTCCCGTATTCCCGAGAGATCTAGAACTTTCTCGGAATAAAAAGTATCCTTAATATTATTCCAGGCTATGATCTACCTACATGCTAAATTTCATCATGATCGGTTCTGCCCTTGAGGCGTGAAGTGGTAACAAACGAATAAAATCACTGTCGCATTTTTGTTTATAGGATAAAAAGTGGCTTTAGTGACAATACTTTCACACACATTACAATCAGACCAAAAAGAATGAAAAATGAGACAGTTTTCATTCAGACTATGTGTGATTAACATTTTTCTTTATAGTTTAGTTTATCCTATAAACAAAAATGCGTTCTTTTCTAACATAAAAGAACGTACTATGTGCTATGCGATAAATTTTTATTTTTGGTTAGAAACCGGCCGCGTAAGATACTACGCTTTCTTCACGAAAAGTTTTACATAATAACCTAAACAAGTTAGGTACGAAAGATAAATAAATTATCCAATTAATTTCAGGCCTAACGGACGGACAGACAACAGAGTGAGTGCTACGCAGCCCTCCATTTTGGCCGTTGGATACGCGGAACCCTAAGAAAATAATCATAAAACTGTATATGTACGGTCACTTAGCGAGCTAATTCTAAGAGGGTACCGACAATAGCTTTACGGGCAACTGAATACCCTTAGGACTTATATCATCTCGGACCGTTGACAAATTGTACGCAGTTTTATCGAGTTGAAAAATTTATGTTGCGTAAGTGTCTACGTTGTGCTTCGAGTTTGCGCTTACAGTCGATTACTTGCGAAAAGCTTTAGAACTTTTGTTTATTAGAAAACTAGCCTCTACCTGCTTTTCCACATGCGTGGCTATTTTTTTCCCTGTCTGTTACTCGGTCATTGCGCAGCTTCCTTTACGCTCCTAAGTCATAACGCAACGACGCAACGATACAGTATAGGGGCTCTACCGCGTAACTTTGGTGGTAATCGTAACGAACACCATAAATTATTTCTTCCAATGACGCGCACGCGGTATGACGCGACGATGACCATTCGTGGGCCCTGATTGGATGAAATTCATTAATCGTGTTCGTTACGATTACCACCAAAGTTACGCGGTAGAGCCCCTGGTCCGAAAGACCTTCCTCATAGAAACTGTGGAAACGGTATTGAAATGTCTGTAGTGGTTCTCGAGTTACTAGCGCACAAAGACAAACTAGACAAAGAGAGGGATGTTGTGATGTATGATGTGTATGATATTTAGGATTAATAAAAGTAGTTTTAACTACTAACTTCTAAATTTTTACCACTTTTTTGAATCGAGTGTTTTTAATGTAAAAGTCATTGAAGTCTTGAAGTGTGTCCGAGTGTAGCATATTTTTTTGGTTATTTATAAATTCATAAAATATAAAATACTAAAAAAGTTTAATCCGTCTTGAAAATGACGTATACCTTACTAATCCAGCTCATCATTTGTTCTATTCAATTAATAAGTATTAAAGCTTTCTAAGCTAGCAATTAATGCCGTGGCAATGTTTTTGAGGGTAGTTTTAATTAAAAGTTGATCAGTAGACTGTGAAATCTTGTCAAGTGTTCACTCGACAGTTGAATGTATTGGTATGTCTAATAGAAGATGACAGGCGTGTGATTCGGGTGAGCCGTTTGCTTGTTCGTTTAAGGTCTACTTCGTCTAAGGAGCTCCTTCGTTTCATAGGATAGCCGTGTTTTGATGACCACAATGATAAAATGATAGCTAAAGAAGCAAAAATCTTCGAAGCAAATACTTTTCGGGTTTCTTTTATATGAACTGTATTAAAAGATACATCAACTAAAAAGAAATACGAAGCGCGTTCCTAATAAAAGTAAAGGCTGGTAAAAGTTTTTAAAACATGAGGTCCGCTGGAGACAAGCAATTTTAGACTGTCTAATGTAAAAAAATACGGTGAGTTTCACTCGAATGAAGAATGTCGAAATTAGATTACAATGATTATTATTTATTCTAAATGTAATGAGGACAGTTACCCACATTTCTTCTATTCTACTTGATTAAATTTCAGAATCACTGTATTTATGCTTGGGTTTGTTTAAGGGTTGATTTGAGCCAACAGAAAAATGTTCACGCATCCTCTTACAGTTTTCGAAACCGACCCTAAGTTATATTACGAGAATATAATGTTGGACCTTATTATAGTATGTATCACTTAAAAAATTAACGTTTCATATATTCTGTGTTCGCGCAGTAAAACTACTCCTTAATTCTGTCGATTCAAATGGGTAGCAGTGTGAGTATTCAGTTTCATCGTCTTTTTTTCTATTAATGAGCGCGCTAGGCAAATTAACAGACGCGTCGTATCATGGTATTTCGATGATTACTATTATTTTATCGTAAGTCAGTATTAATTATTTCAAAGGTGTGATGTATACTTATGTGCTCTCTGAAAATAATAATAAGTGAAATAAGCATAAAAAAATATAAATTTTATTCGATACGTAGTCATTATAGAGAAACCTTTTAAATATTGAAAAGAGAGGGTATATTACTGTCAAAGAACAAGCCCTAGTTCAATCAAAATAAAGGTCCGATTTTATTTTAAAAAAATGTGACTGATTAAGATTTATAAATGAACAGGCTCTGTCACAATTAGAAACTAATTTAAAGGACCCAGGTGTGAATTGTTTAAAAGTAGATTACTTTTGTCTCAAGTTATTTTATTTCAACTTATTGAAATTGCCCACTAAATCGTTCAAGTTATTTGTCTTGGAAATTTATGAACTGTCTCTTTTGGCTTCGTAATTAAGACGATTGAGTAAACGAGATTAAATTTGGAGTCCCAACGGAGGTTCGAGAAAAAGGATTGTGTCTTTGTGGAGCATTTTTTGTATAGAACGAAGTTTTTTGTTTTTTTTTTAAGTAAATCGTAACGTAAATTAAAATTAGGTTCAGACAAAGAACTCTTTGATTGAATCTGAAGCTCACAGTTGATAAAATTGACACAAAGAAACAATCTAAATTCAAATTGGATAGCAGCAGCGGCAGATTCAACGAAATTTTCTATTTTAACAAATATTTTTGTAAATAATATTATGTTAATTCAATTTTAATTAATATTCAAATCAATCTCAGCCATAACGTTATCCTAACTGTTACAAATAACGAGGTAACTAAAAATCGGCTTAAGTATGTTATTTAACTATAAACCCATTGCGGTATACTTATGTCCGAGAGATATCTTGTGCAATCGTAAACGAAATCACTAGTCTGTCATCTTGTACTTAAAGTAATCCGATTAAGCTAAATAGAGTGATATTTAACGGTACCATAGGTACGACGAACTTTGATAATATGAATATTTGCTTTAAACACGCTTGTTATATGATATCTTTATTCATAAAAACTCAATTTAAAAAAAGATTTCATTATAAGTACCACTGAAAGTTGATATTTTTTTTATTATGAATATTTCACTCTCTGGAATTAATAAATCTTTATTTCATAAAACTTGATTTTACTTATGCGACTTTAAAAATGTTGACTATAATTTTAATTTAACAACGGTATTGACGTGAAATTAAATAGAAAAAAATTATGATCTGATTTTATTTACATAAATAACTATTTTATTACAATTATATATGAGGTACTATGTAATATGTCCATTTCTTAAACCAAAGATATTTCAATAATCGATATTCAAATTACTTTTCACTCGCGCATTCCACTTTCATCGAGTTATATTTTCCTAACTGTCAATATTAAATTTCTATATCACATATTCAGTTTCTGATTCTGTTATGAAAGGCGTTACTCTGTTACTTTAGTGACACCAATGTATCGGGTTTGTGGTTAGTTTTGGACTTTCGATATAAAAAAGCTTTCAAATTGAATTGACAATTCGATTGACGTTTAGATACTCGGTGACATTTTTCAATCGGTGACCGCAACCGAACTTGTTTTGTACTAGTTGAAGATTGAACGATATGGGATATTAAATTTAAATTAGATCATAATTACATGAAATTGAAATTTATACCTCTTTTTATATTAAAACACGTAAATGTTAAATTCCTTACGGAATACCGCAGCCAAACAACTTTAACTTTGTGTAAAGTTGTGTTCCTGCGCAAGCGTCCATATGGCTGCGATAACCATCGCTTACCATCAAGCGTGTGTTCTACCGCTTGTACAACGGATGGTGTTCTGAAGAATTGCTTAAGATGATGCCCACGGCTACCTTCTACCATCGCAACTCTCGCCATCGACGGGGAGTCTATCCTCACATATTGAAACCAGAATTGTTTCGTACTGTGCGGGCTCAAAGGAGCTTCCTTCCGCGGACGCTCAGACTGTGGAATGAGCTCCCCGCCGTGGTATTCCCAATGGAGTACAGCATGGGTTTCTTCAAAAGGGGTGTGAAGAGATTTCTGCAGGGTTGGCAATGCGCGCTTGATACCCCTGGTGTTGCAAGCGTCCATAGGCTACGGTAACCGCTTACCATCAGGCGGGCCGTATGCTGGTTTGCCACCTAAGTGGTATAAAAAAAAGCGGGCCGTAAGCTTGTTTACCGACTAAGTCATGTCATTTTTTTTGTTAAATCCATTTTTTTTAATTTTCATTCTGAATGCACGTTGTTGCGGTTAAACGTTCCTCTCTTCATATGCTGCATAATTTTCTATGATCATACTATTATTAATTATCAACCTTATTTTTTTTTTCATATATAAACATCTGCATAAGTTCAAAGAAAATATTATGACTAAACATTTAGGCAACGAGTCCACCTGAGAAAACATTTCACACCAGACTTAACAGTAACTGATGGAAGATAAAGCCGAAGCGAAGTGTCACATTCAGCAAACTGTCAAATTTGCGGTCCATTAGATTTGATTTTGATCCGAGATATGAATCTGTCTAATTAATTTACGATGATTAAAAAAAACCTTACTGGTTTTGCTTTATACATACTTTAATCAGCTCATGATAAATTAAAATTAGAGGATTTGTGAAAAAGATTTTTATACTTATGTCCTAAATCCTAGCTTTGTTCTATAATAAATTCCAATAAAGGATGTCTACGATGATTTAAAAAAAATACCTTATTGCTATTGCTTTACACGTCTAAGTCTATGTCTTATGTCTTTATTGACTACATCCGATTGTTCCGAATGTTCGGAAATAGAATCTGAAATCATAATAGGTATTTCCAGTCGATAACTACCTGATAAATTTTCTTTAGCGGGTTTCGTTTTTATACTTTACAAATGTCATAATAATTTATCATAGATATTTTTTGGTTTTTGCATTTTTAGAATAATGTAAGGGACTAATGAAACCTACACTTGATATGGTGTCTTGTGACTGCAATTTCTGTCTACATTATCGTTGTAAGTAAAAGTAAATAATTAATAAAAAACCTGATCGCCAAATATCTTTGTAAAAGAAAATTCCACGCTCCATTCCATAATACATTAGACGTAATCTCATGAAGTAACATCTAAATAATTCTCTGTGAGATAGCAATAATATCCACTCACATTTTGACTAGCGATATAAACATAAAGTAGGCCGGGAATGAGTGTGAATCAGCTGCGGGGCCGTCATGCGATGTGTTAATATTACTGATGTGTTGATACTAGATGTGGCATGAAAATGTAATCAATCGAAAAAAAAATATGTTATAAATTATAGGAGCCTATGAAATAGGCAATCATCGGGCTAAGGAGCAGAGATTATAGCAAAAGCTGCCAATTTAAAATGCTGTTTTTCAATAGTCAGTAAAATTGTACCTAATATTAATACATTGGTTTGACATCGCTATTGGAAAAACATACACATTTTTTTTTTTTAAGATTATGAATGGGAAAGCCTGGGACCGTTATATGACTAATGATCTTAACAGGTTTTATGCAACCTATAACGCTGAGACCTAAATATATTTCATAGCTCAACTCTCATAGTTTTCATCTCACGTAGGATTTTTTATTCATTTCAAGTCACATCCAGTCTAATACTTCTTACAGCAATTTCTCTTGGCACTCGATTTCGCGCATTCTATGCTGCAGAAACCGAACGACCAATAAGCGTGCACCGGCACTAGTATAATGTGAGATATCGTTAGTATAAATAGCAATAACAAGCCGATTTCAGCGACAATACATGTCCCCATTTCCGTGTATTGCCGAAACGGAGTATTTTCATTGGCAAATCGTATTAAGATAGCGGAAGATAAATGGAGTGTGTTCATTGTATTGGCATGTTGATTATGGCATATTATAACAAATAATCTACCTACCTATTTATTTTAGTATAGTACCTAGGTCACCGAGCTTTGCTGGAAAACTCGGATATACACGTTTTCTCAAAAACTCCCATTATACCAAATTTCATCGAAATTCTTAGAGTAGTTTTCGAGTTGTCAAAACAAACATATATATATATATATTGCTCGTATAAGATTAACCTCCCATTTATTGGACTAGACTCTTTCTAGACTTTTTTTTTACAAATGTGTATTACGTTAACAACTGTTATATCGCTTTCAATCTTTTGTCGATTTGATTTGTTTATAATTATACCTTCTGACATGTAGTTAAAGAAGCTTTTCTCTTCATTCTGATTTGAAAACTGTGACAGTGTCACTGCTATATTTGCATGACTCAAAACGATAATAACGTGTCCTTATTAAAAATAATCTGCTTTATAATCAGGGCATAACAATTCACTGGGCAAAGACCTCTCATTAGGCATACAATAAAGCCAAATTCATACACAAACAGCGCGAAACATTTGAAGTTTCCGACACTTTGTCCTCATACGTCACTTGCAGCAAGTCGACTAACATGCGATTTGGCGTGATTCACGCGCCCATTCGCGTCAAAGTCTATGCAGACTTGACGTGACAGTAACGTGACGTGACATGGTCGGAACTATTTGAATATTTCTCTTGCAGCTAGTCGATACTGCTTTTGGGCATGACGGCCCCAAACGACATCATCAGGTTTTCATTTATGTAGAACTATCTGGGGCCCAAGTGTGCTATTTCAATTGTGTTACAATGAACTTTCAGTGGTGTCAAAATTGGGCCCCTGTTTTGTTATTATTTTATATAAACCGTACGTTACAATGTTTTTACTTATATTGCTGGAAATATTTACAGCAGAATTTGTATACAGTAGCTTTTTCACTTTATATCAGTTGGCACTTAAAAATCAACGGACTTATTTATTTACTGGTATCAGTGCAGCCGCTTAAATTCTGTTTACTTAAATCGCAGCATGCCTCTTCGCACCAAAGCGTCCCGTCACCTATGCAACTGCCTTCCTTATCGCCCGTTTAATTGGGTGTTACAAACGGCGTCACTCAAGATAATCCTTTAACGGTATCGGAATCGTGGAATCTGCATCTGATATATCGTCTCTGGTGAATCGAGACTGACTGGTATCAGGCTATTATTTCCAACTTGCCGCTAATTGACAGCGTGCGCTCGGTTCGATTTATTTTTCGCAAGTTTTCGACATGCGAAATACTTTTTTAATTCGCGCAATAATTCGAGTTACTGCCGACGATTCCGAGAGATAAATCGCTGTTACGTGTTTAGTTCGGACTCGTTAAGATCTCAACGATTTAATTCAGGGAGCCTTTTAAAGTGATTGATTTCACAAAAGATTTTTAAAAGCTGACAGTTTGCTATGCCGAGATTTATTAGATTTTTCAGTTGGAATCATCTAGGTTTTTTCATTTGTAAGTAATTTGGAAGGAAATAATTTTCTTCTATAAAAGGTTTCAGAAAGCTGTTTGAAAATTTCAAACATGGTAGGTGGATGGATGGACACTGATTTTTCAGATATAAATCAAGTATATTTGGGATCGATTAACGTTTTAAGGGAAACAATAAACTGACCCTATGAAAAGCTAAAACTCAGCAAACGACGCTGTTAATTTTCAGCTCATATTTTACGACTAGGATGTATCAGTTGATACACTACAATAATCTATAACTAATAAGAAAACAGATAAAGTCACATCAAAGTTAATCATAAAACATCGACTTAGTGATGTTTACGACTTGCTATAAACTGATCTTGTAGTTTCAACTTCAGTATCTCGACTCACAAATTGCGTTTTATTAGGACATGAGGACTTTACGACGCGTGATATATGAGCAGAATATGTTTACAATGTTGAAGGAAACAGATCTCGAATGTGGTGTTAAAGAAAAATTACACATTGCATTGTTGCATTATGTACTCTATTTTTCAATATCAACATCAAATAAGTTTCATATCCTTTAGAAGTTCTTCTGTTTCATTAACCTAGAAGGTAATATAAAACTACAGAAAGTAGCTGATGAACTGGCTATTTTGATAGGTTGGCATCATCATAATGTAATATTAAATGTAAATAGTCATAGTTAGTTATAGTTTATAACTAACTATGATATAAGAGTGTGTATATTGTGTGTATATATTTTTTTGTTTTTAATTATGCTATTTAATGTCTGCGTCGAATGGCGCGCAAGAATAAAATGTTTTTCTTTCTTAGAAGATTGCTTAGGCGTAAGGTTTTTTTGTATGACTCTGAATTATTAGTATTCCCATCATCTGATTGATTAGCTATCAGCAAGCTAGCAATTTAATTTCTTGCGGATAATCGTCCAGCCATAATATTATTATCCAAATAACTATACCTAATACATTCGAATATAGAAACATCATACTTTTAATCAAACCCAAAGTCCCGTAACTCAACCCATCTTCGCAAGAGTACCGCTAAATTATACACCCGCGGCCCGTAGTACCCCATTACGTAGGAAACGCGCACTAATGCATCTCATTCTCTATTTGTCAAATTATAGCCCGCTCTTTAGTAGTAATATCACGAAATAAGATAATGCTGGCAAGTGAGTGTGTCGTGAGTTGCATTCAACTCGTTAAGTATTGTGGACATCTGACATTCGCACGTTAAAGGTGATTTGAGGTGAAAGTCTTCGTATAAGATTACAATGGAAGTTAATACGATTATACTGTAGGGCCTTGGTGTGAATTGCTTATGATGAAGTGGTTGAAAGTCATGCGGTGTATCGAACTTTCTGGATATGTATACCAAGGACATTATACCTACTACAAGGTCTCTACTAATAATACTAATATTAGTACTGTATACTTGACTTGCCAGTTGGCGCAGTTGGTTAAGACTCTGTTAAAGATTCCACCCATTGCGTCGCAGGTCGTGGGTTCGATTCCCGCACAGGACATGCATTTTTGTGCATGAACATGTCTGTATGTCCTGAGTCTGGGTATAATTATGTATATTAATTATGTATTTACAAACAAAAAGTAGTATATGTATTATATCAGTTATCTGGTTTCCATAGTACAAGCTCTGCTTGGTTTGGGATCAGATGACCGTGTGTGAGGAATGTCTCAGGATATTTATTATTTATTATTATTTATTACTTAAGAAGTGACTTCTAATAGAGTAATATCAAATATTTTATCATTCTATTTTTAATCTTAAGCAACTCATGACCAGACGCATTCGTAGCATAACAAAACATTTTGATATAATGAAGATGATATTTAAAATCAAAAGCTTTTATTACAATGCAAAAACACATCGTAATTACATACCATCACATCATTTACCATCCATTTATTTTCCCAATTATTTAAAAAAGGAACATGCCGTTGACTGTACTAGAGCCATTAGCATACAAACAGCACTACCGAAGATATACAAGATAAATTGTCAAGATAAAGCGGCGGTGAAAGAACTACAGCCTGGCGTAATTATAGGTCGGCCATGTCTAGGTGTAAAAGTCCGCGCGAATCTAGTGTACAGAAACTGGACATCATTTATAATCGCTATAGCATTTTTGGCGTTGGAAATGCAATTTATTATCATGGTGTTCAATTTAAGAATAAACTTGCGGCCCGGTACGTGCTTCGCTACGTATAAAGTGAAATAATAAAAATGTGATAAATGAAGAACCGCTCGACCGATTTTGTGCAAACTTCACATAAACCATCTACTAAATAGTCCAAACAAAGCCTAAATTTGGTTTGGATAGGTGAGCCCGTTCTTGAGTTATAAGATTACAACGAAAAGTGGCATTGATTTTTATATATTGATATCTTAAATAATGCAAAGAACTGTATTTTTGTGCATAGTTTTCTTTCTTTATTTAATAAAGAAATTATTAATGCAAAAACAACAAAAATTATATTTTTTGGAGATCCTTACAGTAATGTGTTGATATAAATATTTCTTAATAAAAAAGAAATACAATTTTACACCAAGAAAGGGTGATATTTAATATTGTACCTTGAATTTATAAGAAACCATTGTAAGATGGACTAAAAGTATACTAAATTTTAGTTAAAAAAACCACTACCACCAAAATTAATGAGCCGTAAATAAAAATGTCGTCGTAAAGAGAGAAATAATCTGCTTTATGTCAGTGACTTCGCAAAAAGATTTTTTTACTGACATAAAAAGCTTCAATGGCCAAATAAATGTAATCAAGGGACGTTTTTTATAATATTGAAGATTATTTATGTTATACAAATAACGATTAATGCTAAAACACAGTTAGAAAAGGTTTTATATGTACTATATCTTACTTAATCCTTACTAATATTATAAACGCGAAAGTTTGTATGTATTGATGTTTGTTACTGCGCGGGACAGCTAGTCTACAATAATGTCTAAATTAATATCCTGCAGCGTCATAACTATTAAGAAATAAACGGCTTATGAATTCCTAAGCAACCGTTAAGTAAACATTAGAAAGAGCAATCAAAATAAAATTATATTTATTTGAAGTGATAGTCGTGGTTTCGGTTCCGGTCGTAATGGACCCGGCAGGTGGCTTGGAAGTGTTGTTAAAAAAACGAAAAGGGAAAAGAGTATACATAGGGATTGTTGTAAAAGGTTCTGTAGGTAGTTTTATGTGTTATTGGTATAGATTCCGATGATACATAATGGTGCGTCCATGCTTGGCGAACCGAGCACGATCCGAGCCACGAACGAGCACACTGCGAGCACGATTCGCGTAGCGTGGACGGGCTTGCGAGCCTTGAACGAGCGCGATTGCCAATCGCGCACGAATGCGCATCGTGCTCGTTGTAGGTTCGTTCGTGGCTCGGCTCGTGCTCGATTCGCGTAGCATGAACGCATTCCCATTTGATAGTTAATTTCCTTAATCTATACATGTGCAGGGAGCATGTCAAGCAGTTTTATTTTTTCTTGAACGAACTTCTAATAGTATAAAATTAATAGAGCAGATATTCTACGAAAGCATTTTTTTCCAATCTTTTCAATTCAATTCAATTCAAAATCATTTATTCCAATAGACCTTCGCAGGCACTTATGAAAAGCCTTTTTTTTTTTTTTATACAACTAAGTCGGCAAACAAGCATACGGCCCACCTGATGGTAAGCGGTTACCGTAGCCATATGGACGCTTGCAATACACGAAGCATCGCTCACGCGTTACCGACCTTTCCCCCCTCCCCAATGAGCTCTGGCGACCTTACTCACGCGCAGGAACACAACTTTACACAACATACAGTTATTTGGCTGTGGTATTCTGTAAGGTGGAGGTACTTCCCCAGTCGAGCTGCTCTTTGAGCGAATAAACGCTACGCTCTACCTCTCTTAAAACTGACTGACTTTAGTCTGACTCTAATACTCTAATACCGGTTCGGAAGGTTGCATTTGCTGAGAATCTGTAACGGAGACGCTTCGCTCGCTCGGTCAATGATAGTCTAAATAATATTAGCCACAAAAAAATGTGTAGCTTAGCCCTAGTCCTCCTACGTCGGTTAAAAAGTCTACAAAGGTATTAAAAGTCATGTTTATCTCCATTCTAATGAAAAAAGATAAAATGATTTATTTACGAAGGATTTTTTTATAAAAATGTTGCAATACTCATGCCAAAATGTTTTTTTGTAAGCGGAACCCCAATAAAGAAGTCGATCCATGCAGTCGCCGTCGAGTGTGACTGATTTGACATCATATCGTCAATAACACCTGTGGTGTTGGTTTGTTTTAGCCTTTCGTTCTACCAATCGTTAAACATAATTATAAAAATATTTATTTTAAAGGTGTCTGATTGAAAAATAAATGTGATGACTTGACTTGACTAGATTGACTTCAAAACAGTGTCAGATTAGGGTTCCTACGTCGTTATTTCGTTTAGAGTACTTGTTTTTTTTTTTCAGTTTCTATTCCTAAAATTTACTGATGGTCATATTACTTTCTTAGTAATTGGACTCGCTCGCATAATTAATTTTAATGGTTATTGTACCTTCGGCCGTGGTCATAACATACCTAGGTGAGATGTCAAGGAAAAAAATATGCGTTTTTTTTTATTTAATTAAATAAGCAGACTAAGCTTGTAATTTCCAAGTAAATGATACGATATATTTTTTTATTTCATATTTATGTTTCTAATAGCAATTACCGTAAATATACATTTTAACGCAGAGACCTATGTTAATTGAAAAAAAGCAAGGTGGAGTTTTTTTTTATAATTTAGTGAAAGTGTGCATACGGCTGATGGCTGAGTGGCTGATGATGATGATGATGATGAAGAATCAAAATAATTTGTAAGAAATATCTACCAAGTGTCTAGCAACCCAGAAAAAAAAACAAATAAACTAATTAAATTCATAGTATAAGCTTGTCTTTAATCGACTAAAATTATTGTCTTCCCTTCTTTAAACGGCTTAAAAAAACGATACATGTTCACCGATTATTCGTATTTCGATCGTTTAATTATTTTATTACAATAGATCCCGAAAATCTGCCAATGGACTTGGAAAAGAGCAGGAACACGCGATTAACACATCTTATTCAATACTGTCGACAAACTATCAATAATATGCATAACATCCCTTAGGTATCGACCAATCTTGAGAGGTAATGAAACGCATATGAAACTCAGAGTTGAAAAATAAAAATAAGTTTTACAAAAAGAAACTGCCTTCACTAAAAATTAAATAAAGACGTAGGAACTCTAATCACACACTGTTTGAAGTCAATAGAAAACATCTGCAGGAACACACGACACACACACACAGTATTAACACTTTGGTAGAATTGAATGTTTTCTATGGAACACGTCGCGATATTTCGCTTTTTTTACAGACAGATAGATAGAGTTCCTGCGTCGTTATTTAATTATTTTTATGTAGTGTGAACCCACTTTGATGGTGGTTAATTTTTTTGTATAAAGATTTTACTATCTACTAAAGTAAAACTACTTGTTTAAATTTTTCATTATACGGCTTGAATTACAAACCATCACTCCGTATGCATGTATAATGTCCCACTGCTGAGCACAGGCCTCCTTTCACAAATCAGGGTGAAAGGGAATGGGCAGATACCCCACCACGTGCCCACTGCGGATCGGTGAAGGTAGGCTAGTGGTCAACCTACTGTTGGAGTTTTCAAGCCGCCTAGAAGGCCTCCAACTAGCTTAACGACTATCACATTTAAGTGATAACCGGGACCAACGGCTGTGCCTTTGTAAACGCTAGAGTTGTAATACCCCCAGGCGTTCACCCATCCAGGTACCGACCACGAAGGTAGTGGCTTAAATTGCCGATCGATTAAGAACGGCTTATCATGCTACACCACGAGCGCTTCAATTAAGTAATTATTTTGATTATATTAACTTTAATGAGATGTTTTTATTCTTCACTAGCAATTATTTGTACGGATAAAGAAAGACAACATATGGTACGAGAGCTACCAACGTTTTCGAGAAAGAACTTTAGTATGGCTGATTTTTTTATATTTACTTGCTCATAGAAGCCTGATTGAGATGCACCAAGTCTGGCAGCCGGAAGTGGTTGCGTTTCCTTCTGCGCATCCTGTTTGTGCTGGTGAAAATTTCGGAGTTTGAAACATTTTTTAATTTTTTTTCATCAATTTCTCCGTCCTTTTTTTTAACAATTTTTTTACCAAATTAAGTTTAAATTGACAGAGTGTTACTTTACGTATTACAACTACGTATGCTATATTAGTAGTGAAAAAAAAATTAAAAACATAAGTTATACTGTTTCATTATGAATTTATTATTAAAATTATAATAAGACTGTCTAGAAAACTGTTGACTACCCCTGAGGCGTCACTTGGTTGTCACTAATGACAGTGAAATTTCTTTGTTTCAATTGTTTAGACACCAGAAATGAACTATGCTAACTTGGAATTTTGGAAATTTGCGTTTTTAATGCCAAATTGTTTATCTTAAGGATCTAAAAATGTTATCAAATTACAACAGAAATAATTAAAGCAGTTCCAAGAAATGGCGCAGCACTAAGTAAATTTACTTTTTGCGCTCGCCCTCTATATTTCGCTAACTGGGTAGAAAAGCGTGTATTTAGGGCCTTGCAATTATAATCTTTTCCTTTTCCCATTTCTTGGATGCCAGGTGGTGACCATTCTACTCCACTTGTCTTTTCCTCTCAGTGTGTGGCCTGTCCATCTCCACTTTAATATTTTTTTTTTTTTTTTTGGGAAATGGGAAAAGGAAAAGAGGAAGGCAGAACAAACGATGGAAAGATGACATAGAAATAACGGGAGGAAGGGTTTGGACGAGGATTGCTAAGGATAGGGCAATATGGAAGGAGTTGGAGGAGGCCTATGCCAAAGGGCACACAGACAAAGATTGCCGGTGTCTAAGAGATAGGAAATATGATTAAATAAAACATAATTGAAAGGCATATTGAATAATTTAAGTAATTAATTAATAATGTATAAATGTAATAATTGTATTGTAATTTTATTAATTTCTGATGTAAGGACACCACTATAATATGTCAATTTTTTATCTTGTCTGAATAAAGGGCTTTATTATTATTATTATTATTAATTATAATCTTAAGGCGCCGATACCGCCACAGAGAGAGTTCTAGAGTTCTGAGTTCTGAGTTCTGAGTTCCGCGTTCACTACTGTACACACAGCGAGCGAGCATTCTAGAGTCCTAAAGGAAAATGGGCAAATTTGTGTGGAGCTTACCCCATTGGCGGCCAGCAATAATAATAATACAAATAAAAATAACACTGCTTAGTTTGGGATCAGATGACCGTGTGTGAGGAATGTCCCAGGATATTTATTATTTAATTATATACAAACAGCAAGCAAAAGTTTGTTTACATTCTTTATCTCGTCTCATTAGGTAATAACTCCGCAATTACCCATTTCAAAACAAGCTTAGATTCATTACATATAATTTAAATTCTGATCTCTTTCACAATAATAGTGTGGCACAAACTACAAAGTAGACTCAAATTAAGTAGACCAGTACGTGGATTACGTAACTTTATTGCAATGAAATTCAGATTGAAATAACCTCTGAATTTCAAAGAAATATTACAAAATCGGAAATGGTTCCTTTTCTAATGAGCCACTGTTTGTATTTGCAATTATCAGAACGTAAAAAAGTTATCAGAAAAACGCTATATTGCACCGATTTCAATTCAAAAATGATTGAAATTTAGTTACGTAATCGCCCCGCAGCTCCCACAAGCAGCACAAGTTCACGTATGACGCGCGTGGTAACCATCGCCCTCCTCGCCATATTGGTACTTATTGTGGGAGAAAATTTAGTAGGTTTATATTATTATTATTTCTCTTTATTTATTTTTATCCTTAAAATTAATTTTTTTTATAACATTTTAGTATAAAAAATAATTCAAAAATATTATAAAAAACCTAATCCTATCTATATATGATTATTTTTTTTACAATATCTTTACAAAAACTAAAAATGTTATAAAAAAACCTAATCCTAGTGTGCCGCCGGTAGCGGGGAAGGACCCAAGCTACCGGTGGTTAGGGCTGCAGAGAGAGGAATCTCCTGACGATGCGCGCCGTGTCCAGGAGTACCGCCTTCTGTATCTGACCCTTGATCCAGCCATCCAGCGAGAGCCTCTCAAGATGTTGGTCGAGACTCTTCGCTATGAGACCGTTCGCCGAAACAACTATCGGGACAATGATCGTCGAATCAACATCCCACATGGCGGTCACCTCGTGAGCCAAGTCAAGGTACTTGCTGAGCTTGTCCTTCTCGGCCTTCACGAGGTTCTCGTCATGGGGGATGGTAATGTCAACGAGCACTGCCCGGCGCTTCAATCGATCTGTCAGCACGATATCAGGCTTATTGGCTACAATAGTCCTGTCCGTGATGACAGATCGATCCCAATAGAGCGTGGCACGACAATTTTCGAGAACTGGCGCAGGCGCGTACTTATAGTACGGCATTTCGGACTCTACAAGGCCGTATTGAAGAGCAAGTTGCTGGTGGATGATTCTGGCTACTAGGTTATGTCTGTGCAAGTACTCGCCGTTAGCAAGATGAGAATTAGATTATTGGTGGGAGGATATTACCCGGGATTATTGCTTCATGATATTACCTAACATAAAATATATCAATATGTAGCGACATCTATCAGCCAGTGGCGCCACAAAAACCTGCATCACGCTTACGAAGTTTTCTCGAGAATCTGTATATATACAACTGTCCAACATGTACAGTTGGAACGCGATCCTCAAACAAATAAATAAAAAATATAAAAAAAAAAAAAAAAAAAAAAAGAAGTAAGGAGTTTTCTACCGCGTACACTCAGGCTGTGGAATGAGCTCCCCGTCGTGGCTTTCCCAAAGCAGTTTAGCCAGAGGGTCTTCAAAAAGGGTGTGAAGATATTTCTGTATTTCTTCGGGGTCGGAATTATCAAAAACGCTGAGGCACATATAAATTAATTTTCAATCATCAGCCTAAACACAAAATTTGAAGGTCCTAACTTCGAAACTGATGGACTTTCGTACAAACTTGCATCCTCTATGTTAAACCATAGGGGTGTAATATTAAAAAATCCTTCTTTAGTGGATACCTACACTGTATAATTATAAATTTAGTGATGTTTACTGTTGAAATGAAGTACTTTCATATACAACTTAATCCCCTTTTCCCTCTTCGGGGGTGGAATTATCATAAACGCTGAGATAACTTTACATTAATTTTCAATCGTCAGCCTATACACAAAATTCGAAGATCCTAACTTCAAAACTGACGGACTTGCATTAAAACTTTCATCCCCTATTTTACCCCCTTAGGGGTGAAATTTCCAAAAATCCTTCCTTACTGGATACCTACACTGTTTAATAATACATTTAGTTGAGTTTTTTGTGGAATTGAAGGCCTTGCTTACCCAACTTCATACCCTTTTTTCCCCCTTTGGGGGTGGAATTATCACAAACGCTGAGACACCTATAAATTAATTTTCAATCGTCAGCCTAAATACTTATTTTGAACATCCTAACTTCGAAACTGACGGACTTTCATACAAACTTTCATCCCCTATTTTACCCCCTCAGGGGTGGAATTTCGAAAAACCCTTTCTTAGTGGATACCTACACTTCACAAAGAATACACCCTCCAAATTTCATGTCTCTAGGACCAGCGGTTTAGGCTGTGCGTTGATATATCAGTCAGTCAGTCAGTCAGTCAGTCAGGACTTTGAATTTTATATATAACTAGCAGACCCCCGCGGTTTCACCCGCGTACGGTTTGAATTTTCTCCTTCGAAAACTAATGCACGCCACTGATTATTAGACACAACAAATCAAACAGATATTTTTACAAAACTAAAAAGCTATATTATACCTACAAAAAAAAATCGAACTCAAACAATCTTATATAATTATTATAACAACAAATGAGAAAGAAAATAAATTAACTACAATCAAAATATTCTAATGAAATAGAGAAAATTTACTTTTTTTTTTCATTGGCGTCACACGTCACAAATTGGCAAAATCCACACCGTATTTTGCCAATTTCCAGTTATATTATATAAGTTCTAGTCACAATAAATCACTTTCACATAGTCCTCATGCAGTCAGTCACCGTCCATAAAAGTCATGTTATACTACAGTGGTGGTCATGTACTAAAACTCTTCACGGACTTTTGAAGAGACACGATACACATCATTCATTTCATTTCACTTGACTGGTGCACATGGATTGATCTTTATTGGATAAAATACCACCGATAATATGGAATAAAACTCAAAATACACGAATTTATGAATATTAAATGAAAACGCAACGTCACTCTGCAAGTTCCCGCCATAAAGTCCGAGAAAATGAACTTCCAAACAAATTTCGAATCATAGAAATAAATATACTTAGAAAAAACGTCGCCATACTACACGAATATATAAAACAGGCCAACTTTTATAGGCTACTGCGCGTAACAGCTACGTTTTACGCTCCCTCTGCGTCATTCTGCTTGTCATAGTGACTATCAAAATGATAGCAGTTGTTGAAATATTCCAATTAAAATTGGGAGAAATTTAAATATTAAACATTATTTTGCAATTTTATTTATTTTTATTTGATTTAGCCCCTAACAGTTAGAGGCTATTTTTGTCGACGAGTGTACAGCTTCGACTCTCAATCTCGATGTATCCTTAATCAAAGTTTCGAATTCTAATCCGATTTAAATATTCTTTTATATTTGACATTCCAATTTTAAAGAGCATTTCAGTTTCCAGAACAAAAGGCAGATAGAGCGCGCGAAAAGCTGCTGTGTACAAATTTATTAAAAAGCAAGTGTTTTTCGTTAAATAAAGTTTTTTAAACAAAGCAAATGCAAATTCAAAAGCGAATACCAGGTATGTGTTTTTCAATTTGTATTTGCTTTTTTGGCCTCACTCCCGTGTTCAGTTCGCTCCATCTGCCTTATTCTGTAATCTGTGAAAATCGGATTGGGATTTCAAACATGTGTCAAAATAAAAAATGTTATTTAAATCAAAAGTACTAAGGAGTATTGATATCAACTTCAATGAAAATCACCCCTAAAATAACTTTCTTCCCCTTTTTGACCCCGTTAGGCGATGATTTTCAATAAAATACGAAACACATCTTGCATCAATTCTGTTAAGGAAGGTTTATGCACAATTTGAAGTAGATCGGACCAAGGAATCACGTTGTCCCATACAAACTTTACCCCCGTTTTTCACCCCCTTAGGGGTAGAATTTCGGAAAATCCTTTCTTATCTGATGCCTACGTCATACAAAGAACAGACCCTCCAAGTTTCAGGTCTCTACGATCTCTACGGTCATTCAGGACAAAGCATTTTATATATATAGATTGTTACGTAGAAAATTCGACATACTTCGATTTTCTGTGCACTCACCTTACTAGTGGGCTCATCCCATTATGCCCTTGCACTACAATTACACTGATGGTCATTTTACAACGTATTTTATCATTTTTCACATTTGATTTAACAATAAACATTGTTTATGAATTCCTAACCTTGTTTGTTTTGATTCAGGTGACAGATCAATGAAATATGCGACTGTCACTCTGACGTTTTTTAGTGACGTTCCATTGCACTGACCGACCTTGGCCTTGCGAATGTTGACGTAGTCGAGTGCAATTAGCTGTTTTCCCGGTCGATTCGTGTCAAGGTGAATGAAGAATGCATCGAGTCTCGTCCTTGTGTCACCTCCTTAGTGCCGGACGATGACTCTTTCACTTTCCATTTTGTTCTTGTTGGAGACACACTCCCAAGTAACTTTTTACTTGTTTTTTGGTAAGTTTCCACCTTTTCCAATTTTAAATTCAATTAGTGCTTGTGCCTTTGTACGATTGGTTAATTGTCGTAATTATTTTCAGTGGATCTACGACCGGCGCGTGCTCCGAACTTTGGGACGTCGGGCACGCCACGTTGTTTTTTTTTTAACCTTTTCGTAAGTACGACATCACGACAATGCTGTATGGCTTCGGTTTGTGTCGAATCCTTATTAAATGTATTTTTATTTTACAGTGCATCGTGCTGTGTAGGCGTTGCCACCAGCACGGGCAAGCTGTCGACAGACCGGAGTCGACATTGTCCACCTTCCGGAGGCAGGGACATTTTCCTCCATAAGGTATTTATGGTGTCCCTTATTTTTGCTAGGGAATCTATAACCTTTTTGTGTAAATTTTCAACATGTGGGTCCTGCACGTGGCAGGTAATTTCCACTGTGCACATGGCACACGCTGTGCAAGTAGTAGGGTTTGCTCTGCCCAATCTTCAATTGTGGCAGAGTAATTTATTTATTAATTCCAATATTAATATTATTTTATTTGTTTTATAATTTTCACTGGAATAGGGTTTTGTGTTACCGAGCACATGGCCGACACCTGGGGCTGGTGTCCGCTACTTTGTGTGCTCGGACCATGCGGTCATATTAGTAACACATTCAATTTGGCGAATTCCAGGAGGTGTACCGTGGGGGCGTTAAACCGCCACACCTGTTCCGTGGGGGCGTTACACCGCCACACCTGTTCTGTGGGGGCGTTTGTAACGCGACGTGTTCCGTGGGGGCATAGAACCGCTACACCTACTCCGTGGGAGCCACGTGTGTTCCGCGGATCGATTGTGCGGTACCACTTTATACATTCCACTCGCGGACAATTATTTAAGGACTGGCAGCCTTTACTGCCAGTGGCGCTCAATATCATTATATTATTTCCAAACCAATTCAAATTTACCTCTAAACCCACACACTGAGTCTAGCTGGCAAATTTATCATGTAACCTTGTATCTCAACTACAATTAGTTATTTCAGTTTCTTTTGTGTAAAAAAATAACTGTTTACGTGTAAAACCATCGTGAAATAAATAACTGTTTACCGGGTTGCCTTTTTTTTATTAATACCCCGTAAAATTGTAACAAGATAATGGATAGAATGGTCGAATTGAAACAGCGCAAAAATTGCACCGACTCCATATAATTAGGAACAGGGTAAGAATACAACGAATAAAATAACATAAAAGTAAAAAAAAAGTATTTTAAAAAGTAAAAACCACCGTGTTATCTAAATGAAAAAAAAAAATATGAGGAGAAGAAGCGACGCAAGAAACTTCTCATGTGCCCGATAGGTTTATTGTTGTAATTTTACAATAAAATTATCACTTTAATTACACCTACAGTATTAATAAATTAAAAGTTTTAGTAACGGGTGAAATAGCAACTGCACTAAGGTGTGCACACAGGTCGAGCCAAACAAGTCGGCCTAACTATTCAACTTACTGATACATAGTGTATATTAAAATATTGATAACTAATCCTAACATCCTAACTTCCTAACTAATATTATAATAAATGCGAAAGTGTGTTTGTTTATTTGTTACGCCTTCACGCCTCAACGATTCAACTCAACGGATCATCATGAAATTGGGCATGCAGATAGCCTATGGTATGGAGAAGGACATAGGCTAATTTTTATCCCGGGAACGCGGGTTAAACAGCGGGGGACAACTAGTACAACATATTTTCGGAGATTTCTCAGTTTTAAGTGTATTTCGAATCGTCGATAGAGTCAACTGTAACGTTCATAAGTGCCTTATCAGGGCCTAACCTGAATAAATTACTTATTTATTTTGATTTTGAAAATAAAGTTATATTATTTTTTCCTTCGAATGGTTCTGGTTTAAAATTTACTTTTTCAAGTTAGCATTTTGTTCATTGCTGCTATTGATTGGGTCTCGAATTCCACTTCCGGTACATGGTTCTGACATTAGTTTCGTAGCTTTAAGTATAATCTCGCTCACTGCTTAGCTTCCTCGCACTTTTTTGGTGGAAAGAAGGCAGCCAAGGTTTTTATTTCAGAAAGTCAACCAAAGCTCAAGTAAAATTGTGGGTTGAGATTAAACAATTGAATTTGGAACCTGTCCCGATGACATAAGGTTTATTTTCGATTAACACAATGTTCTTGAACAGATCTTAAATTAGTCTGTGTACCCTTATGCAGCCAGATATCCGTCTGGCAAATTAATTTTAGGTTCTTTGATAGCATAACTATATAATGTTGAAATTTCAGCTCTTAGAAAATGGTTTAGAAGAAAATATGGCTTTCACAAGATTCACAACTAAAATAGCATCTGGCACATAGTTAGCAACCACATAACGCTCTGTCGATTTAAGTTTAGGTTGCTAAAAGGCTGTAGAAAATGGTGAAGAGAAAATTATTCGTACTAAAATGGTTTAATGGGTTAAAAATCCGAAATTTTCACTAGTACAAATAGGATGCGCAAAAGCAAACGCAACCACTCCCAGCTGCCAGACTTGGCGCATCTCTATCAGGCTTTAATGCGTAAGAAAATATCAAAAAACCAGCCTTACTAAAGTTCTTTTTTTCGCGACGTTGCTAGCTCTTATACCAATAGTAAAAATAAATAAAACACAGCTGCTCAAAAATTTTATCCAAAATTTTACATCATAAAAATAACTGCATGTTACTTTTAACGGTTGACAGACTTCCGTTATGATTACTTCATACGAAAATATCGAAAGCTGATAATCAACAACATAGAGTAACCAAAAAATAGAGAGCTGCATTAACCTATCATTTTCCATAGTGCCACGTCGTGTGGAAGCTCATTTTACATTGGGGTTGTATGACACCCAAAATATTCAATCATTCAATATCATTATGAACAAACGAGCTGGATTAATACGATGGCAGTCACAGTTGCTTGTTTATATGAAATTTATAATGCACATCAAATATTATGTGCCAGTTTTCATATTTTAATATATTTTTTTACGCTTCTAATTAATGAGGCATTTTAATGAGTGGTGTTGGAAGACTTTATTAAGCAAGTGTTTAGGATGATGTAAAAGATATTTTAATAACATTGGTATAAGGCGTAAAATTAACTGTAACGGAATGTAAAATATTTTATGAATGGGCTTTCAAAAACTTGAATTTCACTCAATTTTTTAAACTCAAACTTTATAATAAAAAATACCTAATTTGACATCAAATTTAAATAACAAGTCCCAAATCCCAGGCCAACATGCTCGATAAATAAATAAAAATAATTGTCTCGCCATTGAAATCCCCACACCTATTTGAAATTACGAAAAATATGTCGTTTTGCAACAGTCGTGACCAATTGCAACAGTCACTCCCTAATACTGTTCGCTCCCCTTTAGCATCAACGATCGAAAATTATGACCTTCCTTAAAGGTGAGAACATGGAAAAGTAAATGGGGGTTTGTTTTCGAATGTGTGACAATAAGACATAAACATACATTAATTTATTATTGTACTCATAAATACTTAACTTTTTCTTATTGAATCATACTGAATGAACTACCTATTCAATTTTAGAATAGGTAGATCATATAGTTTATTCAATGAAATAGCAGCTCGACTGGGGAAGTTCCTCGACCCTACAGAATACCGCAGCCAAATACATTATCACGCGCAGGATTATAATATTTTTTATATTTTATTTCATTTTAATTTAATAACTTTTTCTTTTGTGTGTAATTAATTCATTTTAACTTAATATCTTTGATTTGATTTTATATAAATTTTTATGTGAACTTTGTCTGTTGATCACCAATTAACAATATGTTTGTAATGCACTGATTTGGTGGGAACTGACTCCTGAAACACAGCTCACGCTAGTTCAGGAATCAGGGCTATTTAGAGTTGTACACATTGTTATATACCTACTTAAATAAATATTATTATTATTATTAATATAAAGTATGTTCTGTCCAGAGCTCACTGAGGAGGGGGCAAGGATCGGTAACGCGTGAGTGATATCTCGTGTGTTGCGTACATATGGCTACGGTAACCACTTACCATCAGGCGGGCCGTACACTTGCTTACCGACTTAGACGTATAAAAAAAAAAACAATATGTTGTAGATCCCCTTTTTAATATGTTTACAAATTCACTAGGAATTATAATGCAATGGCTTTTGATAGACTTTGAAACATTTCATTTAAACCTATAAATTGAATGGTTTATTATAATCGCTTAACGCGTCGCTTAAGTAATGTCTACCCGTAACAATTTTGCCTCACGCCCGCGCCGTACTCTTGAGACCAACTGGAAAACACTAACAAGCCATTCATACAGTTTTTCCCATAAACGAGTTACGAAATATAAAGAAACAACCCCCTAATGATTTATACAATTATTTATAATTGGGCTCTTAGGTGATTTTGTTTGAGTTTATTTCCTTTTCAGCACGAATTTGAATGTTAATATTTGCATTCGTGTGTTAATTAGGTGTGCTTGTACTGTAAGTATTTATTTGAGAAGTTGTATCTTTCAGAACTGGCTGAAACAGTATAATTAATTGGTTCAAAATATCTGCAACTAAATATGACATATACCTAGAGTGACATATTTAATGGAACTGTAACTCTAATAATTGGACTGTTTTACAAAAAACTTAAACCGACTTCAAAGTACACTAAGAAGTAATAAAATCCTGATCTGATGACAATGGGACCAAACGGGAAGTGTAACCTTCCAGTCAAAAAAAGAATTTTCCAAATCGGTTAATAAATGACGGAGTTAATAGGTAACAAACATAAAAAAAAAAAAAAAAAAACATACAACCGAGTTGAGAACCTCCTCCTTTTTTTGAAGTCGGTTAAAAAGTTCACTTTTGCAGATCATATGTAAATCCAATATGTTTCGTAAAATAGTCATTTTGTTCAGTTATTTCTTTAGTCAATAATTTTTGTGTTGTGTTATCTACGTATGTTTTCTTTTCAGGAACAAATAACAAAAAAACAACTGTATAAATTCCTTCAAGTATAGCAAATCAGCTTTACGGAACACGATATATTATAGTCTCGCCTTATGTGGTAGAATTATCTCTCATCGCTGTTATTGATAATAATGATCCGGTATTAATACGTTTGGCTTCGGATCTAATGATCCGTGTCTTTGGGAGCTCTGTAGCGTATGCTATAGAATAAGCAAGCATAGTAAGTTGGTATTGTAAGTTAGTACATGTTACCTCTACTTAGGGAAGATTTTTCGATTGCTAGTTACTACTACTACAAATAAACCTTCGACAAACCACTGGAAAAGCACCCTTTAAGCTTATACATTTTGGTATAAACCTATTTCATTCTTTGGGTTTATAATTTTATCATAATTATTTCTGCCCAGAACACACGGCTATGATTTTACCCGCAATAATCTAGCAACTTTTAAAAGTTCGTCAATCTAAAAACTTAGCTCGGTATTTTTCGGTACATGTAGAGCTATCACGCGCCCATTATTACCACTACTATACTGACAGAAGTATGACCTGTATATCCTGCAAAACATCCTGTGTAGAAGGAATGCCTTGATAGCAACAATTAAAACGTTGTGATGAGTAAATCGTTTAATGTTAACACTACTTCGAATTACAATTATGATTAATGTTTTTTTTTTATACAACTAAGTCATTAAACAAGCATACGGCCCGCCTGATGGTAAGCGGTTACCATAGCCATATGGACGCCTGCAACACACGAAGCATCGCTCACGCGTTACCGACCTTTCCCCCCTCCCCTATGGCGACCTTACTCACGCGCAGGAACACAACTTTACACAACATAAAGTTATTTGGCTGCGGTATTCTGTAAGGTGGAGGTACTTCCCCAGTCGAGCTGCTCTTCGAGCGAATAAACGCTACGCTCTACCTCTCTCTGAAATAATGTAAATAGGACTTTCTTTTCTTCATTTTAGTCACAGTTAAAATTATCGAAATAATTTAAAACTTCAATGTTTTAAAGTTCGATAAATAACAAGAAGGTACTTAAGCTTTCAAAGAGATAATTGAAAATTTTAATATCTAAATGCTTATCTTTTGAATTTTAATAATGATTGAATATTCGCCCCTATACGTAGCCAACTTATATTTCCCTGGAGCCCAAGGCAGATTCACAACCCCCTTTTAAATAGTATAACATATGTCCAAAGTCCTGTAGCTGTCCTTTTCTGGCTTATGTATAGTGTGAGACGAATGTATTGCTCTACGTTCACATATCATCTAGAAACTGGGAGCTGGACAAAGTAAACATATTCCTGTCTCCCCATGAGGTAAACCCGACCCCAAAGTTCTAGTTTCCCCTAATAAGCCTTCGCGTCTCACCTTAGGGTAAATTGACGTCGCCACGGTCAAAGATTAGTGATAAATAAATAAATATAGTTTTGTAGAATCTAATCTTTCGATTTTAATATTATTTTGAGATTCTTCTTCTTGTAACAATTATTACATGTTTTATGCAAAAGATAATTTAGGTATTCTTACACCGTAAGAAGGTGCATTTTTTCTAGTGACTTTTCTATAAAAAATACTAACTATTGCAGCTAAGCGATTGAATTCCAGAATAAATAACTAAACCTATTGGTTTACTTTTACATAACGTAACGTTTAATAAATAGCTTTAAACTGATATTTTACTTAAATCTGCATTGAAAAGTATGAGCTGTTAATGGCAATGATCTGCTAGAAGTACCACGTTGAATTTCACTATTTTCATACCAATCCCACTATACAATAGTGAACGTATATAATACATCTAACCCCTTACTCATAAAGCGCTATTTAACTAATATACTGTTTAAAGGGTCACGAAAATAATGTCACATTATTTGAAAATGACAATAGAGTGACTTTATTTACTATGGAGGTGGAGGTGCAAGGTGGATGACACCTCCATTTAAAAGGGAAGATCTTCCGCCAGGCTGGGTCATCGTGCCTGGGGACCGCGGTCCAACTGTACATGTCGGACAGTTGTATATATGCAGATTTTCGAGAAAACTTCGCCAGCGCGATGCAGGATAATGTGGCTCCACGCCATCTATCTTTCCGTGTGTGAACTATCTCGGTGTTACTGATATGAGATGGCTGATAGATGTCGCTACAACGTGACCCTTTAAACAGTATATTAGTTAAATAACGTTTTATGAGTAAGGGGGCAACTGGATAACTTGCACACTCTGCATCAACATCATCTATGTAATGAGGGAGAGGTGAGGTCACATGATTAATGTGTGGGGGTAAGCCGTGACGCGGACGATAAACGTGGCGCGTCTGATCATCAACAAGTTGCAAATTAATATTGCTAGCAGTAACTATCACATACTGGTTATAATGTAGGCACCTTGAGACTTCGGGGAGAGACATGTGATCTATGTTTTGGGTAGGGTGATGGACGATCATCGTCCCTTAAATATCCCTTTAGGGTTCTGAACCTTGTAGGATTACTTTTTTGGCCATGTGTTATACTAATATTTGAGAGGTAGAGCATAGCGTTTATTCGCTCAATGAGCAGCTCGACTGGGGAAGTACCTCCACCTTACAGAATACCGCAGCCAAATAACTTTATGTTGTGTAAAGTTGTGTTCCTGCGCGTGAGTAAGGTCGCCAGAGCTCATAGGGGAGGGGGGAAAGGTCGGTAACGCGTGAGCGATTCTTCTTGTGTTGCAAGCGTCCATATGACTACGGTAAACCATCAGGCGGACCGTATGCTTGTTTACCGACTTAGTTGTATTAAAAAAAAACGAACGACGAATAAAGGTATTCAGTCAATGCTCTAGTTTATCGCAATACAAATAACTTTATTTTAATGTTCAGCACTGAAATGGCAAACGGTAATTCACCAATCTATGCTGAACAATCAACGGAGCAAAGCAACTCCACAATGCACTAATTCAATGAATCGTTGCAGTTTACTATCACAAATCGTTTACCACTAACGAATAAATCGAGAGTTACCAACCAAGTCCCACTCACCGACTTATAAGAACCTTTAATACCCGGTGACTTAATATTACATTAGGCGTAAAAGGATGTTTTTTAGCATATGTGAAGGAGTAAATCTATAATCGTGTTAAAAGGCTAACTTACGATTGTGGCTACTTTTATTCAGTGTACTATGTAAACGCCCGCGAAAAGAAGTATGTGTATTTATTGGTTTGAAACTCTTTGGGAGCAAACATTTGTAAAGATTTAATTGTAGTTTAGCAGCATTCATTACATAAAGCTTTTTATAATTCTGGCTCTTTTTAATTTAAATTTCAAGGAAACGGATAATTACGTATTTTGTTGTAGTTTCCATTCGAATAGCAACCTAGAAAGTAAGAACAGAAAACTGTATCCGGAAGAAAATTCTACTTCGCTACTATACCATCTTAAACTTCTTTGTTATTAATACCTTTGCGGGTCTCAAAGGTAAAAACTTTTGAGATTGTAAAGTTTTACCCGCAGTTTCTTAGATAACTATACAAACTTTTTCCTTCATACTTATCTCATTTACAGTTGCTGCATGTTTTGTTTTCTTAAAATTTTATGACCTCTGGAATTAAATCCACAACAGTTTTCTTTAATGTTTTTATATCCATAGTTTTTCTTACGTTGTAATACTCACATTGAATTATAATTTACTAGCTGTCCCTCGCGGTTTAATTCGCTTTCCCGGGATTAAAATAGCCTATGTCCTTCTCATTACCATAGGCTATATGCATGCCAAATTTCATGATGATCCGTTGAGTAGTTGAGGCGTGAAGGCGTAACAAACAAACTCACTTTCGTATTTATAATATTATAAGAGGATATACGTTAGGTGGACTCGTACGAGGCAATAGGCTTAGAGGAAATATACTTCTATCGATAAGGAAGTTATTATTCCTCTAAAATAGTTGCTTTATCATTTCCATGTAAATAAATAATGCCAAAAACAACTACACATTTAAATTGGCACTCCAAAACACCTTTCTCTTGTTCATTCAATTAACTTTCTATCCTGTTTTCTTCCTCATTATATCGTTTCATTACTTTGATATTATCTAAATCTCACCTGCCTACTCCATATTTTTTTTATCTTCACACGTCAAACATCTCACATTATCTTCACAGATCAGTGCGACGCGTCAGTTCTTCACGAACAATGTAACAAGTTGAAATATGGTTGATAGTATCGCCACATAGCTGTCGACGAAGCAAAAACAGACTAAGACTAGATGGAAATGTATGGTTCGTGCTGTTTGTTTTTCCGTTGGTTGGGAAGAGAGGTTTCAATTCAACTAGGAACCTAGAATTTATATTATATAAGAATGTTTTAACGAAATAGTTTCCAATTTTATTCGACAAGAAATTATTTTGGATAATTTTCCTTAAATTAAAGTATTTGTCGTCTCTCTCGGTATGTCTCTACTTATCAAGAAGCCAGAATTGATTGGTGTTACAGGCAGCTTCCTTTAGTATCTACTTTGTAAGTCTGATTATATGTACTGTAATTTCCATAATTTATTCTCTAAAACAATTCACAAGGCTGGAACAGCCTATTATACTACTAAGGTAACAAACATGCTTACACACCGATTGATGATAAGCAGTTACATCAATGCCAGCCTATAGACGCTTGCAACACAAAGCAGAAAGTAGCTGTGGACAAACAATTCTTCAAAACACATAAGTGGGCAAAGTTTCTCCTATAAGAATATAATTTAAGGCGATGTGAGCTCAGTTGTAGCGACGTGGAATTTCGAGAAGAAGATTCCGAGTCCGAATCCTACAGTGAGCTTACCCTTCGGCTAAGGAAAACATCGTGAGGAAGCCATAGCACGGTGGTAAGGTACTTTGTAGTACCCGCCTGGCTGGCTACCGCCCTCAAGTTGAAAATCTATCGTCAAGCACCTATCGGTGTTCCGACAGCTGCACTTTGCTTTGTGTACTCACCACTTTCGGCAACATCATTATTACTTAACATGGTGAGATTGTAGTCAAACACAGGTCTATTCATTATAAAAAATAATCATGTTTAGTATCGATAAATGTAATGCTTACATTCCCAACCTTTAATGTTGTCTATTAGATAATTTAAACATGGAATCGTATTCCCGAGAAAATGAGATAAACAGTTACAAAAGTCACACCGCAGCAAAATGGCGCAGTAAAAACAAATGCCCGCGTAAAGTGGCAGTCGGCGCGAGCGCAGCATGTCTGACGCTAAAATGCACTCGCGGCCCGCGTCCTGTTCAAAACGACTCCTAGCCTGTTAAATAACGAGCTTAAACCAAACCGGGGTATTTCTTAGTAAAGCTAACAATCTATGCTTGGTGTTTCCTTCGCTGTCTTCTCTTGTAAAATATGAAGTATTAGATTACAGTCAGTGTAATCTAGACTGCTAAGAGTTTGTTTCAACAGTAGGTGCTTTTTATCCTTAATATTTATTTATTTTATTAATTTTGGCTATTAAACTTGTTACTCTTAAGCAATGAATGTATTATTTGCTGCGAGATTACGTTTATTTTAATTAATAAAATATACATGCGACAATTTAACAGCGATTCACAGAGAAGAGAGAGCACAGATAAAATATGAAAAAGGCGCGAAGTTTTCAACAGACTGTATATAATTTAACAAAACTGTTTATTTATTTTTTATTAATTTATTACTTTTTAAACTTAGTCGTTATCACTTCTGATAAAATACTTAGCTTTAGATTAAATACGATTTAGTTTCTTGTTACGTGGACCGCATGTATGTAGAAATTTTAATTTAATTATTTCCAAAAGCACAACCATATGAAATTTATGCAATGAATGTAGAAAATGCTAAGTTCTCTCCATCCTTAGGTTGGCTAGTAGAGCTATAGAAGTCGTAAGGCCAGGCAATTGCTCTTAAATATTTTTTTTAAATAATGTATCAAATAACGAATTATCCATCTATCTAAAATATAATTAGCAAACATAAACGATATATTTGCATATTAGAAGTACCATTGTAAAAAATAACCTCGCATGTTTGAAGCGTCGTACCTTCATCACGACATCCTGCAACATAAAACATTCCCTTACATAATGAAAGGTAATTTATGCAGACAGAAAAGTATCTGTCTTTCAGTTAAATGATGTTAGAAGCAGACCACACAAATGCTATAAGGCTGGTGTCGTTTGGTTCAGGGAAGTAACTGTAAGTTGAAGCTATATTTTCCCTAATAGTGAGAATATGTATGGAGTCGTTAGAGTTAATGCAATTCTGAGACTTGAAAGTGATAATAGTATTTTTGAAGTAGAGTCAGATGAAATCTTTAAGCTAACAAGCTAATTATAGTGGTTGATGTGATGTGTTTGTACATCAATAGTATGTGCAAACCCTTCACATTTGCAACATTAAAAGGACACATAGTTTAGTTAAGCCACATCCAACATCCAACAAAACACCATTCGGTATAGTTTACAAGTAATGATAGTAGCAAAACCATACATTCAACTAGAGCAGTAATTCACTTTTTGCCTTCATCAAAAGCTCAAATCAATTTAAAAGTATTCACAGCCTAACATAAAATGCTTCCGTAGGTTACTGACGAATCACCAGCCCAATTTATACTGCTTGTTTGATAATCTGACATTACTGCCCATCCTATGTTCCTTAGAAAATAACTGCCATCCTTTCTTTCATCTATGTTACCAAGTTTGCTACAGAAGTGCCAAACTGCCAAACTTTACACACGACCTTCCGCAATAAACAACACGTAATACATAATTGCATCAAACAATCTACTCGTAGGTCCATCCCCATACAACCCGGTTGATTTCCCACGACGAAATCCCTCTGTTGTAGTCAACAATGAAATATGCATGCGTGACATACAAGCCGTGAAATAACGTTAGCCCGTGCTATGCCGCGGATTCTGCAGCAACCCCTCGTTGTGTGCGAGTTTCCATTCCAGCTTGAGGAATATGAGTGAAAGGTGTTGTAGTTCAAAAATATTAAATCAGTAAGAAAAATGTAATTATTTGTATCGTCAAGAAAAATTATGGCATCACTAACTAAAGAGAATAGTCATACATATTTAGACAAGGCTATATGAAAAAAGAAAATAATTATATAAAATGGGTGAGCTTTTCGAACAACGTGATGGTTAGGACAACTTTATAATTAAATAAAATAAATATCCTGGGACATTCCTCATACACGGTCATCTGATGCCAATCTAAGCAGAGCGTGTACTATGGAAACCAGATAACTGATATAATACATATATTACTTTTTGTTTGTAAATAAATAATGAATATACAAAATTACGCCCAGACTCAGCACATACAGACATGTTCATGCACACAAATGCATGTCATGGGAATCGAGCCCACTACCAGCGCCGCGATAGGTGGAATCTTGACCAGTCTTCTAACCGCGCCAGCTGGCCCATCAAATTGTCTCGCTTACACGTAATGTAAAATTCTCTTGGTTGAATAATCTTCCACCATTTTATTTATATCTACATCAAAACATAATAATATTTTTATTCCAAGTTCACACTTTGTCAAAAATTAATGGAAACGCACACTCAGCTTTACATTGTCGATAAAGTTCCGATATAATTTTTTGATATCGCTTGAGGGGGCGCTTTTGACACCACCGAAGCGTTTTCGATAAACTCGTATCTAAATCCAATATCGTCTTTATAAGTCGAGTCTAGAAAATTCTTTCTCAAGAGAGATCATTCCAATTGAAATGCTCTTATGCTAATATAACGACGTTCTTAAGGTTCGCTGGAGGGATAAAGTATTGAGTAATACAGATTATTGAATATCTTATCAATACTTCTGATACTAAACGGAAAATGTAACATCAAAATGTGGTAAATATGCTAATTTATCATCAACAATCATTACATATGGATATGGGGTTCTTCAAAAGGGGCGTAAAAAGAGTTCTTCAATATGGGCAATACATCGGCAAAAAATAAAATCGGCATAAAAAACAAGCCCAAAAAAAATGATTAATTTTCAGAATCAAAACAATTGATTCGTAGTTGAATTATAAATCAATTTAAAAATCAAAGCTGCAATTAAAGCGTATAATAATAGAAAACAAAACTTTGTATAACATAACAGATTGTCTAACTGCGATTTCCGAAGGATTCTCTGTTCAAACAATTCAAAGCACCGTTAAAGCAGTTTGTTTCTTTGACGTAAGTCCAGAACGTCTGAAATAAATTACGTAGCTTGTAAGTGGAACGTAACTGCATATCTGTAACACTATAAACAAGGCTATAAAGTGCGGTAATGAAATGCAAATATGGCCGCATATTCCACGGAACCATTTTGCATTGGTTGTGTAAATAATAAGCCTTCTTCATTGTACTATTCAAAGTGATTAAATTGGTGGCTTTGCTTAATTTGAGAAATAAGGTGAAGTTGAAAACTGAATGAGAGGGGAAATTCAAGCTACTCTTATTGTCGTTGTTAAGATTTATAAGAGAGAGTCACTTCATGAAACTATGCCTTACTTACCATAAAGGTAAACACCATAAAAACAAAATCACACATGAGCCTGTAGAGAAGTTAAGCTTATGGTCAACACAACATTGTCTAATAGAAGAGGCTTCTTTGATGAACTTAATAAAAAAATAACATTTCTTCTCACACGCTGTGCGAATAATAATGGTTTTTTAACGATAAATCATTTAGACAGAAAATTGCAAGGTGTAATTAAAATCAGTTCAAGCCTAGATAATTCTTTAACTTTACTGCCCCTTCATCCTGATCCTCAGGCATGTCTCAAGAAGCTTAGTAATATATTGGTAACAAAATCAAACAAAAAAATACGTACGATACGGTCCCAATCTCGATGCAAAGCTTGATATATAAAATTTTACTAGCTGACCCCCGCGATTTTCGGAGTAAAAATTAGCAAATTTCTTTCTCCATACCTTAGGCTTACATAGCTCATTAAAAACATTAACTAGGTATAAATTTTTTATAAATCTCTTAATATCCTTAAGAAGACTTATTGTTGTGGAAGAAGACGCATTGATAATGATTGTGTCAAATGCTTGAAATCTAATTGATGATGATGTATTACGATATTAGAAAACATAAAACACTTATGCAGATAACTTATATGCAATATTAATTCGAGACTGTTTAATGGATCGCAAAGCGCCATCCTGCACCGAGGTCATTAATCTCCCCGTCTCTGTTGATGTGCTAATCTATGATAGGTAATTGACTAATGGGTTTGCGCTAACAGTGCGGTTTACGTGTGTAGCTATCGGGGTTATATTGGAATTAATGATTTCTTATTGAAGGATGTTTAGAATGCTTCAAAAGGACTCTCCGGTAGTAGTTTGTGGGATGAAACTATATATGTAGTAAAAATCCCTTTATTTAAAACTACGCAACAAGTCAGTGATTTTAGTGACTTAGCCAATCATGTATAAAGATAGCCAATCAGAACGCAATGTCGGTGGTAGGGAATTAGCGGCATATATCAAACAAAATTATTTTTGATGTATTAGGCGGTAATAATAGTTCAGTGGTATAGAATAGTAGTAGATAGTCGAATGCGTAACGAAGGTAATTGGTACGAATCTTATGATAAGCCTTCAATGAAGCTCATGAGTGGAGAAACCATAGCTCGATAGAACTGGCTACCACCCTCTAGTTAAACATCTGGAGCCAGTTCACTTCTAGGTTGGTTGTTATTACTTCGACCCATCGATACATTATCTTCTGTCTAGATTAAGGGTTACGTACAAGACAACATCGTGAAAGTAGATGCTGGATTCTTCATATTCGAGTTTTGTTTCTCTACGGAAGCTCTATTAATTGCTTAAGTTGACATTCTACTCTTGTCAAAACATATCTCGTCTTTTGCCTTTTTCAGTTTTTATTCATTATTCAAATTATGCACAATCCTTATTTGTTTTGCAAATTAATACCTGAACACACTTACAGTTTGTTAAATTGTTCCGGGCACATCGAATCAATGCAGCTGACGTCACTCCCACGCCGATTTATGCACAGCGTTGTAGTTCACTCGATTTTCATTTGTTGTATTTTAAGTATAATGAATTTGTTGGAAGGTCTCCCAACTCTTATCTCCCGAAAGCTTACTGTTTAGAGTACGGTATGATGGCTTTATTACTGTATATTACTGGGCAACAACAATATAACAGTATAAAGGTAGGCTTAGTAACTTCGTCTTTTTTTGCTGATTGGATATGTTTTGCGGTGTTATTCATCTTATTGTATGAATTCTCATGCGCAAAATTTCTTCCAAATTTTGCAAACGTCATGTAGTTATATTTTTTTTTAAATGCTTGATCATTGTACGACCTGAACAGGCTTGCTTTTATACACAGTAAATGCGAGATCAGCGTAACATTTTGAAATAATACTCACATTACAAACCGATTTTAATGACAAATTCATGATGATTAATATATGTAATTATTTCGGCATTTTCCAGTTTGCTTGGCGCTGTTTTGTTGTACTGTTAAAAAGGATATGACGTTTCTTTTGTACCTCACAAGTTTGAAAGCTTGTTATTTTTTTTATTAGGTTACACTTTTTATAACATCTAACGCTTGAAAAGGCTTTTTTTTTTATTTTGATTGATATCCCGTTGGCTCGCAGAGATATAACGCGCGTTCCACAACTACATAATACACTAAAATTCCGGGAACTGCGATTAATCTAATTACAAGACATCTACATCGTCACTTCACTTGAACCATTTCTAAAATCTTTACAGGTTGTTACGCAATCACCATTTGGTTTAATCTAACTCAAACTCATTTATATTAATTTCATTGGGCCCGGCATAATATGAATGTAATAATCTATTTTTCTTGTTTATAAATTATCTCTACATCCAACTTTTTAATACAGACGAACTAAACTGAGAAGAAACTCAATAAGGTTTTTTTTATGTGGATCTAATTGCACCTAATTATAATTATTATAAGCTTTTATTTAGTTTCAATTGTCCGGTGTCTGTAATCGAATCTTGCAAGATAAATTTGACCCAATCCCGAATGTCCGATTGAGCTGAAATTTTGTATACATTAGTATATTGGATGTCAATGCCAAATACAGACAATATAGAGTACATTGACCATAAAAAGCTTGATCAAAATTGTTTTTTTTTTTTACAAATACTTATTATTAAATAAAAAGCAGGTTACAAATAAACAAGTGAACATACACTATCCTGACCCGCAAAGTGTGCAATATGTGAGCAACATAAATGAACAATGTGCTATAATTATTGCCACAATGAACTGTCATACTGATTCAACCAATGACAATTGCTGGGGTAACGGTTCTAATATCTGACAATGCTATCTGATGTGTTAAGGGATGAGCGAAAGCGATTAGCAGAATGAGACTCGAATGTATAAAGGTGGTTAAAATATTATTCGTTAGTTCGGATTTTACTTGCATCTAAAAATATTTGGAGTTTATTTTCCAGCACGTGTATTGGGTGCTGTTTGTTATCATGTATTTATTCTCCTATGGTATAATAATTTATTTGGTGTGAATTTATTATGTAGCTAGGTACTAAACGATACCGCTTATTGTTTGCACCAGTTCTAAGGTTAGAGAATTAGTACAGGCGGCCTCCGTAACTTGAGCCGGCATACATATGTCCTTTATTTCATTCCATTCACCCAACAAGGGTTGGCATTAAATTTATGTCATATTCACGAAATGCTGCCGCGATACATTCAAGTTCAATGTTGACATTTATATCAAACAATACAGCGTGTTCATTGTTTCCATGATATTTTGCTTCCAAATCAAATGTCTTTGAAAGGTTGCTGAATTGTTAACTTATTTATTGTTTCCGAGGAAAATGTCAGCGACTCATTATGCTAAGTGGGGACATTGTTTTTCTTCTAATTTTGATATTTGCTTTCACTAAAGTCGTTTATTAAATGGCTTAGAGTTTGATTAATATTATATATATTATTATTTTTATGAAATAGGTACCATTTTTTCTGAGATTTGTGTTTAGTATTTAAAAAGTCTTAAATACCTAATTTACCTGTATAGAAACTGCATTCTCCTAACACGCAGAGCAATCCTAATAATTTCGATTTAAAACATAATTTGTCAACTATGAAAAAAGTTTGATATAATTTCAAATCCAATCAATTTTTATCACAGATGTATTCGTACATCCTGTATAACAAAATCCGTTGGTAACAAAACTCCGGTCAACAGTTCCCGGTGCGTAGGTTAATCATTTTATTCAACAGTATACAGTTACCCCCGAATTATTATTGACAAACCAAATGTCGGGGGAGGCCAAATTGAAAGTGTGATTGGAAAATCAATACATAATAGTAATTCTGTTTTATTTTGCAGCAATATACGCGTTATGTTATAATGTTAATAAAAATGAAATCAATAATAAGGTATGTATACAGGTTGGAATTTTTTAATCTCACCTGGAGAGAAAGTACTCTAAACACTGGAGATAGCAAATTTTACTCAAAGGAAACATTCCTTTATTTTCAAAAAGAAAAAGAATTGCATTTAAAGATTTTAGAATTTTCGAAAATCTTTGAATGCAAAGATAATTGTTATTTAGATACTAACATAAGTTATCTGATGGACCTTTGAGTTAAAGTGCTTTAACTTGTCCCATTGAATTTAATGTTTAGATTTCATGGTTTTCCTTTCATTTATTTTATCATGTTTGTTAGACAGATTTGATCCTTAAGATTGACCCTATCGATTGATGCTATAAAAGTACAGGATGTATTTTTTTATGATTTTAGCCCGGTTCGATTCCAGAGTGTGGCAAAAGAATTTTTTTTTTTTTTTTTATACCACTTATGTGGCAAACAAGCATACGGCCCGCCTGATGGTAAGCGGTTACCGTAGCCTATGGACGCTTGCAACACCAGGGGTATCACGCGCGCGTTGCCGACCCTAAAAAAAAATATCCGAAAATCTTTAGATGCAGATTTGTTTCTTTTTGAAAATAAAGGAATGTTTCCCTTGAATAAAATTTGCTATATCCAGTATTTTTAGAGTACTTTCCCTCCAGGTGAGGTTAAAAAATTCCATCCTGTATACTCTATTATTGATTTCTTCTTGAACTCTACAAATATTACCCAACTCTAACCTTCCAAAACAATGATTAAGATTTACGCCTTTCAGTAATCGCAGTTGATCCATTATATTTTAAACCCACGCAGATAAAAATTTATCGATGATGAAACCTTCAAAGGATATCTCGTTTGAAAAGCGAAATACTTCCGCAAATGATATCAGTGCATTCGATCGGCTCGCGTCGATGGAATGAAATCAATTTTCAGACTTAGTACGCGCCGTCGATCGTGATCTCGAGTACCGTTCTTCATTAACTCGATTTTTATCGCAACCGATTTTTAATAATTGGAACTCGGCTCGGATTTTTGACGGGGTGATTAAGGCTCTTTTCCCTTTAAATTTTATTAGATAAATCTTCGTCCTTCCAAGAAACTGATTATCTTATGGTGGTGACTGCAGCAATGTTTAATCTTAAGATTACCTATTTCGGTTGATCTTATGATTATTATGACTTTCAGAATTAGTCAGTAATTTTTTGTTTGTAAATAGTTTTATTCAGTACTAGCTATCCCCCGACGTTTCACCCGCGTTCTCGGGATAAAAAGTAGCCTATGTCCTTTTCCATACCATAGGCTATCTGCATGCCAAATTTCACGATAATCCGTTGAGTTAGTTAGTAGAGTTGAGGCGTGAAGGCGTAACAAACAAACAAACTCACTTTCGCATTTATATAATACTAGCTGTCCCCCGCGGTTCACCCGCGTTCCCGGGATAAAAATTAGCCTATGTCCTTTATCATACCATAGGCTATCTGCATGCCAAATTTCATGATGATCCGTTGAGTAGTTGAGGCGTGAAGGCGTAACAAACAAACTAACAAACATAGTTAGGATTAGGATCAGTTAGGATAGCGTATGACTTCAATACCTCGTCACAGCTTGAACTATTATATTAAGTTAACGCCTACCAAAATCGTAACTCACTGGATAAACATTTACCTAATGTATAATTCTAATATAAACCGTGTACCCAAACAATATCCCATAGCATTCAATATCAATTCCACTTATCTGATTCACACTAACAATTGCACTCGTTTGAACGACTTTGCATTTATTGTTTTAAAATCAGCTAAGGCCATAATGGAGCGCACCGTGAGATTTTATCTCGAGTTAAATGTTTCGTGAATAAAATCGGTCGCGCTCACTCGAATCGGATCTCGGATCGTTGCCGATGTATCGATCGACGGCCGATATCGGTGCCGATCATATCGCTGGACGATGTTACGTAATTATAGAGTAGTTTTACGGTTGCTTTATTCATTCGGCGAAACTTCGCACATGAATTATTCAATAAAAATTTTCGTGTGCAGTTTTTTCGGTGTTACTGATTTTTCTGGGATATTGTTGGTATATTGCTTCTTATTTTGCCCATGCATTATTAAACGTAAATAGGCTTAAATTGCTGTACTTACCGTGCATGCAAATATTTATATTAGCCACTCTCTATTTATTTGACTAGGTAATAAATACATTTAATAATTGGACTGTTTTACAAAAAACTTAAACCGACTTCAAAGTACACTAAGAAGTAATCAAATCCTGATCTGATGACAATGGAACCAAACGGGAAGTGTACCCTTCCAGACAAAAAAAGAATTTTCCAAATCGGTTCATAAATGACGGAGATATGAGGTAACAAACATAAAAAAAAAAACATACAACCGAATTGAGAACCTCCTCCTTTTTTTGAAGTCAGTTAAAAACAACTTTTGTCAGTTATAAATCATAAATAATGATTTATATAATGCAAAGAAAAGTGAACTATTAGTTTTCAGAGCAGGAACAGGGTCAATATATGTATACTTACCTCCAGTATTTTGCATATATTGTAGCTTGTGTACGTTTGAATATTGTAGACAAGTTTTACTTAACTAGGTAACTATATCACACATAGTATCGGGATGAATTTGACATGGTAACGTAGGTTCCCTTTATAGCACGTGCAAATAGGTAGTAGATTTTGGCGTTGCACAGTTCGGGTCATGAAATAGATATCTATCACATATTTCTTAATCTACCACTATCAAAATCTACTACCTATTTGCTCTTGCTATAAAGGGACTGCTTTGACTGCTTCAAATATGATCTATCTATCTATCTAGATAGATCATATTTGAAGCAGTCAAAGCAGCGTCTTATTTTGCGTGTATTTAGATGTAACCGCGATAGATGGCGACAAAATTTATATTGAAAACAAGTATTGGACTAATTTGACAGGACTCTTTTCTTATGTTCTTTGTTAGAAAGGGACATAGTGAGATTAAAATTAGTTTAGTTGTGAACAACAGAATCAGGGCCAATATTGTAGTTACCACAAGCCAAACAACAACGAAAATATGTACCTACGCTTTAGAAATACCCATTGACACACCAATGCGAACCTAATAACCTTTACGGTGGTTTAAATACCGGTAATTAAAAAGACATCAGTGTTGAGCATGAAGGGTTGTTGAATGTCTCTTAATATGCTCACTTATGGGGCTGATGGGTGTGCGTCACTGTGTCTGCTAATTTCACGTTAGCAGACGTTTGCTCACACGGAGCTTATTCATGCATAGTGTTGGGCCGAAACGCAAATATTTCATCGTTCATTTAAATAAATATCTGAACGTAGGAACAACTAAAATGAGTATTTTTCAAAGTTCTATTAATAAGCGCAAAGAGATCAAAATATCGTAAAATACAAATTGTCTGTTTGTTCAGACCAACGGACGTACCTACCTTACATGTTCAGAAAATTACATAGGTACCTAAGTAATTTTACTTCATGTTATTGAAATCTATAGGAATATAATAAAGCGGAAGAGATTTTTGTTTGTTTGTTGTTTGTTGAACGGGCTAATCTCTGGATCTTCCAGTAGGATTCTAAAAAATCTTTCACAGCTGCATTAGCATTTTCAGCTACATTATCCCCAAGGCTACTTTTTATCACGGCAACGCGGGTGAAACCGCGCGAGGCAGTAGGAAATAAAATTTCAAAACTTATTGTAGATACATAATACGTTACATTTTCACAAGAATTAAGGACGTCATCTCTTTTGGACTTAAATGCATAATTCTTAGCAATGCATATGAAACGAGTTAAACTCAAATAGCTTTTGTTAATGAACATGGCTTCTGAAACACCCTATAAAATTATTAGTAGTGATGGTGTCAGTTTCGCAAACAATATAAAATGTTAGACAACGGCGAAGTCGGTATGACACGCTTAATCAATATTCACAAGTACGAAAACAATACACAGCGACTGGAATTGCTCAAATTAAAATGCATCACGGGAATACGGTTTGAGTGCAAAGCCGATTGTGGTACTCCGAGCGATAACTTCCAAATATTTCCAACCGCTCCTTGGGAATTGGAAGTGTTCATGAAATGCGAGTAACAATAAATTCTTATTTTATTTAGAACAATGAGATTTATATCTTTGAATAGGATACATATCGAATATATTTTCTTTTGGATATTTTAGAATATCACAGTACATTATTTAAGAAGATCCCGAAATCATATTCAAAGATAATTTGTAGTATGTTTATAGTAAAACATAGTGTCAAGTCAACTGTCAACGTCTTATGCTACCATTACTTTTACTATATTTGTTTGTGTAACAATACAATAGTTATGTTTATCTACAAAGCTATTAATTTTATTCAAATGTAAATTCCTAGGGCTTTCTTTATGTTCACCTTAGGGTGAAACCTGCTCAAGCAAGCCATCATTAATAACCACAATTATTCGCTCGTGTGCCACTGTCCTAACATTGAAGTGTCGTGTAAGGGTTGAAACCGACGAATGGGAAATGACGTGCTTCGCATTCGAAACGGTCCCATTAACTCGCATCGCTTTTGAGATGCAAATGAGATTTTTTTCTTTATAAAAATCTCTTCATTGAATATTTCAAGTCGCGCCTTGTGGGTGAATATATTTCTTTTCTGGCTTTGAATTCTATATTTAAGAATCAGTAATTGGAAAATACTTTCCGATATCCGTACATTCGTAGTTATAGTTATATGTATAATTTGTATATTTAGCCATGTACGAATTGTTATAAATAAGTTGTGCTTTTGGTACAGTAGATTAACCAAAGTAAGGCAATAACAGTTTCAAATTCATCATAAAAGCCACACCAAAAGTGTACGTATTTTGAATAGGGTAGTGGCACCAATAATCGACCATTGTGCTCGCATACGCCCCGACTCCATGTTGTCACATAATGTCAGTATTGGAAGGGCTCAAAGTGTCACCCCTGGCAGACGAGTGCACTTGCTACGCGTTATCCAGATATGTTGTGAATTTGCCTCGGTACTTTGAATGACGACTAATTCCATTGTTAACGTTCTGGCATATGGGCGACATGACAGGAGTGGTTTAGTACGGATTGCCAATATTGAGAGTTCAATCGTAACTTAAGCCTGAAATAAAATCTATGTATTCGTTCTTTTGTGGAATTTATGTTTAACTTTAACATTTAAATATAAATTGCATGGAATTGAGACCTTTCAGTTGAGATCAATATTCAGTTTGATCAAATAAAATTAGTGATTACAGCTAAGATAAGTATGTAAGTAAAACTGGAAATAAGCATTATTTTAAACTAAAAGTGGACTAGGTTACCTAACTGATCTGATAAATGAAAAAAAAATATAAAATTATGTTATTTGGTTTCGATAACATAAAAATACTTCATAGTATCAAAGTTATCGCAAATTCTATTCGCGTAGTACAGAAACACATTTAGCCGTAAAATAGCAAACAAAAACACAATTAGCAATGACGAGGTACATACAGGGGTGAGTCGTAGCACGGTCCATGTTCGGTACAGCCACCCTAATTTGTTATAACTGTCAGCCGCCTAGCCGTTTGGTGAACTTGTGGCCACCTTATGCTAATAAATGTGCACCCGCCTTGACAATTGACATACTCATTCAGGTTTGTACTTGTTGCTCAATTATTATTATTATTTTCATTGTTTTGCCTTTTTTCCACCACATATACCAAACTATACCAATACTATACCAAATTTTGCACGGTGGTAGGGTACTTTGTAGTACAGTCGAGGACATAAATATGTATACACTTTTTGAAATTCAAAAGCAATTTTCTTGCATGTTTAACATTTAAGTGTTAAACTATTACACAAATTATAATAGTATATGTTAGAAGATTCTGCCTTTATAATATCTCATAATTTCGATCAGTAGTTTAAGAGGAAACCGTTGTTGAATTTTACTAAATGTATACATATTTATGTCCTCGACTGTACCCGTCTGGCTGGCTACCACCCTGAAGTTGAAAATCTGTCGCCAAGCACCTATCGGTGTGTTCCGAGTTTCCGACAGCTGCTCTTGAGAGCCAGTTCCTTCTAGGCTTTGTGTGCTTACCACCTTGGACCACATCATCACTTACCATAGTGATATTGTGGTCAAACACAGGCCTATACCTACACAGTAAAAAAAAAACATTTTTGTAAAAAAAAAAAAAACTTTCCTCAAGGCTATCGCTGCTGCCGATTGCCAAGGTTCCCAGTAGGTAGGCAGTGTCACAGAATATTTAATAGTACAGTGTTTCCTTTTTGGAAAAACTATGCATTGGCAGAATAAGTACCTCGCCCACTGGTAAATGCGTTTTAACGATAAAGTCTGTACTAACGAATTGGCGGGCTTCAAACCCCCGCTAATAAACAGATAATATGGTAGTTTGGTCCTTCCACATTAAATATTTTTACAAGTTGTATATGATTATATGATGCAAATGTTACTTGAATGTTAATTACCTGCATTTTCGTAGGGGATTATCAGAGATTAAAACTAGACACATACATTCGACTTACGTTTTTATTTTTGGCTTCACTTTAATTCGTTTTAATAATAATTTCTTAAAAACCTTTTTTTATCGTCTTGTCTAAGTCTAAATTGAATAAATGGTTTATTTATTAAATTTCGGCCTCAGAAGGGCACTTATGAAGGTCAAATTTACCGGAGTTACCAAGAAGGTTATACGGACAAGTCGGCGAGCAAGCTCTTAACCGGAGTAAAAAAAAAAAGATGTGTAAATTTGCAATTATGGACACGATAGACTTACTGACAAAATATACATTCATGAATACATGTTTTGTTCAACTGATGATTGCAGAATACAAAATGTCATTTTTTATGTACATATTTAATAATATTGAGGTGTTTTTTATCTTATTGTGCAATTTTATTGGTCGCATAAATTACTGACCCCTGAATGCGCTCGATTTTAATCAATTTAAAATATTGCCTATATTATTCAAGTGAAATTCTCTCTGTGATTTTCAGCGATATAAATTTTTAACAAACCGTAAAAGTTAATTTAATATTCTCAAATTAATTGGTTAAAAGTAGAGTTTTTTTTAATGAAATTCAAACTGAAATATGTAGGATATATTTTTGACGATGCAAAGTGATACACAATGTTTTTTTTTTACTTTTGACAGGCTTTAGTATTATTTAGTATTTGACCTCAATCTCACCATGTCAACTGATGATAGTGGCCGAAGATGGTAAGCCAGCAAAGACGAGTAAGGAACTTGAGAGTGACAGCCGGCCAGGCGGGTACCCACTGCAAAGTACCACCTATGGTTTCTTCACGATGTTTTTTCCTTACTTCCTCTCTAGATGGGATCGGCGCCAAAAGGTCACACTTGTAAAAGTGTTGTAAAAGGTTTTATTTTCAAACAAATCATTCCTTACAATTAACATAAGAATCTCGTTGAAATTCCACAAATTTCCTAAGTAATTGGCAAAGAGACAACCTGCGTCAGAGTAGTAACGTCTAACAATGTAGATGATAAACAACTATCAAATACATTCGTCTTGCACCATGCAAACCATTTGCCAACATAATGTTCCCAGATATGCGCCGGAGAATAATATTAATCTCGCTGTGATTCATCTTTTATCGCTCAAACTTACATGTATATACCAGTCGAAGTATGATAAATCAAACGCCAGTTACACTTCGGTTCTGTTCATAGTGAAATTCTAAGGTTTTTTTAACTATACTTCATCATTGTCTAGATCACCACGGCTTTTTACGCGATTCTGAGGGACTTTTACTCTAGAAATGGTGAATATGTGTTCCAAATTTAATTTAAATGCGTTAAAAATTTGCGCGTGGTTTAGTCAAAAACCCACCAAAAGTTTCACCATCGCAATTGTTTGATTTGAATCAAAGGTGTTGTAAGTTCAATCTCTTTATCAATATGTTTGGTCCTAACTCCTTGGTGTGTCCATGCTTGGCGAACCGAGCACGAGCCGAGCCTCGAACGAGCACACTGCGAGCACGATTCGCGTAGCGTGGACGGGCTTGCGAGCCTCGAACGAGCGCGATTGTCAGTTTTTTCACGAACAAAGGGATTCACATCGTGCTCTTTGTAGGCTCGTTCGTGGCTCGGCTCGTGCTCGATTCGCGTAGCATGGACGCACCAATTATTTGTAAAAAAGGTAACGCGACTAAATAAATCAAGAAATTAATAAATTTGTATTATTCCAAATAGTTTCCATATACACAGACCTCAATACTACTTAGTACCTAACATGATAAAACGGAATCAATAGTGCTCTCATACCGTGCAAAGATGTAATAAACGCATGAAAAGTGAACAGAGAGGGCCCATTTGTTCTACACTCTATTTCACTTCGTATTGTACTTCTGGGGTTTTATTACCACGCAATAAAGTTCACAATAGATTAACATTCAAGTCAATTTAATGTAGACATGTTTGTGCTAGGATGAAATTAATGATGTCAGTATTGAAAATCGTTTGTTTTGTTTCGAAAATGCGTTGCCGGGCTGAAAGTCTCGCTAGGTCGTATTTAACTATGTTATTTTCTGTCTAATTCGGTCAGTGACGTAATAATGTTGGAGCATTGTGTTCTTTGAATACAAAAATATTATTGTAAAGGCTTTATTGGTTTTATGATATCATTACTATGCCCACAATCGTCAGAATTTTGTGGGAAATAAGTACCTAATAGTGTTCGCTTCTCCTTTCGGTTCCTTGTCATCCATATTCCGCCCAGGTTCCCCCTGGTTACCACCCCATTATCAAAGAGAGATGTCAAAAACAGGTTAGGTAGATAATGATGAGAATAATGACAAGTATGTTTTGCTCTCTATCAGTTTTTACAAAGGGTCTAGGTTCAAAACTAGACTTAATGCCGACACCAGTATGGTTCTAGTCTTTTAGTTCCTACCCTGTCTTAGCTGTTCAGGATATCTCAGTTACCACGTCCTTTGAAACTTTATAAAGAGCTATTGTCCTGACACAACATTCTTTGATATACTACTTTATACAATTGTATCGTATCTTCTTACACTTCTTTGAGTACTAAATCACTTTTCGATAGTCGCTAAGTAACTGATAAACCGAAACAATGCGAGAATGTCACCTTTTGATACGTCCGAGGCAAGTGGCCATCGTGCGATTTGTCGTACGATATCAAACGCTATAAATCGCTGTTAGCGTTAAATATTGCCGCTACGTCCGTTCTTTTGATATACAACGACGTTCAGTTACGAAGTGAAAAATGGAATGCAAGTGCCGAGACATAATATTATTGTTCGGAGTTTATGAATTATGGGTAAGGGATATAAATCTAGTAAACTATGTATTTTATTTATACCTGAAGAATCTACATACTTCTTATTAAAGTTTTGACTCCAACCATAAAGTACCTACTGTTAAAATATTATTATAGACAATCGTGAAATAGTTATGTTTGACCTTGCTCACTCCATAAAATAAGGTCAAAGGTGAAATGTAAAACCCATAAATGTCTACATCATTGATGAAATATAAATTAGTATCTGAAACCCCGACAGGGTAATTAGCTTTTAATAAAGAAAATTATCATTTAAAAAATAAATATCTACTTATAAAGGAAATTTTAACAAACTCCCAAACTTTAAACTCACTTTTTCTCTAATTATGGAGTTCTGTTGGCAGTACTTTATGGACCTAATTAATTAAAAAAAACGTGGAAAATTGAGAATTGGAAATTATGCAACGTGTAAGACGAGGCCATGGAGGCATCTCAGATGTTTTAAAAAATAGGATAATAGAAATAAATAATACCTAGCATATAGGCATATATTTAATCCTAAAATTTTTCGGAGACGAGACCCGTAAACAATTCTATGGAGAGGTTGGTCATCCAAGGTCGAGTTGAAGGCAAACGTTCACGTGGTCCGTCTCCAACCAGGCGGCTTGACCTCATAAAATCTGCCAAGCAATGTATCAATAACCGAATGTTCCCGAAACACCACAAATAGACAAAAATGGAGGAACATTGTTCAACCTAATTCCACCATCCCCATTTTTACACCGAACCACAAGACGCCGGGAAAATTTTCACCCGTACGTTGTTGACATACCGAAAATACGGACACAGCGTTTTGCATCCTCATTTATAATGCGGACAGCAAGGGAGTGGAACTTGCTTCCGGCGTCTGTGTTTCCTGACGCCTACAATCTAGGAACTTTCAAGGCCAGAGTGAATAGGTTTCTTCTGGGTAAGCGTGTTTCATCTTAGGCTTCGTCATCGCCCCTTATGGGCGGGTCAGTGGCCAAACGCAAGCCCATTTAATAAAAAAAAAGAAATGCAGCGGTCATGCGCGAAAGCGACAATCCATGACCATGACCAGAGCCATGCCAAGAGTGCGACTAAGAAGAAGAAGGTATATATTTTTTGTACAAGATCAAAGTCAAAGTCAAAGTCAAAGCCATTTATTCAATTTAGGCCCTAGAAGGGCACCTATGAAGGTCAAAGCTACTGAAGTTACCGCCAGTTCGTAAGTCGGCCTTCAACTGAGAAGAACAGGCAAGAAACTCAGCAAGGTTACATTTTTTAAATATTTTTTTTTTTTTTTTACAATCTGACTATATATTGGCTATTTTTTCCAAAACATTTTGGTTTTGTAGGTATACATAGGTACATACTTTTTATTTTACAAAATAAAATACACAATCATCAAAACGAATAAACATAAAAAAAAAAAAACAAAAATAAACCAACATACAAAATAAATAAAAAATAATAACCTGCACTGGTTCATAATAAAATCATGTAGGTAATCTACTGGATTTTGTACAATGTGCACTTGTGCAGAGAGAAGCTATTTCCAGACATCTTTATCTTCTATATAATGGGCTACCTTGTAATAAGCTCGTGCTTTCAAGACTTTTTTTACGTGAGATTTGAACTTAAAATCAGTCATTTTGGTTACCGAAGGTGGGATTTTGTTATAAAAACGTACACTATTTCCAAGAAATGACTTTTGAACTTTCGCTAATCTAAAATACGGAACAACTAATTTGTCTTTTTGTCTAGTATTGATATTGTGAACTTCACTGTTTGTTTTAAACGTGTCTAAGCTTTTACGTACCAACATTATATTTTCATAAATGTAAAGTGAAGGTAAAGTCATGACATTTATTTCCTTAAACAATTCCTTCAATGATTCACGAGGTCCCATACTATAAATTGCACGAATGGCCCTTTTTTGTAATATAAAAATAGTCTCAATATCTGCTGCAGCTCCCCATAATAATATGCCATACGATAAAAGGCTATGAAAGTATGCAAAATAAACTAATTTGGCCGTCTCGACATTCGTCAATTGTTTGATTTTTCTAACAGCAAATGCAGCAGAACTTAATTTACCAGATAAAGTTTCAACCTGAGGACCCCATTGTAATTTATTATCTAATGTTATACCTAAGAATACAGTTTTGTTCACTAGTTCCAAACTGCTACCATCTATTAATATCTGACTGTCTACATGCGCTACATTTGGGAGAGAGAATCTTAAACATTTAGTTTTCTTCGAGTTTAGTAAAAGATTGTTAACAGTGAACCATTTGGAAACTATTGACATGGTGTCATTTACTTTATTGAGTTCTTTGTCTTTTCTATCTACTTTGAAAATGAACGAAGTATCGTCAGCAAACAAGACTATATCTGAGAGACCAACCGATGAATGAAAAAGATAAGGACAATTTAACTACCAATTTTTTTATAAAACAAATGTAATGTAATTCTTATATTTTAAGGTATATAAATTAATTGCCACCTCCACATGACCCATTTTAACTAAGTTCGAGTAAAAAAGTATATGCACTTTTCATCGTTTTAGTGAATCAGTAATGCAGGCCTTAAATCAGGCGAGGGACAGACCGCATTTGCATACGAGTAGGGCGACAAAGAACAAAGGAAATCGTAGCTTTTTTTTATTTTATTTTTTTATTCGGTCCGATACGCTATCGGCAAAGGCTGCGGCATAACTCTACCTATCTGGGTACAGTAAATCATTAATATTTTTGATATATATGTCCTCTTTAGTGTTGTGTGCTTTGTGAATATTCTTTAAGGAGTATCAAGGCTTTGTCTTATCATAATAACGTGTACAAGGTAAGTAAGGTAACATTTATGTGTTACTTTTTTAACTCATTTAATATATTACTTTCTAAAGTGGTAATTGTAACGTATCCTTTAATAACTATCATTGCTTATCTACATAATACTTTTTTTTTATTTAGCACGTTTTGTTCGTAGAATTATAAATATTTTCACTCATACTCACCTAGTCTTCAAGTCACGAAGTCAGTCACGTATTAACGGCCGCTTAATTGAATTTTAAATCAAAGCCTCCGTCAGACATCACAATAAAGCCTAAAGTTGCTTTTGTAAGCTCGCAACTTTAAATTGGATAGATTCGATGATTTTAAAGGAGCGGATTAGATGGATGAAAATTGGTTGCCTATTTTATAAAAAAGTTTTAGTTTAAATTCGTTTTGAAGTTTTTAATATAAAATCTATTTTCCACTGTAACTGAGCTGAGGCAACGTTTTTAAATATTACATTCATCAATGTTTTTTATGAACTCATAAGCTTCAAAAAGTTTGACTAAGAAGTCTGCTTTAAGTTTTATTATGTTGCTGAAATTGATTAAACTCGAACTTTGTTAAGACTAGATCATATCACAAAATCATCTTTAATATTTAATAAGGTTGCCTACAGCCTAATTATATTCTTTCGAACTATATACAGCTACGTGTATTGTTAATGTATCAACTCATGCAGGCTATACGTACTTATCTGTTTTACGTTACTTACTAGGTAACTTTTTGTCAAGTTCCTGGGCCAAAATTTGCCTATGTTTCTCTTCATACCACATGCTACTTGCGTATCAAATCTCATACTATTGGTTAAGCTATTGAATCGTCAAGAACTTAACAAAAAAATGAACAAACTCACTTTCGCATTTATAATTACTAATATGATAATTAAATATAGAAGGTGTATTATAACTAAGTCATTCATTAAATAAAAAAATTAGGTTATTATTCCCTTGATTAAATTTTAGTCCCGCCTCAGCTTATCAATAAGGCCGAACCCGCGCACGTGTACAAAGGTAAATGACGCGGCTCGGACGAGGTCACATTGACGCGGTCTCAGCGATTCATCGCTTTATGGTTTAATAATTAGGTACCTTCTTCAAATTTTTCCATTAATCCTTATGATTTGAAGCCTAAGGTTGATTTTATTACAACCTAATGCATTTTAAGGTTTGTCAAAGGAAGTGATCCTTCAACAAGCGACGACGTAATAGACGCGTGTTACATTATAATGAGAGCTTTTATGTGTTGTTTATTTTTAATACGAAGATTTTTTTGTGAATTTTTAAGAATGGTCACATATTTTTTTTAATTCATTAAAATATAGTTAATCATTTTAGTATGCGTCATGAATAATTATTTTATTATGATCAGAAGAACTAAAAGATTGATATTTCAATAGACATTTTGTTTTATTAAGCAAATTAAAAAAAATGTCCAAAAATGTTAGAATGAAGTGGTTAATTTGAATTAAAAATCAATTTATTTCATCGACCCGACTAAAAGCTCTACATATAAAACAGTCATTTAATTAGTAAGATAAACAAAATGTCTCGTAAAGTTATATACCATTAAATGATATCGCAAAAGGTTAAGCGTGCCGCACTATATCAAATTAAATCCGGTCTTATAATATAGACATTATCAAAATTTTTACGAAACGCACCTTAATGGCATGCTTCAAAATGGCGAATTGATTCAGATACGCGAGGCGAACAATTAAAATGTAAATTAAGCGATTGTGCGACCGCCTGAGATCAGCTGATGTGAAGAATAAAGTTACGAATGTATGTAAGATAGAGAGATCCGATTTTAGAGTTGTTAAGTTTTTTTATAATAGGTAGGAATAGGTACGATTAGTAGCAAACAATGATACGGCCCGCCCGATGGTAAACGGTTATCGCAGAAGTTATAAGACGCTTGAATACCAGTTTTTCTCCCGGGCGTTGCTGACTTTACAAAAAATAAATCTCTTCACAGCTTTTGAAACTCCCTTGAAATTTAATCCTAACTAATAATGTAAATGCGAATTTGAGTTTGTTTGTTTGTTGCGCTTTCACGCCTTAACTACGCAACTGATCATCACATGCAACTTTTTTTCCCGGGAGCGTAGGTGAAACCGCGGGGGACAGCTAGTTAATTATAAATTAATATAAATGCAAAAGTATATATTGGCTTGAAATATTTTTATGAAAACTATTAGCAGATATCTCGTTGGAGTACGTTAACTATTATAACCCTGTCTTGACACTAATCTGCCATTTCAGTTATTTGTAGCAGTATTCTACCAGACACATTGACATTACTTCTATCAGAAGCCTTTAAGTCTATTAAGCCTTTAATATACATGTGGCCTTATCAATAGGTAATTGCATTTGCCACCGTTAAGTCAGACGTCGTTTAGATAACAATAAGCTTTTGATATTTTACATGCAATCGCTTCAAGAAAAAAATACTGATATGGAATTGATAACGCTGCTGAGATTTAAATGTATAACCGATATGCTATTCCAATTATGCCCAATATGGGAACAATCTGATTGGGAATAGGCGTTTGGAATTAGTAATGTGGGTATACCAATCATTTCTTATCAGGTATACCCTCCATTGAATTGTGCCGTAATAAGTCAAAATTACTTAATTAATGCATACCCATAGGTTATCCATATCCTTCATAACTCAACCCACATACATGACCTGAATTTTCGAATCCCATATTCCATATTCAATTATGTGCTCCATTTAATGTGTTGACTCTCTGCCGGTCGTAGGAGTGATTGTTATGTGTGTAATGTATTCTGTGGCTTCATTAAGAATTTATGGCATCGATTTGTAAGTTGCTTTAAACGTAGTTAAGTGCAAATTACATCTGCCCACGTTACTCTTAATAATAACGCGATTGTGTGTGCCTACACGTGTGTCAATTAATTGTGAATTCAGTTCTATTTGTTTTTATTATTTTAATGGAATCATTGTTCTTTGTGTCCAACTAATTGTTAGTTAAGCGGAGTTTGAATTTGTGTCACTTTTTAGGTTAATCCATACTTTAATTAATATTATAAATGAGAAAGTAACTCTATTTGTTTGTTTGTACGCTTTCACGTCTAAACCGCTGAATCGATCGCGACGAAATTTGGCATGCAGATAGCCTATGGTATGGAGAAGGACATAGGCTACTTTTTATCCCGGGAATGCGGCTGAAACCGCGAGGGACAGACAGTGCAATATAAATACCAAATGATTGTTTCTTTGTTCTTCTTTGAATTCCTTTTTTGAAGAGACACTCACATAAAAGTTAATTTTAAATTGGTAACTTCTAGTAAATGCTTACTATGCTGCTTGATTTCTCGGAATTATTGTTCCATCTTCTGACTCAAATTCATCTAAATAGAGTTATTTTCCCAACAATATCATCTTCAGAACCCTAATCCAAATCCGGTAAATCGACATAATATTGTCATTTATATTTCAAAAGGTCAAGTACAGACGGATGTCTCAA